>CALSEM010000097.1:0-600000 GCA_943735885.1 Stelis phaeoptera
ACGAAACGCACGTTTAGCTTCAAAACTGTGCAAAAGCAGCGATTTGGTGCACGAAACGCACGTTTCGTTGCAAAAGCGTCGTTTTGGTGCACGAAACGCACGTTTCGTTGTAAAAGCGGAGTTTTGGTGCACGAAACGCACGTTTAATGTCAAAACTGTACAAAAGCAGCGTTTTGGTGCACGAAACGCACGTTTATCGTCAAAACTGTGCAAAAGCAGCGTTTTGGTGCACGAAACGCACGTATAGCGTCACAACTGTGCAAAAGCAGCGTTTTGGTGCACGAAACGCACGTTTCGTTGCAAAAGCGGCGTTTTTGTGCACGAAACGCAAGTTTAATGTCAAAACTGTACAAAAGCAGCGTTTTGGTGCACGAAACGCACGTTTAATGTCAAAACTGTACAAAAGCAGCGTTTTGGTGCACGAAACGCACGTTTATCGTCAAAACTGTGCAAAAGCAGCGTTTTGGTGCATGAAACGCACGTTTCGTTTGAAAAGCAGCGTTTTGGTGCACGAAACGCACGTTCCGTTGCAAAAGCGGCGTTTTGGTGCACGAAACGCACTTTTCGTTGCAAAAGCAGCGTTTTGGTGCACGAAACGCACGTTTAGCGTCAAAACTGTGCAAAAGCAGCGTTTTGGTGCACGAAACGCACGTTTCGTTGCAAAAGCGGCGTTTTGGTGGGCGAAACGCACGTTTAGCTTCAAAACTGTGCAAAAGCAGCGATTTGGTGCACGAAACGCACGTTTCGTTGCAAAAGCGGCGTTTTGGTGCACGAAACGCACGTTTAATGTCAAGACTGTACAAAAGCAGCGTTTTGGTGCACGAAACGCACGTTTAGCGTCAAAACTGTGCAAAAGCAGCGTTTCGATGCACGAAACGCACGTTTCGATGCAATAGCGGCGTTTTGGTGCACGAAACGCACGTTTCCTTGCAAAAGCAGCGTTTTTTGCACGAAACGCACGTTTAGAGTCAAAACTGTGCAAAAGCAGCGATTTGGTGCACGAAACGCACGTTTCGTTGCTAAAGCGGCGTTATGGTGCACGAAACGCACGTTTAGCGTCAAAACTGTGCAAAAGCAGCGATTTGGTGCACGAAACGCACGTTTCGTTGCAAAAGCGGCGTTTTGGTGCACGAAACGCACGTTTCGTTGCAAAAGCAGCGTTTTGCTGCACGAAACGCACGTTACGCTGCAAAAGCAGCGTTTTGGTGCACGAAACGCACGTTTAGCGTCAAAACTGTGCAAAAGCAGCGATTTGGTGCACGAAACGCACGTTTCGCTGCAAAAAAGGCGTTTTGGTGCACGAAACGCACGTTTAACGTCAAACCTGTGCAAAAGCAGCGTTTTGGTGCACGAAACGCACGTTTAGCGTCAAGACTGTGCAAAAACAGCGTTTTGGTGCACGAAACGCACGTTTAGCGTCAAAACTGTGCAAAAGCAGCGTTTCGTTGCACGAAACGCACGTTTCGTTGCAAAAGCGGCATTTTGGTGCACGAAACGCACGTTTAGCGTCAATACTGTGCAAAAGCAGCGATTTGGTGCACGAAACGCACGTTTCGTTGCAAAAGCGTCGTTTTGGTGCACGAAACGCACGTTTCGTCGCAAAAGCAGCGTTTTGGTGCACGAAACGCACGTTTAGCGTCAATACTGTGCAAAAGCAACGATTTGGTGCACGAAGCGAACGTTTCGTTGCAAAAGCGGCGTTTTTTTTCACGAAACGCACGTTTAGCTTCAAAACTGTGCAAAAGCAGCGATTTGGTGCACGAAACGCACGTTTCGTTGCAAAAGCGGCGTTTTGGTGCACGAAACGCACGTTTCGTTGTAAAAGCGGAGTTTTGGTGCACGAAACGCACGTTTAATGTCAAAACTGTACAAAAGCAGCGTTTTGGTGCACGAAACGCACGTTTATCGTCAAAACTGTGCAAAAGCAGCGTCTTGGTGCACGAAACGCACGTTTAGCGTCAAAACTGTGCAAAAGCAGCGATTTGGTGCACGAAACGCACGTTTCGTTGCAAAAGCGGCGTTTTGGTGCACGAAACGCACGTTTCGTTGTAAAAGCGGAGTTTTGGTGCACGAAACGCACGTTTAATGTCAAAACTGTACAAAAGCAGCGTTTTGGTGCACGAAACGCACGTTTAATGTCAAAACTGTACAAAAGCAGCGTTTTGGTGCACGAAACGCACGTTTATCGTCAAAACTGTGCAAAAGCAGCGTTTTGGTGCACGAAACGCACGCTTATCGTCAAAACTGTGCAAAAGCAGCGTTTTGGTGCACGAAACGCACGTTTAGCGTCAAAACTGTGCAAAAGCAGCGATTTGTTGCACGAAACGCACGTTTCGCTGCAAAAGCGGCGTTTTGGTGCACGAAACGCACGTTTAACGTCAAACCTGTGCAAAAGCAGCGTTTTGGTGCACGAAACGCACGCTTAGCGTCAAAACTGTGCAAAAGCAGCGATTTGGTGCACGAAACGCACGTTTCGTTGCAAAAGCGGCGTTTTGGTGCGCGAAACGCACGTTTAGCTTCAAAACTGTGCAAAAGCAGCGTTTTGGTGTACGAAACGAACGTTTAGCGTCAAAACTGTGCAAAATCTGCGTTTTGGTGCACGAAACGCACGTTTCGTTGCAAAAGCTGCGTTTTGGTGCACGAAACGCACGTTTAGCGTCATTACTGTGCAAAAGCAGCGATTTGGTGCACGAAACGCACGTTCCGTTGCAAAAGCGGCGTTTTGGTGCACGAAACGCACTTTTCGTTGCAAAAGCAGCGTTTTGGTGCACGAAACGCACGTTTAGCGTCAAAACTGTGCAAAAGCAGCGATTTGGTGCACGAAACGCACGTTTCGTTGCAAAAACGGCGTTTTGGTGCACGAAACGCACGTGTAATGTCAAAACTGTACAAAAGCAGCGTTTTGGTGCACGAAACGCACGTTTATCGTCAAAACTGTGCAAAAGCTGCGTTTTGGTGCACGAAACGCACGTTTCGTTGCAAAAGCGGCGTTTTGGTGCACGAAACGCACGTTTCGTTGCAAAAGCAGCGTTTTTTGCACGAAACGCACGTTTAGCGTCAAAACTGTGCAAAAGCAGCGTTTTGGTGCACGAAACGCACGTTTAGCGTCAAAACTGTGCAAAAGCAGCGATTTCGTGCACGAAACGCACGTTTCGTTGCTAAAGCGGCGTTTTGGTGCACGAAACGCAAGTTTAATGTCAAAACTGTGCAAAAATAGCGTTTTGGTGCACGAAACGCACGTTTAGCGTCACAACTGTGCAAAAGCAGCGTTTTGGTGCACGAAACGCACGTTTCGTTGCAAAAGCGGCGTTTTGGTAGGCGAAACGCACGTTTAGCTTCAAAACTGTGCAAAAGCAGCGTTTTGGTGCACGAAACGCACGTTTAGCGTCACAACTGTGCAAAAGCAGCGTTTTGGTGCACGAAACGCACGTTTCGTTGCAAAAGCGGCGTTTTGGTAGGCGAAACGCACGTTTAGCTTCAAAACTGTGCAAAAGCAGCGTTTTGGTGCACGAAACGCACGTTTAATGTCAAAACTGTACAAAAGCAGCGTTTTGATGCACGAAACGCACGTTTAGCGTCAAAACTGTGCAAAAGCAGCGATTTGGTGCACGAAACGCACGTTTCGTTGCAAAAGCGGCGTTTTGGTGCACGAAACGCACGTTTGGTTGCAAAAGCAGCGTTTTGCTGCACGAAACGCACGTTACGCTGCAAAAGCAGCGTTTTGGTGCACGAAACGCACGTTTAGCGTCAAAACTGTGCAAAAGCCGCGATTTGGTGCACGAATCGCACGTTTCGCTGCAAAAGCGGCGTTTTGGTGCACGAAACGCACGTTTAGCGTCAATACTGTGCAAAAGCAGCGATTTGGTGCTCGAAACGAACGTTTCGTTGCAAAAGCGGCGTTTTGGTTCACGAAACGCACGTTTAGCTTCAAAACTGTGCAAAAGCAGCGATTTGGTGCACGAAACGCAAGTTTCGTTGCAAAAGCGGCGTTTTGGTGCACGAAACGCACGTTTCGTTGTAAAAGCGGAGTTTTGGTGCACGAAACGCACGTTTAATGTCAAAACTGTACACAAGCAGCGTTTTGGTGCACGAAACGCACGTTTATCGTCAAAACTGTGCAAAAGCAGCGTTTTGGTGCACGAAACGCACGTATAGCGTCACAACTGTGCAAAAGCTGCGTTTTGGTGCACGAAACGCAGGTTTCGTTGCAAAAGCGGCGTTTTGGTGCACGAAACGCAAGTTTAATGACAAAACTGTACAAAATCAGCGTTTTGGTGCACGAAACGCGCGTTTAATGTCAAAACTGTACACAAGCAGCGTTTTGGTGCACGAAACGCACGTTTATCGTCAAAACTGTGCAAAAGCAGCGTTTTGGTGCACGAAACGCACGTTTAGCGTCACAACTGTGCAAAAGCAGCGTTTTGGTGCACGAAACGCACGTTTCGTTGCAAAAGCGGCGTTTTGGTGCACGAAACGCACGTTTCGTTGCAAAAGCGGCGTTTTGGTGCGCGAAACGCACGTTTAACGTTAAACCTGTGCAAAAGCAGCGTTTTGGTGCACGAAACGCACGTTTAGCCTCAAAACTGCGCAAAAGCAGCGTTTTGTTGCACGAAACGCACGTTTCGTTGCAAAAGCGGCGTTTTGGTGCACGAAACGCACGTTTCGTTGCAAAAGCGGCGTTTTGGTGCGCGAAACGCACGTTTAGCTTCAAAACTGTGCAAAAGCAGCGATTTGGTGCACGAAACGCTCGTTTAGCGTCACAACTGTGCAAAAGCAGCGTTTTGGTGCACGAAACGCACGTTTCGCTGCAAAAGCGGCGTTTTGGTGCACGAAACGCACGTTTCGTTGTAAAAGCGGAGTTTTGGTGCACGAAACGCACGTTTAATGTCAAAACTGTACACAAGCAGCGTTTTGGTGCACGAAACGCACGTTTATCGTCAAAACTGTGCAAAAGCAGCGTTTTGGTGCACGAAACGCACGTATAGCGTCACAACTGTGCAAAAGCTGCGTTTTGGTGCACGAAACGCAGGTTTCGTTGCAAAAGCGGCGTTTTGGTGCACGAAACGCAAGTTTAATGTCAAAACTGTACAAAAACAGCGTTTTGGTGCATGAAACGCACGTTTAATGTCAAAACTGTACAAAAGCAGCGTTTTGGTGCACGAAACGCACGTTTATCGTCAAAACTGTGCAAAAGCAGCGTTTTGGTGCACGAAACGCACGTTTAGCGTCACAACTGTGCAAAAGCAGCGTTTTGGTGCACGAAACGCACGTTTCGTTGCAAAAGCGGCGTTTTGGTGCACGAAACGCACGTTTCGTTGCAAAAGCGGCGTTTTGGTGCGCGAAACGCACGTTTAACGTCAAACCTGTGCAAAAGCAGCGTTTTGGTGCACGAAACGCACGTTTAGCCTCAAAACTGCGCAAAAGCAGCGTTTTGTTGCACGAAACGCACGTTTCGTTGCAAAAGCGGCGTTGTGGTGCACGAAACGCACGTTTCGTTGCAAAAGCGGCGTTTTGGTGCGCGAAACGCACGTTTAGCTTCAAAACTGTGCAAAAGCAGCGTTTTGGTGCACGAAACGCACGTTTAGCGTCACAACTGTGCAAAAGCAGCGTTTTGGTGCACGAAACGCACGTTTCGCTGCAAAAGCGGCGTTTTGGTGCACGAAACGCACGTTTAACGTCAAGCCTGTGCAAAAGCAGCGATTTGGTGCACGAAACGCACGTTTAGCCTCAAAACTGCGCAAAAGCAGCGTTTCGTTGCACGAAACGCACGTTTCGTTGCAAAAGCGGCGTTTTGGTGCACGAGACGCACGTTTCGTTGCAAAAGCGGCGTTTTGGTGCGCGAAACGCACGTTTAGCTTCAAAAGTGTGCAAAAGCAGCGTTTTGGTGTACGAAACGCACGTTTAGCGTCAAAACTGTGCAAAAGCAGCGTTTTGGTGCACGAAACGCACGTTTCGTTGCAAAAGCGGCGTTTTGGTGCACGAAACGCACGTTTAGCGTCATTACTGTGCAAAAGCAGCGATTTGGTGCACGAAACGCACGTTCCGTTGCAAAAGCGGCGTTTTGGTGCACGAAACGCACTTTTCGTTGCAAAAGCAGCGTTTTGGTGCACGAAACGCACGTTTAGCGTCAAAACTGTGCAAAAGCAGCGATTTGGTGCACGAAACGCCCGTTTCGTTGCAAAAGCAGCGTTTTGGTGCACGAAACGCACGTTTAATGTCAAAACTGTACAAAAGCAGCGTTTTGGTGCACGAAACGCACGTTTATCGTCAAAACTGTGCAAAAGCTGCGTTTTGGTGCACGAAACGCACGTTTCGTTGCAAAAGCGGCGTTTTGGTGCACGAAACGCACGTTTCGTTGCAAAAGCAGCGTTTTTTGCACGAACCGCACGTTTAGCGTCAAAACTGTGCAAAAGCAGCGTTTTGGTGCACGAAACGCACGTTTTGCGTCAAAACTGTACAAAAGCAGCGTTTTGGTGCACGAAACGCACGTTTCGTTGCTTAAGCGGCGTTATGGTGCACGAAACGCACGTTCAGCGTCAAAACTGTGCAAAAGCAGCGATTTGGTGCACGAAACGCACGTTTCGTTGCAAAAGCAGCGTTTTGCTGCACGAAACGCACGTTACGCTGCAAAAGCGGCGTTTTGGTGCAGGAAACGAACGTTTAGCGTCAAAACTGTGCAAAAGCAGCGTTTTGGTGTACGAAACGCACGTTTATCGTCAAAACTGTGCAAAAGCAGCGTTTTAGTGCACGAAACGCACGTTTAGCGTCAAAACTGTGCAAAAGCAGCGATTTGGTGCACGAAACGCACGTTTCGTTGCAAAAGCAGCGCTTTGCTGCACGAAACGCACGTTACGCTGCAAAAGCAGCGTTTTGGTGCACGAAACGCACGTTTAGCGTCAAACCTGTGCAAAAGCAGCGTTTTGGTGCACGAAACGCACGTTTAGAGTCAAAACTGTGCAAAAGCAGCGATTTGGTGCACGAAACGCACGTTTCGTTGCTAAATTGGCGTTTTGGTGCACGAAACGCACGCTTAGCGCCAAAACTGTGCAAAAGCAGCGATTTGGAGCACGAAACGCACGTTTCGTTGCAAAAGCAGCGTTTTGCTGCACGAAACGCACGTTTCGTTGCAAAAGCGGCGTTTTGGTGCACGAAACGCACGTTTCGTTGCAAAAGCGGCGTTTTGGTGCAGGAAACGCCCGTTTAGCGTCAAAACTGTGCAAAAGCAGCGATTTGGTGCACGAAACGCACGTTTAACGTCAAACATGTGCAAAAGCAGCGTTTTGGTGCACGAAACGCACGTTTAGCGTCAAAACTGTGCAAAAGCAGCGTTTTGGTGCACGAAACGCACGTTTAGCGTCAAAACTGTGCAAAAGCAGCGTTTCGATGCACGAAACGCACGTTTCGTTGCAAAAGCGGCGTTTTGGTGCACGAAACGCACGTTTCGTTGCAAAAGCAGCGTTTTTTGCACGAAACGCACGTTTAGAGTCAAAACTGTGCAATAGCAGCGATTTGGTGCACGAAACGCACGTTTCGTTGCTAAAGCGGCGTTATGGTGCACGAAACGCACGTTCAGCGCCAAAACTGTGCAAAAGCAGCGATTTGGTGCACGAAACGCACGTTTCGTTGCAAAAGCAGCGTTTTGCTGCACGAAACGCACGTTACGCTGCAAAAGCGGCGTTTTGCTGCACGAAACGCACGTTTAGCGTCAAAACTGTGCAAAAGCAGCGTTTTCTTGCACGAAACGCACGTTTCGTTGCAAAAGCGGCGTTTTGGTGCAGGAAACGAACGTTTAGCGTCAAAACTGTGCAAAAGCAGCGATTTGGTGCACGAAACGCACGTTTCGCTGCAAAAGCGGCGTTTTGGTGCACGAAACGCACGTTTAACGTCAAACCTGTGCAAAAGCAGCGTTTTGGTGCACAAAACGCACGTTTAGCCTCAAAACTGCGCAAAAGCAGCGTTTTGTTGCACGAAACGCCGGTTTCGTTGCAAAAGCGGCGTTTTGGTGCACGAAACGAACGTTTAGCCTCAAAACTGCGCAAAAGCAGCGTTTTGGTGCACGAAACGCCGGTTTCGTTGCAAAAGCGGCGTTTTGATGCACGAAACGAACGTTTAGCGTCAAAACTGTGCAAAAGCAGCGATTTGGTGCACGAAACGCACGTTTCGTTGCAAAAGCGGCGTTTTGGTGCACGAAACGCACGTTTAGCGTCAAAACAGGTGCAAAAGCAGCGTTTTGTTGCACGAAACGCACGTTTCGTTGCCAAAGCGGCGTTTTGGTGCAGGAAACGAACGTTTAGCGTCAAAACTGTGCAAAAGCAGCGATTTGGTGCACGAAACGCACGTTTCGCTGCAAAAGCGGCGTTTTGGTGCACGAAACGCACGTTTAACGTCAAACCTGTGCAAAAGCAGCGTTTTGGTGCACGAAACGCACGTTTAGCCTCCAAACTGCGCAAAAGCAGCGTTTTGTTGCACGAAACGCCGGTTTCGTTGCAAAAGCGGCGTTTTGGTGCACGAAACGAACGTTTAGCGTCAAAACAGTGCAAAAGCAGCGTTTTGGTGCACGAAACGAACGTTTAGCCTCAAAACTGCGCAAAAGCAGCGTTTTGGTGCACGAAACGCCGGTTTCGTTGCAAAAGCGGCCTTTTGGTGCACGAAACGAACGTTTAGCGTCAAAACTGTGCAAAAGCAGCGATTTGGTGCACGAAACGCACGTTTCGTTGCAAAAGCGGCGTTTTCGTGCACGAAACGCACGTTTAGCGTCAAAACTGTGCGAAAGCAGCGTCTTGGTGCACGAAACGCACGTTTAGCGTTAAAACTGTGCAAAAGCAGCGTGCTGGTGCACGAAACGCACGTTTCGTTGCAAAAGCGGCGTTTTGGTGCACGAAACGCACGTTTCGTTGCAAAAGCGGCGTTTTGGTGCAGGAAACGCCCGTTTAGCGTCAAAACTGTGCAAAAGCAGCGATTTGGTGCACGAAACGCACGTTTAGCGTCACAACTGTGCAAAAGCAGCGTTTTGGTGCACGAAACGCTCGTTTCGTTGCAAAAGCAGCGTTTTGGTGCACGAAACGCACGTTTAGCGTCAAAACTGTGCAAAAGCAGCGTTGTGGTGCACGAAACGCACGTTTCGTTGCAAAAGCGGCGTTTTGGTGCACGAAACACACGTCTCGTTGCAAAAGCAGCGTTTTTTGCACGAAACGCACGTTTAACGTCAAACATGTGCAAAAGCAGCGTTTTGGTGCACGAAACGCACGTTTAGCGTCAAGACTGTGCAAAAGCAGCGTTTTGGTGCACGAAACGCACGTTTCGTTGCTAAAGCGGCGTTTTGGTGCACGAAACGCACGTTTAGCGTCAATACTGTGCAAAAGCAGTGATTTGGTGCACGAAACGCACGTTTCGTTGCTAAAGCGGCGTTATGGTGCACGAAACGCACGTTCAGCGCCAAAACTGTGCAAAAGCAGCGATTTGGTGCACGAAACGCACGTTTCGTTGCAAAAGCAGCGTTTTGCTGCACGAAACGCACGTTACGCTGCAAAAGCGGCGTATTGCTGCACGAAACGCACGTTTAGCGTCAAAACTGTGCAAAAGCAGCGTTTTGTTGCACGAAACGCACGTTTCGTTGCAAAAGCGGCGTTTTGGTGCAGGAAACGCCCGTTTAGCGTCAAAACTGTGCAAAAGCAGCGATTTGGTGCACGAAACGCACGTTTAGCGTCACAATTGTGCAAAAGCAGCGTTTTGGTGCACGAAACGCTCGTTTCGTTGCAAAAGCAGCGTTTTGGTGCACGAAACGCACGTTTAGCGTCAAAACTGTGCAAAAGCAGCGTTGTGGTGCACGAAACGCACGTTTCGTTGCAAAAGCGGCGTTTTGGTGCACGAAACACACGTCTCGTTGCAAAAGCAGCGTTTTTTGCACGAAACGCACGCTTAGAGTCAAAACTGTGCAAAAGCAGCGATTTGGTGCACGAAACGCACGTTTCGTTGCTAAAGCGGCGTTTTGGTGCACGAAACGCACGTTTCGTTGCAAAAGCGGCGTTTCGGTGCAGGAAACGCCCGTTTAGCGTCAAAACTGTGCAAAAGCAGCGATTTGGTGCACGAAACGCACGTTTAACGTCAAACATGTGCAAAAGCAGCGTTTTGGTGCACGAAACGCACGTTTAGCGTCCAAACTGTGCAAAAGCAGCGTTTTGGTGCACGAAACGCACGTTTCGTTCCAAAAGCGGCGTTTTGGTGCCCGAAACGCACGTTTCGTTGCAAAAGCGGAGTTTTGGTGCACGAAACGCACGTTTAGCGTCAAGACTGTGCAGAAGCAGCGTTTTGGTGCACGAAACGCACGTTTAGCGTCAAAACTGTACAAAAGCAGCGTTTTGCTGCACGAAACGCACGTTTCGTTGCAAAATCGGCGTTTTGGTGCACGAAACGCACGTTTAGCGTCAATACTGTGCAAAAGCAGCGATTTGGTGCACGAAACGCACGTTTCGTTGCTAAAGCGGCGTTATGGTGCACGAAACGCACGTTCAGCGCCAAAACTGTGCAAAAGCAGCGATTTGGTGCACGAAACGCACGTTTCGTTGCAAAAGCAGCGTTTTGTTGCACGAAACGCACGTTTCGTTGCAAAAGCGGCGTTTTGGTGCAGGAAACGAACGTTTAGCGTCAAAACTGTGCAAAAGCAGCGATTTGGTGCACGAAACGCACGTTTCGTTGCTAAAGCGGCGTTTTGGTGCACGAAACGCACGTTTAGCATCAATACTGTGCAAAAGCAGTGATTTGGTGCACGAAACGCACGTTTCGTTGCTAAAGCGGCGTTATGGTGCACGAAACGCACGTTCAGCGCCAAAACTGTGCAAAAGCAGCGATTTGGTGCACGAAACGCACGTTTCGTTGCAAAAGCAGCGTTTTGCTGCACGAACCGCACGTTACGCTGCAAAAGCGGCGTATTGCTGCACGAAACGCACGTTTAGCGTCAAAACTGTGCAAATGCAGCGTTTTGTTGCACGAAACGCACGTTTCGTTGCAAAAGCGGCGTTTTGGTGCACGAAACGCACGTTTAGCGTCAATACTGTGCAAAAGCAGCGATTTGGTACACGAAACGCACGTTTCGTTGCAAAAGCGGCGTTTTGGTGCACGAAACGCACGTTTCGTTGCAAAAGCAGCGTTTTTTGCACGAAACGCACGCTTAGAGTCAAAACTGTGCAAAAGCAGCGATTTGGTGCACGAAACGCACGTTTCGTTGCTAAAGCGGCGTGTTGGTGCACGAAACGCACGTTTAGCGTCAAAACTGTGCAAAAGCAGCGATTTGGTGCACGAAACGCACGTTTCGTTGCAAAAGCGGCGTTTTGGTGCAGGAAACGAACGTTTAGCGTCATTACTGTGCAAAAGCAGCGATTTGGTGCACGAAACGCACGTTCCGTTGCAAAAGCGGCGTTTTGGTGCACGAAACGCACTTTTCGTTGCAAAAGCAGCGTTTTGGTGCACGAAACGCACGTTTATCGTCAAAACTGTGCAAAAGCAGCGTTTTGGTGCACGAAACGCACGTTTAGCGTCACAACTGTGCAAAAGCAGCGTTTTGGTGCACGAAACGCACGTTTAGCGTCAAAACTGTGCAAAAGCAGCGTTTCGATGCACGAAACGCACGTTTCGTTGCAATAGCGGCGTTTTGTTGCACGAAACGCACGTTTCCTTGCAAAAGCAGCGTTTTTTGCACGAAACGCACGTTTAGAGTCAAAACTGTGCAAAAGCTGCGTTTTGGTGCACGAAACGCACGTTTCGTTACAAAAGCGGCGTTTTGGTGCACGAAACGCACGTTTCGTTGCAAAAGCAGCGTTTTGCTGCACGAAACGCACGTTACGCTGCAAAAGCGGCGTTTTGGTGCAGGAAACGAACGTTTAGCGTCAAAACTGTGCAAATGCAGCGATTTGGTGCACGAAACGCACGTTTCGCTGCAAAAGCGGCGTTTTGGTGCACGAAACGCACGTTTAACGTCAAACCTGTGCAAAAGCAGCGTTTTGGTGCACGAAACGCACGTTTAGCTTCAAAACTGTGGAAAAGCAGCGATTTGGTGCACGAAACGCACGTTTCGTTGCAAAAGCGGCGTTTTGGTGCACGAAACGCACGTTACGCTGCAAAAGCGGCGTTTTGGTGCACGAAACGCACGTTTAACGTCAAACCTGTGCAAAAGCAGCGTTTTGGTGCACGAAACGCACGTTTATCGTCAAAACTGTGCAAAAGCAGCGTTTTAGTGCACGAAACGCACGTTTAGCGTCAAAACTGTGCAAAAGCAGCGATTTGGTGCACGAAACGCACGTTTCGTTGCAAAAGCAGCGCTTTGCTGCACGAAACGCACGTTACGCTGCAAAAGCAGCGTTTTGGTGCACGAAACGCACGTTTAGCGTCAAACCTGTGCAAAAGCAGCGTTTTGGTGCACGAAACGCACGTTTCGTTGCTAAAGCGGCGTTTTGGTGCACGAAACGCACGTTTCGTTGCAAAAGCGGCGTTTCGGTGCAGGAAACGAACGTTTAGCGTCAAAACTGTGCAAAAGCAGCGATTTGGTGCACGAAACGCACGTTTAACGTCAAACATGTGCAAAAGCAGCGTTTTGGTGCACGAAACGCACGTTTAGCGTCCAAACTGTGCAAAAGCAGCGTTTTGGTGCACGAAACGCACGTTTCGTTCCAAAAGCGGCGTTTTGGTGCCCGAAACGCACGTTTCGTTGCAAAAGCGGAGTTTTGGTGCACGAAACGCACGTTTAGCGTCAAGACTGTGCAAAAGCAGCGTTTTGGTGCACGAAACGCACGTTTAGCGTCAAAACTGTACAAAAGCAGCGTTTTGCTGCACGAAACGCACGTTTCGTTGCAAAATCGGCGTTTTGGTGCACGAAACGCACGTTTAGCGTCAATACTGTGCAAAAGCAGCGATTTGGTGCACGAAACGCACGTTTCGTTGCTAAAGCGGCGTTATGGTGCACGAAACGCACGTTCAGCGCCAAAACTGTGCAAAAGCAGCGATTTGGTGCACGAAACGCACGTTTCGTTGCAAAAGCAGCGTTTTGCTGCACGAAACGCACGTTACGCTGCAAAAGCGGCGTATTGTTGCACGAAACGCACGTTTAGCGTCAAAACTGTGCAAAAGCAGCGTTTTGTTGCACGAAACGCACGTTTCGTTGCAAAAGCGGCGTTTTGGTGCAGGAAACGAACGTTTAGCGTCAAAACTGTGCAAAAGCAGCGATTTGGTGCACGAAACGCACGTTTCGTTGCTAAAGCGGCGTTTTGGTGCACGAAACGCACGTTTAGCATCAATACTGTGCAAAAGCAGTGATTTGGTGCACGAAACGCACGTTTCGTTGCTAAAGCGGCGTTATGGTGCACGAAACGCACGTTCAGCGCCAAAACTGTGCAAAAGCAGCGATTTGGTGCACGAAACGCACGTTTCGTTGCAAAAGCAGCGTTTTGCTGCACGAAACGCACGTTACGCTGCAAAAGCGGCGTATTGCTGCACGAAACGCACGTTTAGCGTCAAAACTGTGCAAATGCAGCGTTTTGTTGCACGAAACGCACGTTTCGTTGCAAAAGCGGCGTTTTGGTGCACGAAACGCACGTTTAGCGTCAATACTGTGCAAAAGCAGCGATTTGGTACACGAAACGCACGTTTCGTTGCAAAAGCGGCGTTTTGGTGCACGAAACGCACGTTTCGTTGCAAAAGCAGCGTTTTTTGCACGAAACGCACGCTTAGAGTCAAAACTGTGCAAAAGCAGCGATTTGGTGCACGAAACGCACGTTTCGTTGCTAAAGCGGCGTGTTGGTGCACGAAACGCACGTTTAGCGTCAAAACTGTGCAAAAGCAGCGATTTGGTGCACGAAACGCACGTTTCGTTGCAAAAGCGGCGTTTTGGTGCAGGAAACGCACGTTTCGTTGCAAAATCGGCGTTTTGGTGCACGAAACGCACGTTTAGCGTCAATACTGTGCAAAAGCAGCGATTTGGTGCACGAAACGCACGTTTCGTTGCTAAAGCGGCGTTTTGGTGCCCGAAACGCACGTTTCGTTGCAAAAGCGGAGTTTTGGTGCACGAAACGCACGTTTAGCGTCAAGACTGTGCAAAAGCAGCGTTTTGGTGCACGAAACGCACGTTTAGCGTCAAAACTGTACAAAAGCAGCGTTTTGCTGCACGAAACGCACGTTTCGTTGCAAAATCGGCGTTTTGGTGCACGAAACGCACGTTTAGCGTCAATACTGTGCAAAAGCAGCGATTTGGTGCACGAAACGCACGTTTCGTTGCTAAAGCGGCGTTATGGTGCACGAAACGCACGTTCAGCGCCAAAACTGTGCAAAAGCAGCGATTTGGTGCACGAAACGCACGTTTCGTTGCAAAAGCAGCGTTTTGCTGCACGAAACGCACGTTACGCTGCAAAAGCGGCGTATTGTTGCACGAAACGCACGTTTAGCGTCAAAACTGTGCAAAAGCAGCGTTTTGTTGCACGAAACGCACGTTTCGTTGCAAAAGCGGCGTTTTGGTGCAGGAAACGAACGTTTAGCGTCAAAACTGTGCAAAAGCAGCGATTTGGTGCACGAAACGCACGTTTCGTTGCTAAAGCGGCGTTTTGGTGCACGAAACGCACGTTTAGCATCAATACTGTGCAAAAGCAGTGATTTGGTGCACGAAACGCACGTTTCGTTGCTAAAGCGGCGTTATGGTGCACGAAACGCACGTTCAGCGCCAAAACTGTGCAAAAGCAGCGATTTGGTGCACGAAACGCACGTTTCGTTGCAAAAGCAGCGTTTTGCTGCACGAAACGCACGTTACGCTGCAAAAGCGGCGTATTGCTGCACGAAACGCACGTTTAGCGTCAAAACTGTGCAAATGCAGCGTTTTGTTGCACGAAACGCACGTTTCGTTGCAAAAGCGGCGTTTTGGTGCACGAAACGCACGTTTAGCGTCAATACTGTGCAAAAGCAGCGATTTGGTACACGAAACGCACGTTTCGTTGCAAAAGCGGCGTTTTGGTGCACGAAACGCACGTTTCGTTGCAAAAGCAGCGTTTTTTGCACGAAACGCACGCTTAGAGTCAAAACTGTGCAAAAGCAGCGATTTGGTGCACGAAACGCACGTTTCGTTGCTAAAGCGGCGTGTTGGTGCACGAAACGCACGTTTAGCGTCAAAACTGTGCAAAAGCAGCGATTTGGTGCACGAAACGCACGTTTCGTTGCAAAAGCGGCGTTTTGGTGCAGGAAACGAACGTTTAGCGTCATTACTGTGCAAAAGCAGCGATTTGGTGCACGAAACGCACGTTCCGTTGCAAAAGCGGCGTTTTGGTGCACGAAACGCACTTTTCGTTGCAAAAGCAGCGTTTTGGTGCACGAAACGCACGTTTATCGTCAAAACTGTGCAAAAGCAGCGTTTTGGTGCACGAAACGCACGTTTAGCGTCACAACTGTGCAAAAGCAGCGTTTTGGTGCACGAAACGCACGTTTAGCGTCAAAACTGTGCAAAAGCAGCGTTTCGATGCACGAAACGCACGTTTCGTTGCAATAGCGGCGTTTTGTTGCACGAAACGCACGTTTCCTTGCAAAAGCAGCGTTTTTTGCACGAAACGCACGTTTAGCGTCAAAACTGTGCAAAAGCAGCGATTTGGTGCACGAAACGCACGTTTCGTTGCAAAAGCGGCGTTTTGGTGCAGGAAACGAACGTTTAGCGTCATTACTGTGCAAAAGCAGCGATTTGGTGCACGAAACGCACGTTCCGTTGCAAAAGCGGCGTTTTGGTGCACGAAACGCACTTTTCGTTGCAAAAGCAGCGTTTTGGTGCACGAAACGCACGTTTATCGTCAAAACTGTGCAAAAGCAGCGTTTTGGTGCACGAAACGCACGTTTAGCGTCACAACTGTGCAAAAGCAGCGTTTTGGTGCACGAAACGCACGTTTAGCGTCAAAACTGTGCAAAAGCAGCGTTTCGATGCACGAAACGCACGTTTCGTTGCAATAGCGGCGTTTTGTTGCACGAAACGCACGTTTCCTTGCAAAAGCAGCGTTTTTTGCACGAAACGCACGTTTAGAGTCAAAACTGTGCAAAAGCTGCGTTTTGGTGCACGAAACGCACGTTTCGTTACAAAAGCGGCGTTTTGGTGCACGAAACGCACGTTTCGTTGCAAAAGCAGCGTTTTGCTGCACGAAACGCACGTTACGCTGCAAAAGCGGCGTTTTGGTGCAGGAAACGAACGTTTAGCGTCAAAACTGTGCAAATGCAGCGATTTGGTGCACGAAACGCACGTTTCGCTGCAAAAGCGGCGTTTTGGTGCACGAAACGCACGTTTAACGTCAAACCTGTGCAAAAGCAGCGTTTTGGTGCACGAAACGCACGTTTAGCTTCAAAACTGTGGAAAAGCAGCGATTTGGTGCACGAAACGCACGTTTCGTTGCAAAAGCGGCGTTTTGGTGCACGAAACGCACGTTACGCTGCAAAAGCGGCGTTTTGGTGCACGAAACGCACGTTTAACGTCAAACCTGTGCAAAAGCAGCGTTTTGGTGCACGAAACGCACGTTTAGCCTCAAAACTGCGCAAAAGCAGCGTTTTGGTGCACGAAACGCACGTTTCGTTGCAAAAGCGGCGTTTTGGTGCACGAAACGCACGTTTCGTTGCAAAAGCGGCGTTTTGGTGCGCGAAACGCACGTTTAGCTTCAAAACTGTGCAAAAGCAGCGTTTTGGTGTACGAAACGCACGTTTAGCGTCACAACTGTGCAAAAGCAGCGTTTTGGTGCACGAAACGCACGTTTCGTTGCAAAAGCGGCATTTTGGTGCACGAAACGCACGTTTCGTTGCAAAAGCGGCGTTTTGGTGCGCGAAACGCACGTTTAGCTTCAAAACTGTGCAAAAGCAGCGATTTGGTGCACGAAACGCACGTTTAACATCAAACATGTGCAAAAGCAGCGTTTTGGTGCACGAAACGCACGTTTAGCGTCAAAACAGTGCAAAAGCAGCGTTTTGGTGCACGAAACGCACGTTTAGCGTCAAACCTGTGCAAAAGCAGCGTTTTGGTGCACGAAACGCACGTTTCGTTGCTAAAGCGGCGTTTTGGTGCACGAAACGCACGTTTCGTTGCAAAAGCGGCGTTTCGGTGCAGGAAACGAACGTTTAGCGTCAAAACTGTGCAAAAGCAGCGATTTGGTGCCCGAAACGCACGTTTCGTTGCAAAAGCGGAGTTTTGGTGCACGAAACGCACGTTTAGCGTCAAGACTGTGCAAAAGCAGCGTTTTGGTGCACGAAACGCACGTTTAGCGTCAAAACTGTACAAAAGCAGCGTTTTGCTGCACGAAACGCACGTTTCGTTGCAAAATCGGCGTTTTGGTGCACGAAACGCACGTTTAGCGTCAATACTGTGCAAAAGCAGCGATTTGGTGCACGAAACGCACGTTTCGTTGCTAAAGCGGCGTTATGGTGCACGAAACGCACGTTCAGCGCCAAAACTGTGCAAAAGCAGCGATTTGGTGCACGAAACGCACGTTTCGTTGCAAAAGCAGCGTTTTGCTGCACGAAACGCACGTTACGCTGCAAAAGCGGCGTATTGCTGCACGAAACGCACGTTTAGCGTCAAAACTGTGCAAAAGCAGCGTTTTGTTGCACGAAACGCACGTTTCGTTGCAAAAGCGGCGTTTTGGTGCAGGAAACGAACGTTTAGCGTCAAAACTGTGCAAAAGCAGCGATTTGGTGCACGAAACGCACGTTTCGTTGCAAAAGCGGCGTTTTGGTGCTGGAAACGAACGTTTAGCGTCAAAACTGTGCAAAAGCAGCGATTTGTTGCACGAAACGCACGTTTCGTTGCAAAAGCGGCGTTTTGGTGCACGAAACGCACGTTTAGCGTCAAAACAGGTGCAAAAGCAGCGTTTTGTTGCACGAAACGCACGTTTCGTTGCAAAAGCGGCGTTTTGGTGCAGGAAACGAACGTTTAGCGTCAAAACTGTGCAAAAGCAGCGATTTGGTGCACGAAACGCACGTTTCGCTGAAAAACCGGCGTTTTGGTGCACGAAACGCACGTTTAACGTCAAACCTGTGCAAAAGCAGCGTTTTGGTGCACGAAACGCACGTTTAGCCTCAAAACTGCGCAAAAGCAGCGTTTTGTTGCACGAAACGCACGTTTCGTTGCAAAAGCGGCGTTTTGGTGCACGAAACGCACGTTTAGCGTCAATACTGTGCAAAAGCAGCGATTTGGTACACGAAACGCACGTTTCGTTGCAAAAGCGGCGTTTTGGTGCACGAAACGCACGTTTAGCGTCAAAACTGTGCAAAAGCAGCGATTTGGTGCACGAAACGCACGTTTCGTTGCAAAAGCGGCGTTTTGGTGCAGGAAACGAACGTTTAGCGTCATTACTGTGCAAAAGCAGCGATTTGGTGCACGAAACGCACGTTCCGTTGCAAAAGCGGCGTTTTGGTGCACGAAACGCACTTTTCGTTGCAAAAGCAGCGTTTTGGTGCACGAAACGCACGTTTATCGTCAAAACTGTGCAAAAGCAGCGTTTTGGTGCACGAAACGCACGTTTAGCGTCACAACTGTGCAAAAGCAGCGTTTTGGTGCACGAAACGCACGTTTAGCGTCAAAACTGTGCAAAAGCAGCGTTTCGATGCACGAAACGCACGTTTCGTTGCAATAGCGGCGTTTTGTTGCACGAAACGCACGTTTCCTTGCAAAAGCAGCGTTTTTTGCACGAAACGCACGTTTAGAGTCAAAACTGTGCAAAAGCTGCGTTTTGGTGCACGAAACGCACGTTTCGTTACAAAAGCGGCGTTTTGGTGCACGAAACGCACGTTTCGTTGCAAAAGCAGCGTTTTGCTGCACGAAACGCACGTTACGCTGCAAAAGCGGCGTTTTGGTGCAGGAAACGAACGTTTAGCGTCAAAACTGTGCAAATGCAGCGATTTGGTGCACGAAACGCACGTTTCGCTGCAAAAGCGGCGTTTTGGTGCACGAAACGCACGTTCAGCGCCAAAACTGTGCAAAAGCAGCGATTTGGTGCACGAAACGCACGTTTAGCTTCAAAACTGTGCAAAAGCAGCGATTTGGTGCACGAAACGCACGTTTCGTTGCAAAAGCGGCGTTTTGGTGCACGAAACGCACGTTACGCTGCAAAAGCGGCGTTTTGGTGCACGAAACGCACGTTTAACGTCAAACCTGTGCAAAAGCAGCGTTTTGGTGCACGAAACGCACGTTTAGCCTCAAAACTGCGCAAAAGCAGCGTTTTGGTGCACGAAACGCACGTTTCGTTGCAAAAGCGGCGTTTTGGTGCACGAAACGCACGTTTCGTTGCAAAAGCGGCGTTTTGGTGCGCGAAACGCACGTTTAGCTTCAAAACTGTGCAAAAGCAGCGTTTTGGTGTACGAAACGCACGTTTAGCGTCACAACTGTGCAAAAGCAGCGTTTTGGTGCACGAAACGCACGTTTCGTTGCAAAAGCGGCGTTTTGGTGCACGAAACGCACGTTTCGTTGCAAAAGCGGCGTTTTGGTGCGCGAAACGCACGTTTAGCTTCAAAACTGTGCAAAAGCAGCGATTTGGTGCACGAAACGCACGTTTAACATCAAACATGTGCAAAAGCAGCGTTTTGGTGCACGAAACGCACGTTTAGCGTCAAAACAGTGCAAAAGCAGCGTTTTGGTGCACGAAACGCACGTTTAGCGTCAATACTGTGCAAAAGCAGCGATTTGGTGCACGAAACGCACGTTTCGTTGCAAAAGCGGCGTTTTGGTTCACGAAACGCACGTTTCGTTGCAAAAGCGGCGTTTTGGTGCACGAAACGCACGTTTAGAGTCAAAACTGTGCAAAAGCAGCGATTTGGTGCACGAAACGCACGTTTCGTTGCTAAATTGGCGTTTTGGTGCACGAAACGCACGCTTAGCGTCAAAACTGTGCAAAAGCAGCGATTTGGTGCACGAAACGCACGTTTCGTTGCAAAAGCAGCGTTTTGCTGCACGAAACGCACGTTTCGTTGCAAAAGCGGCGTTTTGGTGCACGAAACGCACGTTTCGTTGCAAAAGCGGCGTTTTGGTGCGCGAAACGCACGTTTAGCTTCAAAACTGTGCAAAAGCAGCGATTTGGTGCACGAAACGCACGTTTAACGTCAAACATGTGCAAAAGCAGCGTTTTGGTGCACGAAACGCACGTTTAGCGTCAAAACAGTGCAAAAGCAGCGTTTTGGTGCACGAAACGCACGTTTAGCGTCAATACTGTGCAAAAGCAGCGATTTGGTGCACGAAACGCACGTTTCGTTGCAAAAGCGGCGTTTTGGTGCACGAAACGCACGTTTATCGTCAAAACTATGCAAAAGCAGCGTTTTGGTGCACGAAACGCACGTTTAGCGTCAAAACTGTGCAAAAGCAGCGATTTGGTGCACGAAACGCACGTTTCGTTGCAAAAGCAGCGCTTTGCTGCACGAAACGCACGTTACGCTGCAAAAGCAGCGTTTTGGTGCACGAAACGCACGTTTAGCGTCAAAACTGTGCAAAAGCAGCGATTTGGTGCACGAAACGCACGTTTCGCTGCAAAAGCGGCGTTTTGGTGCACGAAACGCACGTTTAACGTCAAACCTGTGCAAAAGCAGCGTTTTGGTGCACGAAACGCACGTTTAGAGTCAAAACTGTGCAAAAGCAGCGATTTGGTGCACGAAACGCACGTTTCGTTGCTAAATTGGCGTTTTGGTGCACGAAACGCACGCTTAGCGTCAAAACTGTGCAAAAGCAGCGATTTGGTGCACGAAACGCACGTTTCGTTGCAAAAGCAGCGTTTTGCTGCACGAAACGCACGTTACGTTTCAAAAGCGGCGTTTTGGTGCACGAAACGCACGTTTAGCGTCAATACTGTGCAAAAGCAGCGATTTGGTGCACGAAACGAACGTTTCGTTGCAAAAGCGGCGTTTTGGTTCACGAAACGCACGTTTAGCTTCAAAACTGTGCAAAAGCAGCGATTTGGTGCACGAAACGCACGTTTCGTTGCAAAAGCGGCGTTTTGGTGCACGAAACGCACGTTTCGTTGCAAAAGCGGCGTTTTGGTGTACGAAACGCACGTTTAGCGTCAAAACTGTGCAAAAGCTGCGTTTTGCTGCACGAAACGCACGTTACGCTGCAAAAGCGGCGTTTTGGTGCACGAAACGCACGTTTAACGTCAAACCTGTGCAAAAGCAGCGTTTTGGTGCACGAAACGCACGTTTAGCCTCAAAACTGCGCAAAAGCAGCGTTTTGGTGCACGAAACGCACGTTTCGTTGCAAAAGCGGCGTTTTGGTGCACGAAACGCACGTTTCGTTGCAAAAGCGGCGTTTTGGTGCGCGAAACGCACGTTTAGCTTCAAAACTGTGCAAAAGCAGCGTTTTGGTGTACGAAACGCACGTTTAGCGTCACAACTGTGCAAAAGCAGCGTTTTGGTGCACGAAACGCACGTTTCGTTGCAAAAGCGGCGTTTTGGTGCACGAAACGCACGTTTCGTTGCAAAAGCGGCGTTTTGGTGCGCGAAACGCACGTTTAGCTTCAAAACTGTGCAAAAGCAGCGATTTGGTGCACGAAACGCACGTTTAACATCAAACATGTGCAAAAGCAGCGTTTTGGTGCACGAAACGCACGTTTAGCGTCAAAACAGTGCAAAAGCAGCGTTTTGGTGCACGAAACGCACGTTTAGCGTCAATACTGTGCAAAAGCAGCGATTTGGTGCACGAAACGCACGTTTCGTTGCAAAAGCGGCGTTTTGGTTCACGAAACGCACGTTTCGTTGCAAAAGCGGCGTTTTGGTGCACGAAACGCACGTTTAGAGTCAAAACTGTGCAAAAGCAGCGATTTGGTGCACGAAACGCACGTTTCGTTGCTAAATTGGCGTTTTGGTGCACGAAACGCACGCTTAGCGTCAAAACTGTGCAAAAGCAGCGATTTGGTGCACGAAACGCA
Organism: Stelis phaeoptera; assembly: GCA_943735885.1. Lineage (NCBI taxonomy): Eukaryota > Metazoa > Arthropoda > Insecta > Hymenoptera > Megachilidae > Stelis > Stelis phaeoptera. The sequence goes on from CALSEM010000097.1 coordinate 21,900, forward strand.
CGTTTCGTTGCAAAAGCAGCGTTTTGCTGCACGAAACGCACGTTTCGTTGCAAAAGCGGCGTTTTGGTGCACGAAACGCACGTTTCGTTGCAAAAGCGGCGTTTTGGTGCGCGAAACGCACGTTTAGCTTCAAAACTGTGCAAAAGCAGCGATTTGGTGCACGAAACGCACGTTTAACGTCAAACATGTGCAAAAGCAGCGTTTTGGTGCACGAAACGCACGTTTAGCGTCAAAACAGTGCAAAAGCAGCGTTTTGGTGCACGAAACGCACGTTTAGCGTCAATACTGTGCAAAAGCAGCGATTTGGTGCACGAAACGCACGTTTCGTTGCAAAAGCGGCGTTTTGGTTCACGAAACGCACGTTTCGTTGCAAAAGCGGCGTTTTGGTGCACGAAACGCACGTTTCGTTGCAAAAGCGGCGTTTTGGTGCACGAAACGCACGTTTATCGTCAAAACTATGCAAAAGCAGCGTTTTGGTGCACGAAACGCACGTTTAGCGTCAAAACTGTGCAAAAGCAGCGATTTGGTGCACGAAACGCACGTTTCGTTGCAAAAGCAGCGCTTTGCTGCACGAAACGCACGTTACGCTGCAAAAGCAGCGTTTTGGTGCACGAAACGCACGTTTAGCGTCAAAACTGTGCAAAAGCAGCGATTTGGTGCACGAAACGCACGTTTCGCTGCAAAAGCGGCGTTTTGGTGCACGAAACGCACGTTTAACGTCAAACCTGTGCAAAAGCAGCGTTTTGGTGCACGAAACGCACGTTTAGAGTCAAAACTGTGCAAAAGCAGCGATTTGGTGCACGAAACGCACGTTTCGTTGCTAAATTGGCGTTTTGGTGCACGAAACGCACGCTTAGCGTCAAAACTGTGCAAAAGCAGCGATTTGGTGCACGAAACGCACGTTTCGTTGCAAAAGCAGCGTTTTGCTGCACGAAACGCACGTTACGTTTCAAAAGCGGCGTTTTGGTGCACGAAACGCACGTTTAGCGTCAATACTGTGCAAAAGCAGCGATTTGGTGCACGAAACGAACGTTTCGTTGCAAAAGCGGCGTTTTGGTTCACGAAACGCACGTTTAGCTTCAAAACTGTGCAAAAGCAGCGATTTGGTGCACGAAACGCACGTTTCGTTGCAAAAGCGGCGTTTTGGTGCACGAAACGCACGTTTCGTTGCAAAAGCGGCGTTTTGGTGTACGAAACGCACGTTTAGCGTCAAAACTGTGCAAAAGCTGCGTTTTGGTGCACGAAACGCACGTTTCGTTGCAAAAGCGGTGTTTTGGTGCACGAAACGCACGTTTAGCGTCATTACTGTGCAAAAGCAGCGATTTGGTGCACGAAACGCACGTTCCGTTGCAAAAGCGGCGTTTTGGTGCACGAAACGCACTTTTCGTTGCAAAAGCAGCGTTTTGGTGCACGAAACGCACGTTTAGCGTCAAAACTGTGCAAAAGCAGCGATTTGGTGCACGAAACGCCCGTTTCGTTGCAAAAGCAGCGTTTTGGTGCACGAAACGCACGTTTAATGTCAAAACTGTACAAAAGCAGCGTTTTGGTGCACGAAACCCACGTTTATCGTCAAAACTGTGCAAAAGCTGCGTTTTGGTGCACGAAACGCACGTTTCGTTGCAAAAGCGGCGTTTTGGTGCACGAAACGCACGTTTCGTTGCAAAAGCAGCGTTTTTTGCACGAACCGCACGTTTAGCGTCAAAACTGTGCAAAAGCAGCGTTTTGGTGCACGAAACGCACGTTTAGCGTCAAAACTGTACAAAAGCAGCGTTTTGGTGCACGAAACGCACGTTTCGTTGCTTAAGCGGCGTTATGGTGCACGAAACGCACGTTCAGCGTCAAAACTGTGCAAAAGCAGCGATTTGGTGCACGAAACGCACGTTTCGTTGCAAAAGCAGCGTTTTGCTGCACGAAACGCACGTTACGCTGCAAAAGCGGCGTTTTGGTGCAGGAAACGAACGTTTAGCGTCAAAACTGTGCAAAAGCAGCGTTTTGGTGTACGAAACGCACGTTTAGCGTCACAACTGTGCAAAAGCAGCGTTTTGGTGCACGAAACGCACGTTTCGTTGCAAAAGCGGCGTTTTGGTGCACGAAACGCACGTTTCGTTGCAAAAGCGGCGTTTTGGTGCGCGAAACGCACGTTTAGCTTCAAAACTGCGCAAAAGCAGCGATTTGGTGCACGAAACGCACGTTTAACGTCAAACATGTGCAAAAGCAGCGTTTTGGTGCACGAAACGCACGTTTAGCGTCAATACTGTGCAAAAGCAGCGATTTGGTGCACGAAACGCACGTTTAATGTCAAAACTGAACAAAAGCAGCGTTTTGGTGCACGAAACGCACGTTTATCGTCAAAACTGTGCAAAAGCAGCGTTTTAGTGCACGAAACGCACGTTTCGTTGCAAAAGCAGCGCTTTGCTGCACGAAACGCACGTTACGCTGCAAAAGCAGCGTTTTGGTGCACGAAACGCACGTTTAGCGTCAAACCTGTGCAAAAGGAGCGTTTTGGTGCACGAAACGCACGTTTAGAGTCAAAACTGTGCAAAAGCAGCGATTTGGTGCACGAAACGCACGTTTCGTTGCTAAATTGGCGTTTTGGTGCACGAAACGCACGCTTAGCGTCAAAACTGTGCAAAAGCAGCGATTTGGTGCACGAAACGCACGTTTCGTTGCAAAAGCAGCGTTTTGCTGCACGAAACGCACGTTTCGTTGCAAAAGCGGCGTTTTGGTGCACGAAACGCACGTTTCGTTGCAAAAGCGGCGTTTTGGTGCGCGAAACGCACGTTTAGCTTCAAAACTGTGCAAAAGCAGCGATTTGGTGCACGAAACGCACGTTTAACGTCAAACATGTGCAAAAGCAGCGTTTTGGTGCACGAAACGCACGTTTAGCGTCAAAACAGTGCAAAAGCAGCGTTTTGGTGCACGAAACGCACGTTTAGCGTCAATACTGTGCAAAAGCAGCGATTTGGTGCACGAAACGCACGTTTCGTTGCAAAAGCGGCGTTTTGGTTCACGAAACGCACGTTTCGTTGCAAAAGCGGCGTTTTGGTGCACGAAACGCACGTTTCGTTGCAAAAGCGGCGTTTTGGTGCACGAAACGCACGTTTATCGTCAAAACTATGCAAAAGCAGCGTTTTGGTGCACGAAACGCACGTTTAGCGTCAAAACTGTGCAAAAGCAGCGATTTGGTGCACGAAACGCACGTTTCGTTGCAAAAGCAGCGCTTTGCTGCACGAAACGCACGTTACGCTGCAAAAGCGGCGTATTGCTGCACGAAACGCACGTTTAGCGTCAAAACTGTGCAAAAGCAGCGTTTTGTTGCACGAAACGCACGTTTCGTTGCAAAAGCGGCGTTTTGGTGCAGGAAACGAACGTTTAGCGTCAAAACTGTGCAAAAGCAGCGATTTGGTGCACGAAACGCACGTTTCGTTGCAAAAGCGGCGTTTTGGTGCTGGAAACGAACGTTTAGCGTCAAAACTGTGCAAAAGCAGCGATTTGTTGCACGAAACGCACGTTTCGTTGCAAAAGCGGCGTTTTGGTGCACGAAACGCACGTTTAGCGTCAAAACAGGTGCAAAAGCAGCGTTTTGTTGCACGAAACGCACGTTTCGTTGCAAAAGCGGCGTTTTGGTGCAGGAAACGAACGTTTAGCGTCAAAACTGTGCAAAAGCAGCGATTTGGTGCACGAAACGCACGTTTCGCTGAAAAAGCGGCGTTTTGGTGCACGAAACGCACGTTTAACGTCAAACCTGTGCAAAAGCAGCGTTTTGGTGCACGAAACGCACGTTTAGCCTCAAAACTGCGCAAAAGCAGCGTTTTGTTGCACGAAACGCACGTTTCGTTGCAAAAGCGGCGTTTTGGTGCACGAAACGCACGTTTAGCGTCAATACTGTGCAAAAGCAGCGATTTGGTACACGAAACGCACGTTACGCTGCAAAAGCAGCGTTTTGGTGCACGAAACGCACGTTTAGCGTCAAACCTGTGCAAAAGCAGCGTTTTGGTGCACGAAACGCACGTTTCGTTGCTAAAGCGGCGTTTTGGTGCACGAAACGCACGTTTCGTTGCAAAAGCGGCGTTTCGGTGCAGGAAACGCCCGTTTAGCGTCAAAACTGTGCAAAAGCAGCGATTTGGTGCACGAAACGCACGTTTAACGTCAAACATGTGCAAAAGCAGCGTTTTGGTGCACGAAACGCACGTTTAGCGTCCAAACTGTGCAAAAGCAGCGTTTTGGTGCACGAAACGCACGTTTCGTTCCAAAAGCGGCGTTTTGGTGCCCGAAACGCACGTTTCGTTGCAAAAGCGGAGTTTTGGTGCACGAAACGCACGTTTAGCGTCAAGACTGTGCAAAAGCAGCGTTTTGGTGCACGAAACGCACGTTTAGCGTCAAAACTGTACAAAAGCAGCGTTTTGCTGCACGAAACGCACGTTTCGTTGCAAAATCGGCGTTTTGGTGCACGAAACGCACGTTTAGCGTCAATACTGTGCAAAAGCAGCGATTTGGTGCACGAAACGCACGTTTCGATGCTAACGCGGCGTGTTGGTGCACGAAACGCACGTTTAGCGTCAAAACTGTGCAAAAGCAGCGATTTGGTGCACGAAACGCACGTTTCGTTGCAAAAGCGGCGTTTTGGTGCAGGAAACGAACGTTTAGCGTCATTACTGTGCAAAAGCAGCGATTTGGTGCACGAAACGCACGTTCCGTTGCAAAAGCGGCGTTTTGGTGCACGAAACGCACTTTTCGTTGCAAAAGCAGCGTTTTGGTGCACGAAACGCACGTTTATCGTCAAAACTGTGCAAAAGCAGCGTTTTGGTGCACGAAACGCACGTTTAGCGTCACAACTGTGCAAAAGCAGCGTTTTGGTGCACGAAACGCACGTTTAGCGTCAAAACTGTGCAAAAGCAGCGTTTCGATGCACGAAACGCACGTTTCGTTGCAATAGCGGCGTTTTGTTGCACGAAACGCACGTTTCCTTGCAAAAGCAGCGTTTTTTGCACGAAACGCACGTTTAGAGTCAAAACTGTGCAAAAGCTGCGTTTTGGTGCACGAAACGCACGTTTCGTTACAAAAGCGGCGTTTTGGTGCACGAAACGCACGTTTCGTTGCAAAAGCAGCGTTTTGCTGCACGAAACGCACGTTACGCTGCAAAAGCGGTGTTTTGGTGCAGGAAACGAACGTTTAGCGTCAAAACTGTGCAAATGCAGCGATTTGGTGCACGAAACGCACGTTTCGCTGCAAAAGCGGCGTTTTGGTGCACGAAACGCACGTTCAGCGCCAAAACTGTGCAAAAGCAGCGATTTGGTGCACGAAACGCACGTTTAGCTTCAAAACTGTGCAAAAGCAGCGATTTGGTGCACGAAACGCACGTTTCGTTGCAAAAGCGGCGTTTTGGTGCACGAAACGCACGTTACGCTGCAAAAGCGGCGTTTTGGTGCACGAAACGCACGTTTAACGTCAAACCTGTGCAAAAGCAGCGTTTTGGTGCACGAAACGCACGTTTAGCCTCAAAACTGCGCAAAAGCAGCGTTTTGGTGCACGAAACGCACGTTTCGTTGCAAAAGCGGCGTTTTGGTGCACGAAACGCACGTTTCGTTGCAAAAGCGGCGTTTTGGTGCGCGAAACGCACGTTTAGCTTCAAAACTGTGCAAAAGCAGCGTTTTGGTGTACGAAACGCACGTTTAGCGTCACAACTGTGCAAAAGCAGCGTTTTGGTGCACGAAACGCACGTTTCGTTGCAAAAGCGGCGTTTTGGTGCACGAAACGCACGTTTCGTTGCAAAAGCGGCGTTTTGGTGCGCGAAACGCACGTTTAGCTTCAAAACTGTGCAAAAGCAGCGATTTGGTGCACGAAACGCACGTTTAACATCAAACATGTGCAAAAGCAGCGTTTTGGTGCACGAAACGCACGTTTAGCGTCAAAACAGTGCAAAAGCAGCGTTTTGGTGCACGAAACGCACGTTTAGCGTCAATACTGTGCAAAAGCAGCGATTTGGTGCACGAAACGCACGTTTCGTTGCAAAAGCGGCGTTTTGGTTCACGAAACGCACGTTTCGTTGCAAAAGCGGCGTTTTGGTGCACGAAACGCACGTTTAGAGTCAAAACTGTGCAAAAGCAGCGATTTGGTGCACGAAACGCACGTTTCGTTGCTAAATTGGCGTTTTGGTGCACGAAACGCACGCTTAGCGTCAAAACTGTGCAAAAGCAGCGATTTGGTGCACGAAACGCACGTTTCGTTGCAAAAGCAGCGTTTTGCTGCACGAAACGCACGTTTCGTTGCAAAAGCGGCGTTTTGGTGCACGAAACGCACGTTTCGTTGCAAAAGCGGCGTTTTGGTGCGCGAAACGCACGTTTAGCTTCAAAACTGTGCAAAAGCAGCGATTTGGTGCACGAAACGCACGTTTAACGTCAAACATGTGCAAAAGCAGCGTTTTGGTGCACGAAACGCACGTTTAGCGTCAAAACAGTGCAAAAGCAGCGTTTTGGTGCACGAAACGCACGTTTAGCGTCAATACTGTGCAAAAGCAGCGATTTGGTGCACGAAACGCACGTTTCGTTGCAAAAGCGGCGTTTTGGTTCACGAAACGCACGTTTCGTTGCAAAAGCGGCGTTTTGGTGCACGAAACGCACGTTTCGTTGCAAAAGCGGCGTTTTGGTGCACGAAACGCACGTTTATCGTCAAAACTATGCAAAAGCAGCGTTTTGGTGCACGAAACGCACGTTTAGCGTCAAAACTGTGCAAAAGCAGCGATTTGGTGCACGAAACGCACGTTTCGTTGCAAAAGCAGCGCTTTGCTGCACGAAACGCACGTTACGCTGCAAAAGCAGCGTTTTGGTGCACGAAACGCACGTTTAGCGTCAAAACTGTGCAAAAGCAGCGATTTGGTGCACGAAACGCACGTTTCGCTGCAAAAGCGGCGTTTTGGTGCACGAAACGCACGTTTAACGTCAAACCTGTGCAAAAGCAGCGTTTTGGTGCACGAAACGCACGTTTAGAGTCAAAACTGTGCAAAAGCAGCGATTTGGTGCACGAAACGCACGTTTCGTTGCTAAATTGGCGTTTTGGTGCACGAAACGCACGCTTAGCGTCAAAACTGTGCAAAAGCAGCGATTTGGTGCACGAAACGCACGTTTCGTTGCAAAAGCAGCGTTTTGCTGCACGAAACGCACGTTACGTTTCAAAAGCGGCGTTTTGGTGCACGAAACGCACGTTTAGCGTCAATACTGTGCAAAAGCAGCGATTTGGTGCACGAAACGAACGTTTCGTTGCAAAAGCGGCGTTTTGGTTCACGAAACGCACGTTTAGCTTCAAAACTGTGCAAAAGCAGCGATTTGGTGCACGAAACGCACGTTTCGTTGCAAAAGCGGCGTTTTGGTGCACGAAACGCACGTTTCGTTGCAAAAGCGGCGTTTTGGTGTACGAAACGCACGTTTAGCGTCAAAACTGTGCAAAAGCTGCGTTTTGGTGCACGAAACGCACGTTTCGTTGCAAAAGCGGTGTTTTGGTGCACGAAACGCACGTTTAGCGTCATTACTGTGCAAAAGCAGCGATTTGGTGCACGAAACGCACGTTCCGTTGCAAAAGCGGCGTTTTGGTGCACGAAACGCACTTTTCGTTGCAAAAGCAGCGTTTTGGTGCACGAAACGCACGTTTAGCGTCAAAACTGTGCAAAAGCAGCGATTTGGTGCACGAAACGCCCGTTTCGTTGCAAAAGCAGCGTTTTGGTGCACGAAACGCACGTTTAATGTCAAAACTGTACAAAAGCAGCGTTTTGGTGCACGAAACGCACGTTTATCGTCAAAACTGTGCAAAAGCTGCGTTTTGGTGCACGAAACGCACGTTTCGTTGCAAAAGCGGCGTTTTGGTGCACGAAACGCACGTTTCGTTGCAAAAGCAGCGTTTTTTTGCACGAACCGCACGTTTAGCGTCAAAACTGTGCAAAAGCAGCGTTTTGGTGCACGAAACGCACGTTTAGCGTCAAAACTGTACAAAAGCAGCGTTTTGGTGCACGAAACGCACGTTTCGTTGCTTAAGCGGCGTTTTGGTGCACGAAACGCACGTTTCGTTGCAAAAGCGGTGTTTTGGTGCACGAAACGCACGTTTAGCGTCATTACTGTGCAAAAGCAGCGATTTGGTGCACGAAACGCACGTTCCGTTGCAAAAGCGGCGTTTTGGTGCACGAAACGCACTTTTCGTTGCAAAAGCAGCGTTTTGGTGCACGAAACGCACGTTTAGCGTCAAAACTGTGCAAAAGCAGCGATTTGGTGCACGAAACGCCCGTTTCGTTGCAAAAGCAGCGTTTTGGTGCACGAAACGCACGTTTAATGTCAAAACTGTACAAAAGCAGCGTTTTGGTGCACGAAACGCACGTTTATCGTCAAAACTGTGCAAAAGCTGCGTTTTGGTGCACGAAACGCACGTTTCGTTGCAAAAGCGGCGTTTTGGTGCACGAAACGCACGTTTCGTTGCAAAAGCAGCGTTTTTTGCACGAACCGCACGTTTAGCGTCAAAACTGTGCAAAAGCAGCGTTTTGGTGCACGAAACGCACGTTTAGCGTCAAAACTGTACAAAAGCAGCGTTTTGGTGCACGAAACGCACGTTTCGTTGCTTAAGCGGCGTTATGGTGCACGAAACGCACGTTCAGCGTCAAAACTGTGCAAAAGCAGCGATTTGGTGCACGAAACGCACGTTTCGTTGCAAAAGCAGCGTTTTGCTGCACGAAACGCACGTTACGCTGCAAAAGCGGCGTTTTGGTGCAGGAAACGAACGTTTAGCGTCAAAACTGTGCAAAAGCAGCGTTTTGGTGTACGAAACGCACGTTTAGCGTCACAACTGTGCAAAAGCAGCGTTTTGGTGCACGAAACGCACGTTTCGTTGCAAAAGCGGCGTTTTGGTGCACGAAACGCACGTTTCGTTGCAAAAGCGGCGTTTTGGTGCGCGAAACGCACGTTTAGCTTCAAAACTGTGCCAAAGCAGCGATTTGGTGCTCGAAACGCACGTTTAACGTCAAACATGTGCAAAAGCAGCGTTTTGGTGCACGAAACGCACGTTTAGCGTCAATACTGTGCAAAAGCAGCGATTTGGTGCACGAAACGCACGTTTCGTTGCAAAAGCGGCGTTTTGGTTCACGAAACGCACGTTTCGTTGCAAAAGCGGCGTTTTGGTGCACGAAACGCACGTTTAATGTCAAAACTGTACAAAAGCAGCGTTTTGGTGCACGAAACGCACGTTTATCGTCAAAACTGTGCAAAAGCAGCGTTTTAGTGCACGAAACGCACGTTTAGCGTCAAAACTGTGCAAAAGCAGCGATTTGGTGCACGAAACGCACGTTTCGTTGCAAAAGCAGCGCTTTGCTGCACGAAACGCACGTTACGCTGCAAAAGCAGCGTTTTGGTGCACGAAACGCACGTTTAGCGTCAAACCTGTGCAAAAGCAGCGTTTTGGTGCACGAAACGCACGTTTAGAGTCAAAACTGTGCAAAAGCAGCGATTTGGTGCACGAAACGCACGTTTCGTTGCTAAATTGGCGTTTTGGTGCACGAAACGCACGCTTAGCGTCAAAACTGTGCAAAAGCAGCGATTTGGAGCACGAAACGCACGTTTCGTTGCAAAAGCAGCGTTTTGCTGCACGAAACGCACGTTTCGTTGCAAAAGCGGCGTTTTGGTGCACGAAACGCACGTTTCGTTGCAAAAGCGGCGTTTTGGTGCAGGAAACGCCCGTTTAGCGTCAAAACTGTGCAAAAGCAGCGATTTGGTGCACGAAACGCACGTTTAACGTCAAACATGTGCAAAAGCAGCGTTTTGGTGCACGAAACGCACGTTTAGCGTCAAAACTGTGCAAAAGCAGCGTTTTGGTGCACGAAACGCACGTTTAGCGTCAAAACTGTGCAAAAGCAGCGTTTCGATGCACGAAACGCACGTTTCGTTGCAAAAGCGGCGTTTTGGTGCACGAAACGCACGTTTCGTTGCAAAAGCAGCGTTTTTTGCACGAAACGCACGTTTAGAGTCAAAACTGTGCAATAGCAGCGATTTGGTGCACGAAACGCACGTTTCGTTGCTAAAGCGGCGTTATGGTGCACGAAACGCACGTTCAGCGCCAAAACTGTGCAAAAGCAGCGATTTGGTGCACGAAACGCACGTTTCGTTGCAAAAGCAGCGTTTTGCTGCACGAAACGCACGTTACGCTGCAAAAGCGGCGTATTGCTGCACGAAACGCACGTTTAGCGTCAAAACTGTGCAAAAGCAGCGTTTTGTTGCACGAAACGCACGTTTCGTTGCAAAAGCGGCGTTTTGGTGCAGGAAACGAAGGTTTAGCGTCAAAACTGTGCAAAAGCAGCGATTTGGTGCACGAAACGCACGTTTCGCTGCAAAAGCGGCGTTTTGGTGCACGAAACGCACGTTTAACGTCAAACCTGTGCAAAAGCAGCGTTTTGGTGCACGAAACGCACGTTTAGCCTCAAAACTGCGCAACAGCAGCGTTTTGTTGCACGAAACGCCGGTTTCGTTGCAAAAGCGGCGTTTTGGTGCACGAAACGAACGTTTAGCCTCAAAACTATGCAAAAGCAGCGTTTTGTTGCACGAAACGCACGTTTCGTTGCAAAAGCGGCGTTTTGGTGCTGGAAACGAACGTTTAGCGTCAAAACTGTGCAAAAGCAGCGATTTGGTGCACGAAACGCACGTTTCGTTGCAAAAGCGGCGTTTTGGTGCACGAAACGCACGTTTAGCGTCAAAACAGGTGCAAAAGCAGCGTTTTGCTGCACGAAACGCACGTTTCGTTGCAAAAGCGGCGTTTTGGTGCAGGAAACGAACGTTTAGCGTCAAAACTGTGCAAAAGCAGCGATTTGATGCACGAAACGCACGTTTCGCTGAAAAAGCGGCGTTTTGGTGCACGAAACGCACGTTTAACGTCAAACCTGTGCAAAAGCAGCGTTTTGGTGCACGAAACGCACGTTTAGCCTCAAAACTGCGCAAAAGCAGCGTTTTGTTGCACGAAACGCACGTTTCGTTGCAAAAGCGGCGTTTTGGTGCACGAAACGCACGTTTAGCGTCAATACTGTGCAAAAGCAGCGATTTGGTACACGAAACGCACGTTTCGTTGCAAAAGCGGCGTTTTGGTGCACGAAACGCACGTTTCGTTGCAAAAGCAGCGTTTTTTGCACGAAACGCACGCTTAGAGTCAAAACTGTGCAAAAGCAGCGATTTGGTGCACGAAACGCACGTTTCGTTGCTAAAGCGGCGTGTTGGTGCACGAAACGCACGTTTAGCATCAAAACTGTGCAAAAGCAGCGATTTGGTGCACGAAACGCACGTTTCGTTGCAAAAGCGGCGTTTTGGTGCACGAAACGCACGTTTCGTTGCAAAAGCGGAGTTTTGGTGCACGAAACGCACGTTTAGCGTCAAGACTGTGCAAAAGCAACGTTTTGGTGCACGAAACGCACGATTAGCGTCAAAACTGTACAAAAGCAGCGTTTTGCTGCACGAAACGCACGTTTCGTTGCAAAATCGGCGTTTTGGTGCACGAAACGCACGTTTAGCGTCAATACTGTGCAAAAGCAGCGATTTGGTGCACGAAACGCACGTTTCGTTGCAAAAGCGGCGTTTTGGTTCACGAAACGCACGTTTACCGTCAAAACTGTGCAAAAGCAGCGTTTTGTTGCACGAAACGCACGTTTCGTTGCAAAAGCGGCGTTTTGGTGCTGGAAACGAACGTTTAGCGTCAAAACTGTGCAAAAGCAGCGATTTGGTGCACGAAACGCACGTTTCGTTGCAAAAGCGGCGTTTTGGTGCACGAAACGCACGTTTAGCGTCAAAACAGGTGCAAAAGCAGCGTTTTGTTGCACGAAACGAACGTTTCGTTGCAAAAGCGGCGTTTTGGTGCAGGAAACGAACGTTTAGCGTCAAAACTGTGCAAAAGCAGCGATTTGGTGCACGAAACGCACGTTTCGCTGCAAAAGCGGCGTTTTGGTGCACGAAACGCACGTTTAACGTCAAACCTGTGCAAAAGCAGCGTTTTGGTGCACGAAACGCACGTTTAGCCTCAAAACTGCGCAAAAGCAGCGTTTTGTTGCACGAAACGCCGGTTTCGTTGCAAAAGCGGCGTTTTTTTGCACGAAACGAACGTTTAGCGTCAAAACTGTGCAAAAGCAGCGTTTTGGTGCACGAAACGAACGTTTAGCCTCAAAACTGCGCAAAAGCAGCGTTTTGGTGCACGAAACGCCGGTTTCGTTGCAAAAGCGGCCTTTTGGTGCACGAAACGAACGTTTAGCGTCAAAACTGTGCAAAAGCAGCGATTTGGTGCACGAAACGCACGTTTCGTTGCAAAAGCGGCGTTTTGGTGCACGAAACGCACGTTTAGCGTCAAAACTGTGCGAAAGCAGCGTCTTGGTGCACGAAAAGCACGTTTAGCGTTAAAACTGTGCAAAAGCAGCGTGCTGGTGCACGAAACGCACGTTTCGTTGCAAAAGCGGCGTTTTGGTGCACGAAACGCACGTTTAGCGTCAAAACTGTGCAAAAGCAGCGATTTGGTGCACGAAACGCACGTTTCGTTGCAAAAGCGGCGTTTTGGTGCACGAAACGCACGTTTAATGTCAAAACTGTACAAAAGCAGCGTTTTGGTGCACGAAACGCACGTTTATCGTCAAAACTGTGCAAAAGCAGCGTTTTGCTGCACGAAACGCACGTTTCGTTGCAAAAGCGGCGTTTTGGTGCACGAAACGCACGTCTCGTTGCAAAAGCGGCGTTTTGGTGCAGGAAACGCCCGTTTAGCGTCAAAACTGTGCAAAAGCAGCGATTTGGTGCACGAAACGCACGTTTAACGTCAAACATGTGCAAAAGCAGCGTTTTGGTGCACGAAACGCACGTTTAGCGTAAAAACTGTGCAAAAGCAGCGTTTTGGTGCACGAAACGCACGTTTCGTTCCAAAAGCGGCGTTTTGGTGCACGAAACGCACGTTTAGCGTCAAAACTGTGCAAAAGCAGCGATTAGGTGCACGAAACGCACGTTTAGCGTCAAAACTGTGCAAAAGCAGCGTTTTGGTGCACGAAACGCACGTTTAGCGTAAAAACTGTGCAAGAGCAGCGTTTTGGTGCACGAAACGCACGTTTCGTTGCAAAAGCGGCGTTTTGGTGCACGAAACGCACGTTTAGCGTCAATACTGTGCAAAAGCAGCGATTTGGTACACGAAACGCACGTTTCGTTGCAAAAGCGGCGTTTTGGTGCACGAAACGCACGTTTCGTTGCAAAAGCAGCGTTTTTTGCACGAAACGCACGCTTAGAGTCAAAACTGTGCAAAAGCAGCGATTTGGTGCACGAAACGCACGTTTCGTTGCTAAAGCGGCGTGTTGGTGCACGAAACGCACGTTTAGCGTCAAAACTGTGCAAAAGCAGCGATTTGGTGCACGAAACGCACGTTTCGTTGCAAAAGCGGCGTTTTGGTGCACGAAACGCACGTTTCGTTGCAAAAGCGGCGTTTTGGTGCACGAAACGCACGTTTCGTTGCAAAAGCGGCGTTTTGGTGCACGAAACGCACGTTTAGCGTCATTACTGTGCAAAAGCAGCGATTTGGTGCACGAAACGCACGTTCCGTTGCAAAAGCGGCGTTTTGGTGCACGAAACGCACTTTTCGTTGCAAAAGCAGCGTTTTGGTGCACGAAACGCACGTTTAGCGTCAAAACTGTGCAAAAGCAGCGATTTGGTGCACGAAACGCACGTTTCGTTGCAAAAGCGGCGTTTTGGTGCACGAAACGCACGTTTAGCGTCAAGACTGTGCAAAAGCAACGTTTTGGTGCACGAAACGCACGATTAGCGTCAAAACTGTACAAAAGCAGCGTTTTGCTGCACGAAACGCACGTTTCGTTGCAAAATCGGCGTTTTGGTGCACGAAACGCACGTTTAGCGTCAATACTGTGCAAAAGCAGCGATTTGGTGCACGAAACGCACGTTTCGTTGCAAAAGCGGCGTTTTGGTTCACGAAACGCACGTTTACCGTCAAAACTGTGCAAAAGCAGCGTTTTGTTGCACGAAACGCACGTTTCGTTGCAAAAGCGGCGTTTTGGTGCTGGAAACGAACGTTTAGCGTCAAAACTGTGCAAAAGCAGCGATTTGGTGCACGAAACGCACGTTTCGTTGCAAAAGCGGCGTTTTGGTGCACGAAACGCACGTTTAGCGTCAAAACAGGTGCAAAAGCAGCGTTTTGTTGCACGAAACGCACGTTTCGTTGCAAAAGCGGCGTTTTGGTGCAGGAAACGAACGTTTAGCGTCAAAACTGTGCAAAAGCAGCGATTTGGTGCACGAAACGCACGTTTCGCTGCAAAAGCGGCGTTTTGGTGCACGAAACGCACGTTTAACGTCAAACCTGTGCAAAAGCAGCGTTTTGGTGCACGAAACGCACGTTTAGCCTCAAAACTGCGCAAAAGCAGCGTTTTGTTGCACGAAACGCCGGTTTCGTTGCAAAAGCGGCGTTTTTTTGCACGAAACGAACGTTTAGCGTCAAAACTGTGCAAAAGCAGCGTTTTGGTGCACGAAACGAACGTTTAGCCTCAAAACTGCGCAAAAGCAGCGTTTTGGTGCACGAAACGCCGGTTTCGTTGCAAAAGCGGCCTTTTGGTGCACGAAACGAACGTTTAGCGTCAAAACTGTGCAAAAGCAGCGATTTGGTGCACGAAACGCACGTTTCGTTGCAAAAGCGGCGTTTTGGTGCACGAAACGCACGTTTAGCGTCAAAACTGTGCGAAAGCAGCGTCTTGGTGCACGAAAAGCACGTTTAGCGTTAAAACTGTGCAAAAGCAGCGTGCTGGTGCACGAAACGCACGTTTCGTTGCAAAAGCGGCGTTTTGGTGCACGAAACGCACGTTTAGCGTCAAAACTGTGCAAAAGCAGCGATTTGGTGCACGAAACGCACGTTTCGTTGCAAAAGCGGCGTTTTGGTGCACGAAACGCACGTTTAATGTCAAAACTGTACAAAAGCAGCGTTTTGGTGCACGAAACGCACGTTTATCGTCAAAACTGTGCAAAAGCAGCGTTTTGCTGCACGAAACGCACGTTTCGTTGCAAAAGCGGCGTTTTGGTGCACGAAACGCACGTCTCGTTGCAAAAGCGGCGTTTTGGTGCAGGAAACGCCCGTTTAGCGTCAAAACTGTGCAAAAGCAGCGATTTGGTGCACGAAACGCACGTTTAACGTCAAACATGTGCAAAAGCAGCGTTTTGG
Organism: Stelis phaeoptera; assembly: GCA_943735885.1. NCBI lineage: Eukaryota > Metazoa > Arthropoda > Insecta > Hymenoptera > Megachilidae > Stelis > Stelis phaeoptera. The sequence continues at coordinate 37,095 of CALSEM010000097.1, forward strand.
TGCACGAAACGCACGTTTAGCGTAAAAACTGTGCAAAAGCAGCGTTTTGGTGCACGAAACGCACGTTTCGTTCCAAAAGCGGCGTTTTGGTGCACGAAACGCACGTTTAGCGTCAAAACTGTGCAAAAGCAGCGATTAGGTGCACGAAACGCACGTTTAGCGTCAAAACTGTGCAAAAGCAGCGTTTTGGTGCACGAAACGCACGTTTAGCGTAAAAACTGTGCAAGAGCAGCGTTTTGGTGCACGAAACGCACGTTTCGTTGCAAAAGCGGCGTTTTGGTGCACGAAACGCACGTTTAGCGTCAATACTGTGCAAAAGCAGCGATTTGGTACACGAAACGCACGTTTCGTTGCAAAAGCGGCGTTTTGGTGCACGAAACGCACGTTTCGTTGCAAAAGCAGCGTTTTTTGCACGAAACGCACGCTTAGAGTCAAAACTGTGCAAAAGCAGCGATTTGGTGCACGAAACGCACGTTTCGTTGCTAAAGCGGCGTGTTGGTGCACGAAACGCACGTTTAGCGTCAAAACTGTGCAAAAGCAGCGATTTGGTGCACGAAACGCACGTTTCGTTGCAAAAGCGGCGTTTTGGTGCACGAAACGCACGTTTCGTTGCAAAAGCGGCGTTTTGGTGCACGAAACGCACGTTTAGCGTCATTACTGTGCAAAAGCAGCGATTTGGTGCACGAAACGCACGTTCCGTTGCAAAAGCGGCGTTTTGGTGCACGAAACGCACTTTTCGTTGCAAAAGCAGCGTTTTGGTGCACGAAACGCACGTTTAGCGTCAAAACTGTGCAAAAGCAGCGATTTGGTGCACGAAACGCACGTTTCGTTGCAAAAGCGGCGTTTTGGTGCACGAAACGCACGTTTAATGTCAAAACTGTACAAAAGCAGCATTTTGGTGCACGAAACGCACGTTTATCGTCAAAACTGTGCAAAAGCAGCGTTTTGGTGCACGAAACGCACGTTTCGTTGCAAAAGCGGCGTTTTGGTGCACGAAACGCACGTTTCGTTGCAAAAGCGGCGTTTTGGTGCAGGAAACGCCCGTTTAGCGTCAAAACTGTGCAAAAGCAGCGATTTGGTGCACGAAACGCACGTTTAACGTCAAACATGTGCAAAAGCAGCGTTTTGGTGCACGAAACGCACGTTTAGCGTCAAAACCGTGCAAAAGCAGCGTTTTGGTGCACGAAACGCACGTTTAGCGTCAAAACTGTGCAAAAGCAGCGTTTCGATGCACGAAACGCACGTTTCGTTGCAAAAGCGGCGTTTTGGTGCACGAAACGCACGTTTCGTTGCAAAAGCAGCGTTTTTTGCACGAAACGCACGTTTAGAGTCAAAACTGTGCAAAAGCAGCGATTTGGTGCACGAAACGCACGTTTCGTTGCTAAAGCGGCGTTATGGTGCACGAAACGCACGTTCAGCGCCAAAACTGTGCAAAAGCAGCGATTTGGTGCACGAAACGCACGTTTCGTTGCAAAAGCAGCGTTTTGCTGCACGAAACGCACGTTACGCTGCAAAAGCGGCGTTTTGCTGCACGAGACGCACGTTTAGCGTCAACACTGTGCAAAAGCAGCGTTTTGTTGCACGAAACGCACGTTTCGTTGCAAAAGCGGCGTTTTGGTGCAGGAAACGAACGTTTAGCGTCAAAACTGTGCAAAAGCAGCGATTTGGTGCACGAAACGCACGTTTCGTTGCAAAAGCGGCGTTTTGGTGCACGAAACGCACGTTTAATGTCAAAACTGTACAAAAGCAGCGTTTTGGTGCACGAAACGCACGTTTATCGTCAAAACTGTGCAAAAGCAGCGTTTTGCTGCACGAAACGCACGTTTCGTTGCAAAAGCGGCGTTTTGGTGCACGAAACGCACGTTTCGTTGCAAAAGCGGCGTTTTGGTGCAGGAAACGCCCGTTTAGCGTCAAAACTGTGCAAAAGCAGCGATTTGGTGCACGAAACGCACGTTTAACGTCAAACATGTGCAAAAGCAGCGTTTTGGTGCACGAAACGCACGTTTAGCGTAAAAACTGTGCAAAAGCAGCGTTTTGGTGCACGAAACGCACGTTTCGTTCCAAAAGCGGCGTTTTGGTGCACGAAACGCACGTTTAGCGTCAATACTGTGCAAAAGCAGCGATTTGGTGCACGAAACGCACGTTTCGTTGCAAAAGCGGCGTTTTGGTTCACGAAACGCACGTTTACCGTCAAAACTGTGCAAAAGCAGCGTTTTGTTGCACGAAACGCACGTTTCGTTGCAAAAGCGGCGTTTTGGTGCTGGAAACGAACGTTTTAGCGTCAAAACTGTGCAAAAGCAGCGATTTGGTGCACGAAACGCACGTTTCGTTGCAAAAGCGGCGTTTTGGTGCACGAAACGCACGTTTAGCGTCAAAACAGGTGCAAAAGCAGCGTTTTGTTGCACGAAACGCACGTTTCGTTGCAAAAGCGGCGTTGTGGTGCAGGAACGAACGTTTAGCGTCAAAACTGTGCAAAAGCAGCGATTTGGAGCACGAAACGCACGTTTCGATGCAAAAGCGGCGTTTTGGTGCACGAAACGCACGTTTAACGTCAAACCTGTGCAAAAGCAGCGTTTTGGTGCACGAAACGCACGTTTAGCCTCAAAACTGCGCAAAAGCAGCGTTTTGTTGCACGAAACGCCGGTTTTCGTTGCAAAAGCGGCGTTTTTTTGCACGAAACGAACGTTTAGCGTCAAAACTGTGCAAAAGCAGCGTTTTGGTGCACGAAACGAACGTTTAGCCTCAAAACTGCGCAAAAGCAGCGTTTTGGTGCACGAAACGCCGGTTTCGTTGCAAAAGCGGCCTTTTGGTGCACGAAACGAACGTTTAGCGTCAAAACTGTGCAAAAGCAGCGATTTGGTGCACGAAACGCACGTTTCGTTGCAAAAGCGGCGTTTTGGTGCAGGAAACGCCCGCTGAGCGTCAAAACTGTGCAAAAGCAGCGATTTGGTGCACGAAACGCACGTTTAACGTCAAACATGTGCAAAAGCAGCGTTTTGGTGCACGAAACGCACGTTTAGCGTAAAAACTGTGCAAAAGCAGCGTTTTGGTGCACGAAACGCACGTTTAGCGTCAAAACTGTGCAAAAGCAGCGATTAGGTGCACGAAACGCACGTTTAGCGTCAAAACTGTGCAAAAGCAGCGTTTTGGTGCACGAAACGCACGTTTAGCGTAAAAACTGTGCAAGAGCAGCGTTTTGGTGCACGAAACGCACGTTTCGTTGCAAAAGCGGCGTTTTGGTGCACGAAACGCACGTTTAGCGTCAATACTGTGCAAAAGCAGCGATTTGGTACACGAAACGCACGTTTCGTTGCAAAAGCGGCGTTTTGGTGCACGAAACGCACGTTTCGTTGCAAAAGCAGCGTTTTTTGCACGAAACGCACGCTTAGAGTCAAAACTGTGCAAAAGCAGCGATTTGGTGCACGAAACGCACGTTTCGTTGCTAAAGCGGCGTGTTGGTGCACGAAACGCACGTTTAGCGTCAAAACTGTGCAAAAGCAGCGATTTGGTGCACGAAACGCACGTTTCGTTGCAAAAGCGGCGTTTTGGTGCACGAAACGCACGTTTCGTTGCAAAAGCGGCGTTTTGGTGCACGAAACGCACGTTTAGCGTCATTACTGTGCAAAAGCAGCGATTTGGTGCACGAAACGCACGTTCCGTTGCAAAAGCGGCGTTTTGGTGCACGAAACGCACTTTTCGTTGCAAAAGCAGCGTTTTGGTGCACGAAACGCACGTTTAGCGTCAAAACTGTGCAAAAGCAGCGATTTGGTGCACGAAACGCACGTTTCGTTGCAAAAGCGGCGTTTTGGTGCACGAAACGCACGTTTAATGTCAAAACTGTACAAAAGCAGCATTTTGGTGCACGAAACGCACGTTTATCGTCAAAACTGTGCAAAAGCAGCGTTTTGGTGCACGAAACGCACGTTTCGTTGCAAAAGCGGCGTTTTGGTGCACGAAACGCACGTTTCGTTGCAAAAGCGGCGTTTTGGTGCAGGAAACGCCCGTTTAGCGTCAAAACTGTGCAAAAGCAGCGATTTGGTGCACGAAACGCACGTTTAACGTCAAACATGTGCAAAAGCAGCGTTTTGGTGCACGAAACGCACGTTTAGCGTCAAAACTGTGCAAAAGCAGCGTTTTGGTGCACGAAACGCACGTTTAGCGTCAAAACTGTGCAAAAGCAGCGTTTCGATGCACGAAACGCACGTTTCGTTGCAAAAGCGGCGTTTTGGTGCACGAAACGCACGTTTCGTTGCAAAAGCAGCGTTTTTTGCACGAAACGCACGTTTAGAGTCAAAACTGTGCAAAAGCAGCGATTTGGTGCACGAAACGCACGTTTCGTTGCTAAAGCGGCGTTATGGTGCACGAAACGCACGTTCAGCGCCAAAACTGTGCAAAAGCAGCGATTTGGTGCACGAAACGCACGTTTCGTTGCAAAAGCAGCGTTTTGCTGCACGAAACGCACGTTACGCTGCAAAAGCGGCGTTTTGCTGCACGAGACGCACGTTTAGCGTCAAAACTGTGCAAAAGCAGCGTTTTGTTGCACGAAACGCACGTTTCGTTGCAAAAGCGGCGTTTTGGTGCAGGAAACGAACGTTTAGCGTCAGAACTGTGCAAAAGCAGCGATTTGGTGCACGAAACGCACGTTTCGCTGCAAAAGCGGCGTTTTGGTGCACGAAACGCACGTTTAACGTCAAACCTGTGCAAAAGCAGCGTTTTGGTGCACGAAACGCACGTTTAGCCTCAAAACTGCGCAAAAGCAGCGTTTTGTTGCACGAAACGCCGGTTTCGTTGCAAAAGCGGCGTTTTGGTGCACGAAACGAACGTTTAGCCTCAAAACTGCGCAAAAGCAGCGTTTTGGTGCACGAAACGCCGGTTTCGTTGCAAAAGCGGCGTTTTGATGCACGAAACGAACGTTTAGCGTCAAAACTGTGCAAAAGCAGCGATTTGGTGCACGAAACGCACGTTTCGTTGCAAAAGCGGCGTTTTGGTGCACGAAACGCACGTTTAGCGTCAAAACAGGTGCAAAAGCAGCGTTTTGTTGCACGAAACGCACGTTTCGTTGCAAAAGCGGCGTTTTGGTGCAGGAAACGAACGTTTAGCGTCAAAACTGTGCAAAAGCAGCGATTTGGTGCACGAAACGCACGTTTCGCTGCAAAAGCGGCCTTTTGGTGCACGAAACGCACGTTTAACGTCAAACCTGTGCAAAAGCAGCGTTTTGGTGCACAAAACGCACGTTTAGCCTCAAAACTGCGCAAAAGCAGCGGTTTGTTGCACGAAACGCCGGTTTCGTTGCAAAAGCGGCGTTTTGGTGCACGAAACGAACGTTTAGCCTCAAAACTGCGCAAAAGCAGCGTTTTGGTGCACGAAACGCCGGTTTCGTTGCAAAAGCGGCGTTTTGATGCACGAAACGAACGTTTAGCGTCAAAACTGTGCAAAAGCAGCGATTTGGTGCACGAAACGCACGTTTCGTTGCAAAAGCGGCGTTTTGGTGCACGAAACGCACGTTTAGCGTCAAAACAGGTGCAAAAGCAGCGTTTTGTTGCACGAAACGCACGTTTCGTTGCAAAAGCGGCGTTTTGGTGCAGGAAACGAACGTTTAGCGTCAAAACTGTGCAAAAGCAGCGATTTGGTGCACGAAACGCACGTTTCGCTGCAAAAGCGGCGTTTTGGTGCACGAAACGCACGTTTAACGTCAAACCTGTGCAAAAGCAGCGTTTTGGTGCACGAAACGCACGTTTAGCCTCAAAACTGCGCAAAAGCAGCGTTTTGTTGCACGAAACGCCGGTTTCGTTGCAAAAGCGGCGTTTTGGTGCACGAAACGAACGTTTAGCGTCAAAACAGTGCAAAAGCAGCGTTTTGGTGCACGAAACGAACGTTTAGCCTCAAAACTGCGCAAAAGCAGCGTTTTGGTGCACGAAACGCCGGTTTCGTTGCAAAAGCGGCCTTTTGGTGCACGAAACGAACGTTTAGCGTCAAAACTGTGCAAAAGCAGCGATTTGGTGCACGAAACGCACGTTTCGTTGCAAAAGCGGCGTTTTCGTGCACGAAACGCACGTTTAGCGTCAAAACTGTGCGAAAGCAGCGTCTTGGTGCACGAAACGCACGTTTAGCGTTAAAACTGTGCAAAAGCAGCGTGCTGGTGCACGAAACGCACGTTTCGTTGCAAAAGCGGCGTTTTGGTGCACGAAACGCACGTTTAGCGTCAAAACTGTGCAAAAGCAGCGATTTGGTGCACGAAACGCACGTTTCGTTGCAAAAGCGGCGTTTTGGTGCACGAAACGCACGTTTAATGTCAAATCTGTACAAAAGCAGCGTTTTGGTGCACGAAACGCACGTTTATCGTCAAAACTGTGCAAAAGCAGCGTTTTGGTGCACGAAACGCACGTTTCGTTGCAAAAGCGGCGTTTTGGTGCACGAAACGCACGTTTCGTTGCAAAAGCGGCGTTTTGGTGCAGGAAACGCCCGTTTAGCGTCAAAACTGTGCAAAAGCAGCGATTTGGTGCACGAAACGCACGTTTAGCGTCACAACTGTGCAAAAGCAGCGTTTTGGTGCACGAAACGCTCGTTTCGTTGCAAAAGCAGCGTTTTGGTGCACAAAACGCACGTTTAGCGTCAAAACTGTGCAAAAGCAGCGTTGTGGTGCACGAAACGCACGTTTCGTTGCAAAAGCGGCGTTTTGGTGCACGAAACACACGTCTCGTTGCAAAAGCAGCGTTTTTTGCACGAAACGCACGTTTAACGTCAAACATGTGCAAAAGCAGCGTTTTGGTGCACGAAACGCACGTTTAGCGTCCAAACTGTGCAAAAGCAGCGTTTTGGTGCACGAAACGCACGTTTCGTTTCAAAAGCGGCGTTTTGGTGCCCGAAACGCACGTTTCGTTGCAAAAGCGGAGTTTTGGTGCACGAAACGCACGTTTAGCGTCAAGACTGTGCAAAAGCAGCGTTTTGGTGCACGAAACGCACGTTTCGTTGCTAAAGCGGCGTTTTGGTGCACGAAACGCACGTTTAGCGTCAAAACTGTGCAAAAGCAGCGTTGTGGTGCACGAAACGCACGTTTCGTTGCAAAAGCGGCGTTTTGGTGCACGAAACACACGTCTCGTTGCAAAAGCAGCGTTTTTTGCACGAAACGCACGCTTAGAGTCAAAACTGTGCAAAAGCAGCGATTTGGTGCACGAAACGCACGTTTCGTTGCTAAAGCGGCGTTTTGGTGCACGAAACGCACGTTTCGTCGCAAAAGCGGCGTTTCGGTGCAGGAAACGCCCGTTTAGCGTCAAAACTGTGCAAAAGCAGCGATTTGGTGCACGAAACGCACGTTTAACGTCAAACATGTGCAAAAGCAGCGTTTTGGTGCACGAAACGCACGTTTAGCGTCCAAACTGTGCAAAAGCAGCGTTTTGGTGCACGAAACGCACGTTTCGTTCCAAAAGCGGCGTTTTGGTGCCCGAAACGCACGTTTCGTTGCAAAAGCGGAGTTTTGGTGCACGAAACGCACGTTTAGCGTCAAGACTGTGCAAAAGCAGCGTTTTGGTGCACGAAACGCACGTTTAGCGTCAAAACTGTACAAAAGCAGCGTTTTGCTGCACGAAACGCACGTTTCGTTACAAAATCGGCGTTTTGGTGCACGAAACGCACGTTTAGCGTCAATACTGTGCAAAAGCAGCGATTTGGTGCACGAAACGCACGTTTCGTTGCTAAAGCGGCGTTATGGTGCACGAAACGCACGTTCAGCGCCAAAACTGTGCAAAAGCAGCGATTTGGTGCACGAAACGCACGTATCGTTGCAAAAGCAGCGTTTTGCTGCACGAAACGCACGTTACGCTGCAAAAGCGGCGTATTGCTGCACGAAACGAACGTTTAGCGTCAAAACTGTGCAAAAGCAGCGTTTTGGTGCACGAAACGCACGTTTCGTTGCAAAAGCGGCGTTTTGGTGCACGAAACGCACGTTTAGCGTCAAAACAGGTGCAAAAGCAGCGTTTTGTTGCACGAAACGCACGTTTCGTTGCAAAAGCGGCGTTTTGGTGCAGGAAACGAACGTTTAGCGTCAAAACTGTGCAAAAGCAGCGATTTGGTGCACGAAACGCACGTTTCGCTGCAAAAGCGGCGTTTTGGTGCACGAAACGCACGTTTAACGTCAAACCTGTGCAAAAGCAGCGTTTTGGTGCACGAAACGCACGTTTAGCCTCAAAACTGCGCAAAAGCAGCGTTTTGTTGCACGAAACGCCGGTTTCGTTGCAAAAGCGGCGTTTTGGTGCACGAAACGAACGTTTAGCGTCAAAACAGTGCAAAAGCAGCGTTTTGGTGCACGAAACGCACGTTTAGCGTCAAAACTGTGCAAAAGCAGCGTTGTGGTGCACGAAACGCACGTTTCGTTGCAAAAGCGGCGTTTTGGTGCACGAAACACACGTCTCGTTGCAAAAGCAGCGTTTTTTGCACGAAACGCACGTTTAACGTCAAACATGTGCAAAAGCAGCGTTTTGGTGCACGAAACGCACGTTTAGCGTCCAAACTGTGCAAAAGCAGCGTTTTGGTGCACGAAACGCACGTTTCGTTTCAAAAGCGGCGTTTTGGTGCCCGAAACGCACGTTTCGTTGCAAAAGCGGAGTTTTGGTGCACGAAACGCACGTTTAGCGTCAAGACTGTGCAAAAGCAGCGTTTTGGTGCACGAAACGCACGTTTCGTTGCTAAAGCGGCGTTTTGGTGCACGAAACGCACGTTTAGCGTCAAAACTGTGCAAAAGCAGCGTTGTGGTGCACGAAACGCACGTTTCGTTGCAAAAGCGGCGTTTTGGTGCACGAAACACACGTCTCGTTGCAAAAGCAGCGTTTTTTGCACGAAACGCACGCTTAGAGTCAAAACTGTGCAAAAGCAGCGATTTGGTGCACGAAACGCACGTTTCGTTGCTAAAGCGGCGTTTTGGTGCACGAAACGCACGTTTCGTCGCAAAAGCGGCGTTTCGGTGCAGGAAACGCCCGTTTAGCGTCAAAACTGTGCAAAAGCAGCGATTTGGTGCACGAAACGCACGTTTAACGTCAAACATGTGCAAAAGCAGCGTTTTGGTGCACGAAACGCACGTTTAGCGTCCAAACTGTGCAAAAGCAGCGTTTTGGTGCACGAAACGCACGTTTCGTTCCAAAAGCGGCGTTTTGCTGCCCGAAACGCACGTTTCGTTGCAAAAGCGGAGTTTTGGTGCACGAAACGCACGTTTAGCGTCAAGACTGTGCAAAAGCAGCGTTTTGGTGCACGAAACGCACGTTTAGCGTCAAAACTGTACAAAAGCAGCGTTTTGCTGCACGAAACGCACGTTTCGTTACAAAATCGGCGTTTTGGTGCACGAAACGCACGTTTAGCGTCAATACTGTGCAAAAGCAGCGATTTGGTGCACGAAACGCACGTTTCGTTGCTAAAGCGGCGTTATGGTGCACGAAACGCACGTTCAGCGCCAAAACTGTGCAAAAGCAGCGATTTGGTGCACGAAACGCACGTATCGTTGCAAAAGCAGCGTTTTGCTGCACGAAACGCACGTTACGCTGCAAAAGCGGCGTATTGCTGCACGAAACGAACGTTTAGCGTCAAAACTGTGCAAAAGCAGCGTTTTGGTGCACGAAACGCACGTTTCGTTGCAAAAGCGGCGTTTTGGTGCACGAAACGCACGTTTAGCGTCAAAACAGGTGCAAAAGCAGCGTTTTGTTGCACGAAACGCACGTTTCGTTGCAAAAGCGGCGTTTTGGTGCGTGAAACGAACGTTTAGCGTCAAAACTGTGCAAAAGCAGCGATTTGGTGCACGAAACGCACGTTTCGCTGCAAAAGCGGCGTTTTGGTGCACGAAACGCACGTTTAACGTCAAACCTGTGCAAAAGCAGCGTTTTGGTGCACGAAACGCACGTTTAGCCTCAAAACTGCGCAAAAGCAGCGTTTTGTTGCACGAAACGCCGGTTTCGTTGCAAAAGCGGCGTTTTGGTGCACGAAACGAACGTTTAGCGTCAAAACAGTGCAAAAGCAGCGTTTTGGTGCACGAAACGAACGTTTAGCCTCAAAACTGCGCAAAAGCAGCGTTTTGGTGCACGAAACGCCGGTTTCGTTGCAAAAGCGGCCTTTTGGTGCACGAAACGAACGTTTAGCGTCAAAACTGTGCAAAAGCAGCGATTTGGTGCACGAAACGCACGTTTCGTTGCAAAAGCGGCGTTTTGGTGCAGGAAACGAACGTTTAGCGTCAAAACTGTGCAAAAGCAGCGATTTGGTGCACGAAACGCACGTTTCGCTGCAAAAGCGGCCTTTTGGTGCACGAAACGCACGTTTAACGTCAAACCTGTGCAAAAGCAGCGTTTTGGTGCACGAAACGAACGTTTAGCCTCAAAACTGCGCAAAAGCAGCGTTTTGTTGCACGAAACGCACGTTTCGTTGCAAAAGCGGCGTTTTGGTGCAGGAAACGAACGTTTAGCGTCAAAACTGTGCAAAAGCAGCGATTTGGTGCACGAAACGCACGTTTCGCTGCAAAAGCGGCGTTTTGGTGCACGAAACGCACGTTTAACGTCAAACCTGTGCAAAAGCAGCGTTTTGGTGCACGAAACGCACGTTTAGCCTCAAAACTGCGCAAAAGCAGCGTTTTGTTGCACGAAACGCCGGTTTCGTTGCAAAAGCGGCGTTTTGGTGCACGAAACGAACGTTTAGCGTCAAAACAGTGCAAAAGCAGCGTTTTGGTGCACGAAACGAACGTTTAGCCTCAAAACTGCGCAAAAGCAGCGTTTTGGTGCACGAAACGCCGGTTTCGTTGCAAAAGCGGCCTTTTGGTGCACGAAACGAACGTTTAGCGTCAAAACTGTGCAAAAGCAGCGATTTGGTGCACGAAACGCACGTTTCGTTGCAAAAGCGGCGTTTTCGTGCACGAAACGCACGTTTAGCGTCATAACTGTGCGAAAGCAGCGTCTTGGTGCACGAAACGCACGTTTAGCGTTAAAACTGTGCAAAAGCAGCGTGCTGGTGCACGAAACGCACGTTTCGTTGCAAAAGCGGCGTTTTGGTGCACGAAACGCACGTTTAGCGTCAAAACTGTGCAAAAGCAGCGATTTGGTGCACGAAACGCACGTTTCGTTGCAAAAGCGGCGTTTTGGTGCACGAAACGCACGTTTAATGTCAAATCTGTACAAAAGCAGCGTTTTGGTGCACGAAACGCACGTTTATCGTCAAAACTGTGCAAAAGCAGCGTTTTGGTGCACGAAACGCACGTTTCGTTGCAAAAGCGGCGTTTTGGTGCACGAAACGCACGTTTCGTTGCAAAAGCGGCGTTTTGGTGCAGGAAACGCCCGTTTAGCGTCAAAACTGTGCAAAAGCAGCGATTTGGTGCACGAAACGCACGTTTAGCGTCACAACTGTGCAAAAGCAGCGTTTTGGTGCACGAAACGCTCGTTTCGTTGCAAAAGCAGCGTTTTGGTGCACGAAACGCACGTTTAGCGTCAAAACTGTGCAAAAGCAGCGTTGTGGTGCACGAAACGCACGTTTCGTTGCAAAAGCGGCGTTTTGGTGCACGAAACACACGTCTCGTTGCAAAAGCAGCGTTTTTTGCACGAAACGCACGTTTAACGTCAAACATGTGCAAAAGCAGCGTTTTGGTGCACGAAACGCACGTTTAGCGTCCAAACTGTGCAAAAGCAGCGTTTTGGTGCACGAAACGCACGTTTCGTTTCAAAAGCGGCGTTTTGGTGCCCGAAACGCACGTTTCGTTGCAAAAGCGGAGTTTTGGTGCACGAAACGCACGTTTAGCGTCAAGACTGTGCAAAAGCAGCGTTTTGGTGCACGAAACGCACGTTTCGTTGCTAAAGCGGCGTTTTGGTGCACGAAACGCACGTTTAGCGTCAAAACTGTGCAAAAGCAGCGTTGTGGTGCACGAAACGCACGTTTCGTTGCAAAAGCGGCGTTTTGGTGCACGAAACACACGTCTCGTTGCAAAAGCAGCGTTTTTTGCACGAAACGCACGCTTAGAGTCAAAACTGTGCAAAAGCAGCGATTTGGTGCACGAAACGCACGTTTCGTTGCTAAAGCGGCGTTTTGGTGCACGAAACGCACGTTTCGTTGCAAAAGCGGCGTTTCGGTGCAGGAAACGCCCGTTTAGCGTCAAAACTGTGCAAAAGCAGCGATTTGGTGCACGAAACGCACGTTTAACGTCAAACATGTGCAAAAGCAGCGTTTTGGTGCACGAAACGCACGTTTAGCGTCCAAACTGTGCAAAAGCAGCGTTTTGGTGCACGAAACGCACGTTTCGTTCCAAAAGCGGCGTTTTGGTGCCCGAAACGCACGTTTCGTTGCAAAAGCGGAGTTTTGGTGCACGAAACGCACGTTTAGCGTCAAGACTGTGCAAAAGCAGCGTTTTGGTGCACGAAACGCACGTTTAGCGTCAAAACTGTACAAAAGCAGCGTTTTGCTGCACGAAACGCACGTTTCGTTACAAAATCGGCGTTTTGGTGCACGAAACGCACGTTTAGCGTCAATACTGTGCAAAAGCAGCGATTTGGTGCACGAAACGCACGTTTCGTTGCTAAAGCGGCGTTATGGTGCACGAAACGCACGTTCAGCGCCAAAACTGTGCAAAAGCAGCGATTTGGTGCACGAAACGCACGTTTCGTTGCAAAAGCAGCGTTTTGCTGCACGAAACGCACGTTACGCTGCAAAAGCGGCGTATTGCTGCACGAAACGAACGTTTAGCGTCAAAACTGTGCAAAAGCAGCGTTTTGGTGCACGAAACGCACGTTTCGTTGCAAAAGCGGCGTTTTGGTGCACGAAACGCACGTTTAGCGTCAAAACAGGTGCAAAAGCAGCGTTTTGTTGCACGAAACGCACGTTTCGTTGCAAAAGCGGCGTTTTGGTGCAGGAAACGAACGTTTAGCGTCAAAACTGTGCAAAAGCAGCGATTTGGTGCACGAAACGCACGTTTCGCTGCAAAAGCGGCGTTTTGGTGCACGAAACGCACGTTTAACGTCAAACCTGTGCAAAAGCAGCGTTTTGGTGCACGAAACGCACGTTTAGCCTCAAAACTGCGCAAAAGCAGCGTTTTGTTGCACGAAACGCCGGTTTCGTTGCAAAAGCGGCGTTTTGGTGCACGAAACGAACGTTTAGCGTCAAAACAGTGCAAAAGCAGCGTTTTGGTGCACGAAACGAACGTTTAGCCTCAAAACTGCGCAAAAGCAGCGTTTTGGTGCACGAAACGCCGGTTTCGTTGCAAAAGCGGCCTTTTGGTGCACGAAACGAACGTTTAGCGTCAAAACTGTGCAAAAGCAGCGATTTGGTGCACGAAACGCACGTTTCGTTGCAAAAGCGGCGTTTTCGTGCACGAAACGCACGTTTAGCGTCAAAACTGTGCGAAAGCAGCGTCTTGGTGCACGAAACGCACGTTTAGCGTTAAAACTGTGCAAAAGCAGCGTGCTGGTGCACGAAACGCACGTTTCGTTGCAAAAGCGGCGTTTTGGTGCACGAAACGCACGTTTAGCGTCAAAACTGTGCAAAAGCAGCGATTTGGTGCACGAAACGCACGTTTCGTTGCAAAAGCGGCGTTTTGGTGCACGAAACGCACGTTTAATGTCAAAACTGTACAAAAGCAGCGTTTTGGTGCACGAAACCCACGTTTATCGTCAAAACTGTGCAAAAGCAGCGTTTTGGTGCACGAAACGCACGTTTCGTTGCAAAAGCGGCGTTGTGGTGCACGAAACGCACGTTTCGTTGCAAAAGCGGCGTTTTGGTGCACGAAACGCACGTTTCGTTGCAAAAGCGGCGTTTTGGTGCAGGAAACGCCCGTTTAGCGTCAAAACTGTGCAAAAGCAGCGATTTGGTGCACGAAACGCACGTTTAGCGTCACAACTGTGCAAAAGCAGCGTTTTGGTGCACGAAACGCTCGTTTCGTTGCAAAAGCAGCGTTTTGGTGCACGAAACGCACGTTTAGCGTCAAAACTGTGCAAAAGCAGCGTTGTGGTGCACGAAACGCACGTTTCGTTGCAAAAGCGGCGTTTTGGTGCACGAAACACACGTCTCGTTGCAAAAGCAGCGTTTTTTGCACGAAACGCACGCTTATAGTCAAAACTGTGCAAAAGCAGCGATTTGGTGCACGAAACGCACGTTTTGTTGCTAAAGCGGCGTTTTGGTGCACGAAACGCACGTTTCGTTGCAAAAGCGGCGTTTCGGTGCAGGAAACGCCCGTTTAGCGTCAAAACCGTGCAAAAGCAGCGATTTGGTGCACGAAACGCACGTTTAACGTCAAACATGTGCAAAAGCAGCGTTTTGGTGCACGAAACGCACGTTTAGCGTCCAAACTGTGCAAAAGCAGCGTTTTGGTGCACGAAACGCACGTTTCGTTCCAAAAGCGGCGTTTTTGTGCCCGAAACGCACGTTTCGTTGCAAAAGCGGAGTTTTGGTGCACGAAACGCACGTTTAGCGTCAAGACTGTGCAAAAGCAGCGTTTTGGTGCACGAAACGCACGTTTAGCGTCAAAACTGTACAAAAGCAGCGTTTTGCTGCACGAAACGCACGTTTCGTTGCAAAATCGGCGTTTTGGTGCACGAAACGCACGTTTAGCGTCAATACTGTGCAAAAGCAGCGATTTGGTGCACGAAACGCACGTTTCGTTGCTAAAGCGGCGTTATGGTGCACGAAACGCACGTTCAGCGCCAAAACTGTGCAAAAGCAGCGATTTGGTGCACGAAACGCACGTTTCGTTGCAAAAGCAGCGTTTTGCTGCACGAAACGCACGTTACGCTGCAAAAGCGGCGTATTGCTGCACGAAACGCACGTTTAGCGTCAAAACTGTGCAAAAGCAGCGTTTTGTTGCACGAAACGCACGTTTCGTTGCAAAAGCGGCGTTTTGGTGCAGGAAACGAACGTTTAGCGTCAAAACTGTGCAAAAGCAGCGATTTGGTGCACGAAACGCACGTTTCGTTGCAAAAGCGGCGTTTTGGTGCTGGAAACGAACGTTTAGCGTCAAAACTGTGCAAAAGCAGCGATTTGTTGCACGAAACGCACGTTTCGTTGCAAAAGCGGCGTTTTGGTGCACGAAACGCACGTTTAGCGTCAAAACAGGTGCAAAAGCAGCGTTTTGTTGCACGAAACGCACGTTTCGTTGCAAAAGCGGCGTTTTGGTGCAGGAAACGAACGTTTAACGTCAAAACTGTGCAAAAGCAGCGATTTGGTGCACGAAACGCACGTTTCGCTGCAAAAGCGGCGTTTTGGTGCACGAAACGCACGTTTAACGTCAAACCTGTGCAAAAGCAGCGTTTTGGTGCACGAAACGCACGTTTAGCCTCAAAACTGCGCAAAAGCAGCGTTTTGTTGCACGAAACGCCGGTTTCGTTGCAAAAGCGGCGTTTTGGTGCACGAAACGAACGTTTAGCGTCAAAACTGTGCAAAAGCAGCGTTTTGGTGCACGAAACGAACGTTTAGCCTCAAAACTGCGCAAAAGCAGCGTTTTGGTGCACGAAACGCCGGTTTCGTTGCAAAAGCGGCCTTTTGGTGCACGAAACGAACGTTTAGCGTCAAAACTGTGCAAAAGCAGCGATTTGGTGCACGAAACGCACGTTTCGTTGCAAAAGCGGCGTTTTGGTGCACGAAACGCACGTTTAGCGTCAAAACTGTGCGAAAGCAGCGTCTTGGTGCACGAAACGCACGTTTAGCGTTAAAACTGTGCAAAAGCAGCGTGCTGGTGCACGAAACGCACGTTTCGTTGCAAAAGCGGCGTTTTGGTGCACGAAACGCACGTTTAGCGTCAAAACTGTGCAAAAGCAGCGATTTGGTGCACGAAACGCACGTTTCGTTGCAAAAGCGGCGTTTTGGTGCACGAAACGCACGTTTAATGTCAAAACTGTACAAAAGCAGCGTTTTGGTGCACGAAACGCACGTTTATCGTCAAAACTGTGCAAAAGCAGCGTTTTGCTGCACGAAACGCACGTTTCGTTGTAAAAGCGGCGTTTTGGTGCACGAAACGCACGTTTCGTTGCAAAAGCGGCGTTTTGGTGCACGAAGCGAACGTTTAGCCTCAAAACTGCGCAAAAGCAGCGTTTTGGTACACGAAACGCCGGTTTCGTTGCAAAAGCGGCGTTTTGATGCACGAAACGAACGTTTAGCGTCAAAACTGTGCAAAAGCAGCGTTTTGGTGCACGAAACGCACGTTTAACGTCAAACCTGTGCAAAAGCAGCGTTTTGGTGCACGAAACGCACGTTTAGACTCAAAACTGCGCAAAAGCAGCGTTTTGTTGCACGAAACGCCGGTTTCGTTGCAAAAGCGGCGTTTTGGTGCACGAAACGAACGTTTAGCATCAAAACAGTGCAAAAGCAGCGTTTTGGTGCACGAAACGAACGTTTAGCCTCAAAACTGCGCAAAAGCAGCGTTTTGGTGCACGAAACGCCGGTTTCGTTGCAAAAGCGGCCTTTTGGTGCACGAAACGAACGTTTAGCGTCAAAACTGTGCAAAAGCAGCGATTTGGTGCACGAAACGCACGTTTCGTTGCAAAAGCGGCGTTTTCGTGCACGAAACGCACGTTTAGCGTCAAAACTGTGCAAAAGCGGCGTTTTGGTGCACGAAACGCACGTTTAGCGTCAAAACTGTGCAAAAGCAGCGATTTGGTGCACGAAACGCACGTTTCGTTGCAAAAGCGGCGTTTTGGTGCACGAAACGCACGTTTAATGTCAAATCTGTACAAAAGCAGCGATTTGGTGCACGAAACGCACGTTTAGAGTCACAACTGTGCAAAAGCAGCGTTTTGGTGCACGAAACGCTCGTTTCGTTGCAAAAGCAGCGTTTTGGTGCACGAAACGCACGTTTAGCGTCAAAACTGTGCAAAAGCAGCGTTGTGGTGCACGAAACGCACGTTTCGTTGCAAAAGCGGCGTTTTGGTGCACGAAACACACGTCTCGTTGCAAAAGCAGCGTTTTTTGCACGAAACGCACGTTTAACGTCAAACATGTGCAAAAGCAGCGTTTTGGTGCACGAAACGCACGTTTAGCGTCCAAACTGTGCAAAAGCAGCGTTTTGGTGCACGAAACGCACGTTTCGTTCCAAAAGCGGCGTTTTGGTGCCCGAAACGCACGTTTCGTTGCAAAAGCGGAGTTTTGGTGCACGAAACGCACGTTTAGCGTCAAGACTGTGCAAAAGCAGCGTTTTGGTGCACGAAACGCACGTTTCGTTGCTAAAGCGGCGTTTTGGTGCACGAAACGCACGTTTAGCGTCAATACTGTGCAAAAGCAGTGATTTGGTGCACGAAACGCACGTTTCGTTGCTAAAGCGGCGTTATGGTGCACGAAACGCACGTTCAGCGCCAAAACTGTGCAAAAGCAGCGATTTGGTGCACGAAACGCACGTTTCGTTGCAAAAGCAGCGTTTTGCTGCACGAAACGCACGTTACGCTGCAAAAGCGGCGTATTGCTGCACGAAACGCACGTTTAGCGTCAAAACTGTGCAAAAGCAGCGTTTTGTTGCACGAAACGCACGTTTCGTTGCAAAAGCGGCGTTTTGGTGCAGGAAACGCCCGTTTAGCGTCAAAACTGTGCAAAAGCAGCGATTTGGTGCACGAAACGCACGTTTAGCGTCAAAACTGTGCGAAAGCAGCGTCTTGGTGCACGAAACGCACGTTTAGCGTTAAAACTGTGCAAAAGCAGCGTGCTGGTGCACGAAACGCACGTTTCGTTGCAAAAGCGGCGTTTTGGTGCACGAAACGCACGTTTAGCGTCAAAACTGTGCAAAAGCAGCGATTTGGTGCACGAAACGCACGTTTCGTTGCAAAAGCGGCGTTTTGGTGCAGGAAACGCCCGTTTAGCGTCAAAACTGTGCAAAAGCAGCGATTTGGTGCACGAAACGCACGTTTAACGTCAAACATGTGCAAAAGCAGCGTTTTGGTGCACGAAACGCACGTTTAGCGTAAAAACTGTGCAAAAGCAGCGTTTTGGTGCACGAAACGCACGTTTCGTTCCAAAAGCGGCGTTTTGGTGCACGAAACGCACGTTTAGCGTCAAAACTGTGCAAAAGCAGCGATTAGGTACACGAAACGCACGTTTAGCGTCAAAACTGTGCAAAAGCAGCGTTTTGGTGCACGAAACGCACGTTTAGCGTAAAAACTGTGCAAGAGCAGCGTTTTGGTGCACGAAACGCACGTTTCGTTGCAAAAGCGGCGTTTTGGTGCACGAAACGCACGTTTAGCGTCAATACTGTGCAAAAGCAGCGATTTGGTACACGAAACGCACGTTTCGTTGCAAAAGCGGCGTTTTGGTGCACGAAACGCACGTTTCGTTGCAAAAGCGGCGTTTTGGTGCACGAAACGCACGTTTAACGTCAAACCTGTGCAAAAGCAGCGTTTTGGTGCACGAAACGCACGTTTAGCCTCAAAACTGCGCAAAAGCAGCGTTTTGTTGCACGAAACGCCGGTTTCGTTGCAAAAGCGGCGCTTTGGTGCACGAAACGAACGTTTAGCGTCAAAACTGTGCAAAAGCAGCGTTTTGGTGCACGAAACGAACGTTTAGCCTCAAAACTGCGCAAAAGCAGCGTTTTGGTGCACGAAACGCCGGTTTCGTTGCAAAAGCGGCCTTTTGGTGCACGAAACGAACGTTTAGCGTCAAAACTGTGCAAAAGCAGCGATTTGGTGCACGAAACGCACGTTTCGTTGCAAAAGCGGCGTTTTGGTGCACGAAACGCACGTTTAGCGTCAAAACTGTGCGAAAGCAGCGTCTTGGTGCACGAAACGCACGTTTAGCGTTAAAACTGTGCAAAAGCAGCGTGCTGGTGCACGAAACGCACGTTTCGTTGCAAAAGCGGCGTTTTGGTGCACGAAACGCACGTTTAGCGTCAAAACTGTGCAAAAGCAGCGATTTGGTGCACGAAACGCACGTTTCGTTGCAAAAGCGGCGTTTTGGTGCACGAAACGCACGTTTAATGTCAAAACTGTACAAAAGCAGCGTTTTGGTGCACGAAACGCACGTTTAACGTCAAACATGTGCAAAAGCAGCGTTTTGGTGCACGAAACGCACGTTTAGCGTCCAAACTGTGCAAAAGCAGCGTTTTGGTGCACGAAACGCACGTTTCGTTCCAAAAGCGGCGTTTTGGTGCCCGAAACGCACGTTTCGTTGCAAAAGCGGAGTTTTGGTGCACGAAACGCACGTTTAGCGTCAAGACTGTGCAAAAGCAGCGTTTTGGTGCACGAAACGCACGTTTCGTTGCTAAAGCGGCGTTTTGGTGCACGAAACGCACGTTTAGCGTCAATACTGTGCAAAAGCAGTGATTTGGTGCACGAAACGCACGTTTCGTTGCTAAAGCGGCGTTATGGTGCACGAAACGCACGTTCAGCGCCAAAACTGTGCAAAAGCAGCGATTTGGTGCACGAAACGCACGTTTCGTTGCAAAAGCAGCGTTTTGCTGCACGAAACGCACGTTACGCTGCAAAAGCGGCGTATTGCTGCACGAAACGCACGTTTAGCGTCAAAACTGTGCAAAAGCAGCGTTTTGTTGCACGAAACGCACGTTTCGTTGCAAAAGCGGCGTTTTGGTGCAGGAAACGCCCGTTTAGCGTCAAAACTGTGCAAAAGCAGCGATTTGGTGCACGAAACGCACGTTTAGCGTCAAAACTGTGCGAAAGCAGCGTCTTGGTGCACGAAACGCACGTTTAGCGTTAAAACTGTGCAAAAGCAGCGTGCTGGTGCACGAAACGCACGTTTCGTTGCAAAAGCGGCGTTTTGGTGCACGAAACGCACGTTTAGCGTCAAAACTGTGCAAAAGCAGCGATTTGGTGCACGAAACGCACGTTTCGTTGCAAAAGCGGCGTTTTGGTGCAGGAAACGCCCGTTTAGCGTCAAAACTGTGCAAAAGCAGCGATTTGGTGCACGAAACGCACGTTTAACGTCAAACATGTGCAAAAGCAGCGTTTTGGTGCACGAAACGCACGTTTAGCGTCAAAACTGTGCAAAAGCAGCGTTTTGGTGCACGAAACGCACGTTTAGCGTCAAAACTGTGCAAAAGCAGCGTTTCGATGCACGAAACGCACGTTTCGTTGCAAAAGCGGCGTTTTGGTGCACGAAACGCACGTTTCGTTGCAAAAGCAGCGTTTTTTGCACGAAACGCACGTTTAGCGTCAAAACTGTGCAAAAGCAGCGTTGTGGTGCACGAAACGCACGTTTCGTTGCAAAAGCGGCGTTTTGGTGCACGAAACACACGTCTCGTTGCAAAAGCAGCGTTTTTTGCACGAAACGCACGTTTAACGTCAAACATGTGCAAAAGCAGCGTTTTGGTGCACGAAACGCACGTTTAGCGTCCAAACTGTGCAAAAGCAGCGTTTTGGTGCACGAAACGCACGTTTCGTTCCAAAAGCGGCGTTTTGGTGCCCGAAACGCACGTTTCGTTGCAAAAGCGGAGTTTTGGTGCACGAAACGCACGTTTAGCGTCAAGACTGTGCAAAAGCAGCGTTTTGGTGCACGAAACGCACGTTTCGTTGCTAAAGCGGCGTTTTGGTGCACGAAACGCACGTTTAGCGTCAATACTGTGCAAAAGCAGTGATTTGGTGCACGAAACGCACGTTTCGTTGCTAAAGCGGCGTTTTGGTGCACGAAACGCACGTTCAGCGCCAAAACTGTGCAAAAGCAGCGATTTGGTGCACGAAACGCACGTTTCGTTGCAAAAGCAGCGTTTTGCTGCACGAAACGCACGTTACGCTGCAAAAGCGGCGTATTGCTGCACGAAACGCACGTTTAGCGTCAAAACTGTGCAAAAGCAGCGTTTTGTTGCACGAAACGCACGTTTCGTTGCAAAAGCGGCGTTTCGGTGCAGGAAACGCCCGTTTAGCGTCAAAACTGTGCAAAAGCAGCGATTTGGTGCACGAAACGCACGTTTAGCGTCAAAACTGTGCGAAAGCAGCGTCTTGGTGCACGAAACGCACGTTTAGCGTTAAAACTGTGCAAAAGCAGCGTGCTGGTGCACGAAACGCACGTTTCGTTGCAAAAGCGGCGTTTTGGTGCACGAAACGCACGTTTAGCGTCAAAACTGTGCAAAAGCAGCGATTTGGTGCACGAAACGCACGTTTCGTTGCAAAAGCGGCGTTTTGGTGCAGGAAACGCCCGTTTAGCGTCAAAACTGTGCAAAAGCAGCGATTTGGTGCACGAAACGCACGTTTAACGTCAAACATGTGCAAAAGCAGCGTTTTGGTGCACGAAACGCACGTTTAGCGTAAAAACTGTGCAAAAGCAGCGTTTTGGTGCACGAAACGCACGTTTCGTTCCAAAAGCGGCGTTTTGGTGCACGAAACGCACGTTTAGCGTCAAAACTGTGCAAAAGCAGCGATTAGGTACACGAAACGCACGTTTAGCGTCAAAACTGTGCAAAAGCAGCGTTTTGGTGCACGAAACGCACGTTTAGCGTAAAAACTGTGCAAGAGCAGCGTTTTGGTGCACGAAACGCACGTTTCGTTGCAAAAGCGGCGTTTTGGTGCACGAAACGCACGTTTAGCGTCAATACTGTGCAAAAGCAGCGATTTGGTACACGAAACGCACGTTTCGTTGCAAAAGCGGCGTTTTGGTGCACGAAACGCACGTTTCGTTGCAAAAGCAGCGTTTTTTGCACGAAACGCACGCTTAGAGTCAAAACTGTGCAAAAGCAGCGATTTGGTGCACGAAACGCACGTTTCGTTGCTAAAGCGGCGTGTTGGTGCACGAAACGCACGTTTCGTTGCTAAAGCGGCGTGTTGGTGCACGAAACGCACGTTTAGCGTCAATACTGTGCAAAAGCAGCGATTTGGTACACGAAACGCACGTTTCGTTGCAAAAGCGGCGTTTTGGTGCACGAAACGCACGTTTCGTTGCAAAAGCAGCGTTTTTTGCACGAAACGCACGCTTAGAGTCAAAACTGTGCAAAAGCAGCGATTTGGTGCACGAAACGCACGTTTCGTTGCTAAAGCGGCGTGTTGGTGCACGAAACGCACGTTTCGTTGCTAAAGCGGCGTGTTGGTGCACGAAACGCACGTTTAGCGTCAAAACTGTGCAAAAGCAGCGATTTGGTGCACGAAACGCACGTTTCGTTGCAAAAGCGGCGTTTTGGTGCACGAAACGCACGTTTCGTTGCAAAAGCGGCGTTTTGGTGCACGAAACGCACGTTTAGCGTCATTACTGTGCAAAAGCAGCGATTTGGTGCACGAAACGCACGTTCCGTTGCAAAAGCGGCGTTTTGGTGCACGAAACGCACTTTTCGTTGCAAAAGCAGCGTTTTGGTGCACGAAACGCACGTTTAGCGTCAAAACTGTGCAAAAGCAGCGATTTGGTGCACGAAACGCACGTTTCGTTGCAAAAGCGGCGTTTTGGTGCACGAAACGCACGTTTAATGTCAAAACTGTACAAAAGCAGCATTTTGGTGCACGAAACGCACGTTTAACGTCAAAACTGTGCAAAAGCAGCGTTTTGGTGCACGAAACGCACGTTTCGTTGCAAAAGCGGCGTTTTGGTGCACGAAACGCACGTTTCGTTGCAAAAGCGGCGTTTTGGTGCAGGAAACGCACGTTTCGTTGCAAAAGCAGCGTTTTTTGCACGAAACGCACGTTTAGAGTCAAAACTGTGCAAAAGCAGCGTTTTGGTGCACGAAACGCACGTTTAGCGTCAAAACTGTGCAAAAGCAGCGTTTCGATGCACGAAACGCACGTTTCGTTGCAAAAGCGGCGTTTTGGTGCACGAAACGCACGTTTCGTTGCAAAAGCAGCGTTTTTTGCACGAAACGCACGTTTAGAGTCAAAACTGTGCAAAAGCAGCGATTTGGTGCACGAAACGCACGTTTAGCGTCAAAACAGGTGCACAAGCAGCGTTTTGTTGCACGAAACGCACGTTTCGTTGCAAAAGCGGCGTTTTGGTGCAGGAAACGAACGTTTAGCGTCAAAACTGTGCAAAAGCAGCGATTTGGTGCACGAAACGCACGTTTCGCTGCAAAAGCGGCGTTTTGGTGCACGAAACGCACGTTTAACGTCAAACCTGTGCAAAAGCAGCATTTGGTGCACGAAACGCACGTTTAGCCTCAAAACTGCGCAAAAGCAGCGTTTTGTTGCACGAAACGCCGGTTTCGTTGCAAAAGCGGCCTTTTGGTGCACGAAACGAACGTTTAGCGTCAAAACAGTGCAAAAGCAGCGTTTTGGTGCACGAAACGAACGTTTAGCCTCAAAACTGCGCAAAAGCAGCGTTTTGGTGCACGAAACGCCGGTTTCGTTGCAAAAGCGGCCTTTTGGTGCACGAAACGAACGTTTAGCGTCAAAACTGTGCAAAAGCAGCGATTTGGTGCACGAAACGCACGTTTCGTTGCAAAAGCGGCGTTTTCGTGCACGAAACGCACGTTTAGCGTCAAAACTGTGCGAAAGCAGCGTCTTGGTGCACGAAACGCACGTTTAGCGTTAAAACTGTGCAAAAGCAGCGATTTGGTGCACGAAACGCACGTTTAGCGTCAAAACTGTGCGAAAGCAGCGTCTTGGTGCACGAAACGCACGTTTAGCGTTAAAACTGTGCAAAAGCAGCGTGCCGGTGCACGAAACGCACGTTTCGTTGCAAAAGCGGCGTTTCGGTGCACGAAACGCACGTTTAGCGTCAAAACTGTGCAAAAGCAGCGATTTGGTGCACGAAACGCACGTTTCGTTGCAAAAGCGGCGTTTTGGTGCACGAAACGCACGTTTAATGTCAAAACTGTACAACAGCAGCGTTTTGGTGCACGAAACGCACGTTTATCGTCAAAACTGTGCAAAAGCAGCGTTTTGCTGCACGAAACGCACGTTTCGTTGCAAAAGCGGCGTTTTGGTGCACGAAACGCACGTTTCGTTGCAAAAGCGGCGTTTTGGTGCAGGAAACGCCCGTTTAGCGTCAAAACTGTGCAAAAGCAGCGATTTGGTGCACGAAACGCACGTTTAACGTCAAACATGTGCAAAAGCAGCGTTTTGGTGCACGAAACGCACGTTTAGCGTAAAAACTGTGCAAAAGCAGCGTTTTGGTGCACGAAACGCACGTTTCGTTCCAAAAGCGGCGTTTTGGTGCACGAAACGCACGTTTAGCGTCAAAACTGTGCAAAAGCAGCGATTAGGTGCACGAAACGCACGTTTAGCGTCAAAACTGTGCAAAAGCAGCGTTTTGGTGCACGAAACGCACGTTTAGCGTAAAAACTGTGCAAGAGCAGCGTTTTGGTGCACGAAACGCACGTTTCGTTGCAAAAGCGGCGTTTTGGTGCACGAAACGCACGTTTAGCGTCAATACTGTGCAAAAGCAGCGATTTGGTACACGAAACGCACGTTTCGTTGCAAAAGCGGCGTTTTGGTGCACGAAACGCACGTTTCGTTGCAAAAGCGGCGTTTTGGTGCACGAAACGCACGTTTAGCGTCATTACTGTGCAAAAGCAGCGATTTGGTGCACGAAACGCACGTTCCGTTGCAAAAGCGGCGTTTTGGTGCACCAAACGCACTTTTCGTTGCAAAAGCAGCGTTTTGGTGCACGAAACGCACGTTTAGCGTCAAAACTGTGCAAAAGCAGCGATTTGGTGCACGAAACGCACGTTTCGTTGCAAAAGCGGCGTTTTGGTGCACGAAACGCACGTTTAATGTCAAAACTGTACAAAAGCAGCATTTTGGTGCACGAAACGCACGTTTATCGTCAAACTGTGCAAAAGCAGCGTTTTGGTGCACGAAACGCACGTTTCGTTGCAAAAGCGGCGTTTTGGTGCACGAAACGCACGTTTCGTTGCAAAAGCGGCGTTTTGGTGCAGGAAACGCCCGTTTAGCGTCAAAACTGTGCAAAAGCAGCGATTTGGTGCACGAAACGCACGTTTAACGTCAAACATGTGCAAAAGCAGCGTTTTGGTGCACGAAACGCACGTTTAGCGTCAAAACTGTGCAAAAGCAGCGTTTTGGTGCACGAAACGCACGTTTAGCGTCAAAACTGTGCAAAAGCAGCGTTTCGATGCACGAAACGCACGTTTCGTTGCAAAAGCGGCGTTTTGGTGCACGAAACGCACGTTTCGTTGCAAAAGCGGCGTTTTGGTGCACGAAACGCACGTTTAGCGTCAAAACTGTGCAAAAGCAGCGATTTGGTGCACGAAACGCACGTTTCGCTGCAAAAGCGGCGTTTTGGTGCACGAAACGCACGTTTAACGTCAAACCTGTGCAAAAGCAGCGTTTTGGTGCACGAAACGCACGTTTAGCCTCAAAACTGCGCAATAGCAGCGTTTTGTTGCACGAAACGCCAGTTTCGTTGCAGAAGCGGCGTTTTGGTGCACGAAACGAACGTTTAGCCTCAAAACTGCGCAAAAGCAGCGTTTTGGTGCACGAAACGCCGGTTTCGTTGCAAAAGCGGCGTTTTGATGCACGAAACGAACGTTTAGCGTCAAAACTGTGCAAAAGCAGCGATTTGGTGCACGAAACGCACGTTTCGTTGCAAAAGCGGCGTTTTGGTGCACAAAACGCACGTTTAGCGTCAAAACAGGTGCAAAAGCAGCGTTTTGTTGCACGAAACGCACGTTTCGTTGCAAAAGCGGCGTTTTGGTGCAGGAAACGAACGTTTAGCGTCAAAACTGTGCAAAAGCAGCGTTTTGGTGCACGAAACGCACGTTTAGCGTCAAAACTGTGCAAAAGCAGCGTTTCGATGCACGAAACGCACGTTTCGTTGCAAAAGCGGCGTTTTGGTGCACGAAACGCACGTTTCGTTGCAAAAGCAGCGTTTTTTGCACGAAACGCACGTTTAGAGTCAAAACTGTGCAAAAGCAGCGATTTGGTGCACGAAACGCACGTTTCGTTGCTAAAGCGGCGTTTTGGTGCACGAAACGCACGTTTAGCGTCAAAACAGGTGCAAAAGCAGCGTTTTGTTGCACGAAACGCACGTTTCGTTGCAAAAGCGGCGTTTTGGTGCAGGAAACGAACGTTTAGCGTCAAAACTGTGCAAAAGCAGCGATTTGGTGCACGAAACGCACGTTTCGCTGCAAAAGCGGCGTTTTGGTGCACGAAACGCACGTTTAACGTCAAACCTGTGCAAAAGCAGCGTTTTGGTGCACGAAACGCACGTTTAGCCTCAAAACTGCGCAAAAGCAGCGTTTTGTTGCACGAAACGCCGGTTTCGTTGCAAAAGCGGCGTTTTGGTGCACGAAACGAACGTACAGCGTCAAAACAGTGCAAAAGCAGCGTTTTGGTGCACGAAACGAACGTTTAGCCTCAAAACTGCGCAAAAGCAGCGTTTTGGTGCACGAAACGCCGGTTTCGTTGCAAAAGCGGCCTTTTGGTGCACGAAACGAACGTTTAGCGTCAAAACTGTGCAAAAGCAGCGATTTGGTGCACGAAACGCACGTTTCGTTGCAAAAGCGGCGTTTTCGTGCACGAAACGCACGTTTAGCGTCAAAACTGTGCGAAAGCAGCGTCTTGGTGCACGAAACGCACGTTTAGCGTTAAAACTGTGCAAAAGCAGCGTGCTGGTGCACGAAACGCACGTTTCGTTGCAAAAGCGGCGTTTTGGTGCACGAAACGCACGTTTAGCGTCAAAACTGTGCAAAAGCAGCGATTTGGTGCACGAAACGCACGTTTCGTTGCAAAAGCGGCGTTTTGGTGCACGAAACGCACGTTTAATGTCAAATCTGTACAAAAGCAGCGTTTTGGTGCACGAAACGCACGTTTATCGTCAAAACTGTGCAAAAGCAGCGTTTTGGTGCACGAAACGCACGTTTCGTTGCAAAAGCGGCGTTTTGGTGCACGAAACGCACGTTTCGTTGCAAAAGCGGCGTTTTGGTGCAGGAAACGCCCGTTTAGCGTCAAAACTGTGCAAAAGCAGCGATTTGGTGCACGAAACGCACGTTTAGCGTCACAACTGTGCAAAAGCAGCGTTTTGGTGCACGAAACGCTCGTTTCGTTGCAAAAGCAGCGTTTTGGTGCACGAAACGCACGTTTAGCGTCAAAACTGTGCAAAAGCAGCGTTGTGGTGCACGAAACGCACGTTTCGTTGCAAAAGCGGCGTTTTGGTGCACGAAACACACGTCTCGTTGCAAAAGCAGCGTTTTTTGCACGAAACGCACGTTTAACGTCAAACATGTGCAAAAGCAGCGTTTTGGTGCACGAAACGCACGTTTAGCGTCCAAACTGTGCAAAAGCAGCGTTTTGGTGCACGAAACGCACGTTTCGTTTCAAAAGCGGCGTTTTGGTGCCCGAAACGCACGTTTCGTTGCAAAAGCGGAGTTTTGGTGCACGAAACGCACGTTTAGCGTCAAGACTGTGCAAAAGCAGCGTTTTGGTGCACGAAACGCACGTTTCGTTGCTAAAGCGGCGTTTTGGTGCACGAAACGCACGTTTAGCGTCAAAACTGTGCAAAAGCAGCGTTGTGGTGCACGAAACGCACGTTTCGTTGCAAAAGCGGCGTTTTGGTGCACGAAACACACGTCTCGTTGCAAAAGCAGCGTTTTTTGCACGAAACGCACGCTTAGAGTCAAAACTGTGCAAAAGCAGCGATTTGGTGCACGAAACGCACGTTTCGTTGCAAAAGCGGCGTTTCGGTGCAGGAAACGCCCGTTTAGCGTCAAAACTGTGCAAAAGCAGCGACTTGGTGCACGAAACGCACGTTTAACGTCAAACATGTGCAAAAGCAGCGTTTTGGTGCACGAAACGCACGTTTAGCGTCCAAACTGTGCAAAAGCAGCGTTTTGGTGCACGAAACGCACGTTTCGTTCCAAAAGCGGCGTTTTGGTGCCCGAAACGCACGTTTCGTTGCAAAAGCGGAGTTTTGGTGCACGAAACGCACGTTTAGCGTCAAGACTGTGCAAAAGCAGCGTTTTGGTGCACGAAACGCACGTTTAGCGTCAAAACTGTACAAAAGCAGCGTTTTGCTGCACGAAACGCACGTTTCGTTACAAAATCGGCGTTTTGGTGCACGAAACGCACGTTTAGCGTCAATACTGTGCAAAAGCAGCGATTTGGTGCACGAAACGCACGTTTCGTTGCTAAAGCGGCGTTATGGTGCACGAAACGCACGTTCAGCGCCAAAACTGTGCAAAAGCAGCGATTTGGTGCACGAAACGCACGTTTCGTTGCAAAAGCAGCGTTTTGCTGCACGAAACGCACGTTACGCTGCAAAAGCGGCGTATTGCTGCACGAAACGAACGTTTAGCGTCAAAACTGTGCAAAAGCAGCGTTTTGGTGCACGAAACGCACGTTTCGTTGCAAAAGCGGCGTTTTGGTGCACGAAACGCACGTTTAGCGTCAAAACAGGTGCAAAAGCAGCGTTTTGTTGCACGAAACGCACGTTTCGTTGCAAAAGCGGCGTTTTGGTGCAGGAAACGAACGTTTAGCGTCAAAACTGTGCAAAAGCAGCGATTTGGTGCACGAAACGCACGTTTCGCTGCAAAAGCGGCGTTTTGGTGCACGAAACGCACGTTTAACGTCAAACCTGTGCAAAAGCAGCGTTTTGGTGCACGAAACGCACGTTTAGCCTCAAAACTGCGCAAAAGCAGCGTTTTGTTGCACGAAACGCCGGTTTCGTTGCAAAAGCGGCGTTTTGGTGCACGAAACGAACGTTTAGCGTCAAAACTGTGCAAAAGCAGCGATTTGGTGCACGAAACGCACGTTTAACGTCAAACATGTGCAAAAGCAGCGTTTTGGTGCACGAAACGCACGTTTAGCGTCCAAACTGTGCAAAAGCAGCGTTTTGGTGCACGAAACGCACGTTTCGTTCCAAAAGCGGCGTTTTGGTGCACGAAACGCACGTTTAGCGTCCAAACTGTGCAAAAGCAGCGATTAGGTGCACGAAACGCACGTTTAGCGTCAAAACTGTGCAAAAGCAGCGTTTCGTTGTACGAAACGCACGTTTCGTTGCAAAAGCGGCGTTTTGGTGCACCAAACGCACGTTTAGCGTCAATACTGTGCAAAAGCAGCGATTTGGTACACGAAACGCACGTTTCGTTGCAAAAGCGGCGTTTTGGTGCACGAAACGCACGTTTCGTTGCAAAAGCAGCGTTTTTTGCACGAAACGCACGCTTAGAGTCAAAACTGTGCAAAAGCAGCGATTTGGTGCACGAAACGCACGTTTCGTTGCTAAAGCGGCGTGTTGGTGCACGAAACGCACGTTCAGCGCCAAAACTGTGCAAAAGCAGCGATTTGGTGCACGAAACGCACGTTTCGTTGCAAAAGCAGCGTTTTGCTGCACGAAACGCACGTTACGCTGCAAAAGCGGCGTTTTGCTGCACGAAACGCACGTTTAGCGTCAAAACTGTGCAAAAGCAGCGTTTTGTTGCACGAAACGCACGTTTCGTTGCAAAAGCGGCGTTTTGGTGCAGGAAACGAACGTTTAGCGTCAAAACTGTGCAAAAGCAGCGATTTGGTGCACGAAACGCACGTTTCGCTGCAAAAGCGGCGTTTTGGTGCACGAAACGCACGTTTAACGTCAAACCTGTGCAAAAGCAGCGTTTTGGTGCACAAAACGCACGTTTAGCCTCAAAACTGCGCAAAAGCAGCGTTTTGTTGCACGAAACGCCGGTTTCGTTGCAAAAGCGGCGTTTTGGTGCACGAAACGAACGTTTAGCCTCAAAACTGCGCAAAAGCAGCGTTTTGGTGCACGAAACGCCGGTTTCGTTGCAAAAGCGGCGTTTTGATGCACGAAACGAACGTTTAGCGTCAAAACTGTGCAAAAGCAGAGATTTGGTGCACGAAACGCACGTTTCGTTGCTAAAGCGGCGTTTTGGTGCACGAAACGCACGTTTCGTTGCAAAAGCGGCGTTTTGGTGCAGGAAACGCCCGTTTAGCGTCAAAACTGTGCAAAAGCAGCGATTTGGTGCACGAAACGCACGTTTAACGTCAAACATGTGCAAAAGCAGCGTTTTGGTGCACGAAACGCACGTTTAGCGTCCAAACTGTGCAAAAGCAGCGTTTTGGTGCACGAAACGCACGTTTCGTTCCAAAAGCGGCGTTTTGGTGCACGAAACGCACGTTTAGCGTCCAAACTGTGCAAAAGCAGCGATTAGGTGCACGAAACGCACGTTTAGCGTCAAAACTGTGCAAAAGCAGCGTTTCGTTGTACGAAACGCACGTTTCGTTGCAAAAGCGGCGTTTTGGTGCACGAAACGCACGTTTAGCGTCAATACTGTGCAAAAGCAGCGATTTGGTACACGAAACGCACGTTTCGTTGCAAAAGCGGCGTTTTGGTGCACGAAACGCACGTTTCGTTGCAAAAGCAGCGTTTTTTGCACGAAACGCACGCTTAGAGTCAAAACTGTGCAAAAGCAGCGATTTGGTGCACGAAACGCACGTTTCGTTGCTAAAGCGGCGTGTTGGTGCACGAAACGCACGTTCAGCGCCAAAACTGTGCAAAAGCAGCGATTTGGTGCACGAAACGCACGTTTCGTTGCAAAAGCAGCGTTTTGCTGCACGAAACGCACGTTACGCTGCAAAAGCGGCGTTTTGCTGCACGAAACGCACGTTTAGCGTCAAAACTGTGCAAAAGCAGCGTTTTGTTGCACGAAACGCACGTTTCGTTGCAAAAGAGGCGTTTTGGTGCAGGAAACGAACGTTTAGCGTCAAAACTGTGCAAAAGCAGCGATTTGGTGCACGAAACGCACGTTTCGCTGCAAAAGCGGCGTTTTGGTGCACGAAACTCACGTTTAACGTCAAACCTGTGCAAAAGCAGCGTTTTGGTGCACAAAACGCACGTTTAGCCTCAAAACTGCGCAAAAGCAGCGTTTTGTTGCACGAAACGCCGGTTTCGTTGCAAAAGCGGCGTTTTGGTGCACGAAACGAACGTTTAGCCTCAAAACTGCGCAAAAGCAGCGTTTTGGTGCACGAAACGCCGGTTTCGTTGCAAAAGCGGCGTTTTGATGCACGAAACGAACGTTTAGCGTCAAAACTGTGCAAAAGCAGCGATTTGGTGCACGAAACGCACGTTTCGTTGCAAAAGCGGCGTTTTGGTGCACGAAACGCACGTTTAGCGTCAAAACAGGTGCAAAAGCAGCGTTTTGTTGCACGAAACGCACGTTTCGTTGCAAAAGCGGCGTTTTGGTGCAGGAAACGAACGTTTAGCGTCAAAACTGTGCAAAAGCAGCGATTTGGTGCACGAAACGCACGTTTCGCTGCAAAAGCGGCGTTTTGGTGCACGAAACGCACGTTTAACGTCAAACCTGTGCAAAAGCAGCGTTTTGGTGCACGAAACGCACGTTTAGCCTCAAAACTGCGCAAAAGCAGCGTTTCGTTGTACGAAACGCACGTTTCGTTGCAAAAGCGGCGTTTTGGTGCACCAAACGCACGTTTAGCGTCAATACTGTGCAAAAGCAGCGATTTGGTACACGAAACGCACGTTTCGTTGCAAAAGCGGCGTTTTGGTGCACGAAACGCACGTTTCGTTGCAAAAGCAGCGTTTTTTGCACGAAACGCACGCTTAGAGTCAAAACTGTGCAAAAGCAGCGATTTGGTGCACGAAACGCACGTTTCGTTGCTAAAGCGGCGTGTTGGTGCACGAAACGCACGTTCAGCGCCAAAACTGTGCAAAAGCAGCGATTTGGTGCACGAAACGCACGTTTCGTTGCAAAAGCAGCGTTTTGCTGCACGAAACGCACGTTACGCTGCAAAAGCGGCGTTTTGCTGCACGAAACGCACGTTTAGCGTCAAAACTGTGCAAAAGCAGCGTTTTGTTGCACGAAACGCACGTTTCGTTGCAAAAGCGGCGTTTTGGTGCAGGAAACGAACGTTTAGCGTCAAAACTGTGCAAAAGCAGCGATTTGGTGCACGAAACGCACGTTTCGCTGCAAAAGCGGCGTTTTGGTGCACGAAACGCACGTTTAACGTCAACCCTGTGCAAAAGCAGCGTTTTGGTGCACAAAACGCACGTTTAGCCTCAAAACTGCGCAAAAGCAGCGTTTTGTTGCACGAAACGCCGGTTTCGTTGCAAAAGCGGCGTTTTGGTGCACGAAACGAACGTTTAGCCTCAAAACAGCGCAAAAGCAGCGTTTTGGTGCACGAAACGCCGGTTTCGTTGCAAAAGCGGCGTTTTGATGCACGAAACGAACGTTTAGCGTCAAAACTGTGCAAAAGCAGAGATTTGGTGCACGAAACGCACGTTTCGTTGCTAAAGCGGCGTTTTGGTGCACGAAACGCACGTTTCGTTGCAAAAGCGGCGTTTTGGTGCAGGAAACGCCCGTTTAGCGTCAAAACTGTGCAAAAGCAGCGATTTGGTGCACGAAACGCACGTTTAACGTCAAACATGTGCAAAAGCAGCGTTTTGGTGCACGAAACGCACGTTTAGCGTCCAAACTGTGCAAAAGCAGCGTTTTGGTGCACGAAACGCACGTTTCGTTCCAAAAGCGGCGTTTTGGTGCACGAAACGCACGTTTAGCGTCCAAACTGTGCAAAAGCAGCGATTAGGTGCACGAAACGCACGTTTAGCGTCAAAACTGTGCAAAAGCAGCGTTTCGTTGTACGAAACGCACGTTTCGTTGCAAAAGCGGCGTTTTGGTGCACGAAACGCACGTTTAGCGTCAATACTGTGCAAAAGCAGCGATTTGGTACACGAAACGCACGTTTCGTTGCAAAAGCGGCGTTTTGGTGCACGAAACGCACGTTTCGTTGCAAAAGCAGCGTTTTTTGCACGAAACGCACGCTTAGAGTCAAAACTGTGCAAAAGCAGCGATTTGGTGCACGAAACGCACGTTTCGTTGCTAAAGCGGCGTGTTGGTGCACGAAACGCACGTTCAGCGCCAAAACTGTGCAAAAGCAGCGATTTGGTGCACGAAACGCACGTTTCGTTGCAAAAGCAGCGTTTTGCTGCACGAAACGCACGTTACGCTGCAAAAGCGGCGTTTTGCTGCACGAAACGCACGTTTAGCGTCAAAACTGTGCAAAAGCAGCGTTTTGTTGCACGAAACGCACGTTTCGTTGCAAAAGCGGCGTTTTGGTGCAGGAAACGAACGTTTAGCGTCAAAACTGTGCAAAAGCAGCGATTTGGTGCACGAAACGCACGTTTCGCTGCAAAAGCGGCGTTTTGGTGCACGAAACGCACGTTTAACGTCAAACCTGTGCAAAAGCAGCGTTTTGGTGCACAAAACGCACGTTTAGCCTCAAAACTGCGCAAAAGCAGCGTTTTGTTGCACGAAACGCCGGTTTCGTTGCAAAAGCGGCGTTTTGGTGCACGAAACGAACGTTTAGCCTCAAAACTGCGCAAAAGCAGCGTTTTGGTGCACGAAACGCCGGTTTCGTTGCAAAAGCGGCGTTTTGATGCACGAAACGAACGTTTAGCGTCAAAACTGTGCAAAAGCAGCGATTTGGTGCACGAAACGCACGTTTCGTTGCAAAAGCGGCGTTTTGGTGCACGAAACGCACGTTTAGCGTCAAAACAGGTGCAAAAGCAGCGTTTTGTTGCACGAAACGCACGTTTCGTTGCAAAAGCGGCGTTTTGGTGCAGGAAACGAACGTTTAGCGTCAAAACTGTGCAAAAGCAGCGATTTGGTGCACGAAACGCACGTTTCGCTGCAAAAGCGGCGTTTTGGTGCACGAAACGCACGTTTAACGTCAAACCTGTGCAAAAGCAGCGTTTTGGTGCACGAAACGCACGTTTAGCCTCAAAACTGCGCAAAAGCAGCGTTTTGTTGCACGAAACGCCGGTTTCGTTGCAAAAGCGGCGTTTTGGTGCACGAAACGAACGTTTAGCGTCAAAACAGTGCAAAAGCAGCGTTTTGGTGCACGAAACGAACGTTTAGCCTCAAAACTGCGCAAAAGCAGCGTTTTGGTGCACGAAACGCCGGTTTCGTTGCAAAAGCGGCCTTTTGGTGCACGAAACGAACGTTTAGCGTCAAAACTGTGCAAAAGCAGCGATTTGGTGCACGAAACGCACGTTTCGTTGCAAAAGCGGCGTTTTCGTGCACGAAACGCACGTTTAGCGTCAAAACTGTGCGAAAGCAGCGTCTTGGTGCACGAAACGCACGTTTAGCGTTAAAACTGTGCAAAAGCAGCGTGCTGGTGCACGAAACGCACGTTTCGTTGCAAAAGCGGCGTTTTGGTGCACGAAACGCACGTTTAGCGTCAAAACTGTGCAAAAGCAGCGATTTGGTGCACGAAACGCACGTTTCGTTGCAAAAGCGGCGTTTTGGTGCACGAAACGCACGTTTAATGTCAAATCTGTACAAAAGCAGCGTTTTGGTGCACGAAACGCACGTTTATCGTCAAAACTGTGCAAAAGCAGCGTTTTGGTGCACGAAACGCACGTTTCGTTGCAAAAGCGGCGTTTTGGTGCACGAAACGCACGTTTCGTTGCAAAAGCGGCGTTTTGGTGCAGGAAACGCCCGTTTAGCGTCAAGACTGTGCAAAGGCAGCGTTTTGGTGCACGAAACGCACGTTTCGTTGCTAAAGCGGCGTTTTGGTGCACGAAACGCACGTTTAGCGTCAATACTGTGCAAAAGCAGTGATTTGGTGCACGAAACGCACGTTTCGTTGCTAAAGCGGCGTTATGGTGCACGAAACGCACGTTCAGCGCCAAAACTGTGCAAAAGCAGCGATTTGGTGCACGAAACGCACGTTTCGTTGCAAAAGCAGCGTTTTGCTGCACGAAACGCACGTTACGCTGCAAAAGCGGCGTATTGCTGCACGAAACGCACGTTTAGCGTCAAAACTATGCAAAAGCAGCGTTCTGTTGCACGCAACGCACGTTTCGTTGCAAAAGCGGCGTTTTGGTGCAGGAAACGCCCGTTTAGCGTCAAAACTGTGCAAAAGCAGCGATTTGGTGCACGAAACGCACGTTTAGCGTCACAACTGTGCAAAAGCAGCGTTTTGGTGCACGAAACGCTCGTTTCGTTGCAAAAGCAGCGTTTTGGTGCACGAAACGCACGTTTAGCGTCAAAACTGTGCAAAAGCAGCGTTGTGGTGCACGAAACGCACGTTTCGTTGCAAAAGCGGCGTTTTGGTGCACGAAACACACGTCTCGTTGCAAAAGCAGCGTTTTTTGCACGAAACGCACGCTTATAGTCAAAACTGTGCAAAAGCAGCGATTTGGTGCACGAAACGCACGTTTCGTTGCTAAAGCGGCGTTTTGGTGCACGAAACGCACGTTTCGTTGCAAAAGCGACGTTTCGGTGCAGGAAACGCCCGTTTAGCGTCAAAACTGTGCAAAAGCAGCGATTTGGTGCACGAAACGCACGTTTAACGTCAAACATGTGCAAAAGCAGCGTTTTGGTGCACGAAACGCACGCTTATAGTCAAAACTGTGCAAAAGCAGCGTTTTGCTGCACGAAACGCACGTTACGCTGCAAAAGCGGCGTATTGCTGCACGAAACGCACGTTTAGCGTCAAAACTGTGCAAAAGCAGCGTTTTGTTGCACGAAACGCACGTTTCGTTGCAAAAGCGGCGTTTTGGTGCAGGAAACGAACGTTTAGCGTCAAAACTGTGCAAAAGCAGCGATTTGGTGCACGAAACGCACGTTTCGTTGCAAAAGCGGCGTTTTGGTGCTGGAAACGAACGTTTAGCGTCAAAACTGTGCAAAAGCAGCGATTTGTTGCACGAAACGCACGTTTCGTTGCAAAAGCGGCGTTTTGGTGCACGAAACGCACGTTAAGCGTCAAAACAGGTGCAAAAGCAGCGTTTTGTTGCACGAAACGCACGTTTCGTTGCAAAAGCGGCGTTTTGGTGCAGGAAACGAACGTTTAGCGTCAAAACTGTGCAAAAGCAGCGATTTGGTGCACGAAACGCACGTTTCGCTGAAAAAGCGGCGTTTTGGTGCACGAAACGCACGTTTAACGTCAAACCTGTGCAAAAGCAGCGTTTTGGTGCACGAAACGCACGTTTAGCCTCAAAACTGCGCAAAAGCAGCGTTTTGTTGCACGAAACGCACGTTTCGTTGCAAAAGCGGCGTTTTGGTGCACGAAACGCACGTTTAGCGTCAAACCTGTGCAAAAGCAGCGTTTTGGTGCACGAAACGCACGTTTAGCCTCAAAACTGCGCAAAAGCAGCGTTTTGTTGCACGAAACGTCGGTTTCGTTGCAAAAGCGGCCTTTTGGTGCACGAAACGAACGTTTAGCGTCAAAACTGTGCAAAAGCAGCGATTTGGTGCACGAAACGCACGTTTCGTTGCAAAAGCGGCGTTTTCGTGCACGAAACGCACGTTTAGCGTCAAAACTGTGCAAAAGCGGCGTTTTGGTGCACGAAACGCACGTTTAGCGTCAAAACTGTGCAAAAGCAGCGATTTGGTGCACGAAACGCACGTTTCGTTGCAAAAGCGGCGTTTTGGTGCACGAAACGCACGTTTAATGTCAAATCTGTACAAAAGCAGCGTTTTGGTGCACGAAACGCACGTTTATCGTCAAAACTGTGCAAAAGCAGCGTTTTGGTGCACGAAACGCACGTTTCGTTGCAAAAGCGGCGTTTTGGTACACGAAACGCACGTTTCGTTGCAAAAGCGGCGTTTTGGTGCAGGAAACGCCCGTTTAGCGTCAAAACTGTGCAAAAGCAGCGATTTGGTGCACGAAACGCACGTTTAGAGTCACAACTGTGCAAAAGCAGCGTTTTGGTGCACGAAACGCTCGTTTCGTTGCAAAAGCAGCGTTTTGGTGCACGAAACGCACGTTTAGCGTCAAAACTGTGCAAAAGCAGCGTTGTGGTGCACGAAACGCACGTTTCGTTGCAAAAGCGGCGTTTTGGTGCACGAAACACACGTCTCGTTGCAAAAGCAGCGTTTTTTGCACGAAACGCACGTTTAACGTCAAACATGTGCAAAAGCAGCGTTTTGGTGCACGAAACGCACGTTTAGCGTCCAAACTGTGCAAAAGCAGCGTTTTGGTGCACGAAACGCACGTTTCGTTCCAAAAGCGGCGTTTTGGTGCCCGAAACGCACGTTTCGTTGCAAAAGCGGAGTTTTGGTGCACGAAACGCACGTTTAGCGTCAAGACTGTGCAAAAGCAGCGTTTTGGTGCACGAAACGCACGTTTCGTTGCTAAAGCGGCGTTTTGGTGCACGAAACGCACGTTTAGCGTCAATACTGTGCAAAAGCAGTGATTTGGTGCACGAAACGCACGTTTCGTTGCTAAAGCGGCGTTATGGTGCACGAAACGCACGTTCAGCGCCAAAACTGTGCAAAAGCAGCGATTTGGTGCACGAAACGCACGTTTCGTTGCAAAAGCAGCGTTTTGCTGCACGAAACGCACGTTACGCTGCAAAAGCGGCGTATTGCTGCACGAAACGCACGTTTAGCGTCAAAACTGTGCAAAAGCAGCGTTTTGTTGCACGAAACGCACGTTTCGTTGCAAAAGCGGCGTTTTGGTGCAGGAAACGCCCGTTTAGCGTCAAAACTGTGCAAAAGCAGCGATTTGGTGCACGAAACGCACGTTTAGCGTCAAAACTGTGCGAAAGCAGCGTCTTGGTGCACGAAACGCACGTTTAGCGTTAAAACTGTGCAAAAGCAGCGATTTGGTGCACGAAACGCACGTTTCGTTGCAAAAGCGGCGTTTTGGTGCACGAAACGCACGTTTAATGTCAAAACTGTACAACAGCAGCGTTTTGGTGCACGAAACGCACGTTTATCGTCAAAACTGTGCAAAAGCAGCGTTTTGCTGCACGAAACGCACGTTTCGTTGCAAAAGCGGCGTTTTGGTGCCCGAAACGCACGTTTCGTTGCAAAAGCGGCGTTTTGGTGCAGGAAACGCCCGTTTAGCGTCAAAACTGTGCAAAAGCAGCGATTTTGTGCACGAAACGCACGTTTAACGTCAAACATGTGC
This sequence comes from Stelis phaeoptera, assembly GCA_943735885.1. Taxonomy (NCBI): domain Eukaryota; kingdom Metazoa; phylum Arthropoda; class Insecta; order Hymenoptera; family Megachilidae; genus Stelis; species Stelis phaeoptera. The sequence goes on from CALSEM010000097.1 coordinate 74,765, forward strand.
AAAAGCAGCGTTTTGGTGCACGAAACGCACGTTTAGCGTAAAAACTGTGCAAAAGCAGCGTTTTGGTGCACGAAACGCACGTTTCGTTCCAAAAGCGGCGTTTTGGTGCACGAAACGCACGTTTAGCGTCAAAACTGTGCAAAAGCAGCGTTTTGGTGCACGAAACGCACGTTTAGCGTCAAAACTGTGCAAAAGCAGCGTTTCGATGCACGAAACGCACGTTTCGTTGCAAAAGCGGCGTTTTGGTGCACGAAACGCACGTTTCGTTGCAAAAGCAGCGTTTTTTGCACGAAACGCACGTTTAGAGTCAAAACTGTGCAAAAGCAGCGATTTGGTGCACGAAACGCACGTTTAGCGTCAAAACAGGTGCACAAGCAGCGTTTTGTTGCACGAAACGCACGTTTCGTTGCAAAAGCGGCGTTTTGGTGCAGGAAACGAACGTTTAGCGTCAATACTGTGCAAAAGCAGCGATTTGGTACACGAAACGCACGTTTCGTTGCAAAAGCGGCGTTTTGGTGCACGAAACGCACGTTTCGTTGCAAAAGCAGCGTTTTTTGCACGAAACGCACGCTTAGAGTCAAAACTGTGCAAAAGCAGCGATTTGGTGCACGAAACGCACGTTTCGTTGCTAAAGCGGCGTGTTGGTGCACGAAACGCACGTTCAGCGCCAAAACTGTGCAAAAGCAGCGATTTGGTGCACGAAACGCACGTTTCGTTGCAAAAGCAGCGTTTTGCTGCACGAAACGCACGTTACGCTGCAAAAGCGGCGTTTTGCTGCACGAAACGCACGTTTAGCGTCAAAACTGTGCAAAAGCAGCGTTTTGTTGCACGAAACGCACGTTTCGTTGCAAAAGCGGCGTTTTGGTGCAGGAAACGAACGTTTAGCGTCAAAACTGTGCAAAAGCAGCGATTTGGTGCACGAAACGCACGTTTCGCTGCAAAAGCGGCGTTTTGGTGCACGAAACGCACGTTTAACGTCAAACCTGTGCAAAAGCAGCGTTTTGGTGCACAAAACGCACGTTTAGCCTCAAAACTGCGCAAAAGCAGCGTTTTGTTGCACGAAACGCCGGTTTCGTTGCAAAAGCGGCGTTTTGGTGCACGAAACGAACGTTTAGCCTCAAAACTGCGCAAAAGCAGCGTTTTGGTGCACGAAACGCCGGTTTCGTTGCAAAAGCGGCGTTTTGATGCACGAAACGAACGTTTAGCGTCAAAACTGTGCAAAAGCAGCGATTTGGTGCACGAAACGCACGTTTCGTTGCAAAAGCGGCGTTTTGGTGCACGAAACGCACGTTTAGCGTCAAAACAGGTGCAAAAGCAGCGTTTTGTTGCACGAAACGCACGTTTCGTTGCAAAAGCGGCGTTTTGGTGCAGGAAACGAACGTTTAGCGTCAAAACTGTGCAAAAGCAGCGATTTGGTGCACGAAACGCACGTTTCGCTGCAAAAGCGGCGTTTTGGTGCACGAAACGCACGTTTAACGTCAAACCTGTGCAAAAGCAGCGTTTTGGTGCACGAAACGCACGTTTAGCCTCAAAACTGCGCAAAAGCAGCGTTTCGTTGTACGAAACGCACGTTTCGTTGCAAAAGCGGCGTTTTGGTGCACCAAACGCACGTTTAGCGTCAATACTGTGCAAAAGCAGCGATTTGGTACACGAAACGCACGTTTCGTTGCAAAAGCGGCGTTTTGGTGCACGAAACGCACGTTTCGTTGCAAAAGCAGCGTTTTTTGCACGAAACGCACGCTTAGAGTCAAAACTGTGCAAAAGCAGCGATTTGGTGCACGAAACGCACGTTTCGTTGCTAAAGCGGCGTGTTGGTGCACGAAACGCACGTTCAGCGCCAAAACTGTGCAAAAGCAGCGATTTGGTGCACGAAACGCACGTTTCGTTGCAAAAGCAGCGTTTGCTGCACGAAACGCACGTTACGCTGCAAAAGCGGCGTTTTGCTGCACGAAACGCACGTTTAGCGTCAAAACTGTGCAAAAGCAGCGTTTTGTTGCACGAAACGCACGTTTCGTTGCAAAAGCGGCGTTTTGGTGCAGGAAACGAACGTTTAGCGTCAAAACTGTGCAAAAGCAGCGATTTGGTGCACGAAACGCACGTTTCGCTGCAAAAGCGGCGTTTTGGTGCACGAAACGCACGTTTAACGTCAAACCTGTGCAAAAGCAGCGTTTTGGTGCACAAAACGCACGTTTAGCCTCAAAACTGCGCAAAAGCAGCGTTTTGTTGCACGAAACGCCGGTTTCGTTGCAAAAGCGGCGTTTTGGTGCACGAAACGAACGTTTAGCCTCAAAACAGCGCAAAAGCAGCGTTTTGGTGCACGAAACGCCGGTTTCGTTGCAAAAGCGGCGTTTTGATGCACGAAACGAACGTTTAGCGTCAAAACTGTGCAAAAGCAGAGATTTGGTGCACGAAACGCACGTTTCGTTGCTAAAGCGGCGTTTTGGTGCACGAAACGCACGTTTCGTTGCAAAAGCGGCGTTTTGGTGCAGGAAACGCCCGTTTAGCGTCAAAACTGTGCAAAAGCAGCGATTTGGTGCACGAAACGCACGTTTAACGTCAAACATGTGCAAAAGCAGCGTTTTGGTGCACGAAACGCACGTTTAGCGTCCAAACTGTGCAAAAGCAGCGTTTTGGTGCACGAAACGCACGTTTCGTTCCAAAAGCGGCGTTTTGGTGCACGAAACGCACGTTTAGCGTCCAAACTGTGCAAAAGCAGCGATTAGGTGCACGAAACGCACGTTTAGCGTCAAAACTGTGCAAAAGCAGCGTTTCGTTGTACGAAACGCACGTTTCGTTGCAAAAGCGGCGTTTTGGTGCACGAAACGCACGTTTAGCGTCAATACTGTGCAAAAGCAGCGATTTGGTACACGAAACGCACGTTTCGTTGCAAAAGCGGCGTTTTGGTGCAGGAAACGAACGTTTAGCGTCAAAACTGTGCAAAAGCAGCGATTTGGTGCACGAAACGCACGTTTCGCTGCAAAAGCGGCGTTTTGGTGCACGAAACGCACGTTTAACGTCAAACCTGTGCAAAAGCAGCGTTTTGGTGCACGAAACGCACGTTTAGCCTCAAAACTGCGCAAAAGCAGCGTTTTGTTGCACGAAACGCCGGTTTCGTTGCAAAAGCGGCGTTTTGGTGCACGAAACGAACGTTTAGCGTCAAAACAGTGCAAAAGCAGCGTTTTGGTGCACGAAACGAACGTTTAGCCTCAAAACTGCGCAAAAGCAGCGTTTTGGTGCACGAAACGCCGGTTTCGTTGCAAAAGCGGCCTTTTGGTGCACGAAACGAACGTTTAGCGTCAAAACTGTGCAAAAGCAGCGATTTGGTGCACGAAACGCACGTTTCGTTGCAAAAGCGGCGTTTTCGTGCACGAAACGCACGTTTAGCGTCAAAACTGTGCGAAAGCAGCGTCTTGGTGCACGAAACGCACGTTTAGCGTTAAAACTGTGCAAAAGCAGCGTGCTGGTGCACGAAACGCACGTTTCGTTGCAAAAGCGGCGTTTTGGTGCACGAAACGCACGTTTAGCGTCAAAACTGTGCAAAAGCAGCGATTTGGTGCACGAAACGCACGTTTCGTTGCAAAAGCGGCGTTTTGGTGCACGAAACGCACGTTTAATGTCAAATCTGTACAAAAGCAGCGTTTTGGTGCACGAAACGCACGTTTATCGTCAAAACTGTGCAAAAGCAGCGTTTTGGTGCACGAAACGCACGTTTCGTTGCAAAAGCGGCGTTTTGGTGCACGAAACGCACGTTTCGTTGCAAAAGCGGCGTTTTGGTGCAGGAAACGCCCGTTTAGCGTCAAGACTGTGCAAAGGCAGCGTTTTGGTGCACGAAACGCACGTTTCGTTGCTAAAGCGGCGTTTTGGTGCACGAAACGCACGTTTAGCGTCAATACTGTGCAAAAGCAGTGATTTGGTGCACGAAACGCACGTTTCGTTGCTAAAGCGGCGTTATGGTGCACGAAACGCACGTTCAGCGCCAAAACTGTGCAAAAGCAGCGATTTGGTGCACGAAACGCACGTTTCGTTGCAAAAGCAGCGTTTTGCTGCACGAAACGCACGTTACGCTGCAAAAGCGGCGTATTGCTGCGCGAAACGCACGTTTAGCGTCAAAACTATGCAAAAGCAGCGTTCTGTTGCACACAACGCACGTTTCGTTGCAAAAGCGGCGTTTTGGTGCAGGAAACGCCCGTTTAGCGTCAAAACTGTGCAAAAGCAGCGATTTGGTGCACGAAACGCACGTTTAGCGTCACAACTGTGCAAAAGCAGCGTTTTGGTGCACGAAACGCTCGTTTCGTTGCAAAAGCAGCGTTTTGGTGCACGAAACGCACGTTTAGCGTCAAAACTCTGCAAAAGCAGCGTTGTGGTGCACGAAACGCACGTTTCGTTGCAAAAGCGGCGTTTTGGTGCACGAAACACACGTCTCGTTGCAAAAGCAGCGTTTTTTGCACGAAACGCACGCTTATAGTCAAAACTGTGCAAAAGCAGCGATTTGGTGCACGAAACGCACGTTTCGTTGCTAAAGCGGCGTTTTGGTGCACGAAACGCACGTTTCGTTGCAAAAGCGGCGTTTCGGTGCAGGAAACGCCCGTTTAGCGTCAAAACTGTGCAAAAGCAGCGATTTGGTGCACGAAACGCACGTTTAACGTCAAACATGTGCAAAAGCAGCGTTTTGGTGCACGAAACGCACGCTTATAGTCAAAACTGTGCAAAAGCAGCGTTTTGCTGCACGAAACGCACGTTACGCTGCACAAGCGGCGTATTGCTGCACGAAACGCACGTTTAGCGTCAAAACTGTGCAAAAGCAGCGTTTTGTTGCACGAAACGCACGTTTCGTTGCAAAAGCGGCGTTTTGGTGCAGGAAACGAACGTTTAGCGTCAAAACTGTGCAAAAGCAGCGATTTGGTGCACGAAACGCACGTTTCGTTGCAAAAGCGGCGTTTTGGTGCTGGAAACGAACGTTTAGCGTCAAAACTGTGCAAAAGCAGCGATTTGTTGCACGAAACGCACGTTTCGTTGCAAAAGCGGCGTTTTGGTGCACGAAACGCACGTTAAGCGTCAAAACAGGTGCAAAAGCAGCGTTTTGTTGCACGAAACGCACGTTTCGTTGCAAAAGCGGCGTTTTGGTGCAGGAAACGAACGTTTAGCGTCAAAACTGTGCAAAAGCAGCGATTTGGTGCACGAAACGCACGTTTCGCTGAAAAAGCGGCGTTTTGGTGCACGAAACGCACGTTTAACGTCAAACCTGTGCAAAAGCAGCGTTTTGGTGCACGAAACGCACGTTTAGCCTCAAAACTGCGCAAAAGCAGCGTTTTGTTGCACGAAACGCACGTTTCGTTGCAAAAGCGGCGTTTTGGTGCACGAAACGCACGTTTAGCGTCAAACCTGTGCAAAAGCAGCGTTTTGGTGCACGAAACGCACGTTTAGCCTCAAAACTGCGCAAAAGCAGCGTTTTGTTGCACGAAACGCCGGTTTCGTTGCAAAAGCGGCCTTTTGGTGCACGAAACGAACGTTTAGCGTCAAAACTGTGCAAAAGCAGCGATTTGGTGCACGAAACGCACGTTTCGTTGCAAAAGCGGCGTTTTCGTGCACGAAACGCACGTTTAGCGTCAAAACTGTGCAAAAGCGGCGTTTTGGTGCACGAAACGCACGTTTAGCGTCAAAACTGTGCAAAAGCAGCGATTTGGTGCACGAAACGCACGTTTCGTTGCAAAAGCGGCGTTTTGGTGCACGAAACGCACGTTTAATGTCAAATCTGTACAAAAGCAGCGTTTTGGTGCACGAAACGCACGTTTATCGTCAAAACTGTGCAAAAGCAGCGTTTTGGTGCACGAAACGCACGTTTCGTTGCAAAAGCGGCGTTTTGGTGCACGAAACGCTCGTTTCGTTGCAAAAGCAGCGTTTTGGTGCACGAAACGCACGTTTAGCGTCAAAACTGTGCAAAAGCAGCGTTGTGGTGCACGAAACGCACGTTTCGTTGCAAAAGCGGCGTTTTGGTGCACGAAACACACGTCTCGTTGCAAAAGCAGCGTTTTTTGCACGAAACGCACGTTTAACGTCAAACATGTGCAAAAGCAGCGTTTTGGTGCACGAAACGCACGTTTAGCGTCCAAACTGTGCAAAAGCAGCGTTTTGGTGCACGAAACGCACGTTTCGTTCCAAAAGCGGCGTTTTGGTGCCCGAAACGCACGTTTCGTTGCAAAAGCGGAGTTTTGGTGCACGAAACGCACGTTTAGCGTCAAGACTGTGCAAAAGCAGCGTTTTGGTGCACGAAACGCACGTTTCGTTGCTAAAGCGGCGTTTTGGTGCACGAAACGCACGTTTAGCGTCAATACTGTGCAAAAGCAGTGATTTGGTGCACGAAACGCACGTTTCGTTGCTAAAGCGGCGTTATGGTGCACGAAACGCACGTTCAGCGCCAAAACTGTGCAAAAGCAGCGATTTGGTGCACGAAACGCACGTTTCGTTGCAAAAGCAGCGTTTTGCTGCACGAAACGCACGTTACGCTGCAAAAGCGGCGTATTGCTGCACGAAACGCACGTTTAGCGTCAAAACTGTGCAAAAGCAGCGTTTTGTTGCACGAAACGCACGTTTCGTTGCAAAAGCGGCGTTTTGGTGCAGGAAACGCCCGTTTAGCGTCAAAACTGTGCAAAAGCAGCGATTTGGTGCACGAAACGCACGTTTAGCGTCAAAACTGTGCGAAAGCAGCGTCTTGGTGCACGAAACGCACGTTTAGCGTTAAAACTGTGCAAAAGCAGCGTGCTGGTGCACGAAACGCACGTTTCGTTGCAAAAGCGGCGTTTTGGTGCACGAAACGCACGTTTAGCGTCAAAACTGTGCAAAAGCAGCGATTTGGTGCACGAAACGCACGTTTCGTTGCAAAAGCGGCGTTTTGGTGCACGAAACGCACGTTTAATGTCAAAACTGTACAACAGCAGCGTTTTGGTGCACGAAACGCACGTTTATCGTCAAAACTGTGCAAAAGCAGCGTTTTGCTGCACGAAACGCACGTTTCGTTGCAAAAGCGGCGTTTTGGTGCCCGAAACGCACGTTTCGTTGCAAAAGCAGCGTTTTTTGCACGAAACGCACGTTTAGAGTCAAAACTGTGCAAAAGCAGCGATTTGGTGCACGAAACGCACGTTTAGCGTCAAAACAGGTGCACAAGCAGCGTTTTGTTGCACGAAACGCACGTTTCGTTGCAAAAGCGGCGTTTTGGTGCAGGAAACGAACGTTTAGCGTCAAAACTGTGCAAAAGCAGCGATTTGGTGCACGAAACGCACGTTTCACTGCAAAAGCGGCGTTTTGGTGAACGAAACGCACGTTTAACGTCAAACCTGTGCAAAAGCAGCGTTTTGGTGCACGAAACGCACGTTTAGCCTCAAAACTGCGCAAAAGCAGCGTTTTGTTGCACGAAACGCCGGTTTCGTTGCAAAAGCGGCGTTTTGGTGCACGAAACGAACGTTTAGCGTCAAAACAGTGCAAAAGCAGCGTTTTGGTGCACGAAACGAACGTTTAGCCTCAAAACTGCGCAAAAGCAGCGTTTTGGTGCACGAAACGCCGGTTTCGTTGCAAAAGCGGCCTTTTGGTGCACGAAACGAACGTTTAGCGTCAAAACTGTGCAAAAGCAGCGATTTGGTGCACGAAACGCACGTTTCGTTGCAAAAGCGGCGTTTTCGTGCACGAAACGCACGTTTAGCGTCAAAACTGTGCGAAAGCAGCGTCTTGGTGCACGAAACGCACGTTTAGCGTTAAAACTGTGCAAAAGCAGCGTGCTTGTGCACGAAACGCACGTTTCGTTGCAAAAGCGGCGTTTTGGTGCACGAAACGCACGTTTAGCGTCAAAACTGTGCAAAAGCAGCGATTTGGTGCACGAAACGCACGTTTCGTTGCAAAAGCGGCGTTTTGGTGCACGAAACGCACGTTTAATGTCAAAACTGTACAAAAGCAGCGTTTTGGTGCACGAAACGCCCGTTTAGCGTCAAAACTGTGCAAAAGCAGCGATTTTGTGCACGAAACGCACGTTTAACGTCAAACATGTGCAAAAGCAGCGTTTTGGTGCACGAAACGCACGTTTAGCGTAAAAACTGTGCAAAAGCAGCGTTTTGGTGCACGAAACGCACGTTTCGTTCCAAAAGCGGCGTTTTGGTGCACGAAACGCACGTTTAGCGCCAAACTGTGCAAAAGCAGCGTTTTGGTGCACGAAACGCACGTTTAGCGTCAAAACTGTGCAAAAGCAGCGTTTCGATGCACGAAACGCACGTTTCGTTGCAAAAGCGGCGTTTTGGTGCACGAAACGCACGTTTCGTTGCAAAAGCAGCGTTTTTTGCACGAAACGCACGTTTAGAGTCAAAACTGTGCAAAAGCAGCGATTTGGTGCACGAAACGCACGTTTAGCGTCAAAACAGGTGCACAAGCAGCGTTTTGTTGCACGAAACGCACGTTTCGTTGCAAAAGCGGCGTTTTGGTGCAGGAAACGAACGTTTAGCGTCAAAACTGTGCAAAAGCAGCGATTTGGTGCACGAAACGCACGTTTCGCTGCAAAAGCGGCGTTTTGGTGCACGAAACGCACGTTTAACGTCAAACCTGTGCAAAAGCAGCGTTTTGGTGCACGAAACGCACGTTTAGCCTCAAAACTGCGCAAAAGCAGCGTTTTGTTGCACGAAACGCCGGTTTCGTTGCAAAAGCGGCGTTTTGGTGCACGAAACGAACGTTTAGCGTCAAAACAGTGCAAAAGCAGCGTTTTGGTGCACGAAACGAACGTTTAGCCTCAAAACTGCGCAAAAGCAGCGTTTTGGTGCACGAAACGCCGGTTTCGTTGCAAAAGCGGCCTTTTGGTGCACGAAACGAACGTTTAGCGTCAAAACTGTGCAAAAGCAGCGATTTGGTGCACGAAACGCACGTTTCGTTGCAAAAGCGGCGTTTTCGTGCACGAAACGCACGTTTAGCGTCAAAACTGTGCGAAAGCAGCGTCTTGGTGCACGAAACGCACGTTTAGCGTTAAAACTGTGCAAAAGCAGCGTGCTGGTGCACGAAACGCACGTTTCGTTGCAAAAGCAGCGTCTTGGTGCACGAAACGCACGTTTAGCGTTAAAACTGTGCAAAAGCAGCGTGCTGGTGCACGAAACGCACGTTTCGTTGCAAAAGCGGCGTTTTGGTGCACGAAACGCACGTTTAGCGTCAAAACTGTGCAAAAGCAGCGATTTGGTGCACGAAACGCACGTTTAGCGTCAAAACTGTGCAAAAGCAGCGATTTGGTGCACGAAACGCACGTTTCGTTGCAAAAGCGGCGTTTTGGTGCACGAAACGCACGTTTAATGTCAAAACTGTACAAAAGCAGCGTTTTGGTGCACGAAACGCACGTTTATCGTCAAAACTGTGCAAAAGCAGCGTTTTGGTGCACGAAACGCACGTTTCGTTGCAAAAGCGGCGTTTTGGTGCACGAAACGCACGTTTCGTTGCAAAAGCGGCGTTTTGGTGCAGGAAACGCCCGTTTAGCGTCAAAACTGTGCAAAAGCAGCGATTTGGTGCACGAAACGCACGTTTAGCGTCACAACTGTGCAAAAGCAGCGTTTTGGTGCACGAAACGCTCGTTTCGTTGCAAAAGCAGCGTTTTGGTGCACGAAACGCACGTTTAGCGTCAAAACTGTGCAAAAGCAGCGTTGTGGTGCACGAAACGCACGTTTCGTTGCAAAAGCGGCGTTTTGGTGCACGAAACACACGTCTTGTTGCAAAAGCAGCGTTTTTTGCACGAAACGCACGCTTAGAGTCAAAACTGTGCAAAAGCAGCGATTTGGTGCACGAAACGCACGCTTCGTTGCTAAAGCGGCGTTTTGGTGCACGAAACGCACGTTTCGTTGCAAAAGCGGCGTTTCGGTGCAGGAAACGCCCGTTTAGCGTCAAAACTGTGCAAAAGCAGCGATTTGGTGCACGAAACGCACGTTTAACGTCAAACATGTGCAAAAGCAGCGTTTTGGTGCACGAAACGCACGTTTAGCGTCCAAACTGTGCAAAAGCAGCGTTTTGGTGCACGAAACGCACGTTTCGTTCCAAAAGCGGCGTTTTGGTGCCCGAAACGCACGTTTAGCGTCAAAACTGTGCAAAAGCAGCGATTAGGTGCACGAAACGCACGTTTAGCGTCAAAACTGTGCAAAAGCAGCGTTTCGTTGCAAAAGCGGCGTTTTGGTGCACGAAACGCACGTTTAGCGTCAATACTGTGCAAAAGCAGCGATTTGGTGCACGAAACGCACGTTTCGTTGCAAAAGCGTCGTTTTGGTGCACGAAACGCACGTTTCGTCGCAAAAGCAGCGTTTTTTGCACGAAACGCACGTTTAGAGTCAAAACTGTGCAAAAGCAGCGATTTGGTGCACGGAACGCACGTTTCGTTGCTAAAGCGGCGTTTTGGTGCACGAAACGCACGTTTAGCGTCAAAACTGTGCAAAAGCAGCGATTTGCTGCCCGAAACGCACGTTACGTTGCAAAAGCGGCGTTTTGGTGCACGAAACGCACGTTTAGCGTCAATACTGTGCAAAAGCAGCGATTTGGTGCACGAAACGAACGTTTCGTTGCAAAAGCGGCGTTTTGGTTCACGAAACGCACGTTTAGCTTCAAAACTGTGCAAAAGCAGCGATTTGGTGCACGAAACGCACGTTTCGTTGCAAAAGCGGCGTTTTGGTGCACGAAACGCACGTTTCGTTGCAAAATCGGAGTTTTGGTGCACGAAACGCACGTTTAATGTCAAAACTGTACAAAAGCAGCGTTTTGGTGCACGAAACGCACGTTTATCGTCAAAACTGTGCAAAAGCAGCGTTTTGGTGCACGAAACGCACGTTTAGCGTCACAACTATGCAAAAGCAGCGTTTTGGTGCACGAAACGCACGTTTCGTAGCAAAAGCGGCGTTTTGGTGCACGTAACGCAAGTTTAATGTCAAAACTGTACAAAAGCAGCGTTTTGGTGCACGAAACGCACGTTTAATGTCAAAACTGTACAAAAGCAGCGTTTTGGTGCACGAAACGCACGTTTATCGTCAAAACTGTGCAAAAGCAGCGTTTTGGTGCACGAAACGCACGTTTCGTTGCAAAAGCGGCGTTTTGGTGCACGAAACGCACGTTTCGTTGCAAAAGCGGCGTTTTGGAGCAGGAAACGCCCGTTTAGCGTCAAAAGTGTGCAAAAGCAGCGATTTGGTGCACGAAACGCACGTTTAACGTCAAACATGTGCAAAAGCAGCGTTTAGGTGCACGAAACGCACGTTTAGCGTCAAAACTGTGCAAAAGCAGCGTTTTGGTGCACGAAACGCACGTTTAGCGTCAAAACTGTGCAAAAGCAGCGTTTCGATGCACGAAACGCACGTTTCGTTGCAAAAGCAGCGTTTTGCTGCACGAAACGCACGTTACGCTGCAAAAGCGGCGTTTTGGTGCACGAAACGCACGTTTAGCGTCAATACTGTGCAAAAGCAGCGTTTTGTTGCTCGAAACGCACGTTTCGTTGCAAAAGCGGCGTTTTGGTGCTGGAAACGAACGTTTAGCGTCAAAACTGTGCAAAAGCAGCGATTTGGTGCACGAAACGCACGTTTCGTTGCTAAAGCGGCGTTTTGGTGCACGAAACGCACGTTTAGCGTCAAAACTGTGCAAAAGCAGCGATTTGGTGCACGAAACGCACGTTTCGTTACAAAAGCAGCGTTTTGCTGCACGAAACGCACGTTACGTTGCTAAAGCGGCGTTTTTTTGCACGAAACGCACGTTTAGCGTCAAAACTGTGCAAAAGCAGCGATTTGGTGCACGAAACGCACGTTTCGTTGCAAAAGCAGCGTTTTGCTGCCCGAAACGCACGTTACGTTGCAAAAGCGGCGTTTTGGTGCACGAAACGCACGTTTAGCGTCAATACTGTGCAAAAGCAGCGATTTGGTGCACGAAACGAACGTTTCGTTGCAAAAGCGGCGTTTTGGTTCACGAAACGCACGTTTAGCTTCAAAACTGTGCAAAAGCAGCGATTTGGTGCACGAAACGCACGTTTCGTTGCAAAAGCGGCGTTTTGGTGCACGAAACGCACGTTTCGTTGCAAAATCGGAGTGTTGGTGCACGAAACGCACGTTTACAGTCAAAACAGTGCAAAAGCAGCGATTTGGAGCACGAAACGCACGTGTCGTGCCAAAACGGAGCAAAAGCGACGATTCGGTGCGCGAAACGCATGTTTCGTTTCAAAAGCGGCGTTTTGGTGCACGAAACGCACGTTTATCTTCAAAACTGTGCAAAAGCAGCGATTTGGTGCACGAAACGCACGTTTCTTGCCAAAGCGGAGCAAAAGCGGCGTTTTGGTGCGCGAAACGCATGTTTCGTTGCAAAAGCGGCGTTTGGTGCACGAAACGCACGTTTATCTTCAAAACTGTGCAAAAGCAGCGATTCGGTGCGTGAAACGCACGTTTCGCTGCGAAAGCACAGTTTTGGTGCACGAAACGCACGTTTACAGTCAAAACAGTGCAAAAGCAGCGATTTGGTGCACGAAACGCACGTTTCTTGCCAAAGAGGAGCAAAAGCGGCGATTCGGTGCGCGAAACGCACGCTTCGTTGCAAAAGCGGCGTTTTGGTGCACGAAACGCACGTTTAGCCACAAAACGCAGCAAAACCGGCGATTTGATGCGCGAATCGCACGTTTCGTTGCGAAAGCGGCGTTTTGATGCACGACACGCACGTGTCTTGCCAAAACGGAGCAAAAGCAGCGATTCGGTGCGCGAAACGCATGTTTCGTTGCGAAAGCGGCGTTTTGTTGCACGAAACGCCCGTCTAGCGTCAAAACTGTACAAAAGCAGCGATTTGGAGCACGAAACGCACGTGTCGTGCCAAAACGGAGCAAAAGCGGCGATTTGGTGCCTAAAACGCACGTTTCGTTGCAAAAGCGTCGAGTTGGCGCACGAAACGCACGTTTCGTTGCAAAAGCGGCGATTTGGTGCATGAAACGCACGTATCTTGTCAAAACGGAGAAAAAGCGGCGATTCGGTCCGCGATACGCACGTTTCGATGCAAAAGCGGCGATTTGGTGCACGAACCGCTCGTTTCGTTGCAAAAGCGGCGATTTGGAGCATGAAACGCACGTTTCTTGTCAAAGCGGAGCAGAAGCGGCGATGCGGTCCGCGATACGCACGTTTCTTTGCAAAAGTGGCGATTTGGTGCACGAAACGCACGTTTCTTGCCAAAACGGAGCAAAAGCGGCGATTTGGTGCACGAAGCGCACGTTTCTTTTCAAAAGCGGCGATTTGGTGCATGAAACGCACGTTTCTTGCCAAAACGGAGCAAAAGCAGCGATTCGGTCCGTGAAACGCACGTTTCGTTGCAAAAGCGGCGATTTGGTGCACGAAACTCACGTTTCTCGCCAAAACGGAGCAAAAGCGGCGTTTTTGTGCTCGAAGCGCACGTTTCGTTGCAAAAGTGGCGATTTGGTGAACGGAACGCACGTTTCTTGCAAAACGGAGCAAAAGCAACGATTCGGTCCGCGAAACGCACGTATCGTTGCAAAAGCGGCGATTCGGTGCACGAAACGCACGTTTCGTTGCAGTAGCGGCGATTCGGTGCGCGAAAGGCACGTTTCGATGCAAAAGCGGCGATTTGGTGCACGAAGCGTACGTTTCTTGCCAAAACGGAGTAAAAGCGGCGATTCGGTGCGCGAAAGGCACGTTTCGTTGCAAAAGCGGCGATTTGGTCCACGAAACGCACGTTTCGTTGCAGTAGCGGCGATTCGGTGCGCGAAAGGCACGTTTCGTTGTACAAGCGGCGATTTGGTATACGAAACGCACGTTTCTTGCAAAACGGAGCGAAAGCAGCGATTTGGTGCACGAAGCGCTCGTTTCGTTGCAAAAGCGGCGATTTGGTGCACGAAACGCACGTCTCTTGCCAAAACGGAGCAAAAGCGGCGATTTGGTGCGCGAAAGGCACGTTTCGATGCAAAAGTGGCGATTTGGTGCACGAAGCCCACGTTTCGTTGCAAAAGCGGCGACTTGCTGTATGAAACGCACGTTTCTTGTCATAACGGAGCAAAAGCAGCGGTTCGGTCCGCGTACCGCACGTTTCGTTGCAAAAGCGGCGATTTGGTGCACGAAACGCACGTTTCTTGCCAAAACGGAGCAAAAGCGGCGATTTGGTGCACGAAGCGCACGTTTCGTTTCAAAAGCGGCGATTTGGTGCATGAAACGCACGTTTCTTGCCAAAACGGAGCAAAAGCAGCGATTCGGTCCGTGAAACGCACGTTTCGTTGCAAAAGCGGCGAATGGGTGCACGAAACTCACGTTTCTCGCCAAAACGGAGCAAAAGCGGCGTTTTTGTGCTCGAAGCGCACGTTTCGTTGCAAAAGTGGCGATTTGGTGAACGGAACGAACGTTTCTTGCAAAACGGAGCAAAAGCAACGATTCGGTCCGCGAAACGCACGTATCGTTGCAAAAGCGGCGATTCGGTGCACGAAACGCACGTGTCGTTGCAGTAGCGGCGATTCGGTGCGCGAAAGGCACGTTTCGATGCAAAAGCGGCGATTTGGTGCACGAAACGTACGTTTCTTGCCAAAACGGAGTAAAAGCGGCGATTCGGTGCGCGAAAGGCACGTTTCGTTGTACAAGCGGCGATTTGGTATACGAAACGCACGTTTCTTGCAAAACGGAGCGAAAGCAGCGATTTGGTGCACGAAGCGCTCGTTTCGTTGCAAAAGCGGTGATTTGGTGCACGAAACGCACGTCTCTTGCCAAAACGGAGCAAAAGCGGCGATTTGGTGCGTGAAAGGCACGTTTCGATGCAAAAGCGGCGATTTAGTGCACGAAACGCACGTTTCTTGCAAAACGGAGCAAAAGCAACGATTCGGTCCGCAAAACGCACGTATCGTTGCAAAAGCGGCGATTTGGTGCACGAAACGCACGTTTCGTTGCAGTAGCGGCGATTCGGTGCGTGGAAGGCACGTTTCGATGCAAAAGCGGCGATTTGGTGCACGAAACGCACGTTTCGTTGCAAAAGCGGCGATTTGGTGCGTGAAAGTCACGTCTCGATGTAAAAGCGGCGATTTGATGCGCGTAAGACACGTATCGATGCAAAAGTGTCGATTTGGTGCACGAAGCGCACGTTTCGTTGCAAAAGCGGCGATTTGGTGCACGAAACGCACGTTTAGCGTCAAAACGGAGCAAAAGCAGCGATTTGGTGCACGAAACGCACGTTTCTTGCCAAAACGGAGCAAAAGCGGCGATTTTTGCCACGAAGCGCACTCTTCGTTGCAAAAGCGGCGGTTTGGTGCGCGAAACGCACGTTTCTTGCCAAAACGGAGCGAAAGCGGCGATTTGGTGCGCGAAACGCACGTTTCGTTGCAAAAGCGGCGATTTGGTGCACGAAACGCACGTTTAGCGTCAAAACGGAGCAAAAGCAGCTATTCGGTGCGCGAAACGCACGTTGCGTTGCAAAAGCGGCGATTTGGTGCACGAAACGCACGTTTCGTTGCAATAGCGGCGATTTGGTGCGCGAAAGGCACGTTTCGATGCAAAAGCGGCGAATTTGTGCACGAAACGCACGTTTCGTTGCAAAAGCGGCGATTCGGTGCATGAAACGCACGTGTCTTGGCAAAACGGAGCAAAAGCGGCGATTTGGTGCGCGAAACGCACGTTTAGTTGCAATAGCGGCGATTTGGTGCACGAAACGCACGTTTAGCGTCAAAACGTTGCAAAAGCAGCGATTCGGTGCGCGAAACGCACATTTCGTTGCAAAACCGTCGTTTTCGTGCACGAAGCGCACGTTGCGTTGCAAAAGCGGCGATTTGGTGCACGAAACGCACGTTTCGTTGCAATAGCGGCGATTTGGTGCGCGAAAGGCACGTTTCGATGCAATAGCGGCGATTTGGTGCACGAAACGCACGTTTCGTTGCAGAAGCGGCGATTTGGTGCACCAAACGCACGCTTCTTGCCAGAATGGAGCAAAAGCGGGGATTCGGTGCGCGAAACGCATATTTCGTTGCAAAAGCGGCGATTTGGTGCGCGAAACGCACGTTTCGTTGCAAAAGCGGCGAATTGATGCACGAAACGCACGTTTCGATGCAAAAGCGGCGATTCGGTGAACGAAACGAACGTTTCGTTGCAAAAGCGGCGATTTGGTGCATGAAGCGCACGTTTCTTGTCAAAACGGAGCAAAAGCGGCGATTCGGTCCGCGGTACGCACGTTTCGTTGCAAAAGCGGCGATTTGGAGCACGAAACGCACGTTTCTTGCCAAAACGGATCAAAAGCGGCGATTTGGTGTACGAAGCGCACATTTCGTTGCAAAAGCGGCGATTTGGTGCACGAAACGCTCGTTTCTCGCCAAAACGGAGCAAAAGCGGCTATTCGGTGCGCGAAACGCACGTTTATCTTCAAAACTGTGCAAAAGCAGCGATTTGGTGCACGAAACGCACGTTTCTTGCCAAAACGGAGCAAAAGCGGCGATTCTGTGCGCGAAACGCATGTTTCGTTGCAAAAGCTGCGTTTTGGAGCACGAAACGCACGTTTCTCGCCAAAACGGAGCAAAAGCAGCGATTTGGTGCGCGAAACGAACGTTTCGTTGCAAAAGCGGCGATTTGGTGCACGAAACGCACGTTTCGTTGCAATAGCGGCGATTTGGTGCGTGAAAGGCACGTTTCGATGCAATAGCGGCGATTTGGTGCACGAAACGCACGTTTCGTTGCAAAAGCGGCGATTTGGTGCACGAAACGCACATTTCTTGCCAAAACGGAGCAAAAGCGGCGAATCGGTGCGCGAAACGCTCGTTTCGTTGCGAAAGCGGCGTTTTGTTGCACGAAACGCCCGTCTAGCATCAAAACTGTACAAAAGCAGCGATTTGGAGCACGAAACGCACGTGTCGTGCCAAAACGGAGCAAAAGCGGCGATTCGGTGCGCGAAACGCATGTTTCGTTTCAAAAGCGGCGTTTTGGTGCACGAAACGAACGTTTATCTTCAAAACTGTGCAAAAGCAGCGATTTGGTGCGCGAAACGCACGTTTCGCTGCGAAAGCAGAGTTTTGGTGCTCGAAACGCACGTTTAGAGTTAAAACAGCGCAAAAGCAGCGATTTGGTGCACGAAACGCACGTTTCTTGCCAAAACGGAGCAAAAGCGGCGATTTTTGCCACGAAGCGCACTCTTCGTTGCAAAAGCGGCGGTTTGGTGCGCGAAACGCACGTTTCTTGCCAAAACGGAGCGAAAGCGGCGATTTGGTGCGCGAAACGCACGTTTCGTTGCAAAAGCGGCGATTTGGTGCACGAAACGCACGTTTAGCGTCAAAACGGAGCAAAAGCAGCTATTCGGTGCGCGAAACGCACGTTGCGTTGCAAAAGCGGCGATTTGGTGCACGAAACGCACGTTCCGTTGCAATAGCGGCGATTTGGTGCGCGAAAGGCACGTTTCGATGCAAAAGCGGCGAATTTGTGCACGAAACGCACGTTTCGTTGCAAAAGCGGCGATTCGGTGCATGAAACGCACGTTTCTTGGCAAAACGGAGCAAAAGCGGCGATTTGGTGCGCGAAACGCACGTTTAGTTGCAATAGCGGCGATTTGGTGCACGAAACGCACGTTTAGCGTCAAGACGTTGCAAAAGCAGCGATTCGGTGCGCGAAACGCACATTTCGTTGCAAAACCGTCGTTTTCGTGCACGAAGCGCACGTTGCGTTGCAAAAGCGGCGATTTGGTGCACGAAACGCACGTTTCGTTGCAATAGCGGCGATTTGGTGCACCAAACGCACGCTTCTTGCCAGAATGGAGCAAAAGCGGGGATTCGGTGCGCGAAACGCATATTTCGTTGCAAAAGCGGCGATTTGGTGCGCGAAACGCACGTTTCGTTGCAAAAGCGGCGAATTGATGCACGAAACGCACGTTTCGATGCAATAGCGGCGATTTGGTGCGCGAAAGGCACGTTTCGATGCAAAAGCGGCGAATTTGTGCACGAAACGCACGTTTCGTTGCAAAAGCGGCGATTCGGTGCATGAAACGCACGTTTCTTGGCAAAACGCAGCAAAAGCCGCGATTTGGTGCACGAAACGCACGTTTCGTTGCAAAAGCGGCGATTCGGTGCATGAAACGCACGTTTCTTGGCAAAACGGAGCAAAGGCTGCGATTCGGTCCGTGAAACGCACGTTTCGTTGCAAAAGCGGCGATTCGGTGCGCGAAACTCACGTTTCGTTGCAAAAGCGGCGTTTTGGTGCACGAAACGCACCTTTAGCCACAAAACTGCGCAAAAGCAGCGATTTGGTGCACGAAACGCACGTTCCTTGCCAAAACGGAGCAAAAGCGGCGTTTTGGTGCACGAAACGCACGTTTCGCTGCGAAAGCAGAGTTTTGGTGCACGAAACGCACGTTTCGCTGCGAAAGCAGAGTTTTGGTGCACGAAACGCACGTTTAGAGTCAAAACAGTGCAAAAGCAGCGATTTGTTGCACGAAACGCACGTTTCATGCCAAAACGGAGCAAAAGCGGCGTTCTGGTGCACGAAGTGCACGTTTAGCGTCAAAACTGTGCAAAAGCAGCGATTTGGTGCACGAAACGCATGTTTCCTGCCAAAACGGAGCAAAAGCGGCGATTCGGTGCGCGAAACGCACGTTTCGCTGCGAAAGCGGCGTTTAGGTGCGCGAAACGCACGTTTAGCGTCAAAATTGTGCAAAAGCAGCGATTGGGTGCACGAAACGCACGTTTCTTGCCAAAGGGGAGCAAAAGCGGTGATTCGGTGCGCGAGACGCACGTTTCGCTGCAAAAACGGCGTTTTGGTGCACGAAACGCACGTTTAGCGTCAAAACTGTGCAAAAGCAGCGATTTGGTGCACGAAACGCACGTTTCGTTACAAAAACAGCGATTTAGTGCGCGAAACGCACGTTTTTTGCCAAAACGGAGCAAAAGCGGCGATTCGGTGCGCGAAACGCACGTTTCGTTGCAAAAGCGGCGTTTTGGTACACGAAACGCACGTTTTGCGTCAAAACTGCGCAAAAACAGCGATTCGGTGCGCGAAACGCACGTTTCGTTGCAAAAGCGGCGTTTTGGTGCACGAAACGCACGTTTAGATTCAAAACAGTGCAAAAGCAGCGATTTGGTGCACGAAACGCACGTTGCTTGCCAAAACGGAGCAAAAGCGGCGTTCTGGTGCACGAAATGCACGTTTAGCGTCAAAACTGTGCAAAAGCAGCGATTTGGTGCACGAAACGCACGTTTCCTGCCAAAACGGAGCAAAATCGGCGATTCGGTGCGCGAAACACACGTTTCGTTGCAAAAGCGGCGATTTGGTGCACGAAATGCACGTTTCGTTGCAATAGCGGCGATTTGGTGCGTGAAAGGCACGTCTAGATGTAAAAGCGGCGATTTGATGCGCGTAAGGCACGTATCGATGCAAAAGTGTCGATTTGGTGCACGAAGCGCACGTTTCGTTGCAAAAGCGGCGATTTGCTGCATGAAACGCACTTTTCTTGTCATAACGGAGCAAAAGCAGCGATTCGGTCCGCGAATCGCACGTTTCGTTGCAAAAGCGGCGATTTGGTGCACGAAACGCACGTTTCTTGCCAAAACGGAGCGAAAGCGGCGATTTGGTGCGCGAAACGCACGTTTCGTTGCAAAAGCGGCGATTTGGTGCACGAAACGCACGTTTAGCGTCAAAACGGAGCAAAAGCAGCTATTCGGTGCGCGAAACGCACGTTGCGTTGCAAAAGCGGCGATTTGGTGCACGAAACGCACGTTCCGTTGCAATAGCGGCGATTTGGTGCGCGAAAGGCACGTTTCGATGCAAAAGCGGCGAATTTGTGCACGAAACGCACGTTTCGTTGCAAAAGCGGCGATTCGGTGCATGAAACGCACGTTTCTTGGCAAAACGGAGCAAAAGCGGCGATTTGGTGCGCGAAACGCACGTTTAGTTGCAATAGCGGCGATTTGGTGCACGAAACGCACGTTTAGCGTCAAGACGTTGCAAAAGCAGCGATTCGGTGCGCGAAACGCACATTTCGTTGCAAAACCGTCGTTTTCGTGCACGAAGCGCACGTTGCGTTGCAAAAGCGGCGATTTGGTGCACGAAACGCACGTTTCGTTGCAATAGCGGCGATTTGGTGCGCGAAAGGCACGTTTCGATGCAATAGCGGCGATTTGGTGCACGAAAGGCACGTTTCGATGCAAAAGGGGCGTTTTGGTGCGCGAAAGGCACGTTTCGATGCAAAAGGGGCGTTTTGGTGCACGAAACGCACGTTTCGTTGCAAAAGCGGCGATTTGGTGCATGAAACGCACGTTTTTTGCCAAAACGGAGCAAAAGCGGCGATTTGGTGCACGAAGCGCACGTTTCGTTGCAAAAGCGGCGATTTGGTGCATGAAACGCACGTTTCTTGTCAAAACGGAGCAAAAGCGGCGATTTGGTGCACGAAACGCACGTTTCGTTGCAATAGCGGCGATTTGTTGCGCGAAAGGCACGTTTCGTTGCAATAGCGGCGATTTGGGCATGAAACGCACGTATCTTGTCAAAACGGAGCAAAAGCGGCGATTCGGTCCGCGATACGCACGTTTCGTTGCAAAAGCTGCGATTTGGTGCGCGAAAGGCACGTTTCGATGCAAAAGCGGCGATTTGGTGCATGAAACGCACGTTTCTTGTCAAAACGGAGCAAATGCGGCGATTCGGTCCGCGATATGCACGTTTCGTTGCAATAGTGGCGATTTGGTGCACGAAACGCTCGTTTCGTTGCAAAAACGGCGATTCGGTGCATGAAACGCACGTTTCGTTGCAAAAGCGGGGATTTGGTGCACGAAACGCACGCTTCTTGCCAGAATGGATCAAAAGCGGCGATTAGGTGCGCGAAACGCGTGTTTGGTTGCAAAAGCGGCGATTTCGTGCGCGAAACGCACGTTTCGTTGCAAAAGCGGCGATTTGGTGAACGAAACGAACGTTTCGTTGCAAAAGCGGCGATTTGGTGCATGAAGCGCACGTTTCTTGTCAAAACGGAGCAAAAGCGGCGATTCGGTCCGCGGTACGCACGTTTCGATGCAAAAGCGGCGATTTGGAGCACGAAACGCACGTTTCTTGCCAAAACGGATCAAAAGCGGCGATTTGGTGCACGAAGCGCACATTTTGTTGCAAAAGCGGCGATTTGGTGCACGAAACGCACGTTTCTCGCCAAAACGGAGCAAAAGCTGCGATTTGGAGCGCGAAACGCACGTTTCGTTGCAAAAGCGGCGATTTGGTGCACGAAACGCAGGTTTCGTTGCAAAAGCGGCGTTTTGGTGCACGAAACGCACGTTTCGTTGCAAAAGCGGCGATTTGGAGCACGAAACGCACGCTTCTTGCCAGAACGGAGCAAAAGCGGCGATTCGGTGCACGAAACGCACGTTTAGCGTCAAAACTGCGCAAAAGCAGCGATTTGGTGCACGAAACGCACGTTTAGCGTCAAAACTGCGCAAAAGCAGCGTGTTGGAGCACGAAACGCACGTTTCGTTGCAAAAGCGGCGTTTTGGTGCACGAAACGCACGTTTATCGTCAAAACTGTGCAAAAGCAGCATTTGGTGCACGAAACGAACGTTTAGGGTCAAAACTGTGCAAAAGCGGCGTTTTGGTGCACGAAACGCACGTTTAGCGTCAACACTGTGCGAAAGCAGCGTTTTGGTGCACGAAACGCACGTTTAGCGTCAAAACTGTGCAAAAGCAGCGTGTTGGTGCACGAAACGTACGTTTCGTTGCAAAAGCGGCGTTTTGGTGCACGAAACGAACGTTTAGCGTCAAAAGTGCGCAATAGCAGCGTTTTGGTACACGAAACGCACGTTTAGTGTCAAAACTGTGCAAGAGCAGCGATTTAGTTTAGCGTCAAAACTGTGCAAAAGCAGCGTTTTTGCGCACGAAACGCACGTTTAGCGTCAAAACTGTGCAAAAGCAGCGTTTTGGCGCAAGAAACGCACGTTTAGCGCCAAAACTGTGCAAAAGCAGCGATTTGGTGCACGAAACGCACGTTTCGTTGCAAAAGCGGCGTTTTGGTGCACGAAACGCACGTTTAGCGTCAAAACTGTGCAAAAGCAGCGATTTGGTGCACGAGACGCACGTTTAGCGTCAAAACTGTGCAAAAGCAGCGTTTTGGTGCACGAAACGCACGTTTAGCGTCAAAACTGTGCAAAAGTAGCGATTTGGTGCACGAAACGCACGTTTCGTTGCAAAAGCGGCGTTTTGGTGCACGAAGCGCACGTTTAATGTCAAAACTGTACAAAAGCAGCGTTTTGGTGCACGAAACGCACGTTTCGTTGCAAAAGCAGCGTTTTGCTGCACGAAACGCACGTTACGTTGCAAAAGCGGCGTTTTGATGCACGAAACGCACGTTTAGCGTCAATACTGTGCAAAAGCAGCGATTTGGTGCACGAAACGCACGTTTCGTTGCAAAAGCGGCGTTTTGGTGCGCGAAACGCACGTTTCGTTGCAAAAGCGGAGTTTTGGTGCAGGAAACGCCCGTTTAGCGTCAAAACTGTGCAAAAGCAGCGATTTGGTGCACGAAACGCACGTTTAGCGTCACAACTGTGCAAAAGCAGCGTTTTGGTGCACGAAACGCTCGTTTCGTTGCAAAAGCAGCGTTTTGGTGCACGAAACGCACGTTTAGCGTCAAAACTGTGCAAAAGCAGCGTTTTGTTGCACGAAACGCATGTTTCGTTGCAAAAGCGGCGTTTTGGTGCAGGAAACGAACGTTTAGCGTCAAAACTGTGCAAAAGCAGCGATTTGGTGCACGAAACGCCCGTTTCGTTGCAAAAGCGGCGTTTTGGTGCACGAAACGCACGTTTAGCGTCAAAACTGTGCGAAAGCAGCGTCTTGGTGCACGAAACGCACGTTTAGCGTCAAAACTGTGCAAAAGCAGCGTGCTGGTGCACGAAACGCACGTTTCGTTGCAAAAGCGGCGTTTTGGTGCACGAAACGCACGTTTAGCGTCAAAACTGTGCAAAAGCAGCGTTTTGGTGCACGAAACGCTCGTTTCGTTGCAAAAGCAGCGTTTTGGTGCACGAAACGCACGTTTAGCGTCAAAACTGTGCAAAAGCAGCGTTTTGGTGCACGAAACGCACGTTTCGTTCCAAAAGCGGCGTTTTGGTGCACGAAACGCACGTTTAGCGTCAAAACTGTGCAAAAGCAGCGATTAGGTGCACGAAACGCACGTTTAGCGTTAAAACTGTGCAAAAGCAGCGTTTTGGTGCACGAAACGCACGTTTAGCGTCAAAACTGTGCAAAAGCAGCGTTTCGTTGCACGAAACGCACGTTTCGTTGCAAAAGCGGCGTTTTGGTGCACGATACGCACGTTTAGCGTCAATACTGTGCAAAAGCAGCGATTTGGTACACGAAACGCACGTTTCGTTGCAAAAGCGGCGTTTTGGTGCACGAAACGCACGTTTCGTTGCAAAAGCAGCGTTTTTTGCACGAAACGCACGTTTAGAGTCAAAACTGTGCAAAAGCAGCGATTTGGTGCACGAAACGCACGTTTCGTTGCTAAAGCGGCGTTTTGATGCACGAAACGCACGTTTAGCTTCAAAACTGTGCAAAAGCAGCGATTTGGTGCACGAAACGCACGTTTCGTTGCAAAAGCGGCGTTTTGGTGCACGAAACGCACGTTTCGTTGCAAAAGCGGCGTTTTGGTGCGCGAAACGCACGTTTAGCTTCAAAACTGTGCAAAAGCGGCGTTTTGGTGCACGAAACGCACTTTTCGTTGCAAAAGCAGCGTTTTGGTGCACGAAACGCACGTTTAGCGTCAAAACTGTGCAAAAGCAGCGATTTGGTGCACGAAACGCACGTTTCGTTGCAAAAACGGCGTTTTGGTGCACGAAACGCACGTTTAATGTCAAAACTGTACAAAAGCAGCGTTTTGGTGCACGAAACGCACGTTTATCGTCAAAACTGTGCAAAAGCTGCGTTTTGGTGCACGAAACGCACGTTTCGTTGCAAAAGCGGCGTTTTGGTGCACGATACGCACGTTTAGCGTCATTACTGTGCAAAAGCAGCGATTTGGTGCACGAAACGCACGTTCCGTTGCAAAAGCGGCGTTTTGGTGCACGAAACGCACTTTTCGTTGCAAAAGCAGCGTTTTGGTGCACGAAACGCACGTTTAATGTCAAAACTGTACAAAAGCAGCGTTTTGGTGCACGAAACGCACGTTTATCGTCAAAACTGTGCAAAAGCAGCGTTTTGGTGCACGAAACGCACGCTTATCGTCAAAACTGTGCAAAAGCAGCGTTTTGGTGCACGAAACGCACGTTTAGCGTCAAAACTGTGCAAAAGCAGCGATTTGTTGCACGAAACGCACGTTTCGCTGCAAAAGCGGCGTTTTGGTGCACGAAACGCACGTTTAACGTCAAACCTGTGCAAAAGCAGCGTTTTGGTGCACGAAACGCACGCTTAGCGTCAAAACTGTGCAAAAGCAGCGATTTGGTGCACGAAACGCACGTTTCGTTGCAAAAGCAGTGTTTTGCTGCACGAAACGCACGTTACGTTGCAAAAGCGGCGTTTTGGTGCACGAAACGCACGTTTCGTTGCAAAAGCGGCGTTTTGGTGCGCGAAACGCACGTTTAGCTTCAAAACTGTGAAAAAGCAGCGTTTTGGTGTACGAAACGAACGTTTAGCGTCAAAACTGTGCAAAAGCTGCGTTTTGGTGCACGAAACGCACGTTTCGTTGCAAAAGCTGCGTTTTGGTGCACGAAACGCACGTTTAGCGTCATTACTGTGCAAAAGCAGCGATTTGGTGCACGAAACGCACGTTCCGTTGCAAAAGCGGCGTTTTGGTGCACGAAACGCACTTTTCGTTGCAAAAGCAGCGTTTTGGTGCACGAAACGCACGTTTAGCGTCAAAACTGTGCAAAAGCAGCGATTTGGTGCACGAAACGCACGTTTCGTTGCAAAAAGGGCGTTTTGGTGCACGAAACGCACGTTTAATGTCAAAACTGTACAAAAGCAGCGTTTTGGTGCACGAAAAGCACGTTTATCGTCAAAACTGTGCAAAAGCTGCGTTTTGGTGCACGAAACGCACGTTTAGCGTCAAAACTGTGCAAAAGCAGCGATTTCGTGCACGAAACCCACGTTTCGTTGCTAAAGCGGCGTTTTGGTGCACGAAACGCAAGTTTAATGTCAAAACTGTGCAAAAGCAGCGTTTTGGTGCACGAAACGCACGTTTAGCGTCACAACTGTGCAAAAGCAGCGTTTTGGTGCACGAAACGCACGTTTCGTTGCAAAAGCGGCGTTTTGGTAGGCGAAACGCACGTTTAGCTTCAAAACTGTGCAAAAGCAGCGATTTGGTGCACGAAACGCACGTTTCGTTGCTAAAGCGTCGTCTTGGTGCACGAAACGCACGTTTCGTCGCAAAAGCAGCGTTTTTTGCACGAAACGCACGTTTAGAGTCAAAACTGTGCAAAAGCAGCGTTTTGGTGCACGAAACGCACGTATAGCGTCACAACTGTGCAAAAGCAGCGTTTTGGTGCACGAAACGCACGCTTATCGTCAAAACTGTGCAAAAGCAGCGTTTTGGTGCACGAAACGCACGTTTAGCGTCAAAACTGTGCAAAAGCAGCGATTTCGTGCACGAAACGCACGTTTCGTTGCAAAAGCAGCGTATTGCTGCACGAAACGCACGTTACGCTGCAAAAGCAGCGTTTTGGTGCACGAAACGCACGTTTAGCGTCAAAACTGTGCAAAAGCAGCGATTTGGTGCACGAAACGCACGTTTCGCTGCAAAAGCGGCGTTTTGGTGCACGAAACGCACGTTTAGCTTCAAAACTGTGCAAAAGCAGCGATTTGGTGCACGAAACGCACGTTTCATTGCAAAAGCGGCGTTTTGGTGCACGAAACGCACGTTTCGTAGTAAAAGCGGAGTTTTGGTGCACGAAACGCACGTTTAATGTCAAAACTGTACACAAGCAGCGTTTTGGTGCACGAAACGCACGTTTATCGTCAAAACTGTGCAAAAGCAGCGTTTTAGTGCACGAAACGCACGTATAGCGTCACAACTGTGCAAAAGCAGCGTTTTGGTGCACGAAACGCACGTTTAGCGTCACAACTGTGCAAAAGCAGCGTTTTGGTGCACGAAACGCACGTTTCGTTGCAAAAGCGGCGTTCTGGTGCACGAAACGCACGTTTCGTTGCAAAAGCGGCGTTTTGGTGCGCGAAACGCACGTTTAGCTTCAAAACTGTGCAAAAGCAGCGATTTGGTGCACGAAACGCACGTTTCGTTGCTAAAGCGTCGTCTTGGTGCACGAAACGCACGTTTCGTCGCAAAAGCAGCGTTTTTTGCACGAAACGCACGTTTAGAGTCAAAACTGTGCAAAAGCAGCGATTTGGTGCACGAAACGCACGTTTCGTTGCTAAATTGGCGTTTTGGTGCACGAAACGCACGCTTAGCGTCAAAACTGTGCAAAAGCAGCGATTTGGTGCACGAAACGCACGTTTCGTTGCAAAAGCGGCGTTTTGCTGCACGAAACGCACGTTACGTTGCAAAAGCGGCGTTTTGGTGCACGAAACGCACGTTTAGCGTCAATACTGTGCAAAAGCAGCGATTTGGAGCTCGAAACGAACGTTTCGTTGCAAAAGCGGCGTTTTGGTTCACGAAACGCACGTTTAGCTTCAAAACTGTGCAAAAGCAGCGATTTGGTGCACGAAACGCAAGTTTCGTTGCAAAAGCGGCGTTTTGGTGCACGAAACGCACGTTTCGTTGTAAAAGCGGAGTTTTGGTGCACGAAACGCACGTTTAATGTCAAAACTGTACACAAGCAGCGTTTTGGTGCACGAAACGCACGTTTATCGTCAAAACTGTGCAAAAGCAGCGTTTTGGTGCACGAAACGCACGTATAGCGTCACAACTCTGCAAAAGCAGCGTTTTGGTGCACGAAACGCACGTTTAGAGTCAAAACTGTGCAAAAGCAGCGTTTTGGTGCACGAAACGCACGTTTAGCGTCAAAACTGTGCAAAAGCTGCGATTTGGTGCACGAAACGCACGTTTCGCTGCAAAAGCGGCGTTTTGGTGCACGAAACGCACGTTTAACGTCAAACCTGTGCAAAAGCAGCGTTTTGGTGCACGAAACGCACGTTTAGAGTCAAAACTGTGCAAAAGCAGCGATTTGGTGCACGAAACGCACGCTTAGCGTCAAAACTGTGCAAAAGCAGCGATTTGGTGCACGAAACGCACGTTTCGTTGCAAAAGCAGCGTTTTGCTGCACGAAACGCACGTTGCGTTGCAAAAGCGGCGTTTTGGTGCACGAAACGCACGTTTAGCGTCAATACTGTGCAAAAGCAGCGATTTGGTGCACGAAACGAACGTTTCGTTGCAAAAGCGGTGTTTTGGTTCACGAAACGCACGTTTAGCTTCAAAACTGTGCAAAAGCAGCGATTTGGTGCACGAAACGCACGTTTCGTTGCAAAAGCGGCGTTTTGGTGCACGAAACGCACGTTTCGTGGTAAAAGCGGAGTTTTGGTGCACGAAACGCACGTTTAATGTCAAAACTGTACACAAGCAGCGTTTTGGTGCACGAAACGCACGTTTATCGTCAAAACTGTGCAAAAGCAGCGTTTTAGTGCACCAAACGCACGTATAGCGTCACAACTGTGCAAAAGCAGCGTTTTGGTGCACGAAACGCACGTTTAGCGTCAAAACTGTGCAAAAGCAGCGATTTCGTGCACGAAACGCACGTTTCGTTGCAAAAGCAGCGTATTGCTGCACGAAACGCACGTTACGCTGCAAAAGCAGCGTTTTGGTGCACGAAACGCACGTTTAGCGTCAAAACTGTGCAAAAGCAGCGATTTGGTGCACGAAACGCACGTTTCGCTGCAAAAGCGGCGTTTTGGTGCACGAAACGCACGTTTAGCTTCAAAACTGTGCAAAAGCAGCGATTTGGTGCACGAAACGCACGTTTCATTGCAAAAGCGGCGTTTTGGTGCACGAAACGCACGTTTCGTAGTAAAAGCGGAGTTTTGGTGCACGAAACGCACGTTTAATGTCAAAACTGTACACAAGCAGCGTTTTGGTGCACGAAACGCACGTTTATCGTCAAAACTGTGCAAAAGCAGCGTTTTAGTGCACGAAACGCACGTATAGCGTCACAACTGTGCAAAAGCAGCGTTTTGGTGCACGAAACGCACGTTTAGCGTCACAACTGTGCAAAAGCAGCGTTTTGGTGCACGAAACGCACGTTTCGTTGCAAAAGCGGCGTTCTGGTGCACGAAACGCACGTTTCGTTGCAAAAGCGGCGTTTTGGTGCGCGAAACGCACGTTTAGCTTCAAAACTGTGCAAAAGCAGCGATTTGGTGCACGAAACGCACGTTTCGTTGCTAAAGCGTCGTCTTGGTGCACGAAACGCACGTTTCGTCGCAAAAGCAGCGTTTTTTGCACGAAACGCACGTTTAGAGTCAAAACTGTGCAAAAGCAGCGATTTGGTGCACGAAACGCACGTTTCGTTGCTAAATTGGCGTTTTGGTGCACGAAACGCACGCTTAGCGTCAAAACTGTGCAAAAGCAGCGATTTGGTGCACGAAACGCACGTTTCGTTGCAAAAGCGGCGTTTTGCTGCACGAAACGCACGTTACGTTGCAAAAGCGGCGTTTTGGTGCACGAAACGCACGTTTAGCGTCAATACTGTGCAAAAGCAGCGATTTGGAGCTCGAAACGAACGTTTCGTTGCAAAAGCGGCGTTTTGGTTCACGAAACGCACGTTTAGCTTCAAAACTGTGCAAAAGCAGCGATTTGGTGCACGAAACGCAAGTTTCGTTGCAAAAGCGGCGTTTTGGTGCACGAAACGCACGTTTCGTTGTAAAAGCGGAGTTTTGGTGCACGAAACGCACGTTTAATGTCAAAACTGTACACAAGCAGCGTTTTGGTGCACGAAACGCACGTTTATCGTCAAAACTGTGCAAAAGCAGCGTTTTGGTGCACGAAACGCACGTATAGCGTCACAACTCTGCAAAAGCAGCGTTTTGGTGCACGAAACGCACGTTTAGAGTCAAAACTGTGCAAAAGCAGCGTTTTGGTGCACGAAACGCACGTTTAGCGTCAAAACTGTGCAAAAGCTGCGATTTGGTGCACGAAACGCACGTTTCGCTGCAAAAGCGGCGTTTTGGTGCACGAAACGCACGTTTAACGTCAAACCTGTGCAAAAGCAGCGTTTTGGTGCACGAAACGCACGTTTAGAGTCAAAACTGTGCAAAAGCAGCGATTTGGTGCACGAAACGCACGCTTAGCGTCAAAACTGTGCAAAAGCAGCGATTTGGTGCACGAAACGCACGTTTCGTTGCAAAAGCAGCGTTTTGCTGCACGAAACGCACGTTGCGTTGCAAAAGCGGCGTTTTGGTGCACGAAACGCACGTTTAGCGTCAATACTGTGCAAAAGCAGCGATTTGGTGCACGAAACGAACGTTTCGTTGCAAAAGCGGTGTTTTGGTTCACGAAACGCACGTTTAGCTTCAAAACTGTGCAAAAGCAGCGATTTGGTGCACGAAACGCACGTTTCGTTGCAAAAGCGGCGTTTTGGTGCACGAAACGCACGTTTCGTGGTAAAAGCGGAGTTTTGGTGCACGAAACGCACGTTTAATGTCAAAACTGTACACAAGCAGCGTTTTGGTGCACGAAACGCACGTTTATCGTCAAAACTGTGCAAAAGCAGCGTTTTAGTGCACCAAACGCACGTATAGCGTCACAACTGTGCAAAAGCAGCGTTTTGGTGCACGAAACGCACGTTTCGTTGCAAAAGCGGCGTTTTGGTGCACGAAACGCAAGTTTAATGTCAAAACTGTGCAAAAGCAGCGTTTTGGTGCACGAAACGCACGTTTAGCGTCACAACTGTGCAAAAGCAGCGTTTTGGTGCACGAAACGCACGTTTCGTTGCAAAAGCGGCGTTTTGGTGCACGAAACGCACGTTTCGTTGCAAAAGCGGCGTTTTGGTGCGCGAAACGCACGTATAGCTTCAAAACTGTGCAAAAGCAGCGTTTTGGTGTACGAAACGCACGTTTAGCGTCAAAACTGTGCAAAAGCAGCGTTTCGATGCACGAAACGCACGTTTCGTTGCAATAGCGGCGATTTGGTGCACGAAACGCACGTTTCGTTGCTAAAGCGGCGTTATGGTGCACGAAACGCACGTTCAGCGTCAAAACTGTGCAAAAGCAGCGATTTGGTGCACGAAACGCACGTTTCGTTGCAAAAGCAGCGTTTTGCTGCACGAAACGCACGTTACGCTGCAAAAGCGGCGTTTTGGTGCAGGAAACGAACGTTTAGCGTCAAAACTGTGCAAAAGCAGCGATTTGGTGCACGAAACGCACGTTTCGCTGCAAAAGCGGCGTTTTGGTGCACGAAACGCACGTTTAACGTCAAACCTGTGCAAAAGCAGCGTTTTGGTGCACGAAACGCACGTTTAGCCTCAAAACTGCGCAAAAGCAGCGTTTTGTTGCACGAAACGCACGTTTCGTTGCAAAAGCGGCGTTTTGGTGCACGAAACGCACGTTCCGTTGCAAAAGCGGCGTTTTGGTGCACGAAACGCACTTTTCGTTGCAAAAGCAGCGTTTTGGTGCACGAAACGCACGTTTAGCGTCAAAACTGTGCAAAAGCAGCGATTTGGTGCACGAAACGCACGTATCGTTGCAAAAGCGGCGTTTTGGTGCACGAAACGCACGTTCAATGTCAAAACTGTACAAAAGCAGCGTTTTGGTGCACGAAACGCACGTTTCGTTGGAAAAGCGTCGTTTTGGTGCACGAAAGGCACGTTTCGTCGCAAAAGCAGCGTTTTTTGCACGAAACGCACGTTTAGAGTCAAAACTGTGCAAAAGCAGCGATTTGGTGCACGAAACGCACGTTTCGTTGCTAAATTGGCGTTTTGGTGCACGAAACGCACGCTTAGCGTCAAAACTGTGCAAAAGCAGCGATTTGGTGCACGAAACGCACGTTTCGTTGCAAAAGCAGCGTTTTGCTGCACGAAACGCACGTTTCGTTGTAAAAGCGGAGTTTTGGTGCACGAAACGCACGATTAATGTCAAAACTGTACAAAAGCAGCGTTTTGGTGCACGAAACGCACGTTTATCGTCAAAACTGTGCAAAAGCAGCGTTTTGGTGCACGAAACGCACGTATAGCGTCACAACTGTGCAAAAGCAGCGTTTTGGTGCACGAAACGCACGTTTAGCGTCACAACTGTGCAAAAGCAGCGTTTTGGTGCACGAAACGCACGTCTCGTTGCAAAAGCGGCGTTTTGGTGCACGAAACGCACGTTTCGTTGCAAAAGCGGCGTTTTGGTGCGCGAAACGCACGTTTAGCTTCAAAACTGTGCAAAAGCAGCGTTTTGGTGTACGAAACGCACGTGTAGCGTCAAAACTGTGCAAAAGCAGCGTTTTGGTGCACGAAACGCACGTTTAGCGTCAAAACTGTGCAAAAGCAGCGTTTTGGTGCACGAAACGCACGTTTAGCGTCAAAACTGTGCAAAAGCAGCGTTTCGATGCACGAAACGCACGTTTCGTTGCAAAAGCGGCGTTTTGGTGCACGAAACGCACGTTTAGCGTCATTACTGTGCAAAAGCAGCGATTTGGTGCACGAAACGCACGTTCCGTTGCAAAAGCGGCGTTTTGGTGCACGAAACGCACTTTTCGTTGCAAAAGCAGCGTTTTGGTGCACGAAACGCACGTTTAGCGTCAAAACTGTGCAAAAGCAGCGATTTGGTGCACGAAACGCACGTTTCGTTGCTAAAGCGGCGTTATGGTGCACGAAACGCACGTTCAGCGTCAAAACTGTGCAAAAGCAGCGATTTGGTGCACGAAACGCACGTTTAACGTCAAACATGTGCAAAAGCAGCGTTTTGGTGCACGAAACGCACGTTTAGCGTCAAAACTGTGCAAAAGCAGCGTTTTGGTGCACGAAACGCACGTTTAGCGTCAAAACTGTGCAAAAGCAGCGTTTCGATGCACGAAACGCACGTTTCGTTGCAATAGCGGCGTTTCGGTGCACGAAACGCACGTTTCCTTGCAAAAGCAGCGTTTTTTGCACGAAACGCACGTTCAGCGTCAAAACTGTGCAAAAGCAGCGATTTGGTGCACGAAACGCACGTTTCGTCGCAAAAGCAGCGTTTTGCTGCACGAAACGCACGTTACGCTGCAAAAGCAGCGTTTTGGTGCACGAAACGCACGTTTAGCGTCAAAACTGTGCAAAAGCAGCGATTTGGTGCACGAAACGCACGTTTCGCTGCAAAAAAGGCGTTTTGGTGCACGAAACGCACGTTTAACGTCAAACCTGTGCAAAAGCAGCGTTTTGGTGCACGAAACGCACGTTTAGCGTCAAGACTGTGCAAAAACAGCGTTTTGGTGCACGAAACGCACGTTTAGCGTCAAAACTGTGCAAAAGCAGCGATTTGGTGCACGAAACGAACGTTTCGTTGCAAAAGCGGCGTTTTGGTTCACGAAACGCACGTTTAGCTTCAAAACTGTGCAAAAGCAGCGATTTGGTGCACGAAACGCACGTTTCGTCGCAAAAGCAGCGTTTTTTGCACGAAACGCACGTTTAATGTCGAAACTGTGCAAAAGCAGCGTTTTGGTGCACGAAACGCACGTTTCGATGCTAAATTGGCGTTTTGGTGCACGAAACGCACGCTTAGCGTCAAAACTGTGCAAAAGCAGCGATTTGGTGCACGGAACGCACGTTTCGTTGCAAAAGCAGCGTTTTGCTGCACGAAACGCACGTTACGTTGCAAAAGCGGCGTTTTGGTGCACGAAACGCACGTTTAGCGTCAATACTGTGCAAAAGCAGCGATTTGGTGCACGAAACGAACGTTTCGTTGCAAAAGCGGCGTTTTGGTTCACGAAACGCACGTTTAGCTTCAAAACTGTGCAAAAGCAGCGATTTGGTGCACGAAACGCACGTTTCGTTGCAAAAGCGGCGTTTTGGTGCACGAAACGCACGTTTAATGTCGAAACTGTACAAAAGCAGCGTTTTGGTGCACGAAACGCACGTTTATCGTCAAAACTGTGCAAAAGCAGCGTTTTGGTGCACGAAACGCACGTTTCGTTGCAAAAGCGGCGTTTCGGTGCACGAAACGCACGTTTCCTTGCAAAAGCAGCGTTTTTTGCACGAAACGCACGTTCAGCGTCAAAACTGTGCAAAAGCAGCGATTTGGTGCACGAAACGCACGTTTCGTCGCAAAAGCAGCGTTTTGCTGCACGAAACGCACGTTACGCTGCAAAAGCAGCGTTTTGGTGCACGAAACGCACGTTTAGCGTCAAAACTGTGCAAAAGCAGCGATTTGGTGCACGAAACGCACGTTTCGCTGCAAAAAAGGCGTTTTGGTGCACGAAACGCACGTTTAACGTCAAACCTGTGCAAAAGCAGCGTTTTGGTGCACGAAACGCACGTTTAGCGTCAAGACTGTGCAAAAACAGCGTTTTGGTGCACGAAACGCACGTTTAGCGTCAAAACTGTGCAAAAGCAGCGATTTGGTGCACGAAACGAACGTTTCGTTGCAAAAGCGGCGTTTTGGTTCACGAAACGCACGTTTAGCTTCAAAACTGTGCAAAAGCAGCGATTTGGTGCACGAAACGCACGTTTCGTCGCAAAAGCAGCGTTTTTTGCACGAAACGCACGTTTAATGTCGAAACTGTGCAAAAGCAGCGTTTTGGTGCACGAAACGCACGTTTCGTTGCTAAATTGGCGTTTTGGTGCACGAAACGCACGCTTAGCGTCAAAACTGTGCAAAAGCAGCGATTTGGTGCACGGAACGCACGTTTCGTTGCAAAAGCAGCGTTTTGCTGCACGAAACGCACGTTACGTTGCAAAAGCGGCGTTTTGGTGCACGAAACGCACGTTTAGCGTCAATACTGTGCAAAAGCAGCGATTTGGTGCACGAAACGAACGTTTCGTTGCAAAAGCGGCGTTTTGGTTCACGAAACGCACGTTTAGCTTCAAAACTGTGCAAAAGCAGCGATTTGGTGCACGAAACGCACGTTTCGTTGCAAAAGCGGCGTTTTGGTGCACGAAACGCACGTTTAATGTCGAAACTGTACAAAAGCAGCGTTTTGGTGCACGAAACGCACGTTTATCGTCAAAACTGTGCAAAAGCAGCGTTTTGGTGCACGAAACGCACGTTTCGTTGCAAAAGCGGCGTTTTGGTGCACGAAACGCACGTTTCGTTGCAAAAGCAGCGTTTTGGTGCAGGAAACGACCGTTTAGCGTCAAAACTGTGCAAAAGCAGCGATTTGGTGCACGAAACGCACGTTTAACGTCAAACATGTGCAAAAGCAGCGTTTTGGTGCACGAGACGCACGTTTCGTTGCAAAAGCGTCGTTTTGTTGCACGAAACGCACGTTTCGTCGCAAAAGCAGCGTTTTTTGCACGAAACGCACGTTTAGAGTCAAAACTGTACAAAAGCAGCGATTTGGTGCACGAAACGCACGTTTCGTTGCTAAATTGGCGTTTTGGTGCACGAAACGCACGCTTAGCGTCAAAACTGTGCAAAAGCAGCGATTTGGTGCACGAAACGCACGTTCCGTTGCAAAAGCAGCGTTTTGCTGCACGAAACGCACGTTTCGTTGTAAAAGCGGAGTTTTGGTGCACGAAACGCACGATTAATGTCATAACTGTACAAAAGCAGCGTTTTGGTGCACGAAACGCACGTTTATCGTCAAAACTGTGCAAAAGCAGCGTTTTGGTGCACGAAACGCACGTATAGCGTCACAACTGTGCAAAAGCAGCGTTTTGGTGCACGAAACGCACGTTTAGCGTCACAACTGTGCAAAAGCAGCGTTTTGGTGCACGAAACGCACGTTTCGTTGCAAAAGCGGCGTTTTGGTGCACGAAAAGCACGTTTCGTTGCAAAAGCGGCGTTTTGGTGCGCGAAACGCACGTTTAGCTTCAAAACTGTGCAAAAGCAGCGTTTTGGTGTACGAAACGCACGTTTAGCGTCAAAACTGTGCAAAAGCAGCGTTTTGGTGCACGAAACGCACGTTTCGTTGCAAAAGCGGCGTTTTGGTGCACGAAACGCACGTTTAGCGTCATTACTCTGCAAAAGCAGCGATTTGTTGCACGAAACGCACGTTTATCGTCAAAACTGTGCAAAAGCAGCGATATGGTGCACGAAACGCACGTTTCGTTGCAAAAGCGGCGTTTTGGTGCACGAAACGCACGTTTAATGTCAAAACTGTACAAAAGCAGCGTTTTGGTGCACGAAACGCACGTTTATCGTCAAAACTGTGCAAAAGCAGCGTTTTGGTGCACGAAACGCACGTTTCGTTGCAAAAGCGTCGTTTTGGTGCACGAAACGCACGTTTCGTCGCAAAAGCAGCGTTTTTTACACGAAACGCACGTTTAGAGTCAGAACTGTGCAAAAGCAGCGATTTGGTGCGCGAAACGCACGTTTCGTTGCTAAATTGGCGTTTTGGTGCACGAAACGCACGCTTAGCGTCAAAACTGTGCAAAAGCAGCGATTTGGTGCACGAAACGCACGTTTCGTTGCAAAAGCAGCGTTTTGCTGCACGAAACGCACGTTTCGTTGTAAAAGCGGAGTTTTGGTGCACGAAACGCACGATTAATGTCAAAACTGTACTAAAGCAGCGTTTTGGTGCACGAAACGCACGTTTATCGTCAAAACTGTGCAAAAGCAGCGTTTTGGTGCACGAAACGCACGTATAGCGTCACAACTGTGCAAAAGCAGCGTCTTGGTGCACGAAACGCACGTTTAGCGTCACAACTGTGCAAAAGCAGCGTTTTGGTGCACGAAACGCACGTTTCGTTGCAAAAGCGGCGTTTTGGTGCACGAAACGCACGTTTCGTTGCAAAAGCGGCGTTTTGGTGCGCGAAACGCACGTTTAGCTTCAAAACTGTGCAAAAGCAGCGTTTTGGTGTACGAAACGCACGTTTAGCGTCAAAACTGTGCAAAAGCAGCGTTTTGGTGCACGAAACGCATGTTTCGTTGCAAAAGCGGCGTTTTGGTGCACGAAACGCACGTTTAATGTCATAAAAAAATTTTTTTAAAAAAATACAACCGACTTCGAAATGCACTAAAAAGGACGAAATAATTTTAATTTATATTTCGGAGACGGCGCAAAATTAAAAATTGTATTAATGAAAGGTGTTGCTAATGTGATAATATGTAAAAGGATCAAAGAATTTTGACAATTTCCAATGTAGAAAATTTTTAGTTTTGCGCCGTCTCCGAAATATAAATTAAAATTATTTCGTCCTTTTTAGTGCATTTCGAAGTCGGTTGTATTTTTTTAAAAAAATTTTTTTATTTCACATTTTTTAGTGGCGATCGGAGCTTTCCTTGAAGAGTTCACCAAAGGGTTGGGCAGGGAAGGGCTGGGTAGTGAAGGGACGGGCAGGGTGGTGAAGGGAATGTTGCAAATGGGATCATCGTGGAAACATCTCCGGTCGCAAAATGTAATACTAGGCTTCATCGATATTAGGCAGATTATACGTGAAATAGTACGGTTTTTACAATAAACGTGGGAAAAAACGAAAAAATGCATAATATGTTTGTTGCTAGACCAACTGGAAGTCATACTCTACAAGATCCAACAAGTTTCGATCCGATTGGTCAATCCATCATGGAGCAATCGGTGACCATACATGACGTGGACGAAACAATACTCTTCTATGCAATAAAAAAGGGGTACACGATGATAAAATGCAAAATGTTTTTTATGCGGGACCAACTGGGAGGCATACCCTACAAGATACGAAAAATTTCGTTCCGATTGGTCAATCCATCTCGGAGAAATCGCCGGACATACATGACGCGGACGAAACGGTACTCTTTGATTTGTAGTAATGTATAATAAAACATGATAAAACAGGGTAACCAATGTTAAAATAAAAAATGTATTTTATCCCGTTTCTAGTGGGGGTCATAGCCTACAAGATGAAAAAGGTTTTGTTCGGATTGGTCCATCCATCTCGGCGTAATCGGTGGCCAAACCTAGCATGTACAAAACTGCGTTTTTGCAGTAAAAAAGGGGTAAAGAATGAAAAAATGCAAAATGTTTTTCTTACGGGACCAACTGGGAGTCATACCCTATAAGATGTAAGAGGTCTCATCCCGATTGGTCCAGCCATCTCGGCGTAATCGGCGGACATACATAAAAAAAAAAAAAAAAAAAAAAAAAAATATACTGATCGAATTGAGTAACCTCCTCCTTTTCGAAGTCGGTTAAAAACTGTACAAAAGCAGCGTTTTGGTGCACGAAACGCACGTTTATCGTCAAAACTGTGCAAAAGCAGCGCTTTGGTGCACGAAACGCACGTTTCGTTGCAAAAGCGGCGTTTTGGTGCACGAAACGCACGTTTCGTCGCAAAAGCAGCGTTTTTTACACGAAACGCACGTTTAGAGTCAGAACTGTACAAAAGCAGCGATTTGATGCGCGAAACGCACGTTTCGTTGCTAAATTGGCGTTTTGGTGCACGAAACGCACGCTTAGCGTCAAAACTGTGCAAAAGCAGCGATTTGGTGCACGAAACGCACGTTTCGTTGCAAAAGCAGCGTTTTGCTGCACGAAACGCACGTTTCGTTGTAAAAGCGGAGTTTTGGTGCACGAAACGCACGATTAATGTCAAAACTGTACTAAAGCAGCGTTTTGGTGCACGAAACGCACGTTTATCGTCAAAACTGTGCAAAAGCAGCGTTTTGGTGCACGAAACGCACGTATAGCGTCACAACTGTGCAAAAGCAGCGTCTTGGTGCACGAAACGCACGTTTAGCGTCACAACTGTGCAAAAGCAGCGTTTTGGTGCACGAAACGCACGTTTTGTTGCAAAAGCGGCGTTTTGGTGCACGAAACGCACGTTTCGTTGCAAAAGCGGCGTTTTGGTGCGCGAAACGCACGTTTAGCTTCAAAACTGTGCAAAAGCAGCGATTTGGTGTACGAAACGCACGTTTAGCGTCAAAACTGTGCAAAAGCAGCGTTTTGGTGC
This sequence comes from Stelis phaeoptera, assembly GCA_943735885.1. NCBI lineage: Eukaryota > Metazoa > Arthropoda > Insecta > Hymenoptera > Megachilidae > Stelis > Stelis phaeoptera. Next base: position 112,620 of record CALSEM010000097.1, read on the forward strand.
ACGAAACGCATGTTTCGTTGCAAAAGCGGCGTTTTGGTGCGCGAAACGCACGTTTAATGTCAAAACTGTACAAAAGCAGCGTTTTGGTGCACGAAACGCACGTTTATCGTCAAAACTGTGCAAAAGCAGCGCTTTGGTGCACGAAACGCACGTTTCGTTGCAAAAGCGGCGTTTTGGTGCACGAAACGCACGTTTCGTTGCAAAAGCGGCGTTTTGGTGCAGGAAACGCCCGTTTAGCGTCAAAACTGTGCAAAAGCAGCGATTTGGTGCACGAAACGCACGTTTAACGTCAAACATGTGCAAAAGCAGCGTTTTGGTGCACGAAACGCACGTTTAGCGTCAAAACTGTGCAAAGGCAGCGTTTTGGTGCACGAAACGCACGTTTAGCGTCAAAACTGTGCAAAAGCAGCGTTTCGATGCACGAAACGCACGTTTCGTTGCAATAGCGGCGTTTTGGTGCACGAAACGCACGTTTCCATGCAAAAGCAGCGTTTTTTGCACGAAACGCACGTTTAGAGTCAAAACTGTGCAAAAGCAGCGATTTGGTGCACGAAACGCACGTTTCGTTGCGCAAGCGGCGTTATGGTGCACGAAACGCACGTTCAGCGTCAAAACTGTGCAAAAGCAGCGATTTGGTGCACGAAACGCACGTTTCGTTGCAAAAGCAGCGTTTTGCTGCACGAAACGCACGTTACGCTGCAAAAGCAGCGTTTTGGTGCACGAAACGCACGTTTAGCGTCAAAACTGTGCAAAAGCAGCGATTTGGTGCACGAAACGCACGTTTCGCTGCAAAAAAGGCGTTTTGGTGCACGAAACGCACGTTTAACGTCAAACCTGTGCAAAAGCAGCGTTTTGGTGCACGAAACGCACGTTTAGCGTCAAGACTGTGCAAAAACAGCGTTTTGGTGCACGAAACGCACGTTTAGCGTCAAAACTGTGCAAAAGCAGCGTTTCGTTGCACGAAACGCACGTTTCGTTGCAAAAGCGGCGTTTTGGTGCACGAAACGCAGGTTTAGCGTCAATACTGTGCAAAAGCAGCGATTTGGTGCACGAAACGCACGTTTCGTTGCAAAAGCGGAGTTTTGGTGCACGAAACGCACGTTTCGTCGCAAAAGCAGCGTTTTTTGCACGAAACGCACGTTTAGAGTCAAAACTGTGCAAAAGCAGCGATTTGGTGCACGAAACGCACGTTTCGCTGCAAAAAAGGCGTTTTGGTGCACGAAACGCACGTTTAACGTCAAACCTGTGCAAAAGCAGCGTTTTGGTGCACGAAACGCACGTTTAGCGTCAAGACTGTGCAAAAACAGCGTTTTGGTGCACGAAACGCACGTTTAGCGTCAAAACTGTGCAAAAGCAGCGTTTCGTTGCACGAAACGCACGTTTCGTTGCAAAAGCGGCGTTTTGGTGCACGAAACGCACGTTTAGCGTCAATACTGTGCAAAAGCAGCGATTTGGTGCACGAAACGCACGTTTCGTTGCAAAAGCGGAGTTTTGGTGCACGAAACGCACGTTTCGTCGCAAAAGCAGCGTTTTTTGCACGAAACGCACGTTTAGAGTCAAAACTGTGCAAAAGCAGCGATTTGGTGCACGAAACGCACGTTTCGTTGCTAAATTGGCGTTTTGGTGCACGAAACGCACGCTTATCGTCAAAACTGTGCAAAAGCAGCGATTTGGTGCACGAAACGCACGTTTCGTTGCAAAAGCAGCGTTTTGCTGCACGAAACGCACGTTACGTTGCAAAAGCGGCGTTTTGGTGCACGAAACGCACGTTTAGCGTCAATACTGTGCAAAAGCAGCGATTTGGTGCACGAAACGAACGTTTCGTTGCAAAAGCGGCGTTTTGGTTCACGAAACGCACGTTTAGCTTCAAAACTGTGCAAAAGCAGCGATTTGGTGCACGAAACGCACGTTTCGTTGCAAACGCGGCGTTTTGGTGCACGAAACGCACGTTTAATGTCAAAACTGCACAAAAGCAGCGTTTTGGTGCACGAAACGCACGTTTATCGTCAAAACTGTGCAAAAGCAGCGTTTTGGTGCACGAAACGCACGTTTCGTTGCAAAAGCGGCGTTTTGGTGCACGAAACGCACGTTTCGTTGCAAAAGCGGCGTTTTGGTGCAGGAAACGCCCGTTTAGCGTCAAAACTGTGCAAAAGCAGCGATTTGGTGCACGAAACGCACGTTTAGCGTCACAACTGTGCAAAAGCAGCGTTTTGGTGCACGAAACGCTCGTTTCGTTGCAAAAGCAGCGTTTTGGTGCACGAAACGCACGTTTAGCGTCAAAACTGTGCAAAAGCAGCGTTGTGGTGCACGAAACGCACGTTTCGTTGCTAAAGCAGCGTGTTGGTGCACGAAACGCACGTTTAGCGTCAAAACTGTGCAAAAGCAGCGATTTGGTGCACGAAACGCACGTTTCGTTGCAAAAGCGGCGTTTTGGTGCACGAAACGCACGTTTCGTTGCAAAAGCGGAGTTTTGGTGCACGAAACGCACGTTTAGCTTCAAAACTGTGCAAAAGCAGCGTTTTGGTGCACGAAACGCACGTTTAGCCTCAAAACTGCGCAAAAGCAGCGTTTTGTTGCACGAAACGCCGGTTTCGTTTCAAAAGCGGCGTTTTGGTGCACGAAACGAACGTTTAGCGTCAAAACTGTGCAAAAGCAGCGATTTGGTGCACGATACGCACGTTTAGCGTCATAACTGTGCGAAAGCAGCGTCTTGGTGCACGAAACGCACGTTTAGCGTCAAAACTGTGCAAAAGCAGCGTCCTAGTGCACGAAACGCACGTTTCGTTGCAAAAGCGGCGTTTTGGTGCACGAGACGCACGTTTAGCGTCAAAACTGTTCAAAAGCAGCGCATTGGAGCACGAAACGCACGCTTAGCGTCAAAACGGTGCAAAAGCAGCGTTTTGGTGCTCGAAACGCACGTTTAGCGTCAAAATTGTGCAAAAGCAGCGATTTGGTGCACGAAGCGCACGCTTAGCGTCAAAACGGTGCAAAAGCAGCGTTTTGGTGCACGAAACGAACGTTTAGGGTCAAAACTGTGCAAAAGCGGCGTTTTGGTGCACGAAACGCACGTTTAGCGTCAACACTGTGCGAAAGCAGCGATTTGGTGCACGAGACGCACGTTTAGCGTCAAAACTGTGCAAAAGCAGCGTTTTGGTGCACGAAACGCACGTTTAGCGTCAAAACTGTGCAAAAGTAGCGATTTGGTGCACGAAACGCACGTTTCGTTGCAAAAGCGGCGTTTTGGTGCACGAAACGCACGTCTCGTTGCAAAAGCGGCGTTTTGGTGCACGAAACGCACGTTTCGTTGCAAAAGCGGCGTTTTGGTGCACGAAACGCACGTTTCGTTGCAAAAGCGGCGTTTTGGTGCACGAAACGCACGTTTAGCGTCAAAACTGTGCAAAAGCCGCGATTTGGTGCACAAAAGCACGTTAGCGTCAGCACTGTGCAAAAGCAGCGTTTTGGTGCACGAAACGCACGTTTAGCGTCAAAACTGTGCAAAAGCAGCGTTTTGGTGCACGAAACGCACGTTTAGCGCCAAAACTGTGCAAAAGCAGCGTTTTGGTGCACGAAACGCACGTTTAGCGCCAAAACTGTGCAAAAGCAGCGTTTTGGTGCACGAAACGGACGTTTAGCGTCAAAACTGTGCTAAAGTAGCGATTTGGTGCACGAAACGCACGTTTCGTTGCAAAAGCGGCGTTTTGGTGCACGAAACGCACGTTTAGCGTCAAAACTGTGCAAAAGCAGCGTTTTGGTGCACGAAACGCACGTTTAGCGTCAAAACTGTGCAAAAGCGGCGTTTTGGTGCACGAAACGCACGTTTAGCGTCAAAACTGTGCAAAAGCGGCGTTTTGGTGCACGAAACGCACGTGTCGTTCCAAAAGCGGCGTTTTGGTGCACGAAACGCACGTTTATCGTCAAAACTTTGCAAAAGCAGCGATTTGGTGCACGAAACGAACGTTTAGCGTCAAAACTGTGCAAAAGCAGCGTTTTGGTGCACGAAACGCACGTTTAGCGTCAAAACTGTGCAAAAGCGGCGTTTTGGTGCACGAAACGCACGTTTAGCGTCAAAACTGTGCAAAAGCGGCGTTTTGGTGCACGAAACGCACGTTTCGTTGCAAAAGCGGCGTTTTGGTGCACGAAACGCACGTTTAGCGTGAAAACTGCGCAAAAGCAGCGTTTTTGTGCACGAAACGCATGTTTCGTTGCAAAAGCGGCGTTTTGGTGCAAGAAACGCACGTTTAAGGTCAAAACTGTGCAAAAGCAACGTTTTCGTGCACGAAGCGCACGTCTAGCGTCAAAACTGTGCAAAAGCAGCGTGTTGGTGCACGAAACGCACGTTTCGTTGCAAAAGCGGCGTTTTGGTGCACGAAACGCACGTTTATCGTCAAAACTGTGCAAAAGCAGCGATTTGGTGCACGAAACGAACGTTTAGGGTCAAAACTGTGCAAAAGCGGCGTTTTGGTGCACGAAACGCACGTTTAGCGTCAACGCTGTGCGAAAGCAGCGTTTTGGTGCACGAAATGCACGTTTAGCGTCAAAACTGTGCAAAAGCAGCGTGTTGGTGCACGAAACGTACGTTTCGTTGCAAAAGCGGCGTTTTGGTGCACGAAACGAACGTTTAGCGTCAAAACCGCGCAATAGCAGCGTTTTGGTACACGAAACGCACGTTTAGCGTCAAAACTGTGCAAAAGCAGCGTTTTGGCGCAAGAAACGCACGTTTAGCGCCAAAACTGTGCAAAAGCAGCGATTTGGTGCACGAAACGCACGTTTCGTTGCAAAAGCGGCGTTTTGGTGCACGAAACGCACGTTTAGCGTCAAAACTGTGCAAAAGCAGCGATTTGGTGCACGAGACGCACGTTTAGCGTCAAAACTGTGCAAAAGCAGCGTTTTGGTGCACGAAACGCACGTTTAGCGTCAAAACTGTGCAAAAGTAGCGATTTGGTGCACGAAACGCACGTTTCGTTGCAAAAGCGGCGTTTTGGTGCACGAAACGCACGTCTCGTTGCAAAAGCGGCGTTTTGGTGCACGAAACGCACGTTTCGTTGCAAAAGCGGCGTTTTGGTGCACGAAACGCACGTTTCGTTGCAAAAGCGGCGTTTTGGTGTACGAAACGCACGTTTAGCGCCAAACCTGTTCAAAAGCAGCGAATTGGTGCACGAAACACACGTTTAGCGTCAAAACTGTGCAAAAGCAGCGTTTTGGCGCACGAAACGCACGTTTAGAGCCAAAACGGTGCAAAAGCAGCGTTTTGGTGCACGAAACGCCCGTTTAGCGTCAAAACTGCGCAAAAGCAGCGTTTTTGTGCACGAAACGCATGTTTCGTTGCAAAAGCGGCGTTTTGGTGCAAGAAACGCACGTTCAAGGTCAAAACTGTGCAAAAGCAACGTTTTCGTGCACGAAGCGCACGTCTAGCGTCAAAACTGTGCAAAAGCAGCGTGTTGGTGCACGAAACGCACGTTTCGTTGCAAAAGCGGCGTTTTGGTGCACGAAACTCACGTTTAGCGTCAAAACTGTGCAAAAGCGGCGTTTTGGTGCAAGAAACGCACGTTTCGTTGCAAAAGCGGCGTTTTGGTGCACCAAACGCACGTTTCGTTGCAAAAGCAGCGTTTTGGTGCACGAAACGCACGTTTAGCGCCAAAACTGTGCAAAAGCAGCGTTTTGGTGCACGAAACGCACGTTTAGCGCCAAAACTGTGCAAAAGCAGCGTTTTGGTGCACGAAACGCACGTTTAGCGTCAAAACTGTGCAAAAGCGGCGTTTTGGTGCACGAAACGCACGTTTCCGTGCAAAAGCGGCGTTTTGGTGCACGAAACGCACGTTTCGTTGCAAAAGCGGCGTTTTGGTGCAGGAAACGCACGTTTAGCGTCAAAACTGTTCAAATGCAACGATTTGGTGCACGAAGCGCACGCTTAGCGTCAAAACGGTGCAAAAGCAGCGTTTTGGTGCACGAAACGCACGTTTAGCGTCAAAACTGTGCAAAAGCAGCGATTTGGTGCACGAAACGCACGTTTCGTTGCAAAAGCGGCGTTTTGGTGCACGAAACACACGTTTAGCGTCAAAACTGTGCAAAAGCAGCGATTTGGTGCACGAAACGCACGTTTAGCGTCAAAACTGTGCGAAAGCAGCGTTTTGGTGCACGAAACGCACGTTTAGCGTCAAAACTGTGCAAAAGCAGCGTGTTGGTGCACGAAACGCCCGTTTCGTTGCAAAAGCGGCGTTGTGGTGAGCGAAACGCACGTTTAGCGTCAAAACTGCGCAATAGCAGCGTTTTGGTGCACGAAACGCACGTTTCGTTGCAAAAGCGGCGTTTTGGTGCACGAAACGCACGCTTAGCGTCAAAACTGTGCAAAAGCAGCGTTCTGGTGCACGAAACGCACGTTTAGCGTCAAAACTGTGCAAAAGCAGCGTTTTGACGCACGAAACGCACGTCTAGCGTCAAAACTGTGCAAAAGCAGCGTGTTGGTGCACGAAACGCACGTTTCGTTGCAAAAACGGCGTTTTGGTGCACGAAACGCACGTTTAGCGTCAAAACTGTTTCAAAAGCGGTGTTTTGGTGTTCGAAACGCACGTGTAGCGTCAAAACTGTGCAAAAGCAGCGTTTTGGTGCACGAAACGCACGTTTAGCGTCAAAACTGTGCAAAAGCAGCGTTTTGGTGCACGAAACGCACATTTCGTTGCAAAAGCGGCGTTTTGGTGCACGAAACGCACGTTTAGCGTCAAAACAGTGCAAAAGCAGCGTTTTGGTGCACACAACGCACGTTTAGCGTCAAAACTGCGCAAAAGCAGCGTTTTTGTGCACGAAACGCATGTTTCGTAGCAAAAGCGGCGTTTTGGTGCAAGAAACGCACGTTTAAGGTCAAAACTGTGCAAAAGCAACGTTTTCGTGCACGAAGCGCACGTTTAGCGTCAAAACTGCGCAAAAGCAGCGTTTTGGTGCACGAAACGCACGTTTCGTTGCAAAAGCGGCGTTTTGGTGCACGAAACGCACGTTTAGCGTCAAAACAGAGCAAAAGCAGCGTTTTGGTGCACGAAACGCACGTTTAGCGTCAAAACTGTGCAAAAGCAGCGTTTTGGTGCACGAAACGCACGTTTAGCGCCAAAACTGTGCAAAAGCAGCGTTTTGGTGCACGAAACGCACGTTTAGCGCCAAAACTGTGCAAAAGCAGCGTTTTGGTGCACGAAACGCACGTTTAGCGTCAAAACTGTGCAAAAGCGGCGTTTTGGTGCACGAAACGCACGTTTCCGTGCAAAAGCAGCGATTTGGTGCACGAAACGCACGTTTCGTTGCAAAAGCGGCGTTTTGGTGCACGAAACGCGCGCTTAGCGTCAAAACTGTGCAAAAGCAGCGTTCTGGTGCACGAAACGCACGTTTAGCGTCAAAACTGTGCAAAAGCAGCGTTTTGACGCACGAAACGCACGTCTAGCGTCAAAACTGTGCAAAAGCAGCGTGTTGGTGCACGAAACGCACGTTTCGTTGCAAAAGCGGCGTTTTGGTGCACGAAACGCACGCTTAGCGTCAAAACTGTGCACAAGCAGCGTTTTGGTGCACGAAACGCACGTTTCGTTGCAAAAGCGGCGTTTTGGTGCACGAAACGCACGTTTAGCGTCAAGACAGTGCAAAAGCAGCGTTTTGGTGCACACAACGCACGTTTAGCGTCAAAACTGCGCAAAAGCAGCGTTTTTGTGCACGAAACGCATGTTTCGTAGCAAAAGCGGCGTTTTGGTGCAAGAAACGCACGTTTAAGGTCAAAACTGTGCAAAAGCAACGTTTTCGTGCACGAAGCGCACGTTTAGCGTCAAAACTGCGCAAAAGCAGCGTTTTGGTGCACGAAACGCACGTTTAGCGTCAAAACAGTGCAAAAGCAGCGTTTTGGTGCACGAAACGCACGTTTAGCGTCAAAACTGTGCAAAAGCAGCGTTTCGGTGCACGAAACGCACGTTTCGTTGCAAAAGCGGCGTTTTGGTGCACGAAACGCACGTTTAGCGTCAATACTGTGCAAAAGCAGCGTTTTGGTGCACGAAACGCACGTTTAGCGTCAAAACTGTGCAAAAGCAGCGATTTGGTGCACGAGACGCACGTTTCGTTGCAAAAGCGGCGTTCTGGTGCACGAAACGCACGTTTAGCGTCAAAACTGTGCAGAAGCAGCGATTTGGTGTACGAAACGCACGTTTCGTTGCAAAAGCAGCGTTTTGGTGCATGAAACGCACGTTTAGCGTCAAAACCGTGCAAAAGCAGCGATTTGGTGAACGAAACGCACGTATCGTTGCAAAAGCGGCGTTTTGGTGCGCGAAACGCACGTTTAGCGTCAAAACTGTGCAAAAGCAGCATGTTGGTGCACGAAACGCACGTTTCGTTGCAAAAGCGGCGTTTTGGTGCACGAAACGCACGTTTAGCGTCAAAACTGTGCAAAAGCAGCGATTTGGTGCACAAAAACACGTTAGCGTCAGCACTGTGCAAAAGCAGCGTTTTGGTGCACGAAACGCACGTTTCGTTGCAAAAGCGGCGTTTTGGTGCACCAAACGCACGTTTCGTTGCAAAAGCGGCGTTTTGGTGCACGAAACGCACGTTTAGCGTCAAAACTGTGCAAAAGCAGCGTGTTGGTGCACGAAACGCACGCTTAGCGTCAAAACTGTGCAAAAGCAGCGATTTGGTGCACGATGCACACGCTTAGCGTCAAAACAGTGCAAAAGCAGCGTTTTTGGTGCACGAAACGCACGTTTAGCGTCAAAACTGTGCAAAAGCAGCGTTTTGGTGCACGAAACGCACGTTTCGTTGCAAAAGCGGCGTTTTGGTGCACGAAACGCACGTTTGGTGTCAAAACTGTGCAAAAGCAGCGTTTTGGTGCACGAAACGCACGTTTAACGACAAAACTGTGCAAAAGCAGCGTTTTGGTGCACGAAACGCACGTTTCGTTGCAAAATCGGCGTTTTGGAGCAAGAAACTCACGTTTAAGGTCAAAACTGTGCAGAAGCAGCGATTTGGTGTACGAAACGCACGTTTCGTTGCAAAAGCAGCGTTTTGGTGCACGAAACGCACGTTTAGCGTCAAAACTGTGCAAAAGCAGCGATTTGGTGCACGAAACGCACGTATCGTTGCAAAAGCGTCGTTTTGGTGCGCGAAACGCACGTTTAGCGTCAAAACTGTGCAAAAGCAGCGTGTTGGTGCACGAAACGCACGTTTCGTTGCAAAAGCGGCGTTTTGGTGCACGAAACGCACGTTTAGCGTCAAAACTGTGCAAAAGCAGCGATTTGGTGCACGAAACGCACGTATCGTTGCAAAAGCGGCGTTTTGGTGCGCGAAACGCACGTTTAGCGTCAAAACTGTGCAAAAGCAGCATGTTGGTGCACGAAACGCACGTTTCGTTGCAAAAGCGGCGTTTTGGTGCACGAAACGCACGTTTAGCGTCAAAACTGTGCAAAAGCAGCGATTTGGTGCACAAAAACACGTTAGCGTCAGCACTGTGCAAAAGCAGCGTTTTGGTGCACGAAACGCACGTTTCGTTGCAAAAGCGGCGTTTTGGTGCACCAAACGCACGTTTCGTTGCAAAAGCGGCGTTTTGGTGCACGAAACGCACGTTTAGCGTCAAAACTGTGCAAAAGCAGCGTGTTGGTGCACGAAACGCACGTTTAGCGTCAAAACTGTGCAAAAGCAGCGATTTGGTGCACGATGCAACGTTTAGCGTCAAAACTGTGCAAAAGCAGCGATTTGGTGCACGAAACGCACGTTTAGCGTCAAAACTGTGCATAAGCAGCGTTTTGGTGCACGAAACGCACGTTTCGTTGCAAAAGCGGCGTTTTGGTGCACGAAACGCACGTTTGGTGTCAAAACTGTGCAAAAGCAGCGTTTTGGTGCACGAAACGCACGTTTAGCGTCAAAACTGTGCAAAAGCAGCGATTTGGTGCACGAGACGCACGTTTCGTTGCAAAAGCGGCGTTCTGGTGCACGAAACGCACGTTTAGCGTCAAAACTGTGCAGAAGCAGCGATTTGGTGTACGAAACGCACGTTTCGTTGCAAAAGCAGCGTTTTGGTGCATGAAACGCACGTTTAGCGTCAAAACTGTGCAAAAGCAGCGATTTGGTGCACAAAAACACGTTAGCGTCAGCACTGTGCAAAAGCAGCGTTTTGGTGCACGAAACGCACGTTTCGTTGCAAAAGCGGCGTTTTGGTGCACCAAACGCACGTTTCGTTGCAAAAGCGGCGTTTTGGTGCACGAAACGCACGTTTAGCGTCAAAACTGTGCAAAAGCAGCGTGTTGGTGCACGAAACGCACGCTTAGCGTCAAAACTGTGCAAAAGCAGCGATTTGGTGCACGATGCACACGCTTAGCGTCAAAACAGTGCAAAAGCAGCGTTTTTGGTGCACGAAACGCACGTTTAGCGTCAAAACTGTGCAAAAGCAGCGTTTTGGTGCACGAAACGCACGTTTCGTTGCAAAAGCGGCGTTTTGGTGCACGAAACGCACGTTTGGTGTCAAAACTGTGCAAAAGCAGCGTTTTGGTGCACGAAACGCACGTTTAACGACAAAACTGTGCAAAAGCAGCGTTTTGGTGCACGAAACGCACGTTTCGTTGCAAAAGCGGCGTTTTGGAGCAAGAAACTCACGTTTAAGGTCAAAACTGTGCAGAAGCAGCGATTTGGTGTACGAAACGCACGTTTCGTTGCAAAAGCAGCGTTTTGGTGCACGAAACGCACGTTTAGCGTCAAAACTGTGCAAAAGCAGCGATTTGGTGTACGAAACGCACGTATCGTTGCAAAAGCGTCGTTTTGGTGCGCGAAACGCACGTTTAGCGTCAAAACTGTGCAAAAGCAGCATGTTGGTGCACGAAACGCACGTTTCGTTGCAAAAGCGGCGTTTTGGTGCACGAAACGCACGTTTAGCGTCAAAACTGTGCAAAAGCAGCGATTTGGTGCACGAAACGCACGTATCGTTGCAAAAGCGGCGTTTTGGTGCGCGAAACGCACGTTTAGCGTCAAAACTGTGCAAAAGCAGCATGTTGGTGCACGAAACGCACGTTTCGTTGCAAAAGCGGCGTTTTGGTGCACCAAACGCACGTTTCGTTGCAAAAGCGGCGTTTTGGTGCACGAAACGCACGTTTAACGACAAAACTGTGCAAAAGCAGCGATTTGGTGCACGAGACGCACGTTTCGTTGCAAAAGCGGCGTTTTGGTGCACGAAACGCACGTTTGGTGTCAAAACTGTGCAAAAGCAGCGTTTTGGTGCACGAAACGCACGTTTAACGACAAAACTGTGCAAAAGCAGCGATTTGGTGCACGAGACGCACGTTTCGTTGCAAAAGCGGCGTTCTGGTGCACGAAACGCACGTTTAGCGTCAAAACTGTGCAGAAGCAGCGATTTGGTGTACGAAACGCACGTTTCGTTGCAAAAGCAGCGTTTTGGTGCATGAAACGCACGTTTAGCGTCAAAACTGTGCAAAAGCAGCGATTTGGTGCACAAAAACACGTTAGCGTCAGCACTGTGCAAAAGCAGCGTTTTGGTGCACGAAACGCACGTTTCGTTGCAAAAGCGGCGTTTTGGTGCACCAAACGCACGTTTCGTTGCAAAAGCGGCGTTTTGGTGCACGAAACGCACGTTTAGCGTCAAAACTGTGCAAAAGCAGCGTTTTGGTGCACACAACGCACGTTTAGCGTCAAAACTGCGCAAAAGCAGCGTTTTTGTGCACGAAACGCATGTTTCGTAGCAAAAGCGGCGTTTTGGTGCAAGAAACGCACGTTTAAGGTCAAAACTGTGCAAAAGCAACGTTTTCGTGCACGAAGCGCACGCTTAGCGTCAAAACGGTGCAAAAGCAGCGTTTTGGTGCACGATACGCACGTTTAGCGTCAAAACTGTGCAAAAGCAGCGATTTGGTGCACGAAACGCACGTTTCGTTGCAAAAGCGGCGTTTTGGTGCACGAAACGCACGTTTAGCGTCAAAACTGTGCAAAAGCGGCGTTTTGGTGCACGAAATGCACGTTTCGTTGCAAAAGCGGCGTTTTGGTGCACGAAACGCACGTTTAGCGTCAAAACTGTGCAAAAGCAGCGATTTGGTGCACAAAAACACGTTAGCGTCAGCACTGTGCAAAAGCAGCGTTTTGGTGCACGAAACGCACGTTTAGCGTCAAAACTGTGCAAAAGCAGCGTTTTGGTGCACGAAACGCACGTTTAGCGCCAAAACTGTGCAAAAGCAGCGTTTTGGTGCACGAAACGCACGTTTAGCGCCAAAACTGTGCAAAAGCAGCGTTTTGGTGCACGAAACGCACGTTTAGCGTCAAAACTGTGCAAAAGCGGCGTTTTGGTGCACGAAACGCACGTTTCCGTGCAAAAGCGGCGTTTTGGTGCACGAAACGCACGTTTCGTTGCAAAAGCGGCGTTTTGGTGAGCGAAACGCACGTTTAGCGTCAAAACTGCGCAATAGCAGCGTTTTGGTGCACGAAACGCACGTTTCGTTGCAAAAGCGGCGTTTTGGTGCACGAAACGCACGCTTAGCGTGAAAACTGTGCAAAAGCAGCGTTCTGGTGCACGAAACGCACGTTTAGCGTCAAAACTGTGCAAAAGCAGCGTTTTGACGCACGAAACGCACGTCTAGCGTCAAAACTGTGCAAAAGCAGCGTGTTGGTGCACGAAACGCACGTTTCGTTGCAAAAACGGCGTTTTGGTGCACGAAACGCACGTTTAGCGTCAAAACTGTTTCAAAAGCGGTGTTTTGGTGTTCGAAACGCACGTGTAGCGTCAAAACTGTGTAAAAGCAGCGTTTTGGTGCACGAAACGCACGTTTCGTTGCAAAAGCGGCGTTTTGGTGCACGAAACGCACGCTTAGCGTCAAAACTGTGCAAAAGCAGCGTTTTGGTGCACGAAACGCACGTTTAGCGTCAAAACTGTGCAAAAGCAGCGTTTTGCTGCACGAAACGCACGTGTCGTTAGAAAAGCGGCGTTTTGGTGCACAAAACGCACGTTTAGCGTCAAAACTGTGCAAAAGCGGCGTTTTGGTGCACGAAACGCACGTTTCGTTGCAAAAGCGGCGTTTTGGTGCACGAAACGCACGCTTATCGTCAAAACTGTGCAAAAGCAGCGTTTTGGTGCACGAAACGCACGTTTAGCGTCAAAACTGTGCAAAAGCAGCGTTTCGGTGCACGAAACGCACGTTTCGTTGCAAAAGCGGCGTTTTGGTGCTCGAAACGCACGCTTATCGTCAAAACTGTGCAAAAGCAGCGTTTTGGTGCACGAAACGCACGTTTAGCTTCAATACTGTGCAAAAGCAGCGTTTTGGTGCACGAAACGCACGTTTAGCGTCAAAACTGTGCAAAAGCAGCGATTTGGTGCACGAGACGCACGTTTCGTTGCAAAAGCGGCGTTCCGGTGCACGAAACGCACGTTTAGCTTCAAAACTGTGCAGAAGCAGCGATTTGGTGTACGAAACGCACGTTTCGTTGCAAAAGCAGCGTTTTGGTGCACGAAACGCACGTTTAGCGTCAAAACTGTGCAAAAGCAGCGATTTGGTGCACGAAACGCACGTATCGTTGCAAAAGCGGCGTTTTGGTGCGCGAAACGCACGTTTAGCGTCAAAACTGTGCAAAAGCTGCATGTTGGTGCACGAAACGCACGTTTCGTTGCAAAAGCGGCGTTTTGGTGCACGAAACGCACGTTTAGCGTCAAAACAGTGCGAAAGCAGAGTTTTGGTGCACACTACGCACGTTTAGCGTCAAAACTGTGCAAAAGCAGCGATTCGGTGCACGAAACGCACGCTTAGCGTCAAAACTGTGCAAAAGCAGCTTTTTGCTGCACGAAACTCACGTCTAGCGTGAAAACTGTGCAAAAGCAGCGTGTCGGTGCACGAAACGCACGTTTCGTTGCAAAAACGGCGTTTTGGTGCACGAAACGCACGTTTAGCGTCAAAACTGTGCAAAAGCAGCGTTTTGCTGCACGAAACGCACGTGTCGTTAGAAAAGCGGCGTTTTGGTGCACAAAACGCACGTTTAGCGTCAAAACTGTGCAAAAGCGGCGTTTTGGTGCACGAAACGCACGTTTCGTTGCAAAAGCGGCGTTTTGGTGCACGAAACGCACGCTTATCGTCAAAACTGTGCAAAAGCAGCGTTTTGGTGCACGAAACGCACGTTTAGCGTCAAAACTGTGCAAAAGCAGCGTTTCGGTGCACGAAACGCACGTTTCGTTGCAAAAGCGGCGTTTTGGTGCTCGAAACGCTCGTTTAGCTTCAATACTGTGCAAAAGCAGCGTTTTGGTGCACGAAACGCACGTTTAGCGTCAAAACTGTGCAAAAGCAGCGATTTGGTGCACGAGACGCACGTTTCGTTGCAAAAGCGGCGTTCTGGTGCACGAAACGCACGTTTAGCTTCAAAACTGTGCAGAAGCAGCGATTTGGTGTACGAAACGCACGTTTCGTTGCAAAAGCAGCGTTTTGGTGCACGAAACGCACGTTTAGCGTCAAAACTGTGCAAAAGCAGCGATTTGGTGCACGAAACGCACGTATCGTTGCAAAAGCGGCGTTTTGGTGCGCGAAACGCACGTTTAGCGTCAAAACTGTGCAAAAGCTGCATGTTGGTGCACGAAACGCACGTTTCGTTGCAAAAGCGGCGTTTTGGTGCACGAAACGCACGTTTACCGTCAAAACTGTGCAAAAGCAGCGATTTGGTGCACAAAAACCCGTTAGCGTCAGCACTGTGCAAAAGCGGCGTTTTGGTGCACGAAACGCACGTTTCGTTGCAAAAGCGGCGTTTTGGTGCACCAAACGCACGTTTCGTTGCAAAAGCGGCGTTTTGGTGCACGAAACGCACGTTTACCGTCAAAACTGTGCAAAAGCAGCGATTTGTTGCACAAAACGCACGTATCGTTGCAAAAGCGGCGTTTTGGTGCGCGAAACGCACGTTTAGCGTCAAAACTGTGCAAAAGCTGCATGTTGGTGCACGAAACGCACGTTTCGTTGCAAAAGCGGCGTTTTGGTGCACGAAACGCACGTTTACCGTCAAAACTGTGCAAAAGCAGCGATTTGGTGCACAAAAACCCGTTAGCGTCAGCACTGTGCAAAAGCGGCGTTTTGGTGCACGAAACGCACGTTTCGTTGCAAAAGCGGCGTTTTGGTGCACCAAACGCACGTTTCGTTGCAAAAGCGGCGTTTTGGTGCACGAAACGCACGTTTACCGTCAAAACTGTGCAAAAGCAGCGATTTGTTGCACAAAAACCCGTTAGCGTCAGCACTGTGCAAAAGCAGCGTTTTGGTGCACGAAACGCACGTTTCGTTGCAAAAGCGGCGTTTTGGTGCACCAAACGCACGTTTCGTTGCAAAAGCAGCGTTTTGGTGCACGAAACGCACGTTTAGCGTCAAAACTGTGCAAAAGCAGCGTTTTGGTGCACGAAACGCACGTTTAGCGTCAAAACTGTGCAAAAGCAGCGATTTGGTGCACGATGCACACGCTTAGCGTCAAAACGGTGCAAAAGCAGCGTTTTGGTGCACGAAACGCACGTTTAGCGTCAAAACTGTGCAAAAGCAGCGTTTTGGTGCACGAAACGCACGTTTAGCGTCAAAACTGTGCAAAAGCAGCGATTTGGTGCACGATGCACACGCTTAGCGTCAAAACGGTGCAAAAGCAGCGTTTTGGTGCACGAAACGCACGTTTAGCGTCAAAACTGTGCAAAAGCAGCGTTTTGGTGCACGAAACGCACGTTTCGTTGCAAAAGCGGCGTTTTGGTGCACGAAACGCACGTTTGGTGTCAAAACTGTGCAAAAGCAGCGTTTTGGTGCACGAAACGCACGTTTAACGACAAAACTGTGCAAAAGCAGCGTTTTGGTGCACGAAACGCACGTTTCGTTGAAAAAGCGGCGTTTTGGTGCAAGAAACTCACGTTTAAGGTCAAAACTGTGCAAAAGCAACGTTTTCGTGCACGAAGCGCACGTTTAACGTCAAAACTGCGCAAAAGCAGCGTTTTGGTGCACGAAATACACGTTTAGCGTCAAAACTGTGCAAAAGCGGCGTTTTGGTGCACGAAACGCACGTTTAGCGTCAAAACTGTACAAAAGCAGCGATTTGGTGTACGAAATACTCGTTTAGCGTCAAAACTGTGCAAAAGCAGCGTTTTGGCGCACGAAACGCACGTTTAGCGCCAAAACTGTGCAAAAGCAGCGTTTTGGTGCACGAAACGCACGTTTAGCGTCAAAACTGCGCAAAAGCAGCGTTTTTGTGCACGAAACGCATGTTTCGTAGCAAAAGCGGCGTTTTGGTGCAAGAAACTCACGTTTAAGGTCAAAACTGTGCAAAAGCAACGTTTTCGTGCACGAAGCGCACGTTTAGCGTCAAAACTGCGCAAAAGCAGCGTTTTGGTGCACGAAATACACGTTTAGCGTCAAAACTGTGCAAAAGCGGCGTTTTGGTGCACGAAACGCACGTTTAGCGTCAAAACTGTACAAAAGCAGCGATTTGGTGCACGAAATACACGTTTAGCGTCAAAACTGTGCAAAAGCAGCGTTTTGGTGCACGAAACGCACGTTTCGTTGCAAAAGCGGCGTTTTGGTGCACGAAACGCACGTTTGGTGTCAAAACTGCGCAAAAGCAGCGTTTTTGTGCACGAAGCGCACGTTTAGCGTCAAAACTGCGCAAAAGCAGCGTTTTGGTGCACGAAATACACGTTTAGCGTCAAAACTGTGCAAAAGCGGCGTTTTGGTGCACGAAACGCACGTTTAGCGTCAAAACTGTGCAAAAGCAGCGTTTTGCTGCACGAAACGCACGTTTCGTTAGAAAAGCGACGTTTTGGTGCACAAAACGCACGTTTAGCGTCAAAACTGTGCAAAAGCGGCGTTTTGGTGCACGAAACGCACGTTTCGTTGCAAAAGCGGCGTTTTGGTGCACGAAACGCACGCTTAGCGTCAAAACTGTGCAAAAGCAGCGTTTTGGTGCACGAAACGCACGTTTAGCGTCAAAACTGTGCAAAAGCAGCGTTTCGGTGCACGAAACGCACGTTTCGTTGCAAAAGCGGCGTTTTGGTGCTCGAAACGCTCGTTTAGCTTCAATACTGTGCAAAAGCAGCGTTTTGGTGCACGAAACGCACGTTTAGCGTCAAAACTGTGCAAAAGCAGCGATTTGGTGCACGAGACGCACGTTTCGTTGCAAAAGCGGCGTTCTGGTGCACGAAACGCACGTTTAGCTTCAAAACTGTGCAGAAGCAGCGATTTGGTGTACGAAACGCACGTTTCGTTGCAAAAGCAGCGTTTTGGTGCACGAAACGCACGTTTAGCGTCAAAACTGTGCAAAAGCAGCGATTTGGTGCACGAAACGCACGTATCGTTGCAAAAGCGGCGTTTTGGTGCGCGAAACGCACGTTTAGCGTCAAAACTGTGCAAAAGCTGCATGTTGGTGCACGAAACGCACGTTTCGTTGCAAAAGCGGCGTTTTGGTGCACGAAACGCACGTTTACCGTCAAAACTGTGCAAAAGCAGCGATTTGGTGCACAAAAACCCGTTAGCGTCAGCACTGTGCAAAAGCGGCGTTTTGGTGCACGAAACGCACGTTTCGTTGCAAAAGCGGCGTTTTGGTGCACCAAACGCACGTTTCGTTGCAAAAGCGGCGTTTTGGTGCACGAAACGCACGTTTACCGTCAAAACTGTGCAAAAGCAGCGATTTGTTGCACAAAACGCACGTATCGTTGCAAAAGCGGCGTTTTGGTGCGCGAAACGCACGTTTAGCGTCAAAACTGTGCAAAAGCTGCATGTTGGTGCACGAAACGCACGTTTCGTTGCAAAAGCGGCGTTTTGGTGCACGAAACGCACGTTTACCGTCAAAACTGTGCAAAAGCAGCGATTTGGTGCACAAAAACCCGTTAGCGTCAGCACTGTGCAAAAGCGGCGTTTTGGTGCACGAAACGCACGTTTCGTTGCAAAAGCGGCGTTTTGGTGCACCAAACGCACGTTTCGTTGCAAAAGCGGCGTTTTGGTGCACGAAACGCACGTTTACCGTCAAAACTGTGCAAAAGCAGCGATTTGTTGCACAAAAACCCGTTAGCGTCAGCACTGTGCAAAAGCAGCGTTTTGGTGCACGAAACGCACGTTTCGTTGCAAAAGCGGCGTTTTGGTGCACCAAACGCACGTTTCGTTGCAAAAGCAGCGTTTTGGTGCACGAAACGCACGTTTAGCGTCAAAACTGTGCAAAAGCAGCGTTTTGGTGCACGAAACGCACGTTTAGCGTCAAAACTGTGCAAAAGCAGCGATTTGGTGCACGATGCACACGCTTAGCGTCAAAACGGTGCAAAAGCAGCGTTTTGGTGCACGAAACGCACGTTTAGCGTCAAAACTGTGCAAAAGCAGCGTTTTGGTGCACGAAACGCACTTTTAGCGTCAAAACTGTGCAAAAGCAGCGATTTGGTGCACGATGCACACGCTTAGCGTCAAAACGGTGCAAAAGCAGCGTTTTGGTGCACGAAACGCACGTTTAGCGTCAAAACTGTGCAAAAGCAGCGTTTTGGTGCACGAAACGCACGTTTCGTTGCAAAAGCGGCGTTTTGGTGCACGAAACGCACGTTTGGTGTCAAAACTGTGCAAAAGCAGCGTTTTGGTGCACGAAACGCACGTTTAACGACAAAACTGTGCAAAAGCAGCGTTTTGGTGCACGAAACGCACGTTTCGTTGAAAAAGCGGCGTTTTGGTGCAAGAAACTCACGTTTAAGGTCAAAACTGTGCAAAAGCAACGTTTTCGTGCACGAAGCGCACGTTTAACGTCAAAACTGCGCAAAAGCAGCGTTTTGGTGCACGAAATACACGTTTAGCGTCAAAACTGTGCAAAAGCGGCGTTTTGGTGCACGAAACGCACGTTTAGCGTCAAAACTGTACAAAAGCAGCGATTTGGTGTACGAAATACTCGTTTAGCGTCAAAACTGTGCAAAAGCAGCGTTTTGGCGCACGAAACGCACGTTTAGCGCCAAAACTGTGCAAAAGCAGCGTTTTGGTGCACGAAACGCACGTTTAGCGTCAAAACTGCGCAAAAGCAGCGTTTTTGTGCACGAAACGCATGTTTCGTAGCAAAAGCGGCGTTTTGGTGCAAGAAACTCACGTTTAAGGTCAAAACTGTGCAAAAGCAACGTTTTCGTGCACGAAGCGCACGTTTAGCGTCAAAACTGCGCAAAAGCAGCGTTTTGGTGCACGAAATACACGTTTAGCGTCAAAACTGTGCAAAAGCGGCGTTTTGGTGCACGAAACGCACGTTTAGCGTCAAAACTGTACAAAAGCAGCGATTTGGTGCACGAAATACACGTTTAGCGTCAAAACTGTGCAAAAGCAGCGTTTTGGTGCACGAAACGCACGTTTCGTTGCAAAAGCGGCGTTTTGGTGCACGAAACGCACGTTTGGTGTCTAAACTGCGCAAAAGCAGCGTTTTTGTGCACGAAGCGCACGTTTAGCGTCAAAACTGCGCAAAAGCAGCGTTTTGGTGCACGAAATACACGTTTAGCGTCAAAACTGTGCAAAAGCGGCGTTTTGGTGCACGAAACGCACGTTTAGCGTCAAAACTGTGCAAAAGCAGCGTTTTGCTGCACGAAACGCACGTTTCGTTAGAAAAGCGACGTTTTGGTGCACAAAACGCACGTTTAGCGTCAAAACTGTGCAAAAGCGGCGTTTTGGTGCACGAAACGCACGTTTCGTTGCAAAAGCGGCGTTTTGGTGCACGAAACGCACGCTTAGCGTCAAAACTGTGCAAAAGCAGCGTTTTGGTGCACGAAACGCACGTTTAGCGTCAAAACTGTGCAAAAGCAGCGTTTCGGTGCACGAAACGCACGTTTCGTTGCAAAAGCGGCGTTTTGGTGCTCGAAACGCTCGTTTAGCTTCAATACTGTGCAAAAGCAGCGTTTTGGTGCACGAAACGCACGTTTAGCGTCAAAACTGTGCAAAAGCAGCGATTTGGTGCACGAGACGCACGTTTCGTTGCAAAAGCGGCGTTCTGGTGCACGAAACGCACGTTTAGCTTCAAAACTGTGCAGAAGCAGCGATTTGGTGTACGAAACGCACGTTTCGTTGCAAAAGCAGCGTTTTGGTGCACGAAACGCACGTTTAGCGTCAAAACTGTGCAAAAGCAGCGATTTGGTGCACGAAACGCACGTATCGTTGCAAAAGCGGCGTTTTGGTGCGCGAAACGCACGTTTAGCGTCAAAACTGTGCAAAAGCTGCATGTTGGTGCACGAAACGCACGTTTCGTTGCAAAAGCGGCGTTTTGGTGCACGAAACGCACGTTTACCGTCAAAACTGTGCAAAAGCAGCGATTTGGTGCACAAAAACCCGTTAGCGTCAGCACTGTGCAAAAGCGGCGTTTTGGTGCACGAAACGCACGTTTCGTTGCAAAAGCGGCGTTTTGGTGCACCAAACGCACGTTTCGTTGCAAAAGCGGCGTTTTGGTGCACGAAACGCACGTTTACCGTCAAAACTGTGCAAAAGCAGCGATTTGTTGCACAAAAACCCGTTAGCGTCAGCACTGTGCAAAAGCAGCGTTTTGGTGCACGAAACGCACGTTTCGTTGCAAAAGCGGCGTTTTGGTGCACCAAACGCACGTTTCGTTGCAAAAGCTGCGTTTTGGTGCACGAAACGCACGTTTAGCGTCAAAACTGTGCAAAAGCAGCGTTTTGGTGCACGAAACGCACGTTTAGCGTCAAAACTGTGCAAAAGCAGCGATTTGGTGCACGATGCACACGCTTAGCGTCAAAACGGTGCAAAAGCAGCGTTTTGGTGCACGAAACGCACGTTTAGCGTCAAAACTGTGCAAAAGCAGCGTTTTGGTGCACGAAACGCACGTTTCGTTGCAAAAGCGGCGTTTTGGTGCACGAAACGCACGTTTGGTGTCAAAACTGTGCAAAAGCAGCGTTTTGGTGCACGAAACGCACGTTTAACGACAAAACTGTGCAAAAGCAGCGTTTTGGTGCACGAAACGCACGTTTCGTTGAAAAAGCGGCGTTTTGGTGCAAGAAACTCACGTTTAAGGTCAAAACTGTGCAAAAGCAACGTTTTCGTGCACGAAGCGCACGTTTAACGTCAAAACTGCGCAAAAGCAGCGTTTTGGTGCACGAAATACACGTTTAGCGTCAAAACTGTGCAAAAGCGGCGTTTTGGTGCACGAAACGCACGTTTAGCGTCAAAACAGTACAAAAGCAGCGTTTTTGTGCACGAAACGCATGTTTCGTAGCAAAAGCGGCGTTTTGGTGCAAGAAACTCACGTTTAAGGCCAAAACTGTGCAAAAGCAACGTTTTCGTGCACGAAGCGCACGTTTAGCGTCAAAACTGCGCAAAAGCAGCGTTTTGGTGCACGAAATACACGTTTAGCGTCAAAACTGTGCAAAAGCGGCGTTTTGGTGCACGAAACGCACGTTTAGCGTCAAAACTGTACAAAAGCAGCGATTTGGTGCACGAAATACACGTTTAGCGTCAAAACTGTGCAAAAGCAGCGTTTTGGTGCACGAAACGCACGTTTCGTTGCAAAAGCGGCGTTTTGGTGCACGAAACGCACGTTTGGTGTCAAAACTGTGCAAAAGCAGCGTTTTGGTGCACGAAACGCACGTTTAACGACAAAACTGTGCAAAAGCAGCGTTTTGGTGCACGAAACGCACGTTTAGCGTCAAAACTGCGCAAAAGCAGCGTTTTTGTGCATGTTTCGTAGCAAAAGCGGCGTTTTGGTGCAAGAAACGCACGTTTAAGGTCAAAACTGTGCAAAAGCAACGTTTTCGTGCACGAAGCGCACGTTTAGCGTCAAAACTGCGCAAAAGCAGCGTTTTGGTGCACGAAACGCACGTTTCGTTGCAAAAGCGGCGTTTTGGTGCACGAAACGCACCTTTAGCGTCAAAACAGTGCAAAAGCAGCGTTTTGGTGCACACTACTCACGTTTAGCGTCAAAACTGTGCAAAAGCAGCGATTCGGTGCACGAAACGCACGCTTAGCGTCAAAACTGTGCAAAAGCAGCTTTTTGCTGCACGAAACTCACGTCTAGCGTCAAAACTGTGCAAAAGCAGCGTGTTGGTGCACGAAACGCACGTTTCGTTGCAAAAACGGCGTTTTGGTGCACGAAACGCACGTTTAGCGTCAAAACTGTGCAAAAGCAGCGTTTTGGTGCACGAAACGCACGTGTCGTTAGAAAAGCGGCGTTTTGGTGCACAAAACGCACGTTTAGCGTCAAAACTGTGCAAAAGCGGCGTTTTGGTGCACGAAACGCACGTTTCGTTGCAAAAGCGGCGTTTTGGTGCACGAAACGCACGCTTAGCGTCAAAACTGTGCAAAAGCAGCGTTTTGGTGCACGAAACGCACGTTTAGCGTCAAAACTGTGCAGAAGCAGCGTTTCGGTGCACGAAACGCACGTTTCGTTGCAAAAGCGGCGTTTTGGTGCACGAAACGCACGTTTAGCTTCAATACTGTGCAAAAGCGGCGATTTGGTGTACGAAACGCACGTGTGGTGCCAAAACGGAGCAAAAGCGGCGATTCGGTGCGCGAAACGCACGTTTCTTTCCAAAACGGAGCAAAGGCAGCGATGCGGTGCGCGAAACGCACGTTTCGTTGCAGAAGCGGCGATTTGGTGCACGAAACAAACGTTTCTTGCCAAAACGGAGCAAAAGCAGCGATTCGGTGCGCGAAACGCACGTTTCGTTCCAAAATCGGCGATTCGGTGCATGAAACGCACGTTTAGCGTCAAAACGGAGCAAAAGCCGAGATGCGGTGCGCGAACCGCGCGTTTCGTTGCAAAAGCTGCGATTTGGTGCACGAAACAAACGTTTCTTGCCTAAACGGAGCAAAAGCAGCGATTCTGTGCGCGAAACGCACGTTTCGTTCCAAAATCGGCGATTCGGTGCATGAAACGCACGTTTGGTGCCAAAGCGGAGCAAAACCGGCGAATCGGTGCGCAAAAGGCACGTTTCGTTGCAAAAGCGGCGATTCGGTGCACGAAACGCACGTTTCTTGCCAAAACGGAGCAAAAGCGGCAATTCGGTGCGCGAAACGCACGTTTCTTGCCAAACAGAGTAAAAACAACGATTCGGTGCGCGAAACGCACGTTTCGTTGCAAAAGCGGCGATTTGGTGCACGAAACGCACGTTTCTTGCCAAAACGGAGCAAAAGCAGCGTTTCGGTGCGCGATACGCACGTGTCGTTGCAAAGGTGGCGATTAGGTGCACGAAACGCAAGTTTCGTTGCAGAACCGGCGATTTGGTGCACGAAACGCACGTTTCTTGCCAAAACGGAGCAAAAGCGTCGATTCGGTGCGCGAAACGCACGTTCAGCGTCAAAACAGTGCAAAAGCGGCGATTTGGTGCGCGAAACGAACGTTTCGTTGCAAAAGCGGCGATTCGGTGCGCGAAACGCACGTTTCGTTGCCATGGCGGCGATTTAGTGCACAAAACGCATGGTTCGCTGCAAAAGCGGCGATTTGGTGTACGAAACGCACGTCTGGTGCCAAAACGGAGCAAAAGCGGCGATTCGGTGCGCGAAACGCACGTTTCTTGCCAAAATGGAGCAAAAGCAGCGTTTCGGTGCGTGAAACGCACGTTTCTTGCCAAAACGGAGCAAATGCGGCGATTTGGTGCACGAAACTATCGTTTCTTGCCAAAACGGAGTAAAAGCAACGATTTGGTGCGCGAAACGCCCGTTTCGTTGCGAAAACGGCGATTTCGTGCACGAAACACACGTTTCTTGCCAAAACGGAGCAAAAGAGGCGATTCGGTGCACGAAACGCACGCTTCTTGCCAGAGCGGAGCAAAAGCGTCGATTCGGTGCGCGAAACGCACGTTTCGTTGCAAAAGCGGCGATTTGGTGCACGAAACGCACGTCTCGTTGCAATAGCGGCGATGTGGTGCTCTAAAGGCACGTTTCGATGCAAAAGCGGCGATCTGGTGCACGAAACGCACGTTTCGTTGCAAAAGCGGCGATTTGGTGCATGAAACGCACGTTTCTTGACAAAACGGAGCGAACGCGGCGATGCGGTGCCCGAAACGCACGTTTCGTTGCAAAAGCGGCGATTTGTTGCACGAAACGGATGTTTCTTGCCAAAACGGAGCAAAAGCGGCGATTCGGTGCGCGAAACGCACGTTTCGTTGCGAAAGCGGCGTTTTGTTGCACGAAACGCCCGTTTACCGTCAAAACTGTGCAAAAGCAGCGATTTGGAGCACGAAACGCACGTGTCGTGCCAAAACGGAGCAAAAGCGGCGATTCGGTGCGCGAAACGCATGTTTCTTTTCAAAAGCGGCGTTTTGGTGCACGAAACGCACGTTTATCTTCAAAACTGTGCAAAAGCAGCGATTTGGTGCACGAAACGCACGTTTCTTGCCAAAGCGGAGCAAAAGCGGCGATTCGGTGCGCGAAACGCACGCTTCGTTGCAAAAGCGGCGTTTTGGTGCACGAAACGCACGTTTAGCCACAAAACGCAGCAAAACCGGCGATTTGATGCGCGAATCGCACGTTTCGTTGCAAAAGCGGCGTTTTGGTGCACGAAACGCACGTTTATCTTCAAAACTGTGCAAAAGCAGCGATTCGGTGCGTGAAACGCACGTTTCGCTGCGAAAGCAGAGTTTTGGTGCACGAAACGCACGTTTACAGTCAAAACACTGCAAAAGCAGCAATTTGGTGCACGAAACGCAGGTTTCTTGCCAAAACTGAGCAAAAGCGGCGTTTTGGTGCACGAAGTGCACGTTTAGCGTCAAAACAGTGCAAAAGCAGCGATTTGGTGCACGAAACGCACGTTTCTTGCCAAAGCGGAGCAAAAGCGGCGATTCGGTGCGCGAAACGCACGCTTCGTTGCAAAAGCGGCGTTTTGGTGCACGAAACGCACGTTTAGCCACAAAACGCAGCAAAACCGGCGATTTGATGCGCGAATCGCACGTTTCGTTGTAAAAACGGCGTTTTGGTGCACGAAACGCACGTGTCTTGCCAAAACGGAGCAAAAGCGACGATTCGGTGCGCGAAACGCATGTTTCGTTGCGAAAGCGGCGATTTGTTGCACGAAACGCCCGTCTAGCGGCAAAACTGTACAAAAGCAGCGATTTGGAGCACGAAACACACGTTTCTTGCCAAAACGGAGCAAAAGCGGCGATTCGGTGCGCGAAACGCTCGCTTCGTTGCAAAAGCGGCGTTTTGGTGCACGAAACGCACGTTTAGCCACAAAACGCAGCAAAACCGGCGATTTGATGCGCGAATCGCACGTTTCGTTGCAAAAGCGGCGTTTTGGTGCACGAAACGCACGTGTCTTGCCAAAACGGAGCAAAAGCGACGATTCGTTGCGCGAAACGCATGTTTCGTTGCGAAAGCGGCGTTTTGTTGCACGAAACGCCCGTCTAGCGTCAAAACTGTACAAAAGCAGCGATTTGGTGCACGAAACACACGTTTCTTGCCAAAACGGAGCAAAAGCGGCGATTCGGTGCGCGAAACGCACGTTTCGTTGCGAAAGCGGCGTTCTGTTGCACGAAACGCCCGTTTACCGTCAAAACTGTGCAAAAGCAGCGATTTGGAGCACGAAACGCGCGTTTTGTTGCAAAAGCCTCGAGTTGGAGCACGAAACGCACGTTTCGTTGAAAAAGCGGCGATTTGGTGCATGAAACGCACGTATCTTGTCAAAACGGAGCAAAAGCGGCGATTCGGTGCGCGATACGCACGTTTCGTTGCAAAAGCAGCCAATTTGGTGCACGAAACGCACGTTTCGTTGCAAAAGCGGCGATTTGGAGCATGAAACGCACGTTTCTTGTCAAAACGGAGCAGAAGCGGCGATTCGGCCCGCGATACGCACGTTTCGTTGCAAAAGTGGCGATTTGGTGCGCGAAAGGCACGTTTCTTGCCAAAACGGAGCAGAAGCGGCGATTTGGTGCACGAAGCGCACGTTTCGTTGCAAAAGCAGCGATTTGGTGCACGAAACGCACGTTTCGTTGCAAAAGCGGCGATTTGGAGCATGAAACGCACGTTTCTTGTCAAAACGGAGCAGAAGCGGCGATTCGGTCCGCGATACGCACGTTTCGTTGCAAAAGCAGCGATTTAGTGCACGAAACGCACGTTTCTTGCCAAAACGGAGCAAAAGCGGCGATTTGGTGCGCGAAAGGCACGTTTCGATGCAAAAGTGGCGATTTGGTGCACGAAGCCCACGTTTCGCTGCAAAAGCGGCGATTTGCTGTATGAAACGCACGTTTCTTGTCATAACGGAGCAAAAGCAGCGGTTCGGTCCGCGAAACGCACGTTTCGTTGCAAAAGCGGCGATTTGGTGCGCGAAAGGCACGTCTCGATGGAATAGCCGCGATTTGGTGCGCGTAAGGCACGTTTCGATGCAAAAGTGGCGATTTGGTGCACGAAGCGCACGTTTCGTTGCAAAAGCGGCGATATGGCGCAGGAAACGCACGCTTCTTGCCAAAACGGAGCAAAAGCGGGGTTTTCGTGCTCGAAGCGCACGTTTCGTTGCAAAAGCGGCGATTTGGTGCACGAAACGCACGTTTCTTGCAAAACGGAGCAAAAGCAACGATTCGGTCCGCAAGACGCACGTATCGTTGCAAAAGCGGCGATTTGGTGCTCGAAACGCACGTTTCGTTGCAGTAGCGGCGATTCGGTGCGTGGAAGGCACGTTTCGATGCAAAAGCGGCGATTTGGTGCACGAAACGCATGTTTCGTTGCAAAAGCGGCGATTTGGTGCGTGAAAGTCACGTCTCGATGTAAAAGCGGCGATTTGATGCGCGTAAGACACGTATCGATGCAAAAGTGTCGATTTGGTGCACGAAGCGCACGTTTCGTTGCAAAAGCGGCGATTTGCTGCATGAAACGCACTTTTCTTGTCATAACGGAGCAAAAGCAGCGATTCGGTCCGCGAATCGCACGTTTCGTTGCAAAAGCGGCGATATGGCGCAGGAAACGCACGTTTCTTGCAAAAACGGAGCAAAAGCGGCGATTTGGTGCATGAAACGCACGTATCTTGTCAAAACGGAGCAAAAGCGGCGATTCGGTCCGCGATACGCACGTTTCGTTGCAAAAGCGGCGATTTGGTGCACGAAACGCACGTTTCTTGCCAAAACGGAGCAAAAGCGGCGTTTTCGTGCTCGAAGCGCACGTTTCGTTGCAAAAGCGGCGATTTGGTGCACGAAACGCACGTTTCGTTGCAGTAGCGGCGATTCGGTGCGTGAAAGGCACGTTTCGATGCAAAAGCGGCGATTTAGTGCACGAAACGCACGTTTCGTTGCAAAAGCGGCGATTTGGTGCGCGAAAGGCACGTTTCGATGCAAAAGGGGCGATTTGGTGCACGAAACGCACGTTTCGTTGCAAAAGCGGCGATTTGGTGCACGAAACGCACGTTTCTTGCCAAAACGGAGCAAAAGCGGCGTTTTCGTGCTCGAAGCGCACGTTTCGTTGCAGAAGCGGCGATTTGGTGCACAAAACGCACGTTTCGTTGCAAAAGCGGCGATATGGCGCAGGAAACGCACGCTTCTTGCCAAAACGGAGCAAAAGCGGGGTTTTCGTGCTCGAAGCGCACGTTTCGTTGCAAAAGCGGCGATTTGGTGCACGAAACGCACGTTTCTTGCAAAACGGAGCAAAAGCAACGATTCGGTCCGCAAAACGCACGTATCGTTGCAAAAGCGGCGATTTGGTGCTCGAAACGCACGTTTCGTTGCAGTAGCGGCGATTCGGTGCGTGGAAGGCACGTTTCGATGCAAAAGCGGCGATTTGGTGCACGAAACGCATGTTTCGTTGCAAAAGCGGCGATTTGGTGCGTGAAAGTCACGTCTCGATGTAAAAGCGGCGATTTGATGCGCGTAAGACACGTATCGATGCAAAAGTGTCGATTTGGTGCACGAAGCGCACGTTTCGTTGCAAAAGCGGCGATTTGCTGCATGAAACGCACTTTTCTTGTCATAACGGAGCAAAAGCAGCGATTCGGTCCGCGAATCGCACGTTTCGTTGCAAAAGCGGCGATATGGCGCAGGAAACGCACGTTTCTTGCAAAAACGGAGCAAAAGCGGCGATTTGGTGCATGAAACGCACGTATCTTGTCAAAACGGAGCAAAAGCGGCGATTCGGTCCGCGATACGCACGTTTCGTTGCAAAAGCGGCGATTTGGTGCACGAAACGCACGTTTCTTGCCAAAACGGAGCAAAAGCGGCGTTTTCGTGCTCGAAGCGCACGTTTCGTTGCAGAAGTGGCGATTTGGTGCACGAAGCGCACGTTTCGTTGCAAAAGCGGCGATATGGCGCAGGAAACGCACGCTTCTTGCCAAAACGGAGCAAAAGCGGGGTTTTCGTGCTCGAAGCGCACGTTTCGTTGCAAAAGCGGCGATTTGGTGCACGAAACGCACGTTTCTTGCAAAACGGAGCAAAAGCAACGATTCGGTCCGCAAAACGCACGTATCGTTGCAAAAGCGGCGATTTGGTGCTCGAAACGCACGTTTCGTTGCAGTAGCGGCGATTCGGTGCGTGGAAGGCACGTTTCGATGCAAAAGCGGCGATTTGGTGCACGAAACGCATGTTTCGTTGCAAAAGCGGCGATTTGGTGCGTGAAAGTCACGTCTCGATGTAAAAGCGGCGATTTGATGCGCGTAAGACACGTATCGATGCAAAAGTGTCGATTTGGTGCACGAAGCGCACGTTTCGTTGCAAAAGCGGCGATTTGCTGCATGAAACGCACTTTTCTTGTCATAACGGAGCAAAAGCAGCGATTCGGTCCGCGAATCGCACGTTTCGTTGCAAAAGCGGCGATATGGCGCAGGAAACGCACGTTTCTTGCAAAAACGGAGCAAAAGCGGCGATTTGGTGCATGAAACGCACGTATCTTGTCAAAACGGAGCAAAAGCGGCGATTCGGTCCGCGATACGCACGTTTCGTTGCAAAAGCGGCGATTTGGTGCACGAAACGCACGTTTCTTGCCAAAACGGAGCAAAAGCGGCGTTTTCGTGCTCGAAGCGCACGTTTCGTTGCAGAAGTGGCGATTTGGTGCACGAAGCGCACGTTTCGTTGCAAAAGCGGCGATATGGCGCAGGAAACGCACGCTTCTTGCCAAAACCGAGCAAAAGCGGGGTTTTCGTGCTCGAAGCGCACGTTTCGTTGCAAAAGCGGCGATTTGGTGCACGAAACGCACGTTTCTTGCAAAACGGAGCAAAAGCAACGATTCGGTCCGCAAAACGCACGTATCGTTGCAAAAGCGGCGATTTGGTGCTCGAAACGCACGTTTCGTTGCAGTAGCGGCGATTCGGTGCGTGGAAGGCACGTTTCGATGCAAAAGCGGCGATTTGGTGCACGAAACGCATGTTTCGTTGCAAAAGCGGCGATTTGGTGCGTGAAAGTCACGTCTCGATGTAAAAGCGGCGATTTGATGCGCGTAAGACACGTATCGATGCAAAAGTGTCGATTTGGTGCACGAAGCGCACGTTTCGTTGCAAAAGCGGCGATTTGCTGCATGAAACGCACTTTTCTTGTCATAACGGAGCAAAAGCAGCGATTCGGTCCGCGAATCGCACGTTTCGTTGCAAAAGCGGCGATATGGCGCAGGAAACGCACGTTTCTTGCAAAAACGGAGCAAAAGCGGCGATTTGGTGCATGAAACGCACGTATCTTGTCAAAACGGAGCAAAAGCGGCGATTCGGTCCGCGATACGCACGTTTCGTTGCAAAAGCGGCGATTTGGTGCACGAAACGCACGTTTCGTTGCAAAAGCGGCGATTTGGTGCACGAAACGCACGTTTCTTGCCAAAACGGAGCAAAAGCGGCGTTTTCGTGCTCGAAGCGCACGTTTCGTTGCAGAAGCGGCGATTTGGTGCACAAAACGCACGTTTCGTTGCAAAAGCGGCGATATGGCGCAGGAAACGCACGCTTCTTGCCAAAACGGAGCAAAAGCGGGGTTTTCGTGCTCGAAGCGCACGTTTCGTTGCAAAAGCGGCGATTTGGTGCACGAAACGCACGTTTCTTGCAAAACGGAGCAAAAGCAACGATTCGGTCCGCAAAACGCACGTATCGTTGCAAAAGCGGCGATTTGGTGCTCGAAACGCACGTTTCGTTGCAGAAGCGGCGATTTGGTGCACAAAACGCACGTTTGTTGCCAAAACGGAGCAAAAGCGGCGATTCGGTGCGCGAAACGCACGTTTCATTGGGAAAGCGGCGTTCTGGAGCACCAAACGTATGTCTCGTTGCAAAAGCGGCGATTTGGTGTACGAAAGGCACGTTTCTTGCTAAAACGGAGCAAAGGCGGCGATTCGGTGCGCGAAACGCACGTTTAGCGTCAAAACGGAGCAAAAGCCGCGATGCGGTGCGCGAAACGCGCGTTTCGTTGCAAAAGCGGCGATTTGGTGCACGAAACAAACGTTTCTTGCCAAAACGGAGCAAAAGCAGCGATTCTGTGCACGAAACGCACATTTCGTTGCAAAAGCGGCGATTCGGTGTGCGAAACGCATGTTTCGTTGCAAAAGCGGCAATTTGGTGCACAAAACGTATGTCTCGTTGCAAAAGCGGCGATTTGGTGTACGAAACGCACGTGTGGTGCCAAAACGGAGCAAAAGCGGCGATTCGGTGCGCGAAACGCACGTTTCTTTCCAAAACGGAGCAAAGGCAGCGATGCGGTGCGCAAAACGCACGTTTCGTTGCAGAAGCGGCGATTTGGTGCACGAAACAAACGTTTCTTGAGAAAACGGAGCAAAAGCAGCGATTCGGTGCGCGAAACGCACGTTTCGTTCCAAAATCGGCGATTCGGTGCATGAAACGCACGTTTAGCGTCAAAACGGAGCAAAAGCCGAGATGCGGTGCGCGAACCGCGCGTTTCGTTGCAAAAGCTGCGATTTGGTGCACGAAACAAACGTTTCTAGCCTAAACGGAGCAAAAGCAGCGATTCTGTGCGCGAAACGCACGTTTCGTTCCAAAATCGGCGATTCGGTGCATGAAACGCACGTTTGGTGCCAAAGCGGAGCAAAAGCGGCGAATCGGTGCGCGAAACGAACGTTTCGTTGCAAAAGCGGCGATTTGGTGCACAAAACACATGTTTCGCTGCAAAAGCGGCGAGTTGGTGTACGAAACGCACGTCTGGTGCCAAAACGAAGCAAAAGCGGCGATGCGGCGCGCGAAACGCACGTTTCGTTGCAGAATTGGCGATTTGGTGCGCGAAACGCACGTTTCTTGCCAAACGGAGTAAAAACAACGATTCGGTGCGCGAAACGCACGTTTCGTTGCAAAAGCGGCGATTTCGTGCACGAAACGCACGTTTCCTACCAAAACGGAGCAAAAGCAGCGTTTCGGTGCGCGATACGCACGTTTCGTTGCAAAAGCGGCGATTAGGTGCACGAAACGCACGTTTCGATGCAGAAGCGGCGATTTGGTGCACGAAACGCACGTTTCTTGCCAAAACGGAGGAAAAGCGGCGATTCGATGCGCGAAACGCACGTTCAGCGTCAAAACAGAGCAAAAGCGGCGATTTGGTGCGCGAAACGTACGTTTCGTTGCAAAAGCGGCGATTTGGTGCACAAAACACATGTTTCGCTGCAAAAGCGGCGATGTGGTGTACGAAACGCACGTCTGGTGCCAAAACGAGGCAAAAGCGGCGATGCGGTGCGCGAAACGCACGTTTCTTGCCAAAACGGAGCAAAAGCGGCGATTCGGTGCGCGATACGCACGTTTCATTGCAAAATCGGCGTTCTGGTGCACGAAACGCACGTTTCGTTGCAAAAGCGGCGATTCGGTGCGCGAAACGCACGTTTCATTCCAAAATCGGCGATTTGGTGCACGAAACCCACGATTCTTGCCAAAACGGAGCAATAGCGGCGATTCGGTGCGCGAAACGCACGTTTCGTTGCCATGGCGGCGATTTAGTGCACAAAACGCATGGTTCGCTGCAAAAGCGGCGATTTGTTGTACGAAACGCACGTCTGGTGCCAAAACGGAGCAAAAGCGGCGATTCGGTGCGCGAAACGCACGTTTCTTGGCAAAATGGAGCAAAAGCAGCGTTTCGGTGCGTGAAACGCACGTTTCTTGCCAAAACGGAGCAAATGCGGCGATTTGGTGCACGAAACTATCGTTTCTTGCCAAAACGGAGTAAAAGCAACGATTTGGTGCGCGAAACGCCCGTTTCGTTGCGAAAACGGCGATTTCGTGCACGAAACACACGTTTCTTGCCAAAACGGAGCAAAAGAGGCGATTCGGTGCACGAAACGCACGCTTCTTGCCAGAGCGGAGCAAAAGCGTCGATTCGGTGCACGAAACGCACGTTTCGTTGCAAAAGCGGCGATTTGGTGCACGAAACGCACGTCTCGTTGCAATAGCGGCGATGTGGTGCGCTAAAGGCACGTTTCGATGCAAAAGCGGCGATCTGGTGCACGAAACGCACGTTTCGTTGCAAAAGCGGCGATTTGGTGCATGAAACGCACGTTTCTTGACAAAACGGAGCGAACGCGGCGATGCGGTGCCCGAAACGCACGTTTCGTTGCAAAAGCGGCGATTTGTTGCACGAAACGGATGTTTCTTGCCAAAACGGAGTAAAAGCAACGATTTGGTGCGCGAAACGCCCGTTTCGTTGCGAAAACGGCGATTTCGTGCACGAAACGCACGTGTCTTGCCAAAACGGAGCAAAAGCGACGATTCGTTGCGCGAAACGCATGTTTCGTTGCGAAAGCGGCGTTTTGTTGCACGAAACGCCCGTCTAGCGTCAAAACTGTACAAAAGCAGCGATTTGGTGCACGAAACACACGTTTCTTGCCAAAACGGAGCAAAAGCGGCGATTCGGTGCGCGAAACGCACGTTTCGTTGCGAAAGCGGCGTTTTGTTGCACGAAACGCCCGTTTACCGTCAAAACTGTGCAAAAGCAGCGATTTGGAACAC
This sequence comes from Stelis phaeoptera, assembly GCA_943735885.1. Lineage (NCBI taxonomy): Eukaryota > Metazoa > Arthropoda > Insecta > Hymenoptera > Megachilidae > Stelis > Stelis phaeoptera. The sequence goes on from CALSEM010000097.1 coordinate 145,389, forward strand.
GAAACGCACGTTTTGTTGCAAAAGCCTCGAGTTGGAGCACGAAACGCACGTTTCGTTGAAAAAGCGGCGATTTGGTGCATGAAACGCACGTATCTTGTCAAAACGGAGCAAAAGCGGCGATTCGGTGCGCGATACGCACGTTTCGTTGCAAAAGCAGCGATTTGGTGCACGAAACGCACGTTTCGTTGCAAAAGCGGCGATTTGGAGCATGAAACGCACGTTTCTTGTCAAAACGGAGCAGAAGCGGCGATTCGGTCCGCGATACGCACGTTTCGTTGCAAAAGCGGCGATTTGGAGCATGAAACGCACGTTTCTTGTCAAAACGGAGCAGAAGCGGCGATTCGGTGCGCGAAACGCACGTTTCGTTGCGAAAGCGGCGTTTTGTTGCACGAAACGCCCGTTTACCGTCAAAACTGTGCAAAAGCAGCGATTTGGAGCACGAAACGCACGTGTCGTGCCAAAACGGAGCAAAAGCGGCGATTCGGTGCGCGAAACGCATGTTTCTTTTCAAAAGCGGCGTTTTGGTGCACGAAACGCACGTTTATCTTCAAAACTGTGCAAAAGCAGCGATTTGGTGCACGAAACGCACGTTTCTTGCCAAAGCGGAGCAAAAGCGGCGATTCGGTGCGCGAAACGCACGCTTCGTTGCAAAAGCGGCGTTTTGGTGCACGAAACGCACGTTTAGCCACAAAACGCAGCAAAACCGGCGATTTGATGCGCGAATCGCACGTTTCGTTGCAAAAGCGGCGATTTGGTGCGCGAAACGTACGTTTCGTTGCAAAAGCGGCGATTTGGTGCACAAAACACATGTTTCGCTGCAAAAGCGGCGATGTGGTGTACGAAACGCACGTCTGGTGCCAAAACGAGGCAAAAGCGGCGATGCGGTGCGCGAAACGCACGTTTCTTGCCAAAACGGAGCAAAAGCGGCGATTCGGTGCGCGATACGCACGTTTCATTGCAAAATCGGCGTTCTGGTGCACGAAACGCACGTTTCGTTGCAAAAGCGGCGATTCGGTGCGCGAAACGCACGTTTCATTCCAAAATCGGCGATTTGGTGCACGAAACCCACGATTCTTGCCAAAACGGAGCAATAGCGGCGATTCGGTGCGCGAAACGCACGTTTCGTTGCCATGGCGGCGATTTAGTGCACAAAACGCATGGTTCGCTGCAAAAGCGGCGATTTGTTGTACGAAACGCACGTCTGGTGCCAAAACGGAGCAAAAGCGGCGATTCGGTGCGCGAAACGCACGTTTCTTGGCAAAATGGAGCAAAAGCAGCGTTTCGGTGCGTGAAACGCACGTTTCTTGCCAAAACGGAGCAAATGCGGCGATTTGGTGCACGAAACTATCGTTTCTTGCCAAAACGGAGTAAAAGCAACGATTTGGTGCGCGAAACGCCCGTTTCGTTGCGAAAACGGCGATTTCGTGCACGAAACACACGTTTCTTGCCAAAACGGAGCAAAAGAGGCGATTCGGTGCACGAAACGCACGCTTCTTGCCAGAGCGGAGCAAAAGCGTCGATTCGGTGCGCGAAACGCACGTTTCGTTGCAAAAGCGGCGATTTGGTGCACGAAACGCACGTCTCGTTGCAATAGCGGCGATGTGGTGCGCTAAAGGCACGTTTCGATGCAAAAGCGGCGATCTGGTGCACGAAACGCACGTTTCGTTGCAAAAGCGGCGATTTGGTGCATGAAACGCACGTTTCTTGACAAAACGGAGCGAACGCGGCGATGCGGTGCCCGAAACGCACGTTTCGTTGCAAAAGCGGCGATTTGTTGCACGAAACGGATGTTTCTTGCCAAAACGGAGTAAAAGCAACGATTTGGTGCGCGAAACGCCCGTTTCGTTGCGAAAACGGCGATTTCGTGCACGAAACGCACGTGTCTTGCCAAAACGGAGCAAAAGCGACGATTCGTTGCGCGAAACGCATGTTTCGTTGCGAAAGCGGCGTTTTGTTGCACGAAACGCCCGTCTAGCGTCAAAACTGTACAAAAGCAGCGATTTGGTGCACGAAACACACGTTTCTTGCCAAAACGGAGCAAAAGCGGCGATTCGGTGCGCGAAACGCACGTTTCGTTGCGAAAGCGGCGTTTTGTTGCACGAAACGCCCGTTTACCGTCAAAACTGTGCAAAAGCAGCGATTTGGAACACGAAACGCACGTTTTGTTGCAAAAGCCTCGAGTTGGAGCACGAAACGCACGTTTCGTTGAAAAAGCGGCGATTTGGTGCATGAAACGCACGTATCTTGTCAAAACGGAGCAAAAGCGGCGATTCGGTGCGCGATACGCACGTTTCGTTGCAAAAGCAGCGATTTGGTGCACGAAACGCACGTTTCGTTGCAAAAGCGGCGATTTGGAGCATGAAACGCACGTTTCTTGTCAAAACGGAGCAGAAGCGGCGATTCGGTCCGCGATACGCACGTTTCGTTGCAAAAGCGGCGATTTGGAGCATGAAACGCACGTTTCTTGTCAAAACGGAGCAGAAGCGGCGATTCGGTGCGCGAAACGCACGTTTCGTTGCGAAAGCGGCGTTTTGTTGCACGAAACGCCCGTTTACCGTCAAAACTGTGCAAAAGCAGCGATTTGGAGCACGAAACGCACGTGTCGTGCCAAAACGGAGCAAAAGCGGCGATTCGGTGCGCGAAACGCATGTTTCTTTTCAAAAGCGGCGTTTTGGTGCACGAAACGCACGTTTATCTTCAAAACTGTGCAAAAGCAGCGATTTGGTGCACGAAACGCACGTTTCTTGCCAAAGCGGAGCAAAAGCGGCGATTCGGTGCGCGAAACGCACGCTTCGTTGCAAAAGCGGCGTTTTGGTGCACGAAACGCACGTTTAGCCACAAAACGCAGCAAAACCGGCGATTTGATGCGCGAATCGCACGTTTCGTTGCAAAAGCGGCGTTTTGGTGCACGAAACGCACGTGTCTTGCCAAAACGGAGCAAAAGCGACGATTCGGTGCGCGAAACGCATGTTTCGTTGCGAAAGCGGCGTTTTGTTGCACGAAACGCCCGTCTAGCGTCAAAACTGTACAAAAGCAGCGATTTGGTGCACGAAACACACGTTTCTTGCCAAAACGGAGCAAAAGCGGCGATTCGGTGCGCGAAACGCACGTTTCGTTGCGAAAGCGGCGTTTTGTTGCACGAAACGCCCGTTTACCGTCAAAACTGTGCAAAAGCAGCGATTTGGAGCACGAAACGCACGTTTAGTGTCAAAACAGTGCAAAAGCAGCGATTTGGTGCACGAAACACACGTTTAGCGTCAAAACTGTGCAAAAGCAGCGTTTTGGCGCACGAAACGCACGTTTAGCGCCAAAACTGTGCAAAAGCAGCGTTTTGGTGCACGAATCGCACGTTTAGCGTCAAAACTGGGCAAAAGCAGCGTTTTTGTGCTCGAAACGCATGTTTCGTTGCAAAAGCGGCGTTTTGGTGCAAGAAACGCACGTTTAAGGTCAAAACTGTGCAAAAGCAACGTTTTCGTGCACGAAGCGCACGTCTAGCGTCAAAACTGTGCAAAAGCAGCGTGTTGGTGCACGAAACGCACGTTTCGTTCCAAAAGCGGCGATTTCGTGCACGAAACGAACGTTTAGCGTCAAAACTGTGCAAAAGCAGCGTTTTGGTGCACGAAACGCACGTTTAGCGTCAAAACTGTGCAAAAGCGGCGTTTTGGTGCACGAAACGCACGTTTAGCGTCAAAACTGTGCAAAAGCGGCGTTTTGGTGCACGAAACGCACGTTTCGTTGCAAAAGCGGCGTTTTGGTGCACGAAACGCACGTTTCGTTGCAAAAGCGGCGTTTTGGTGCACGAAACGCACGTTTCGTTGCAAAAGCGGCGTTTTGGTGCACGAAACGCACGCTTCGTTGCAAAAGCGGCGTTTTGGTGCACGAAACGCACGTTCAGCGTCAACACTGCGCAAAAGCAGCGATTTGGTGCACGAAACGCACGTTTAGCGTCAAAACTGTGCAAAAGCGGCGTTTTGGTGCACGAAACGCACGTTTCGTTGCAAAAGCGGCGTTTTGGTGCACGAAACGAACGTTTAGAGTCAAAACTGCGCAATAGCAGCGTTTTGGTACACGAAACGCACGTTTAGTGTCAAAACTGTGCAAAAGCAGCGATTTGGTGCACGAAACACACGTTTAGCGTCAAGACTGTGCAAAAGCAGCGTTTTGGCGCACGACACGCACGTTTAGCGTCAAAACTGTGCAAAAGCAGCGTTTTGGCGAAAGAAACGCACGTTTAGTGTCAAAACTGTGCAAAAGCAGCGATTTGGTGCACGAAACACACGCTTAGCGTCAAAACGGTACAAAAGCCCCGTTTTGGTGCACGAAACGCACGTTTAGCGTCAAAACTGTGCAAAAGCAGCGATTTGGTGCACGAAACGCACGTTTCTTGCCAAAGCGGAGCAAAAGCGGCGATTCGGTGCGCGAAACGCACGCTTCGTTGCAAAAGCGGCGTTTTGGTGCACGAAACGCACGTTTAGCCACAAAACGCAGCAAAACCGGCGATTTGATGCGCGAATCGCACGTTTCGTTGCAAAAGCGGCGTTTTGGTGCACGAAACGCACGTGTCTTGCCAAAACGGAGCAAAAGCGACGATTCGGTGCGCGAAACGCATGTTTCGTTGCGAAAGCGGCGTTTTGTTGCACGAAACGCCCGTCTAGCGTCAAAACTGTACAAAAGCAGCGATTTGGTGCACGAAACACACGTTTCTTGCCAAAACGGAGCAAAAGCGGCGATTCGGTGCGCGAAACGCACGTTTCGTTGCGAAAGCGGCGTTTTGTTGCACGAAACGCCCGTTTACCGTCAAAACTGTGCAAAAGCAGCGATTTGGAGCACGAAACGCACGTTTAGTGTCAAAACAGTGCAAAAGCAGCGATTTGGTGCACGAAACACACGTTTAGCGTCAAAACTGTGCAAAAGCAGCGTTTTGGCGCACGAAACGCACGTTTAGCGCCAAAACTGTGCAAAAGCAGCGTTTTGGTGCACGAATCGCACGTTTAGCGTCAAAACTGCGCAAAAGCAGCGTTTTTGTGCTCGAAACGCATGTTTCGTTGCAAAAGCGGCGTTTTGGTGCAAGAAACGCACGTTTAAGGTCAAAACTGTGCAAAAGCAACGTTTTCGTGCACGAAGCGCACGTCTAGCGTCAAAACTGTGCAAAAGCAGCGTGTTGGTGCACGAAACGCACGTTTCGTTCCAAAAGCGGCGATTTCGTGCACGAAACGAACGTTTAGCGTCAAAACTGTGCAAAAGCAGCGTTTTGGTGCACGAAACGCACGTTTAGCGTCAAAACTGTGCAAAAGCGGCGTTTTGGTGCACGAAACGCACGTTTAGCGTCAAAACTGTGCAAAAGCGGCGTTTTGGTGCACGAAACGCACGTTTCGTTGCAAAAGCGGCGTTTTGGTGCACGAAACGCACGTTTCGTTGCAAAAGCGGCGTTTTGGTGCACGAAACGCACGTTTCGTTGCAAAAGCGGCGTTTTGGTGCACGAAACGCACGTTTCGTTGCAAAAGCGGCGTTTTGGTGCACGAAACGCACGTTTAGCGTCAACACTGCGCAAAAGCAGCGATTTGGTGCACGAAACGCACGTTTAGCGTCAAAACTGTGCAAAAGCGGCGTTTTCGTGCACGAAACGCACGTTTCGTTGCAAAAGCGGCGTTTTGGTGCACGAAACGAACGTTTAGAGTCAAAACTGCGCAATAGCAGCGTTTTGGTACACGAAACGCACGTTTAGTGTCAAAACTGTGCAAAAGCAGCGATTTGGTGCACGAAACACACGCTTAGCGTCAAAACGGTGCAAAAGCCCCGTTTTGGTGCACGAAACGCACGTTTAGCGTCAAAACTGTGCAAAAGCAGCGATTTGGTGCACGAAACGCACGTTTCGTTGCAAAAGCGGCGTTTTGGTGCACGAAACGCACGTTTAGCGTCAAAACTGTGCAAAAGCAGCGATTTGGTGCACGAAACGCACGTTTCTTGCCAAAGCGGAGCAAAAGCGGCGATTCGGTGCGCGAAACGCACGCTTCGTTGCAAAAGCGGCGTTTTGGTGCACGAAACGCACGTTTAGCCACAAAACGCAGCAAAACCGGCGATTTGATGCGCGAATCGCACGTTTCGTTGCAAAAGCGGCGTTTTGGTGCACGAAACGCACGTGTCTTGCCAAAACGGAGCAAAAGCGACGATTCGGTGCGCGAAACGCATGTTTCGTTGCGAAAGCGGCGTTTTGTTGCACGAAACGCCCGTCTAGCGTCAAAACTGTACAAAAGCAGCGATTTGGTGCACGAAACACACGTTTCTTGCCAAAACGGAGCAAAAGCGGCGCCTCGGTGCGCGAAACGCACGTTTCGTTGCGAAAGCGGCGTTTTGTTGCACGAAACGCCCGTTTACCGTCAAAACTGTGCAAAAGCAGCGATTTGGAGCACGAAACACACGTTTCTTGCCAAAACGGAGCAAAAGCGGCGATTCGGTGCGCGAAACGCACGTTTCGTTGCGAAAGCGGCGTTTTGTTGCACGAAACGCCCGTTTACCGTCAAAACTGTGCAAAAGCAGCGATTTGGAGCACGAAACGCACGTTTAGTGTCAAAACAGTGCAAAAGCAGCGATTTGGTGCACGAAACACACGTTTAGCGTCAAAACTGTGCAAAAGCAGCGTTTTGGCGCACGAAACGCACGTTTAGCGCCAAAACTGTGCAAAAGCAGCGTTTTGGTGCACGAATCGCACGTTTAGCGTCAAAACTGCGCAAAAGCAGCGTTTTTGTGCTCGAAACGCATGTTTCGTTGCAAAAGCGGCGTTTTGGTGCAAGAAACGCACGTTTAAGGTCAAAACTGTGCAAAAGCAACGTTTTCGTGCACGAAGCGCACGTCTAGCGTCAAAACTGTGCAAAAGCAGCGTGTTGGTGCACGAAACGCACGTTTCGTTCCAAAAGCGGCGATTTCGTGCACGAAACGAACGTTTAGCGTCAAAACTGTGCAAAAGCAGCGTTTTGGTGCACGAAACGCACGTTTAGCGTCAAAACTGTGCAAAAGCGGCGTTTTGGTGCACGAAACGCACGTTTAGCGTCAAAACTGTGCAAAAGCGGCGTTTTGGTGCACGAAACGCACGTTTCGTTGCAAAAGCGGCGTTTTGGTGCACGAAACGCACGTTTCGTTGCAAAAGCGGCGTTTTGGTGCACGAAACGCACGTTTCGTTGCAAAAGCGGCGTTTTGGTGCACGAAACGCACGTTTCGTTGCAAAAGCGGCGTTTTGGTGCACGAAACGCACGTTTAGCGTCAACACTGCGCAAAAGCAGCGATTTGGTGCACGAAACGCACGTTTAGCGTCAAAACTGTGCAAAAGCGGCGTTTTCGTGCACGAAACGCACGTTTCGTTGCAAAAGCGGCGTTTTGGTGCACGAAACGAACGTTTAGAGTCAAAACTGCGCAATAGCAGCGTTTTGGTACACGAAACGCACGTTTAGTGTCAAAACTGTGCAAAAGCAGCGATTTGGTGCACGAAACACACGCTTAGCGTCAAAACGGTGCAAAAGCCCCGTTTTGGTGCACGAAACGCACGTTTAGCGTCAAAACTGTGCAAAAGCAGCGATTTGGTGCACGAAACGCACGTTTCGTTGCAAAAGCGGCGTTTTGGTGCACGAAACGCACGTTTAGCGTCAAAACTGTGCAAAAGCAGCGATTTGGTGCACGAAACGCACGTTTCTTGCCAAAGCGGAGCAAAAGCGGCGATTCGGTGCGCGAAACGCACGCTTCGTTGCAAAAGCGGCGTTTTGGTGCACGAAACGCACGTTTAGCCACAAAACGCAGCAAAACCGGCGATTTGATGCGCGAATCGCACGTTTCGTTGCAAAAGCGGCGTTTTGGTGCACGAAACGCACGTGTCTTGCCAAAACGGAGCAAAAGCGACGATTCGGTGCGCGAAACGCATGTTTCGTTGCGAAAGCGGCGTTTTGTTGCACGAAACGCCCGTCTAGCGTCAAAACTGTACAAAAGCAGCGATTTGGTGCACGAAACACACGTTTCTTGCCAAAACGGAGCAAAAGCGGCGCCTCGGTGCGCGAAACGCACGTTTCGTTGCGAAAGCGGCGTTTTGTTGCACGAAACGCCCGTTTACCGTCAAAACTGTGCAAAAGCAGCGATTTGGAGCACGAAACGCACGTTTAGTGTCAAAACAGTGCAAAAGCAGCGATTTGGTGCACGAAACACACGTTTAGCGTCAAAACTGTGCAAAAGCAGCGTTTTGGCGCACGAAACGCACGTTTAGCGCCAAAACTGTGCAAAAGCAGCGTTTTGGTGCACGAATCGCACGTTTAGCGTCAAAACTGCGCAAAAGCAGCGTTTTTGTGCTCGAAACGCATGTTTCGTTGCAAAAGCGGCGTTTTGGTGCAAGAAACGCACGTTTAAGGTCAAAACTGTGCAAAAGCAACGTTTTCGTGCACGAAGCGCACGTCTAGCGTCAAAACTGTGCAAAAGCAGCGTGTTGGTGCACGAAACGCACGTTTCGTTCCAAAAGCGGCGATTTCGTGCACGAAACGAACGTTTAGCGTCAAAACTGTGCAAAAGCAGCGTTTTGGTGCACGAAACGCACGTTTAGCGTCAAAACTGTGCAAAAGCGGCGTTTTGGTGCACGAAACGCACGTTTAGCGTCAAAACTGTGCAAAAGCGGCGTTTTGGTGCACGAAACGCACGTTTAGCGTCAAAACTGTGCAAAAGCGGCGTTTTGGTGCACGAAACGCACGTTTCGTTGCAAAAGCGGCGTTTTGGTGCACGAAACGCACGTTTCGTTGCAAAAGCGGCGTTTTGGTGCACGAAACGCACGTTTCGTTGCAAAAGCGGCGTTTTGGTGCACGAAACGCACGTTTAGCGTCAACACTGCGCAAAAGCAGCGATTTGGTGCACGAAACGCACGTTTAGCGTCAAAACTGTGCAAAAGCGGCGTTTTGGTGCACGAAACGCACGTTTCGTTGCAAAAGCGGCGTTTTGGTGCACGAAACGAACGTTTAGAGTCAAAACTGCGCAATAGCAGCGTTTTGGTACACGAAACGCACGTTTAGTGTCAAAACTGTGCAAAAGCAGCGATTTGGTGCACGAAACACACGTTTAGCGTCAAGACTGTGCAAAAGCAGCGTTTTGGCGCACGACACGCACGTTTAGCGTCAAAACTGTGCAAAAGCAGCGTTTTGGCGAAAGAAACGCACGTTTAGTGTCAAAACTGTGCAAAAGCAGCGATTTGGTGCACGAAACACACGCTTAGCGTCAAAACGGTGCAAAAGCCCCGTTTTGGTGCACGAAACGCACGTTTAGCGTCAAAACTGTGCAAAAGCAGCGATTTGGTGCACGAAACGCACGTTTCGTTGCAAAAGCGGCGTTTTGGTGCACGAAACGCACGTTTAGCGTCAAAACTGTGCAAAAGCAGCGATTTGGTGTACGAAGCGCACGTTTCGTTGCAAAAGCGGCGTTTTGGTGCACGAAGCGCACGTTTAGCGTCAAAACTGTGCAAAAGCAGCGATTTGGTGTACGAAACGCACGTTTCGTTGCAAAAGCGGCGTTTTGGTGCAGGAAACGCACGTTTAGCGTCAGAACTGTGCAAAAGCAGCGATTTGGTGCACGAGACCCACGTTAAGCGTCAAAACTGTGCAAAAGCAGCGTTTTGGCGCAAGAAACGCACGTTTAGTGTCAAAACTGTGCAAAAGCAGCGATTTGGTTTCCACGAAACACACGTTTAGCGTCAAAACTGTGCAAAAGCAGCGTTTTGGCGCACGAAACGCACGTTTAGCGTCAAAACTGTGCAAAAGCAGCGTTTTGGCGCAAGAAACGCACGTTTAGTGTCAAAACTGTGCAAAAGCAGCGATTTGGTTTCCACGAAACACACGTTTAGCGTCAAAACTGTGCAAAAGCTGCGTTTCGGCGCACGAAACGATCGTTTAGCGTCAAAACTGTGCAAAAGCAGCGTTTTGGCGCAAGAAACGCACGTTTAGCGCCAAAACTGTGCAAAAGCAGCGATTTGGTGCACGAAACGCACGTTTCGTTGCAAAAGCGGCGTTTTGGTGCACGAAACGCACGTTTCGTTGCAAAAGCGGCGTTTTGGTGCACGAAACGCACGTTTCGTTGCAAAAGCGGCGTTTTGGTGCACGAAACGCACGTTTAGCGTCAAACCTGTTCAAAAGCAGCGATTTGGTGCACGAAGCGCACGCTTAGCGTCAAAACGGTGCAAAAGCAGGGTTTTGGTGCACGAAACGCACGTTTAGCGTCAAAACTGTGCAAAAGCAGCGATTTGGTGCACGAAGCGCACGCTTAGCGACAAAACGGTGCAAAAGCAGCGTTTTGGTGCACGAAACGCACGTTTAGCGTCAAAACTGTGCAAAAGCAGCGATTTGGTGCACGAAACGCACGTTTCGTTGCAAAAGCGGCGTTTCGGTGCACGAAACGCACGTTTAGCGTCAAAACCGCGCAAAAGCAGCGATTTGGTGTACGAAACGCACGTTTAGCGTCAAAACTGTGCGAAAGCAGCGTTTTGGTGCACGAAACGCACGTTTAGCGTCAAAACTGTGCAAAAGCAGCGTGTTGGTGCACGAAACGCACGTTTCGTTGCAAAAGCGGCGTTTTGGTGCACGAAACGCACGTTTAGCGTCAAAACTGCGCAATAGCAGCGTTTTGGTACACGAGACGCACGTTTAGTGTCAATACTGTGCAAAAGCAGCGATTTGGGAGCACGAAACACACGTTTAGCGTCAAAACTGTGCAAAAGCAGCGTTTTGGCTCACGAAACGCACGTTTAGCGCCAAAACTGTGCAAAACATCGTTTTGGTGCACGAAACGCACGTTTAGCGTCAAAACAGCGCAAAAGCAGCGTTTTTGTGCACGAAACGCATGTTTCGTTGCAAAAGCGGCGTTTTGGTGCAAGAAACGCACGTTTAAGGTCAAAACTGTGCAAAAGCAACGTTTTCGTGCACGAAGCGCACGTCTAGCGTCAAAACTGTGCAAAAGCAGCGTGTTGGTGCACGAAACGCACGTTTCGTTGCAAAAGCGGCGTTTTGGTGCACGAAACGCACGTTTAGCGTCAAAACTGTGCAAAGGCAGCGTTTTGGTGCACGAAACGCACGTGTCGTTCCAAAAGCGGCGTTTTGGTGCACGAAACGCACGTTTATCGTCAAAACTGTGCAAAAGCAGCGATTTGGTGCACGAAACGAACGTTTAGCGTCAAAACTGTGCAAAAGCAGCGTTTTGGTGCACGAAACGCACGTTTAGCGTCAAAACTGTGCAAAAGCGGCGTTTTAGTGCACGAAACGCACGTTTAGCGTCAAAACTGTGCAAAAGCAGCGTGTTGGTGCACGAAACGCACGTTTCGTTGCAAAAGCGGCGTTTTGGTGCACGAAACGCACGTTTAGCGTCAAAACTGTGCAAAGGCAGCGTTTTGGTGCACGAAACGCACGTGTCGTTCCAAAAGCGGCGTTTTGGTGCACGAAACGCACGTTTATCGTCAAAACTGTGCAAAAGCAGCGATTTGGTGCACGAAACGAACGTTTAGCGTCAAAACTGTGCAAAAGCAGCGTTTTGGTGCACGAAACGCACGTTTAGCGTCAAAACTGTGCAAAAGCGGCGTTTTAGTGCACGAAACGCACGTTTAGCGTCAAAACTGTGCAAAAGCGGCGTTTTGGTGCACGAAACGCACGTTTAGCGTCAAAACTGCGCAAAAGCAGCGATTTGGAGCACGAAACGCACGTTTCGTTGCAAAAGCGGCGTTTTGGTGCAAGAAACGCACGTTTAAGGTCAAAACTGTGCGAAAGCAGCGTTTTGGTACACGAAACGCACGTTTAGCGTCAAAACTGTGCAAAAGCAGCGTGTTGGTGCACGAAACACACGTTTCGTTGCAAAAGCGGCGTTTTGGTGCACGAAACGCACGTTTAGCGTCAAACCTGTTCAAAAGCAGCGATTTGGTGCACGAAGCGCACGTTTAGCGTCAAAACTGTGCAAAAGCAGCGATTTGGTGCACGAAACGCACGTTTAGCGTCAAAACTGTGCAAAAGCAGCGATTTGGTGCACGAAACGCACGTTTCGTTGCAAAAGCGGCGTTTCGGTGCACGAAACGCACGTTTAGCGTCAAAACTGCGCAAAAGCAGCGATTTGGTGCACGAAACGAACGTTTAGCGTCAAAACTGTGCAAAAGCAGCGTTTTGGTGCACGAAACGAACGTTTAGAGTCAAAACTGCGCAATAGCAGCGTTTTGGTACACGAAACGCACGTTTAGTGTCAAAACTGTGCAAAAGCAGCGATTTGGTGCACGAAACACACGTTTAGCGTCAAGACTGTGCAAAAGCAGCGTTTTGGCGCACGACACGCACGTTTAGCGTCAAAACTGTGCAAAAGCAGCGTTTTGGCGAAAGAAACGCACGTTTAGTGTCAAAACTGTGCAAAAGCAGCGATTTGGTGCACGAAACACACGCTTAGCGTCAAAACGGTACAAAAGCCCCGTTTTGGTGCACGAAACGCACGTTTAGCGTCAAAACTGTGCAAAAGCAGCGATTTGGTGCACGAAACGCACGTTTCTTGCCAAAGCGGAGCAAAAGCGGCGATTCGGTGCGCGAAACGCACGCTTCGTTGCAAAAGCGGCGTTTTGGTGCACGAAACGCACGTTTAGCCACAAAACGCAGCAAAACCGGCGATTTGATGCGCGAATCGCACGTTTCGTTGCAAAAGCGGCGTTTTGGTGCACGAAACGCACGTGTCTTGCCAAAACGGAGCAAAAGCGACGATTCGGTGCGCGAAACGCATGTTTCGTTGCGAAAGCGGCGTTTTGTTGCACGAAACGCCCGTCTAGCGTCAAAACTGTACAAAAGCAGCGATTTGGTGCACGAAACACACGTTTCTTGCCAAAACGGAGCAAAAGCGGCGATTCGGTGCGCGAAACGCACGTTTCGTTGCGAAAGCGGCGTTTTGTTGCACGAAACGCCCGTTTACCGTCAAAACTGTGCAAAAGCAGCGATTTGGAGCACGAAACGCACGTTTAGTGTCAAAACAGTGCAAAAGCAGCGATTTGGTGCACGAAACACACGTTTAGCGTCAAAACTGTGCAAAAGCAGCGTTTTGGCGCACGAAACGCACGTTTAGCGCCAAAACTGTGCAAAAGCAGCGTTTTGGTGCACGAATCGCACGTTTAGCGTCAAAACTGCGCAAAAGCAGCGTTTTTGTGCTCGAAACGCATGTTTCGTTGCAAAAGCGGCGTTTTGGTGCAAGAAACGCACGTTTAAGGTCAAAACTGTGCAAAAGCAACGTTTTCGTGCACGAAGCGCACGTCTAGCGTCAAAACTGTGCAAAAGCAGCGTGTTGGTGCACGAAACGCACGTTTCGTTCCAAAAGCGGCGATTTCGTGCACGAAACGAACGTTTAGCGTCAAAACTGTGCAAAAGCAGCGTTTTGGTGCACGAAACGCACGTTTAGCGTCAAAACTGTGCAAAAGCGGCGTTTTGGTGCACGAAACGCACGTTTAGCGTCAAAACTGTGCAAAAGCGGCGTTTTGGTGCACGAAACGCACGTTTCGTTGCAAAAGCGGCGTTTTGGTGCACGAAACGCACGTTTCGTTGCAAAAGCGGCGTTTTGGTGCACGAAACGCACGTTTCGTTGCAAAAGCGGCGTTTTGGTGCACGAAACGCACGTTTAGCGTCAACACTGCGCAAAAGCAGCGATTTGGTGCACGAAACGCACGTTTAGCGTCAAAACTGTGCAAAAGCGGCGTTTTGGTGCACGAAACGCACGTTTCGTTGCAAAAGCGGCGTTTTGGTGCACGAAACGAACGTTTAGAGTCAAAACTGCGCAATAGCAGCGTTTTGGTACACGAAACGCACGTTTAGTGTCAAAACTGTGCAAAAGCAGCGATTTGGTGCACGAAACACACGCTTAGCGTCAAAACGGTGCAAAAGCCCCGTTTTGGTGCACGAAACGCACGTTTAGCGTCAAAACTGTGCAAAAGCAGCGATTTGGTGCACGAAACGCACGTTTCGTTGCAAAAGCGGCGTTTTGGTGCACGAAACGCACGTTTAGCGTCAAAACTGTGCAAAAGCAGCGATTTGGTGCACGAAACGCACGTTTCTTGCCAAAGCGGAGCAAAAGCGGCGATTCGGTGCGCGAAACGCACGCTTCGTTGCAAAAGCGGCGTTTTGGTGCACGAAACGCACGTTTAGCCACAAAACGCAGCAAAACCGGCGATTTGATGCGCGAATCGCACGTTTCGTTGCAAAAGCGGCGTTTTGGTGCACGAAACGCACGTGTCTTGCCAAAACGGAGCAAAAGCGACGATTCGGTGCGCGAAACGCATGTTTCGTTGCGAAAGCGGCGTTTTGTTGCACGAAACGCCCGTCTAGCGTCAAAACTGTACAAAAGCAGCGATTTGGTGCACGAAACACACGTTTCTTGCCAAAACGGAGCAAAAGCGGCGCCTCGGTGCGCGAAACGCACGTTTCGTTGCGAAAGCGGCGTTTTGTTGCACGAAACGCCCGTTTACCGTCAAAACTGTGCAAAAGCAGCGATTTGGAGCACGAAACGCACGTTTAGTGTCAAAACAGTGCAAAAGCAGCGATTTGGTGCACGAAACACACGTTTAGCGTCAAAACTGTGCAAAAGCAGCGTTTTGGCGCACGAAACGCACGTTTAGCGCCAAAACTGTGCAAAAGCAGCGTTTTGGTGCACGAATCGCACGTTTAGCGTCAAAACTGCGCAAAAGCAGCGTTTTTGTGCTCGAAACGCATGTTTCGTTGCAAAAGCGGCGTTTTGGTGCAAGAAACGCACGTTTAAGGTCAAAACTGTGCAAAAGCAACGTTTTCGTGCACGAAGCGCACGTCTAGCGTCAAAACTGTGCAAAAGCAGCGTGTTGGTGCACGAAACGCACGTTTCGTTCCAAAAGCGGCGATTTCGTGCACGAAACGAACGTTTAGCGTCAAAACTGTGCAAAAGCAGCGTTTTGGTGCACGAAACGCACGTTTAGCGTCAAAACTGTGCAAAAGCGGCGTTTTGGTGCACGAAACGCACGTTTAGCGTCAAAACTGTGCAAAAGCGGCGTTTTGGTGCACGAAACGCACGTTTAGCGTCAAAACTGTGCAAAAGCGGCGTTTTGGTGCACGAAACGCACGTTTCGTTGCAAAAGCTGCGTTTTGGTGCACGAAACGCACGTTTCGTTGCAAAAGCGGCGTTTTGGTGCACGAAACGCACGTTTCGTTGCAAAAGCGGCGTTTTGGTGCACGAAACGCACGTTTAGCGTCAACACTGCGCAAAAGCAGCGATTTGGTGCACGAAACGCACGTTTAGCGTCAAAACTGTGCAAAAGCGGCGTTTTGGTGCACGAAACGCACGTTTCGTTGCAAAAGCGGCGTTTTGGTGCACGAAACGAACGTTTAGAGTCAAAACTGCGCAATAGCAGCGTTTTGGTACACGAAACGCACGTTTAGTGTCAAAACTGTGCAAAAGCAGCGATTTGGTGCACGAAACACACGTTTAGCGTCAAGACTGTGCAAAAGCAGCGTTTTGGCGCACGACACGCACGTTTAGCGTCAAAACTGTGCAAAAGCAGCGTTTTGGCGAAAGAAACGCACGTTTAGTGTCAAAACTGTGCAAAAGCAGCGATTTGGTGCACGAAACACACGCTTAGCGTCAAAACGGTGCAAAAGCCCCGTTTTGGTGCACGAAACGCACGTTTAGCGTCAAAACTGTGCAAAAGCAGCGATTTGGTGCACGAAACGCACGTTTCGTTGCAAAAGCGGCGTTTTGGTGCACGAAACGCACGTTTAGCGTCAAAACTGTGCAAAAGCAGCGATTTGGTGTACGAAGCGCACGTTTCGTTGCAAAAGCGGCGTTTTGGTGCACGAAGCGCACGTTTAGCGTCAAAACTGTGCAAAAGCAGCGATTTGGTGTACGAAACGCACGTTTCGTTGCAAAAGCGGCGTTTTGGTGCAGGAAACGCACGTTTAGCGTCAGAACTGTGCAAAAGCAGCGATTTGGTGCACGAGACGCACGTTAAGCGTCAAAACTGTGCAAAAGCAGCGTTTTGGCGCAAGAAACGCACGTTTAGTGTCAAAACTGTGCAAAAGCAGCGATTTGGTTTCCACGAAACACACGTTTAGCGTCAAAACTGTGCAAAAGCAGCGTTTTGGCGCACGAAACGCACGTTTAGCGTCAAAACTGTGCAAAAGCAGCGTTTTGGCGCAAGAAACGCACGTTTAGTGTCAAAACTGTGCAAAAGCAGCGATTTGGTTTCCACGAAACACACGTTTAGCGTCAAAACTGTGCAAAAGCTGCGTTTCGGCGCACGAAACGATCGTTTAGCGTCAAAACTGTGCAAAAGCAGCGTTTTGGCGCAAGAAACGCACGTTTAGCGCCAAAACTGTGCAAAAGCAGCGATTTGGTGCACGAAACGCACGTTTCGTTGCAAAAGCGGCGTTTTGGTGCACGAAACGCACGTTTCGTTGCAAAAGCGGCGTTTTGGTGCACGAAACGCACGTTTAGCGTCAAACCTGTTCAAAAGCAGCGATTTGGTGCACGAAGCGCACGCTTAGCGTCAAAACGGTGCAAAAGCAGGGTTTTGGTGCACGAAACGCACGTTTAGCGTCAAAACTGTGCAAAAGCAGCGATTTGGTGCACGAAGCGCACGCTTAGCGACAAAACGGTGCAAAAGCAGCGTTTTGGTGCACGAAACGCACGTTTAGCGTCAAAACTGTGCAAAAGCAGCGATTTGGTGCACGAAACGCACGTTTCGTTGCAAAAGCGGCGTTTCGGTGCACGAAACGCACGTTTAGCGTCAAAACCGCGCAAAAGCAGCGATTTGGTGTACGAAACGCACGTTTAGCGTCAAAACTGTGCGAAAGCAGCGTTTTGGTGCACGAAACGCACGTTTAGCGTCAAAACTGTGCAAAAGCAGCGTGTTGGTGCACGAAACGCACGTTTCGTTGCAAAAGCGGCGTTTTGGTGCACGAAACGCACGTTTAGCGTCAAAACTGCGCAATAGCAGCGTTTTGGTACACGAGACGCACGTTTAGTGTCAATACTGTGCAAAAGCAGCGATTTGGGAGCACGAAACACACGTTTAGCGTCAAAACTGTGCAAAAGCAGCGTTTTGGCTCACGAAACGCACGTTTAGCGCCAAAACTGTGCAAAACATCGTTTTGGTGCACGAAACGCACGTTTAGCGTCAAAACAGCGCAAAAGCAGCGTTTTTGTGCACGAAACGCATGTTTCGTTGCAAAAGCGGCGTTTTGGTGCAAGAAACGCACGTTTAAGGTCAAAACTGTGCAAAAGCAACGTTTTCGTGCACGAAGCGCACGTCTAGCGTCAAAACTGTGCAAAAGCAGCGTGTTGGTGCACGAAACGCACGTTTCGTTGCAAAAGCGGCGTTTTGGTGCACGAAACGCACGTTTAGCGTCAAAACTGTGCAAAGGCAGCGTTTTGGTGCACGAAACGCACGTGTCGTTCCAAAAGCGGCGTTTTGGTGCACGAAACGCACGTTTATCGTCAAAACTGTGCAAAAGCAGCGATTTGGTGCACGAAACGAACGTTTAGCGTCAAAACTGTGCAAAAGCAGCGTTTTGGTGCACGAAACGCACGTTTAGTGTCAAAACTGTGCAAAAGCGGCGTTTTAGTGCACGAAACGCACGTTTAGCGTCAAAACTGTGCAAAAGCAGCGTGTTGGTGCACGAAACGCACGTTTCGTTGCAAAAGCGGCGTTTTGGTGCACGAAACGCACGTTTAGCGTCAAAACTGTGCAAAGGCAGCGTTTTGGTGCACGAAACGCACGTGTCGTTCCAAAAGCGGCGTTTTGGTGCACGAAACGCACGTTTATCGTCAAAACTGTGCAAAAGCAGCGATTTGGTGCACGAAACGAACGTTTAGCGTCAAAACTGTGCAAAAGCAGCGTTTTGGTGCACGAAACGCACGTTTAGCGTCAAAACTGTGCAAAAGCGGCGTTTTAGTGCACGAAACGCACGTTTAGCGTCAAAACTGTGCAAAAGCGGCGTTTTGGTGCACGAAACGCACGTTTAGCGTCAAAACTGCGCAAAAGCAGCGATTTGGAGCACGAAACGCACGTTTCGTTGCAAAAGCGGCGTTTTGGTGCAAGAAACGCACGTTTAAGGTCAAAACTGTGCGAAAGCAGCGTTTTGGTACACGAAACGCACGTTTAGCGTCAAAACTGTGCAAAAGCAGCGTGTTGGTGCACGAAACACACGTTTCGTTGCAAAAGCGGCGTTTTGGTGCACGAAACGCACGTTTAGCGTCAAACCTGTTCAAAAGCAGCGATTTGGTGCACGAAGCGCACGTTTAGCGTCAAAACTGTGCAAAAGCAGCGATTTGGTGCACGAAACGCACGTTTAGCGTCAAAACTGTGCAAAAGCAGCGATTTGGTGCACGAAACGCACGTTTCGTTGCAAAAGCGGCGTTTCGGTGCACGAAACGCACGTTTAGCGTCAAAACTGCGCAAAAGCAGCGATTTGGTGCACGAAACGCACGTTTAGCGTCAAAACTGTGCGAAAGCAGCGTTTTGGTGCACGAAACGCACATTTAGCGTCAAAACTGTGCAAAAGCAGCGATTTGGTGCACGAAACGCACGTTTAGCGTCAAAACTGTGCGAAAGCAGCGTTTTGGTGCACGAAACGCACGTTTAGCGTCAAAACTGTGCAAAAGCAGCGTGTTGGTGCACGAAACGCACGTTTAGCGTCAAAACTGTGCGAAAGCAGCGTTTTGGTGCACTAAACGCACGTTTCGTTGCAAAAGCGGCGTTTTGGTGCACGAAACGCACGTTTAGCGTCAAACCTGTTCAAAAGCAGCGATTTGGTGCACGAAGCGCACGCTTAGCGTCAAAACGGTGCAAAAGCAGGGTTTTGGTGCACGAAACGCACGTTTAGCGTCAAAACTGTGCGAAAGCAGCGTTTTGGTGCACTAAACGCACGTTTAGCGTCAAAACTGTGCAAAAGCAGCGTGTTGGTGCACGAAACGTACGTTTCGATGCAAAAGCGGCGTTTTGGTGCACGAAACGAACGTTTAGAGTCAAAACTGCGCGAAAGCAGCGTTTTAGTGCACGAAACGCACGTTTAGCGTCAAAACTGTGCAAAAGCAGCGTGTTGGTGCACGAAACGCACGTGTCGTTGCAAAAGCGGCGTTTTGGTGCAGGAAACGCACGTTTAGCGTCAGAACTGTGCAAAAGCAGCGATTTGGTGCACGAGACGCACGTTTAGCGTCAAAACTGTGCAAAAGCAGCGTTTTGGTGCAGGAAACGCACGTTTAGCGTCAAAACTGTGCAAAAGCAGCGATTTGGTGCACGAAACGCACGTTTAGCGTCAAAACTGTGCGAAAGCAGCGTTTTGGTGCACTAAACGCACGTTTAGCGTCAAAACTGTGCAAAAGCAGCGTGTTGGTGCACGAAACGTACGTTTCGATGCAAAAGCGGCGTTTTGGTGCACGAAACGAACGTTTAGAGTCAAAACTGCGCAATAGCAGCGTTTTGGTACACGAAACGCACGTTTAGCGTCAAAACTGTGCAAAAGCAGCGTTTTGGCGCACGAAACGCACGTCTAGCGTCAAAACTGTGCAAAAGCAGCGTGTTGGTGCACGAAACGCACGTTTCGTTGCAAAAACGGCGTTTTGGTGCACGAAACGCACGTTTAGCGTCAAAACTGTTTCAAAAGCGGTGTTTTGGTGTTCGAAACGCACGTTTAGCGTCAAAACTGTGCAAAAGCAGCGTTTTGGTGCACGAAACGCACGTTTCGTTGCAAAAGCGGCGTTTTGGTGCCCGAAACGCACGTTTAGCGTCAAAACAGTGCAAAAGCAGCGTTTTGGTGCACACAACGCACGTTTAGCGTCAAAACTGCGCAAAAGCAGCGTTTTTGTGCACGAAACGCATGTTTCGTAGCAAAAGCGGCGTTTTGGTGCAAGAAACGCACGTTTAAGGTTAAAACCGTGCAAAAGCAACGTTTTCGTGCACGAAGCGCACGTTTAGCGTCAAAACTGCGCAAAAGCAGCGTTTTGGTGCACGAAACGCACGTTTCGTTGCAAAAGCGGCGTTTTGGTGCACGAAACGCACGTTTAGCGTCAAAACAGTGCAAAAGCAGCGTTTTGGTGCACACAACGCACGTTTAGCGTCAAAACTGTGCAAAAGCAGCGATTCGGTGCACGAAACGCACGCTTAGCGTCAAAACTGTGCAAAAGCAGCTTTTTGCTGCACGAAACTCACGTCTAGCGTCAAAACTGTGCAAAAGCAGCGTGTTGGTGCACGAAACGCACGTTTCGTTGCAAAAACCGCGTTTTGGTGCACGAAACGCACGTTTAGCGTCAAAACTGTGCTAAAGCAGCGTTTTGGTGCACGAAACGCACGTTTAGCGTCAAAACTGTGCTATAGCAGCGTTTTGGTGCACGAAACGCACGTTTCTTGCCAAAACGGAGCAAAAGCGGCAATTCGGTGCGCGAAACGCACGTTTCTTGCCAAACGGAGTGAAAACAACGATTCGGTGCGCGAAACGCACGTTTCGTTGCAAAAGCGGCGATTTGGTGCACGAAACGCACGTTTCTTGCCAAAACGGAGCAAAAGCAGCGTTTCGGTGCGCGATACGCACGTGTCGTAGCAAAGGTGGCGATTAGGTGCACGAAACGCAAGTTTCGTTGCAGAACCGGCGATTTGGTGTACGAAACGCACGTCTGGTGCCAAAACGAAGCAAAAGCGGCGATGGGGTGCGCGAAACGCACGTTTCTTGCCAAAACGGAGCAAAAGCGGCGATTCGGTGCGCGATACGCACGTTTCATTGCAAAATCGGCGTTCTGGTGCACGAAACGCACGTTTCGTTGCAAAAGCGGCGATTCGGTGCGCGAAACGCACGTTTCAGTCCAAAATCGGCGATTTGGTGCACGAAACCCACGATTCTTGCCAAAACGGAGCAATAGCGGCGATTCGGTGCGCGAAACGCACGTTTCGTTGCAAAAGCGGCGATTTGGTGCACGAAACGCACGTTTCTTGCCAAAACGGAGCAAAAGCAGCGTTTCGGTGCGCGATACGCACGTGTCGTTGCAAAGGTGGCGATTAGGTGCACGAAACGCAAGTTTCGTTGTAGAACCGGCGATTTGGTGTACGAAACGCACGTCTGGTGCCAAAACGAAGCAAAAGCGGCGATGCGGTGCGCGAAACGCACGTTTCTTGCCAAAACGGAGCAAAAGCGGCGATTCGGTGCGCGATACGCACGTTTCATTGCAAAATCGGCGTTTTGGTGCACGAAACGCACGTTTATCTTCAAAACTGTGCAAAAGCAGCGATTCGGTGCGTGAAACGCACGTTTCGCTGCGAAAGCAGAGTTTTGGTGCACGAAACGCACGTTTACAGTCAAAACAGTGCAAAAGCAGCGATTTGGTGCACGAAACGCACGTTTCTTGCCAAAGCGGAGCAAAAGCGGCGATTCGGTGCGCGAAACGCACGCTTCGTTGCAAAAGCGGCGTTTTGGTGCACGAAACGCACGTTTAGCCACAAAACGCAGCAAAACCGGCGATTTGATGCGCGAATCGCACGTTTCGTTGCAAAAGCGGCGATTAGGTGCACGAAACGCACGTTTCGTTGCAAAAGCGGCGTTTTGGTGCACGAAACGCACGTTTACCGTCAAACCTGTTCAAAAGCAGCGATTTGGTGCACGAAGCGCACGCTTAGCGTCAAAACGGTGCAAAAGCAGGGTTTTGGTGCACAAAACGCACGTTTAGCGTCAAAACTGTGCAAAAGCAGCGATTTGGTGCACGAAGCGCACGCTTAGCGACAAAACGGTGCAAAAACAGCGTTTTGGTGCACGAAACGCACGTTTAGCGTCAAAACTGTGCAAAAGCAGCGATTTGGTGCACGAAACGCACGTTTCGTTGCAAAAGCGGCGTTTCGGTGCACGAAACGCACGTTTAGCGTCAAAACTGCGCAAAAGCAGCGATTTGGTGCACGAAACGCACGTTTAGCGTCAAAACTGTGCGAAAGCAGCGTTTTGGTGCACGAAACGCACATTTAGCGTCAAAACTGTGCAAAAGCAGCGATTTGGTGCACGAAACGCACGTTTAGCGTCAAAACTGTGCGAAAGCAGCGTTTTGGTGCACGAAACGCACGTTTAGCGTCAAAACTGTGCGAAAGCAGCGTTTTAGTGCACGAAACGCACGTTTAGCGTCAAAACTGTGCAAAAGCAGCGTGTTGGTGCACGAAACGCACGTGTCGTTGCAAAAGCGGCGTTTTGGTGCAGGAAACGCACGTTTAGCGTCAGAACTGTGCAAAAGCAGCGATTTGGTGCACGAGACGCACGTTTAGCGTCAAAACTGTGCAAAAGCAGCGTTTTGGTGCAGGAAACGCACGTTTAGCGTCAAAACTGTGCAAAAGCAGCGATTTGGTGCACGAAACGCACGTTTAGCGTCAAAACTGTGCGAAAGCAGCGTTTTGGTGCACTAAACGCACGTTTAGCGTCAAAACTGTGCAAAAGCAGCGTGTTGGTGCACGAAACGTACGTTTCGATGCAAAAGCGGCGTTTTGGTGCACGAAACGAACGTTTAGAGTCAAAACTGCGCAATAGCAGCGTTTTGGTACACGAAACGCACGTTTAGCGTCAAAACTGTGCAAAAGCAGCGTTTTGGCGCACGAAACGCACGTCTAGCGTCAAAACTGTGCAAAAGCAGCGTGTTGGTGCACGAAACGCACGTTTCGTTGCAAAAACGGCGTTTTGGTGCACGAAACGCACGTTTAGCGTCAAAACTGTTTCAAAAGCGGTGTTTTGGTGTTCGAAACGCACGTTTAGCGTCAAAACTGTGCAAAAGCAGCGTTTTGGTGCACGAAACGCACGTTTCGTTGCAAAAGCGGCGTTTTGGTGCCCGAAACGCACGTTTAGCGTCAAAACAGTGCAAAAGCAGCGTTTTGGTGCACACAACGCACGTTTAGCGTCAAAACTGCGCAAAAGCAGCGTTTTTGTGCACGAAACGCATGTTTCGTAGCAAAAGCGGCGTTTTGGTGCAAGAAACGCACGTTTAAGGTTAAAACCGTGCAAAAGCAACGTTTTCGTGCACGAAGCGCACGTTTAGCGTCAAAACTGCGCAAAAGCAGCGTTTTGGTGCACGAAACGCACGTTTCGTTGCAAAAGCGGCGTTTTGGTGCACGAAACGCACGTTTAGCGTCAAAACAGTGCAAAAGCAGCGTTTTGGTGCACACAACGCACGTTTAGCGTCAAAACTGTGCAAAAGCAGCGATTCGGTGCACGAAACGCACGCTTAGCGTCAAAACTGTGCAAAAGCAGCTTTTTGCTGCACGAAACTCACGTCTAGCGTCAAAACTGTGCAAAAGCAGCGTGTTGGTGCACGAAACGCACGTTTCGTTGCAAAAACCGCGTTTTGGTGCACGAAACGCACGTTTAGCGTCAAAACTGTGCTAAAGCAGCGTTTTGGTGCACGAAACGCACGTTTAGCGTCAAAACTGTGCTATAGCAGCGTTTTGGTGCACGAAACGCACGTTTCTTGCCAAAACGGAGCAAAAGCGGCAATTCGGTGCGCGAAACGCACGTTTCTTGCCAAACGGAGTGAAAACAACGATTCGGTGCGCGAAACGCACGTTTCGTTGCAAAAGCGGCGATTTGGTGCACGAAACGCACGTTTCTTGCCAAAACGGAGCAAAAGCAGCGTTTCGGTGCGCGATACGCACGTGTCGTAGCAAAGGTGGCGATTAGGTGCACGAAACGCAAGTTTCGTTGCAGAACCGGCGATTTGGTGTACGAAACGCACGTCTGGTGCCAAAACGAAGCAAAAGCGGCGATGGGGTGCGCGAAACGCACGTTTCTTGCCAAAACGGAGCAAAAGCGGCGATTCGGTGCGCGATACGCACGTTTCATTGCAAAATCGGCGTTCTGGTGCACGAAACGCACGTTTCGTTGCAAAAGCGGCGATTCGGTGCGCGAAACGCACGTTTCAGTCCAAAATCGGCGATTTGGTGCACGAAACCCACGATTCTTGCCAAAACGGAGCAATAGCGGCGATTCGGTGCGCGAAACGCACGTTTCGTTGCAAAAGCGGCGATTTGGTGCACGAAACGCACGTTTCTTGCCAAAACGGAGCAAAAGCAGCGTTTCGGTGCGCGATACGCACGTGTCGTTGCAAAGGTGGCGATTAGGTGCACGAAACGCAAGTTTCGTTGTAGAACCGGCGATTTGGTGTACGAAACGCACGTCTGGTGCCAAAACGAAGCAAAAGCGGCGATGCGGTGCGCGAAACGCACGTTTCTTGCCAAAACGGAGCAAAAGCGGCGATTCGGTGCGCGATACGCACGTTTCATTGCAAAATCGGCGTTTTGGTGCACGAAACGCACGTTTATCTTCAAAACTGTGCAAAAGCAGCGATTCGGTGCGTGAAACGCACGTTTCGCTGCGAAAGCAGAGTTTTGGTGCACGAAACGCACGTTTACAGTCAAAACAGTGCAAAAGCAGCGATTTGGTGCACGAAACGCACGTTTCTTGCCAAAGCGGAGCAAAAGCGGCGATTCGGTGCGCGAAACGCACGCTTCGTTGCAAAAGCGGCGTTTTGGTGCACGAAACGCACGTTTAGCCACAAAACGCAGCAAAACCGGCGATTTGATGCGCGAATCGCACGTTTCGTTGCAGAAGCGGCGTTTTGGTGCACGAAACGCACGTGTCTTGCCAAAACGGAGCAAAAGCGACGATTCGGTGCGCGAAACGCATGTTTCGTTGCGAAAGCGGCGTTTTGTTGCACGAAACGCCCGTCTAGCGTCAAAACTGTGCAAAAGCAGCGATTTGGTGCACGAAACACACGATTCTTGCCAAAACGGAGCAAAAGCGGCGATTCGGTGCGCGAAACGCACGTTTCGTTGCGAAAGCGGCGTTTTGTTGCACGAAACGCCCGTTTACCGTCAAAACTGTGCAAAAGCTGCGATTTGGAGCACGTAACGCACGTGTCGTGCCAAAACGGAGCAAAAGCGGCTATTCGGTGCTCGAAACGCACGTTTCGCTGCGAAAGCGGCGTTTAGGTGCGCGAAACGCACGTTTAGCGTCAAAATTGTGCAAAAGCAGCGATTGGGTGCACGAAACGCACATTTCTTGCCAAAACGGAGCAAAACCGGCGATTCGGTGCGCGAAACGCACGTTTCGCTGCAAAAACGGCGTTTTGGTGCACGAAATGCACGTTTAGCGTCAAAACTGTGCAAAAGCAGCGATTTGGTGCACGAAACGCACGTTTCGTTACAAAAACAGCGATTTAGTGCGCGAAACGCACGTTTTTTGCCAAAACGGAGCAAAAGCGGCGATTCGGTGCGCGAAACGCACGTTTCGTTGCAAAAGCGGCGTTTTGGTACACGAAACGCACGTTTTGCGTCAAAACTGCGCAAAAGCAGCGATTTGGTGCGCGAAACGCACGTTTCGTTGCAAAAGCAGCGATTTAGTGCGCGAAACGCACGTTTCCTGCCAAAACGGAGCAAAAGCGGCGATTCGGTGCGCGAAACGCACGTTTCGTTGCAAAAGCGGCGTTTTGGTGCACGAAACGCACGTTTAGATTCAAAACAGTGCAAAAGCAGCGATTTGGTGCACGAAACGCACGTTTCTTGCCAAAGCGGTGCAAAAGCGGCGATTCGGTGCGCGAAACTCACGTTTCGTTGCAAAAGGGGCGTTTTGGTGCACGAAACGCACCTTTAGCCACAAAACTGCGCAAAAGCAGCGGTTTGGTGCACGAAACGCACGTTCCTTGCCAAAACGGAGCAAAAGCGGCGTTCTGGTTCACGAAACGCACGTTTAGCGTCAAAACAGTGCAAAAGCAGCGTTTTGGTGCACACAACGCACGTTTAGCGTCAAAACTGCGCAAAAGCAGCGTTTTTGTGCACGAAACGCATGTTTCGTAGCAAAAGCGGCGTTTTGGTGCAAGAAACGCACGTTTAAGGTCAAAACTGTGCAAAAGCAGCGTTTTGTTGCACGAAACGCACGTTTAGCGTCAAAACTGTGCAAAAGCAGCGTTTTGGCGCACGAAACGCACGTCTAGCGTCAAAACTGTGCAAAAGCAGCGTGTTGGTGCACGAAACGCACGTTTCGTTGCAAAAACGGCGTTTTGGTGCACGAAACGCACGTTTAGCGTCAAAACTGTTTCAAAAGCGGTGTTTTGGTGTTCGAAACGCACGTGTAGCGTCAAAACTGTGCAAAAGCAGCGTTTTGGTGCACGAAACGCACGTTTCGTTGCAAAAGCGGCGTTTTGGTGCACGAAACGCACGCTTAGCGTCAAAACTGTGCAAAAGCAGCGTTTTGGTGCACGAAACGCACGTTTAGCGTCAAAACTGTGCAAAAGCAGCGTTTTGGTGCACGAAACGCACGTTTCGTTGCAAAAGCGGCGTTTTGGTGCACGAAACGCACGTTTAGCGTCAAAACAGTGCAAAAGCAGCGTTTTGGTGCACACAACGCACGTTTAGCGTCAAAACTGTGCAAAAGCAGCGATTCGGTGCACGAAACGCACGCTTAGCGTCAAAAGTGTGCAAAAGCAGCTTTTTGCTGCACGAAACTCACGTCTAGCGTCAAAACTGTGCAAAAGCAGCGTGTTGGTGCACGAAACGCACGTTTCGTTGCAAAAACGGCGTTTTGGTGCACGAAACGCACGTTTAGCGTCAAAACTGTGCAAAAGCGGCGTTTTGGTGCACGAAACGCACGCTTAGCGACAAAACTGTGCAAAAGCAGCGTTTTGGTGCACGAAACGCACGTTTAGCGTCAAAACTGTGCAAAAGCAGCGTTTCGGTGCACGAAACGCACGTTTCGTTGCAAAAGCGGCGTTTTGGTGCACGAAACGCACGTTTAGCGTCAATACTGTGCAAAAGCAGCGTTTTGGTGCACGAAACGCACGTTTAGCGTCAAAACTGTGCAAAAGCAGCGTTTTGGCGCACGAAACGCACGTTTAGCGCCAAAACTGTGCAAAACAGCGTTTTGGTGCACGAAACGCACGTTTAGCGTCAAAACTGTGCAAAAGCAGCGTGTTGGTGCACGAAACGTACGTTTCCTTGCAAAAGCGGCGTTTTGGTGCACGAAACGAACGTTTAGCGTCAAAACTGCGCAATAGCAGCGTTTTGGTACACGAAACGCACGTTTAGTGTCAAAACTGTGCAAAAGCAGCGATTTGGTGCACGAAACACACGTTTAGCGTCAAAACTGTGCAAAAGCAGCGTTTTGGGGCACGAAACGCACGTTTAGCGTCAAAACTGTGCAAAAGCAGCGTTTTGGCGCAAGAAACGCACGTTTAGCGCCAAAACTGTGCAAAAGCAGCGATTTGGTGCACGAAACGCACGTTTCGTTGCAAAAGCGGCGTTTTGGTGCACGAAACGCACGTTTAGCGTCAAAAATGTGCAAAAGCAGCGATTTGGTGCACGAGACGCACGTTTAGCGTCAAAACTGTGCAAAAGCAGCGTTTTGGTGCACGAAACGCACGTTTAGCGTCAAAACTGTGCAAAAGTAGCGATTTGGTGCACGAAACGCACGTTTCGTTGCAAAAGCGGCGTTGTGGTGCACGAAACGCACGTCTCGTTGCAAAAGCGGCGTTTTGGTGCACGAAACGCACGTTTCGTTGCAAAAGCGGCGTTTTGGTGCACGAAACGCACGTTTAAGGTCAAAACTGTGCAAAAGCAACGTTTTCGTGCACGAAGCGCACGTCTAGCGTCAAAACTGTGCAAAAGCAGCGTGTTGGTGCACGAAACGCACGTTTCGTTGCAAAAGCGGCGTTTTGGTGCACGAAATGCACGTTTAGCGTCAAAACTGTGCAAAGGCAGCGTTTTGGTGCACGAAACGCACGTGTCGTTCCAAAAGCGGCGTTTTGGTGCACGAAACGCATGTTTATCGTCAAAACTGTGCAAAAGCAGCGATTTGGTGCACGAAACGAACGTTTAGCGTCAAAACTGTGCAAAAGCAGCGTTTTGGTGCACGAAACGCATGTTTCGATGCAAAAGCGGCGTTTTGGTGCACGAAACGCACGTTTCGTTGCAATAGCGGCAATTTGGTGCGCGAAAGGCACGTTTCGATGCAAAAGCGGCGATTTGGTGCTCGAAAGGCACGTTTCGATGCAAAAGTGGCGATTTGGTGCACGAAACGCACGCTTCTAGCCAAAACGGAGCAACGGCTGTGATTCGGTCCGCGAAACGAACGTTTCGTTGCAAAAGCGTCGATTTGGTGCACGAAACACACGTTTCTCGCCAAAACGGAGCAAAAGCAGCGATTTGGTGCGCGAAACGCACGTTTCGTTGCAAAAGCGGCGATTTGGTGCACGAAACGCACGTTTCGTTGCAATAGCGGCGATTTGGTGCGCGAAAGGCACGTTTCGATGCAAAAGCGGCGATTTTGTGTACGAAACTCACGTTTCGTTGCAAAAGCGGCGATTTGTTGCACGAAACGCACGTTTCGTTGCAATAGCGGCAATTTGTTGCGCGAAAGGCACGTTTCGATGCAAAAGCGGCGATTTGGTGCTCGAAAGGCACGTTTCGATGCAAAAGTGGCGGATTGGTGCACGAAATGCACGCTTCTTGCCAAAACGGAGCAAAGGCTGCGATTCGGTCCGCGAAACGCACGTTTCGTTGCAAAAGCCTCGATTTGGTGCACCAAACGCACGTTTGTCACCAAAACGGAGCAAAAGCAGCGATTTGGTGCGCGAAACGCACGTTTCGTTGCAAAAGCGGCGATTCGGTGAACGAAACGAACGTTTCGTTGCAAAAGCGGCGATTTGGTGCATGAAGCGCACGTTTCTTGTCAAAACGGAGCAAAAGCGGCGATTCGGTCCGCGGTACGCACGTTTCGTTGCAAAACCGGCGATTTGGAGCACGAAACGCACGTTTCTTGCCAAAACGGATCAAAAGCGGCGATTTGGTGTACGAAGCGCACATTTCGTTGCAAAAGCGGCGATTTGGTGCACGAAACGCACGTTTCTCGCCAAAACGGAGCAAAAGCGGCGATTCGGTGCGCGAAACGCATGTTTCGTTTCAAAAGCGGCGTTTTGGTGCACGAAACGCACGTTTATCTTCAAAACTGTGCAAAAGCAGCGATTTGGTGCACGAAACGCACGTTTCTTGCCAAAACGGAGCAAAAGCGGCGATTCGGTGCGCGAAACGCATGTTTCGTTGCAAAAGCTGCGTTTTGGAGCACGAAACACACGTTTCTCGCCAAAACGGAGCAAAAGCAGCGATTTGGTGCGCGAAACGCACGTTTCGTTGCAAAAGCGGCGATTTGGTGCACATAACGCACGTTTCGTTGCAATAGCGGCGATTTGGTGCGTGAAAGGCACGTTTCGATGCAATAGCGGCGATTTGGTGCACGAAGCGCACGTTGCGTTGCAAAAGCGGCGATTTGGTGCACGAAACGCACGTTTCGTTGCAATAGCGGCGATTTGGTGCGCGAAAGGCACGTTTCGATGCAATAGCGGCGATTTGGTGCACGAAAAGCACGTTTCGTTGCAAAAGCGGCGATTTGGTGCACCAAACGCACGCTTCTTGCCAGAATGGAGCAAAAGCGGGGATTCGGTGCGCGAAACGCATATTTCGTTGCAAAAGCGGCGATTTGGTGCGCGAAACGCACGTTTCGTTGCAAAAGCGGCTATTTGGTGCACGAAACGCACGTTTCGATGCAATAGCGGCGATTTGGTGCGCGAAAGGCACGTTTCGATGCAAAAGCGGCGAATTTGTGCACGAAACGCACGTTTCGTTGCAAAAGCGGCGATTCGGTGCATGAAACGCACGTTTCTTGGCAAAACGGAGCAAAAGCCGCGATTTGGTGCACGAAACGCACGTTTCGTTGCAAAAGCGGCGATTCGGTGTATGAAACGCACGTTTCTTGGCAAAACGGAGCAAAAGCCGCGATTCGGTGCGCGAAACGCACATTTCGTTGCAAAACCGTCGTTTTCGTGCACGAAGCGCACGATTCGTTGCAAAAGCGGCGATTTGGTGCACGAAACGCACGTTTCGTTGCAAAAACGGCGGTTCGGTGCATGAAACGCACGTTTCGTTGCAATAGCGGCGATTTGGTGCACGAAACGCACGTTTCGATGCAATAGCGGCGATTTGGTGCGCGAAAGGCACGTTTCGATGCAAAAGCGGCGATTTGGTGCTGAAAGGCTCGTTTCGATGCAAAAGTAGCGATTTGGTGCACGAAACGCACGCTTCTTGCCAAAACGGAGCAAAGGCTGCGATTCGGTCCGCGAAACGCACGTTTCGTTGCAAAAGCGTCGATTTGGAGCACGAAACGCACGTTTCGTTGCAAAAGCGGCGTTTTGGTGCACGAAACGCACGTTTAAGGTCAAAACTGTGCAAAAGCAACGTTTTCGTGCACGAAGCGCACGTCTAGCGTCAAAACTGTGCAAAAGCAGCGTGTTGGTGCACGAAACGCACGTTTCGTTGCAAAAGCGGCGTTTTGGTGCACGAAACGCACGTTTAGCGTCAAAACTGTGCAAATTGAGCGTTTTGGTGCACGAAACGCACGTGTCGTTCCAAAAGCGGCGTTTTGGTGCACGAAACGCATGTTTATCGTCAAAACTGTGCAAAAGCAGCGATTTGGTGCACGAAACGAACGTTTAGCGTCAAAACTGTGCAAAAGCAGCGTTTTGGTGCACGAAACGCATGTTTCGATGCAAAAGCGGCGTTTTGGTGCACGAAACGCACGTTTATCTTCAAAACTGTGCAAAAGCAGCGATTCGGTGCGTGAAGCGCACATTTCGTTGCAAAAGCCTCGATTTGGTGCACGAAACGCACGTTTGTCGCCAAAACGGAGCAAAAGCAGCGATTTGGTGCGCGAAACGCACGTTTCGTTGCAAAAGCGGCGATTCGGTGAACGAAACGAACGTTTCGTTGCAAAAGCGGCGATTTGGTGCATGAAGCGCACGTTTCTTGTCAAAACGGAGCAAAAGCGGCGATTCGGTCCGCGGTACGCACGTTTCGATGCAAAAGCGGCGATTTGGAGCACGAAACGCACGTTTCTTGCCAAAACGGATCAAAAGCGGCGATTTGGTGCACGAAGCGCACATTTCGTTGCAAAAGCGGCGATTTGGTGCACGAAACGCACGTTTCTCGCCAAAACGGAGCAAAAGCTGCGATTTGGAGCGCGAAACGCACGTTTCGTTGCAAAAGCGGCGATTTGGTGCACGAAACACACGTTTCGTTGCAATAGTGGCGATTTGGTGCGTGAAAGGCACGTCTCGATGCAATAGCGGCGATTTGTTGAGCGAAAGGCACGTTTCGATGTAATAGCGGCGATTTGGTGCACGAAACGCACGTTTCGTTGCAAAAGCTGCGATTTGGGGCACGAAACGCACGCTTCTTGCCAGAACGGAGCAAAAGCGGCGATTCGGTGCGCAAAAAGCACGTTTCGTTGCAAGAGCGGCGATTCGGTGTGCGAAACGCACGTTTCGTTGCAAAAGCGGCGAATAGGTGCGCAAAACGCACGTTTCGTTGCAAAAGCGGCAATTTGGTGCACGAAACGCATATTTCTTGCCAAAACGGAGCAAGTGCGGCGATTCGGTGGGCGAAACGCACGTTTAGCGTCAAAACGGAGCAAAAGCGGCGATTCGGTGCGCGAAACGCATGTTTCGTTGCAAAAGCGGCGATTTGGTGCACAAAACGCATGTTTCCTTGCAAAAGCGGCGATTTGGTATACGAAACGCACGTCTGGTTCCAAAACGGAGCAAAAGCGGCGATTCGGTGCGCGAAACGCATGTTTCGTTGCAAAAGCGGCGTTTTGGTGCACGAAAGGAACGTTTATCTTCAAAACTGTGCAAAAGCAGCGATTTGGTGCACGAAACGCACGTTTCTTGCCAAAACGGAGCAAAAGCGGCGGTTCGGTGCGCGAAAAGCACGTTTCGCTGCGAAAGCAGAGTTTTGGTGCACGAAACGCACGTTTAGAGTCAAAACAGTGCAAAAACAGCGATTTGGTGCACGAAACGCACGTTTCTTGCCAAAAGGGCGCAAAAGCGGCGTTTTGGTGCACGAAGTGCACGTTTCGATGCGAAAGCGGCGGTTTGTTGCACGAAACGCCCGTCTAGCGTCAAAACTGTACAAGAGCAGCGATTTGGTGCACGAAACACACGTTTCTTGCCAAAACGGAGCAAAAGCGGCGATTCGGTGCGCGAAACGCACGTTTCGCTGCGAAAGCAGAGTTTTGGTGCACGAAACGCACGTTTAGAGTCAAAACAGTGCAAAAGCAGCGATTTGGTGCACGAAACGCACGTTCCTTGCCAAAACGGAGCAAAAGCGGCGTTTTGGTGCACGAAACGCACGTTTCGCTGCGAAAGCGGCGTTTTGGTGCACGAAACGCACGTTTAGCGTCAAAACTGTGCAAAAGCAGCGATTTGGTGCACGAAGCGCACGTTTCTTGCCAAAAGGAAGCAAAAGCGGCGTTTTGGTGCACGACGTGCACGTTTAGCTTCAAAACTGTGCCAAAGCAGCGATTTGGTGCACGAAACGCACGTATCCTGCCAAAACGGAGCAAAAGCGGCTATTCGGTGCGCGAAACGCACGTTTCGCTGCGAAAGCGGCGTTTAGGTGCGCGAAACGCACGTTTAGCGTCAAAATTGTGCAAAAGCAGCGATTGGGTGCACGAAACGCACATTTCTTGCCAAAACGGAGCAAAACCGGCGATTCGGTGCGCGAAACGCACGTTTCGTTGTAAAAACGGCGTTTTGGTGCACGAAACGCACGTTTCTTGCCAAAGGGGAGCAAAAGCGGTGATTCGGTGCGCGAGACGCACGTTTCGCTGCAAAAACGGCGTTTTGGTGCACGAAACGCACGTTTAGCGTCAAAACTGTGCAAAAGCAGCGATTTGGTGCACGAAACGCACGTTTCGTTACAAAAACAGCGATTTAGTGCGCGAAACGCACGTTTTTTGCCAAAACGGAGCAAAAGCGGCGATTCGGTGCGCGAAACGCACGTTTCGTTGCAAAAGCGGCGATTTGGTGCACGAAACGCACGTTTCTTGTCAAAACGGAGCAAAAGCGGCGATTCGGTCCGCGATATGCACGTTTCGTTACAATAGTGGCGATTTCGTGCGCGAAACGCACGTTTCGTTGCAAAAGCGGCGATTTGGTGCACGAAACGCACGTTTCGTTGCAATAGCGGCGATTTGGTGCACGAAACGCACGTTTCGTTGCAATAGCGGCGATTTGGTGCGCGTAAGGCACGTTTCTTACAAAACGGAGCAAAAGCAACGATTCGGTCCGCAAGACGCACGTATCGTTGCAAAAGCGGCGATTTGGTGCACGAAACGCACGTTTCGTTGCAGTAGCGGCGATTCGGTGCGTGAAACGCACGTTTCGTTGCAAAAGCGGCGATTTGGTGCACGAAACGCACGTTTCTTGTCAAAACGGAGCAAAAGCGGCGATTCGGTCCGCGATATGCACGTTTCGTTACAATAGTGGCGATTTCGTGCGCGAAACGCACGTTTCGATGCAAAAGCGGCGATTTAGTGCACGAAACGCACGTTTCGTTGCAAAAGCGGCGATTTGGTGCGCGAAAGGCACGTTTCGATGCAAAAGGGGCGATTTGGTGCACGAAACGCACGTTTCGTTGCAAAAGCGGCGATTCGGTGCATGAAACGCACGTTTTTTGCCAAAACGGAGCAAAAGCGGCGATTTGGTGCACGAAGCGCACGTTTCGTTGCAAAAGCGGCGATTTGGTGCATGAAACGCACGTTTCTTGTCAAAACGGAGCAAAAGCGGCGATTTGGTGCACGAAACGCACGTTTCGTTGCAATAGCGGCGATTTGGTGCGCGAAAGGCACGTTTCGTTGCAATAGCGGCGATTTGGGCATGAAACGCACGTATCTTGTCAAAACGGAGCAAAAGCGGCGATTCGGTCCGCGATACGCACGTTTCGTTGCAAAAGCTGCGATTTGGTGCGCGAAAGGCACGTTTCGATGCAAAAGCGGCGATTTCGTGCACGAAGCGCACGTTTCGTTGCAAAAGCGGCGATTTGGTGCATGAAACGCACGTTTCTTGTCAAAACGGAGCAAAAGCGGCGATTTGGTGCACGAAACGCACGTTTCGTTGCAATAGCGGCGATTTGGTGCGCGAAACGCACGTTTCGTTGCAAAAGCGGCGATTTGGGCATGAAACGCACGTATCTTGTCAAAACGGAGCAAAAGCGGCGATTCGGTCCGCGATACGCACGTTTCGTTGCAAAAGCTGCGATTTGGTGCGCGAAACGCACGTTTCGTTGCAAAAGCGATGATTTGGTGCACGAAACGCACGTTTCGTTGCAATAGCGGCGATTTGGTGCGCGAAAGGCACGTTTCGATGCAAAAGCGGCGATTTGGTGCATGAAACGCACGTTTCTTGTCAAAACGGAGCAAAAGCGGCGATTCGGTCCGCGATATGCACGTTTCGTTGCAATAGTGGCGATTTGGTGCACGAAACGCTCGTTTCGTTGCAAAAACGGCGATTCGGTGCATGAAACGCACGTTTCGTTGCAAAAGCGGGGATTTGGTGCACGAAACGCACGCTTCTTGCCAGAATGGAGCAAAAGCGGCGATTAGGTGCGCGAAACGCGTGTTTCGTTGCAAAAGCGGCGATTTCGTGCGCGAAACGCACGTTTCGTTGCAATAGCGGCGATTTGGTGCGCGAAAGGCACGTTTCGATGCAATAGCGGCGATTTGGTGCACGAAAAGCACGTTTCGTTGCAAAAGCGGCGATTTGGTGCACCAAACGCACGCTTCTTGCCAGAATGGAGCAAAAGCGGGGATTCGGTGCGCGAAACGCATATTTCGTTGCAAAAGCGGCGATTTGGTGCGCGAAACGCACGTTTCGTTGCAAAAGCGGCTATTTGGTGCACGAAACGCACGTTTCGATGCAATAGCGGCGATTTGGTGCGCGAAAGGCACGTTTCGATGCAAAAGCGGCGAATTTGTGCACGAAACGCACGTTTCGTTGCAAAAGCGGCGATTCGGTGCATGAAACGCACGTTTCTTGGCAAAACGGAGCAAAAGCCGCGATTTGGTGCACGAAACGCACGTTTCGTTGCAAAAGCGGCGATTCGGTGTATGAAACGCACGTTTCTTGGCAAAACGGAGCAAAAGCCGCGATTCGGTGCGCGAAACGCACATTTCGTTGCAAAACCGTCGTTTTCGTGCACGAAGCGCACGATTCGTTGCAAAAGCGGCGATTTGGTGCACGAAACGCACGTTTCGTTGCAAAAACGGCGGTTCGGTGCATGAAACGCACGTTTCGTTGCAATAGCGGCGATTTGGTGCACGAAACGCACGTTTCGATGCAATAGCGGCGATTTGGTGCGCGAAAGGCACGTTTCGATGCAAAAGCGGCGATTTGGTGCTGAAAGGCTCGTTTCGATGCAAAAGTAGCGATTTGGTGCACGAAACGCACGCTTCTTGCCAAAACGGAGCAAAGGCTGCGATTCGGTCCGCGAAACGCACGTTTCGTTGCAAAAGCGTCGATTTGGAGCACGAAACGCACGTTTCGTTGCAAAAGCGGCGTTTTGGTGCACGAAACGCACGTTTAAGGTCAAAACTGTGCAAAAGCAACGTTTTCGTGCACGAAGCGCACGTCTAGCGTCAAAACTGTGCAAAAGCAGCGTGTTGGTGCACGAAACGCACGTTTCGTTGCAAAAGCGGCGTTTTGGTGCACGAAACGCACGTTTAGCGTCAAAACTGTGCAAATTGAGCGTTTTGGTGCACGAAACGCACGTGTCGTTCCAAAAGCGGCGTTTTGGTGCACGAAACGCATGTTTATCGTCAAAACTGTGCAAAAGCAGCGATTTGGTGCACGAAACGAACGTTTAGCGTCAAAACTGTGCAAAAGCAGCGTTTTGGTGCACGAAACGCATGTTTCGATGCAAAAGCGGCGTTTTGGTGCACGAAACGCACGTTTATCTTCAAAACTGTGCAAAAGCAGCGATTCGGTGCGTGAAGCGCACATTTCGTTGCAAAAGCCTCGATTTGGTGCACGAAACGCACGTTTGTCGCCAAAACGGAGCAAAAGCAGCGATTTGGTGCGCGAAACGCACGTTTCGTTGCAAAAGCGGCGATTCGGTGAACGAAACGAACGTTTCGTTGCAAAAGCGGCGATTTGGTGCATGAAGCGCACGTTTCTTGTCAAAACGGAGCAAAAGCGGCGATTCGGTCCGCGGTACGCACGTTTCGATGCAAAAGCGGCGATTTGGAGCACGAAACGCACGTTTCTTGCCAAAACGGATCAAAAGCGGCGATTTGGTGCACGAAGCGCACATTTCGTTGCAAAAGCGGCGATTTGGTGCACGAAACGCACGTTTCTCGCCAAAACGGAGCAAAAGCTGCGATTTGGAGCGCGAAACGCACGTTTCGTTGCAAAAGCGGCGATTTGGTGCACGAAACACACGTTTCGTTGCAATAGTGGCGATTTGGTGCGTGAAAGGCACGTCTCGATGCAATAGCGGCGATTTGTTGAGCGAAAGGCACGTTTCGATGTAATAGCGGCGATTTGGTGCACGAAACGCACGTTTCGTTGCAAAAGCTGCGATTTGGGGCACGAAACGCACGCTTCTTGCCAGAACGGAGCAAAAGCGGCGATTCGGTGCGCAAAAAGCACGTTTCGTTGCAAGAGCGGCGATTCGGTGTGCGAAACGCACGTTTCGTTGCAAAAGCGGCGAATAGGTGCGCAAAACGCACGTTTCGTTGCAAAAGCGGCAATTTGGTGCACGAAACGCATATTTCTTGCCAAAACGGAGCAAGTGCGGCGATTCGGTGGGCGAAACGCACGTTTAGCGTCAAAACGGAGCAAAAGCGGCGATTCGGTGCGCGAAACGCATGTTTCGTTGCAAAAGCGGCGATTTGGTGCACAAAACGCATGTTTCCTTGCAAAAGCGGCGATTTGGTATACGAAACGCACGTCTGGTTCCAAAACGGAGCAAAAGCGGCGATTCGGTGCGCGAAACGCATGTTTCGTTGCAAAAGCGGCGTTTTGGTGCACGAAAGGAACGTTTATCTTCAAAACTGTGCAAAAGCAGCGATTTGGTGCACGAAACGCACGTTTCTTGCCAAAACGGAGCAAAAGCGGCGGTTCGGTGCGCGAAAAGCACGTTTCGCTGCGAAAGCAGAGTTTTGGTGCACGAAACGCACGTTTAGAGTCAAAACAGTGCAAAAACAGCGATTTGGTGCACGAAACGCACGTTTCTTGCCAAAAGGGCGCAAAAGCGGCGTTTTGGTGCACGAAGTGCACGTTTCGATGCGAAAGCGGCGGTTTGTTGCACGAAACGCCCGTCTAGCGTCAAAACTGTACAAGAGCAGCGATTTGGTGCACGAAACACACGTTTCTTGCCAAAACGGAGCAAAAGCGGCGATTCGGTGCGCGAAACGCACGTTTCGCTGCGAAAGCAGAGTTTTGGTGCACGAAACGCACGTTTAGAGTCAAAACAGTGCAAAAGCAGCGATTTGGTGCACGAAACGCACGTTCCTTGCCAAAACGGAGCAAAAGCGGCGTTTTGGTGCACGAAACGCACGTTTCGCTGCGAAAGCGGCGTTTTGGTGCACGAAACGCACGTTTAGCGTCAAAACTGTGCAAAAGCAGCGATTTGGTGCACGAAGCGCACGTTTCTTGCCAAAAGGAAGCAAAAGCGGCGTTTTGGTGCACGACGTGCACGTTTAGCTTCAAAACTGTGCCAAAGCAGCGATTTGGTGCACGAAACGCACGTATCCTGCCAAAACGGAGCAAAAGCGGCTATTCGGTGCGCGAAACGCACGTTTCGCTGCGAAAGCGGCGTTTAGGTGCGCGAAACGCACGTTTAGCGTCAAAATTGTGCAAAAGCAGCGATTGGGTGCACGAAACGCACATTTCTTGCCAAAACGGAGCAAAACCGGCGATTCGGTGCGCGAAACGCACGTTTCGTTGTAAAAACGGCGTTTTGGTGCACGAAACGCACGTTTCTTGCCAAAGGGGAGCAAAAGCGGTGATTCGGTGCGCGAGACGCACGTTTCGCTGCAAAAACGGCGTTTTGGTGCACGAAACGCACGTTTAGCGTCAAAACTGTGCAAAAGCAGCGATTTGGTGCACGAAACGCACGTTTCGTTACAAAAACAGCGATTTAGTGCGCGAAACGCACGTTTTTTGCCAAAACGGAGCAAAAGCGGCGATTCGGTGCGCGAAACGCACGTTTCGTTGCAAAAGCGGCGATTTGGTGCACGAAACGCACGTTTCTTGTCAAAACGGAGCAAAAGCGGCGATTCGGTCCGCGATATGCACGTTTCGTTACAATAGTGGCGATTTCGTGCGCGAAACGCACGTTTCGTTGCAAAAGCGGCGATTTGGTGCACGAAACGCACGTTTCGTTGCAATAGCGGCGATTTGGTGCACGAAACGCACGTTTCGTTGCAATAGCGGCGATTTGGTGCGCGTAAGGCACGTTTCTTACAAAACGGAGCAAAAGCAACGATTCGGTCCGCAAGACGCACGTATCGTTGCAAAAGCGGCGATTTGGTGCACGAAACGCACGTTTCGTTGCAGTAGCGGCGATTCGGTGCGTGAAACGCACGTTTCGTTGCAAAAGCGGCGATTTGGTGCACGAAACGCACGTTTCTTGTCAAAACGGAGCAAAAGCGGCGATTCGGTCCGCGATATGCACGTTTCGTTACAATAGTGGCGATTTCGTGCGCGAAACGCACGTTTCGATGCAAAAGCGGCGATTTAGTGCACGAAACGCACGTTTCGTTGCAAAAGCGGCGATTTGGTGCGCGAAAGGCACGTTTCGATGCAAAAGGGGCGATTTGGTGCACGAAACGCACGTTTCGTTGCAAAAGCGGCGATTCGGTGCATGAAACGCACGTTTTTTGCCAAAACGGAGCAAAAGCGGCGATTCGGTCCGCGATACGCACGTTTCGTTGCAAAAGCGGCGATTTGGTGCATGAAACGCACGTTTCTTGTCAAAACGGAGCAAAAGCGGCGATTTGGTGCACGAAACGCACGTTTCGTTGCAATAGCGGCGATTTGGTGCGCGAAAGGCACGTTTCGTTGCAATAGCGGCGATTTGGGCATGAAACGCACGTATCTTGTCAAAACGGAGCAAAAGCGGCGATTCGGTCCGCGATACGCACGTTTCGTTGCAAAAGCTGCGATTTGGTGCGCGAAAGGCACGTTTCGATGCAAAAGCGGCGATTTCGTGCACGAAGCGCACGTTTCGTTGCAAAAGCGGCGATTTGGTGCATGAAACGCACGTTTCTTGTCAAAACGGAGCAAAAGCGGCGATTTGGTGCACGAAACGCACGTTTCGTTGCAATAGCGGCGATTTGGTGCGCGAAACGCACGTTTCGTTGCAAAAGCGGCGATTTGGGCATGAAACGCACGTATCTTGTCAAAACGGAGCAAAAGCGGCGATTCGGTCCGCGATACGCACGTTTCGTTGCAAAAGCTGCGATTTGGTGCGCGAAACGCACGTTTCGTTGCAAAAGCGATGATTTGGTGCACGAAACGCACGTTTCGTTGCAATAGCGGCGATTTGGTGCGCGAAAGGCACGTTTCGATGCAAAAGCGGCGATTTGGTGCATGAAACGCACGTTTCTTGTCAAAACGGAGCAAAAGCGGCGATTCGGTCCGCGATATGCACGTTTCGTTGCAATAGTGGCGATTTGGTGCACGAAACGCTCGTTTCGTTGCAAAAACGGCGATTCGGTGCATGAAACGCACGTTTCGTTGCAAAAGCGGGGATTTGGTGCACGAAACGCACGCTTCTTGCCAGAATGGAGCAAAAGCGGCGATTAGGTGCGCGAAACGCGTGTTTCGTTGCAAAAGCGGCGATTTCGTGCGCGAAACGCACGTTTCGTTGCAAAAGCGGCGATTTGGTGCGCGAAAGGCACGTTTCGATGCAAAAGCGGCGATTTTGTGTACGAAACGCACGTTTCGTTGCAAAAGCGGCGATTTGGTGCACGAAACGCACGTTTCGTTGCAATAGCGGCGATTTGTTACGCGAAAGACACGTTTCGATGCAAAAGCGGCGATTTGGTGCTCGAAAGGCACGTTTCGATGCAAAAGTGGCGATTTGGTGCACGAAACGCGCGCTTCTTGCCAAAACGGAGCAAAGGCTGCGATTCGGTGCACGAAACGCACGTTTGTCGCCAAAACGGAGCAAAAGCAGCGATTTGGTGCGCGAAACGCACGTTTCGTTGCAAAAGCGGCGATTCGGTGAACGAAACGAACGTTTCGGTGCAAAAGCGGCGATTTGGTGCATGAAGCGCACGTTTCTTGTCAAAACGGAGCAAAAGCGGCGATTCGGTCCGCGGTACGCACGTTTCGATGCAAAAGCGGCGATTTGGAGCACGAAACGCACGTTTCTTGCCAAAACGGATCAAAAGCGGCGATTTGGTGCACGAAGCGCACATTTCGTTGCAAAAGCGGCGATTTGGTGCACGAAACGCACGTTTCTCGCCAAAACGGAGCAAAAGCTGCGATTTGGAGCGCGAAACGCACGTTTCGTTGCAAAAGCGGCGATTTGGTGCACGAAACGCACGTTTCGTTGCAATAGCGGCGATTTGGTGCGTGAAAGGCACGTCTCGATGTAAAAGCGGCGATTTGATGCGCGTAAGGCACGTGTCGATGCAAAAGTGTCGATTTGGTGCACGAAGCGCACGTTTCGTTGCAAAAGCGGCGATTTGCTGCATGGAACGCACTTTTCTTGTCATAACGGAGCAAAAGCAGCGATTCGGTCCGCGAATCGCACGTTTCGTTGCAAAAGCGGCGATTTGGTGCACGAAACGCACGTTTCTTGTCAAAACGGAGCAAAAGCGGCGATTCGGTCCGCGATATGCACGTTTCGTTGCAATAGTGGCGATTTCGTGCGCGAAACGCACGTTTCGTTGCAAAAGCGGCGATTTGGTGCACGAAACGCACGTTTCGTTGCAGTAGCGGCGATTCGGTGCGTGAAAGGCACGTTTCGATGCAAAAGCGGCGATTTAGTGCACGAAACGCACGTTTCGTTGCAAAAGCGGCGATTTGGTGCGCGAAAGGCACGTTTCGATGCAAAAGGGGCGATTTGGTGCACGAAACGCACGTTTCGTTGCAAAAGCGGCGATTTGGTGCATGAAACGCACGTTTTTTGCCAAAACGGAGCAAAAGCGGCGATTTGGTGCACGAAGCGCACGTTTCGTTGCAAAAGCGGCGATTTGGTGCATGAAACGCACGTTTCTTGTCAAAACGGAGCAAAAGCGGCGATTTGGTGCACGAAACGCACGTTTCGTTGCAATAGCGGCGATTTGGTGCGCGAAAGGCACGTTTCGTTGCAATAGCGGCGATTTGGGCATGAAACGCACGTATCTTGTCAAAACGGAGCAAAAGCGGCGATTCGGTCCGCGATACGCACGTTTCGTTGCAAAAGCTGCGATTTGGTGCGCGAAAGGCACGTTTCGATGCAAAAGCGGCGATTTCGTGCACGAAGCGCACGTTTCGTTGCAAAAGCGGCGATTTGGTGCATGAAACGCACGTTTCTTGTCAAAACGGAGCAAAAGCGGCGATTTGGTGCACGAAACGCACGTTTCGTTGCAATAGCGGCGATTTGGTGCGCGAAACGCACGTTTCGTTGCAAAAGCGGCGATTTGGGCATGAAACGCACGTATCTTGTCAAAACGGAGCAAAAGCGGCGATTCGGTCCGCGATACGCACGTTTCGTTGCAAAAGCTGCGATTTGGTGCGCGAAACGCACGTTTCGTTGCAAAAGCGGTGATTTGGTGCACGAAACGCACGTTTCGTTGCAATAGCGGCGATTTGGTGCGCGAAAGGCACGTTTCGATGCAAAAGCGGCGATTTGGTGCATGAAACGCACGTTTCTTGTCAAAACGGAGCAAAAGCGGCGATTCGGTCCGCGATATGCACGTTTCGTTGCAATAGTGGCGATTTGGTGCACGAAACGCTCGTTTCGTTGCAAAAACGGCGATTCGGTGCATGAAACGCACGTTTCGTTGCAAAAGCGGGGATTTGGTGCACGAAACGCACGCTTCTTGCCAGAATGGAGCAAAAGCGGCGATTAGGTGCGCGAAACGCGTGTTTCGTTGCAAAAGCGGCGATTTCGTGCGCGAAACGCACGTTTCGTTGCAAAAGCGGCGATTTGGTGCGCGAAAGACACGTTTCGATGCAAAAGCGGCGATTTTGTGTACGAAACGCACGTTTCGTTGCAAAAGCGGCGATTTGGTGCACGAAACGCACGTTTCGTTGCAATAGCGGCGATTTGTTGCGCGAAAGACACGTTTCGATGCAAAAGCGGCGATTTGGTGCTCGAAAGGCACGTTTCGATGCAAAAGTGGCGATTTGGTGCACGAAACGCGCGCTTCTTGCCAAAACGGAGCAAAGGCTGCGATTCGGTGCACGAAACGCACGTTTAGCGTCAAAACTGTGCAAAAGCAGCGATTTGGTGCACGAAACACACGTTTCCTGCCAAAACGGAGCAAAATCGGCGATTCGGTGCGCGAAACACACGTTTCGTTGCAAAAGCGGCGATTTGGTGCACGAAACGCACGTTTCGTTGCAATAGCGGCGATTTGGTGCGTGAAAGGCACGTCTAGATGTAAAAGCGGCGATTTGATGCGCGTAAGGCACGTGTCGATGCAAAAGTGTCGATTTGGTGCACGAAGCGCACGTTTCGTTGCAAAAGCGGCGATTTGCTGCATGGAAAGCACCTTTCTTGTCATAACGGAGCAAAAGCAGCGATTCGGTCCGCGAATCGCACGTTTCGTTGCAAAAGCGGCGATTTGGTGCACGAAACGCACGTTTCTTGTCAAAACGGAGCAAAAGCGGCGATTCGGTCCGCGATATGCACGTTTCGTTGCAATAGTGGCGATTTCGTGCGCGAAACGCACGTTTCGTTGCAAAAGCGGCGATTTGGTGCACGAAACGCACGTTTCGTTGCAGTAGCGGCGATTCGGTGCGTGAAAGGCACGTTTCGATGCAAAAGCGGCGATTTAGTGCACGAAACGCACGTTTCGTTGCAAAAGCGGCGATTTGGTGCGCGAAAGGCACGTTTCGATGCAAAAGGGGCGATTTGGTGCACGAAACGCACGTTTCGTTGCAAAAGCGGCGATTTGGTGCATGAAACGCACGTTTTTTGCCAAAACGGAGCAAAAGCGGCGATTTGGTGCACGAAGCGCACGTTTCGTTGCAAAAGCGGCGATTTGGTGCATGAAACGCACGTTTCTTGTCAAAACGGAGCAAAAGCGGCGATTTGGTGCACGAAACGCACGTTTCGTTGCAATAGCGGCGATTTGGTGCGCGAAAGGCACGTTTCGTTGCAATAGCGGCGATTTGGGCATGAAACGCACGTTTCTTGTCAAAACGGAGCAAAAGCGGCGATTTGGTGCACGAAACGCACGTTTCGTTGCAATAGCGGCGATTTGGTGCGCGAAACGCACGTTTCGTTGCAAAAGCGGCGATTTGGGCATGAAACGCACGTATCTTGTCAAAACGGAGCAAAAGCGGCGATTCGGTCCGCGATACGCACGTTTCGTTGCAAAAGCTGCGATTTGGTGCGCGAAACGCACGTTTCGTTGCAAAAGCGGTGATTTGGTGCACGAAACGCACGTTTCGTTGCAATAGCGGCGATTTGGTGCGCGAAAGGCACGTTTCGATGCAAAAGCGGCGATTTGGTGCATGAAACGCACGTTTCTTGTCAAAACGGAGCAAAAGCGGCGATTCGGTCCGCGATATGCACGTTTCGTTGCAATAGTGGCGATTTGGTGCACGAAACGCTCGTTTCGTTGCAAAAACGGCGATTCGGTGCATGAAACGCACGTTTCGTTGCAAAAGCGGGGATTTGGTGCACGAAACGCACGCTTCTTGCCAGAATGGAGCAAAAGCGGCGATTAGGTGCGCGAAACGCGTGTTTCGTTGCAAAAGCGGCGATTTCGTGCGCGAAACGCACGTTTCG
This sequence comes from Stelis phaeoptera, assembly GCA_943735885.1. Lineage (NCBI taxonomy): Eukaryota > Metazoa > Arthropoda > Insecta > Hymenoptera > Megachilidae > Stelis > Stelis phaeoptera. The sequence goes on from CALSEM010000097.1 coordinate 189,220, forward strand.
TTGCAAAAGCGGCGATTTGGTGCGCGAAAGGCACGTTTCGATGCAAAAGCGGCGATTTTGTGTACGAAACGCACGTTTCGTTGCAAAAGCGGCGATTTGGTGCACGAAACGCACGTTTCGTTGCAATAGCGGCGATTTGTTGCGCGAAAGACACGTTTCGATGCAAAAGCGGCGATTTGGTGCTCGAAAGGCACGTTTCGATGCAAAAGTGGCGATTTGGTGCACGAAACGCGCGCTTCTTGCCAAAACGGAGCAAAGGCTGCGATTCGGTGCACGAAACGCACGTTTGTCGCCAAAACGGAGCAATAGCAGCGACTTGGTGCGCGAAACGCACGTTTCGTTGCAAAAGCGGCGATTCCGTGAACGAAACGAACGTTTCGTTGCAAAAGCGGCGATTTGGTGCATGAAGCGCACGTTTCTTGTCAAAACGGAGCAAAAGCGGCGATTCGGTCCGCGGTACGCACGTTTCGATGCAAAAGCGGCGATTTGGAGCACGAAACGCACGTTTCTTGCCAAAACGGATCAAAAGCGGCGATTTGGTGCACGAAGCGCACATTTCGTTGCAAAAGCGGCGATTTGGTGCACGAAACGCACGTTTCTCGCCAAAACGGAGCAAAAGCTGCGATTTGGAGCGCGAAACGCACGTTTCGTTGCAAAAGCGGCGATTTGGTGCACGAAACGCACGTTTCGTTGCAATAGCGGCGATTTGGTGCGTGAAAGGCACGTCTCGATGCAATAGCGGCGATTTGTTGCGCGAAAGGCACGTTTCGATGCAATAGCGGCGATTTGGTGCACGAAACGCACGTTTCGTTGCAAAAGCTGCGATTTGGGGCACGAAACGCACGCTTCTTGCCAGAACGGAGCAAAAGCGGCGATTCGGTGCGCAAAAAGCACGTTTCGTTGCAAAAGCTGCGATTTGGTGCGCGAAACGCACGTTTCGTTGCAAAAGCGGTGATTTGGTGCACGAAACGCACGTTTCGTTGCAATAGCGGCGATTTGGAGCGCGAAACGCACGTTTCGTTGCAAAAGCGGCGATTTGGTGCATGAAACGCACGTTTTTTGCCAAAACGGAGAAAAAGCGGCGATTTGGTGCACGAAGCGCACGTTTCGTTGCAAAAGCGGCGATTTGGTGCATGAAACGCACGTTTCTTGTCAAAACGGAGCAAAAGCGGCGATTTGGTGCACGAAACGCACGTTTCGTTGCAATAGCGGCGATTTGGTGCGCGAAAGGCACGTTTCGTTGCAATAGCGGCGATTTGGGCATGAAACGCACGTATCTTGTCAAAACGGAGCAAAAGCGGCGATTCGGTCCGCGATACGCACGTTTCGTTGCAAAAGCTGCGATTTGGTGCGCGAAAGGCACGTTTCGATGCAAAAGCGGCGATTTCGTGCACGAAGCGCACGTTTCGTTGCAAAAGCGGCGATTTGGTGCATGAAACGCACGTTTCTTGTCAAAACGGAGCAAAAGCGGCGATTTGGTGCACGAAACGCACGTTTCGTTGCAATAGCGGCGATTTGGTGCGCGAAACGCACGTTTCGTTGCAAAAGCGGCGATTTGGGCATGAAACGCACGTATCTTGTCAAAACGGAGCAAAAGCGGCGATTCGGTCCGCGATACGCACGTTTCGTTGCAAAAGCTGCGATTTGGTCCGCGAAACGGACGTTTCGTTGCAAAAGCGGTGATTTGGTGCACGAAACGCACGTTTCGTTGCAATAGCGGCGATTTGGTGCGCGAAAGGCACGTTTCGATGCAAAAGCGGCGATTTGGTGCATGAAACGCACGTTTCTTGTCAAAACGGAGCAAAAGCGGCGATTCGGTCCGCGATATGCACGTTTCGTTGCAATAGTGGCGATTTCGTGCACGAAACGCTCGTTTCGTTGCAAAAACGGCGATTCGGTGCATGAAACGCACGTTTCGTTGCAAAAGCGGGGATTTGGTGCACGAAACGCACGCTTCTTGCCAGAATGGAGCAAAAGCGGCGATTAGGTGCGCGAAACGCGTGTTTCGTTGCAAAAGCGGCGATTTCGTGCGCGAAACGCACGTTTCGTTGCAAAAGCGGCGATTTGGTGCGCGAAAGGCACGTTTCGATGCAAAAGCGGCGATTTTGTGTACGAAACGCACGTTTCGTTGCAAAAGCGGCGATTTGGTGCACGAAACATACGTTTCGTTGCAATAGCGGCGATTTGTTGCGCGAAAGACACGTTTCGATGCAAAAGCGGCGATTTGGTGCTCGAAAGGCACGTTTCGATGCAAAAGTGGCGATTTGGTGCACGAAACGCGCGCTTCTTGCCAAAACGGAGCAAAGGCTGCGATTCGGTGCACGAAACGCACGTTTGTCGCCAAAACGGAGCAATAGCAGCGATTTGGTGCGCGAAACGCACGTTTCGTTGCAAAAGGGGCGATTCGGTGAACGAAACGAACGTTTCGTTGCAAAAGCGGCGATTTGGTGCATGAAGCGCACGTTTCTTGTCAAAACGGAGCAAAAGCGGCGATTCGGTCCGCGGTACGCACGTTTCGATGCAAAAGCGGCGATTTGGAGCACGAAACGCACGTTTCTTGCCAAAACGGATCAAAAGCGGCGATTTGGTGCACGAAGCGCACATTTCGTTGCAAAAGCGGCGATTTGGTGCACGAAACGCACGTTTCTCGCCAAAACGGAGCAAAAGCTGCGATTTGGAGCGCGAAACGCACGTTTCGTTGCAAAAGCGGCGATTTGGTGCACGAAACGCACGTTTCGTTGCAATAGCGGCGATTTGGTGCGTGAAAGGCACGTCTCGATGCAATAGCGGCGATTTGTTGCGCGAAAGGCACGTTTCGATGCAATAGCGGCGATTTGGTGAACGAAACGCACGTTTCGTTGCAAAAGCTGCGATTTGGGGCACGAAACGCACGCTTCTTGCCAGAACGGAGCAAAAGCGGCGATTCGGTGCGCAAAAAGCACGTTTCGTTGCAAGAGCGGCGATTCGGTGTGCGAAACGCACGTTTCGTTGCAAAAGCGGCGAGTAGGTGCGCAAAACGCACGTTTCGTTGCAAAAGCGGCAATTTGGTGCACGAAACGCATATTTCTTGCCAAAACGGAGCAAGTGCGGCGATTCGGTGGGCGAAACGCACGTTTAGCGTCTAAACGGAGCAAAAGCGGCGATTTGGTGCACGAAACGCACGTATCCTGCCAAAACGGAGCAAAAGCGGCGATTCGGTGAGCGAAACGCACGTTTCGCTGCGAAAGCAGAGTTTTGGTGCACGAAACGCACGTTTAGAGTCAAAACAGTGCAAAAACAGCGATTCGGTGCGCGAAACGCGCGTTTCGCTGCGAAAGCAGAGGTTTGGTGCACGAAACGCACGTTTAGAGTCAAAACAGTGCAAAAGCAGCGATTTGTTGCACGAAACGCACGTTTCTTGCCAAAACGGAACAAAAGCGGCGTTCTGGTGCACGAAGTGCACGTTTAGCGTCAAAACTGTGCAAAAGCAGCGATTTGGTGCACGAAACGCACGTTTCCTGCCAAAACGGAGCAAAATCGGCGATTCGGTGCGCGAAACGCACGTTTCGTTGCAAAAGCGGCGTTTTGGTGCACGAAACGCACGTTTAGCGTCAAAACTGTGCAAAAGCAGCGATTTGGTGCACGAAACGCACGTTTCTTGCCAAAAGGGAGCAAAAGCGGCGTTTTGGTGCACGACGTGCACGTTTAGCTTCAAAACTGTGCCAAAGCAGCGATTTGGTGCACGAAACGCACGTATCCTGCCAAAACGGAGCAAAAGCGGCTATTCGGTGCGCGAAACGCACGTTTCGCTGCGAAAGCGGCGTTTAGGTGCGCGAAACGCACGTTTAGCGTCAAAATTGTGCAAAAGCAGCGATTGGGTGCACGAAACGCAACATTTCTTGCCAAAACGGAGCAAAACCGGCGATTCGGTGCGCGAAACGCACGTTTCGTTGTAAAAACGGCGTTTTGGTGCACGAAACGCACGTTTCGTTGCAATAGCGGCGATTTGGTGCGTGAAAGGCACGTTTCGATGCAAAAGCGGCGATTTGGTGCATGTAACGCACGTTTCTTGTCAAAACGGAGCAAAAGCGGCGATTCGGTCCGCGATATGCACGTTTCGTTGCAATAGTGGCGATTTGGTGCACGAAACGCTCGTTTCGTTGCAAAAACGGCGATTCGGTGCATGAAACGCACGTTTCGTTGCTAAAGCGGGGATTTGGTGCACGAAACGCACGCTTCTTGCCAGAATGGAGCAAAAGCGGCGATTCGGTGCGCGAAACGCGTGTTTCGTTGCAAAAGCGGCGATTTCGTGCGCGAAACGCACGTTTCGTTGCAAAAGCGGCGATTTGGTGCACGAAACGCACGTTTCGTTGCAATAGCGGCAATTTGGTGCGCGAAAGGCACGTTTCGATGCAAAAGCGGCGATTTGGTGCTCGAAAGGCACGTTTCGATGCAAAAGTGGCGAATTGGTGCACGAAATGCACGCTTCTTGCCAAAACGGAGCAAAGGCTGCGATTCGGTCCGCGAAACGCACGTTTCGTTGCAAAAGCCTCGATTTGGTGCACGAAACGCACGTTTGTCACCAAAACGGAGCAAAAGCAGCGATTTGGTGCGCGAAACGCACGTTTCGTTGCAAAAGCGGCGATTCGGTGAACGAAACGAACGTTTCGTTGCAAAAGCGGCGATTTGGTGCATGAAGCGCACGTTTCTTGTCAAAACGGAGCAAAAGCGGCGATTCGGTCCGCGGTACGCACGTTTCGTTGCAAAACCGGCGATTTGGTGCACGAAACGCACGTTTCTCGCCAAAACGGAGCAAAAGCGGCGATTCGGTGCGCGAAACGCATGTTTCGTTTCAAAAGCGGCGTTTTGGTGCACAAAACGCACGTTTATCTTCAAAACTGTGCAAAAGCAGCGATTTGGTGCCCGAAACGCACGTTTCTTGCCAAACCGGAGTAAAAGCGGCGATTCGGTGCGCGAAACGCATGTTTCGTTGCAAAAGCTGCGTTTTGGAGCACGAAACGCACGTTTCTCGCCAAAACGGAGCAAAAGCAGCGATTTGGTGCGCGAAACGCACGTTTCGTTGCAAAAGCAGCGATTTAGTGCGCGAAACGCACGTTTCCTGCCAAAACGGAGCAAAAGCGGCGATTCGGTGCGCGAAACGCACGTTTCGTTGCAAAAGCGGCGTTTTGGTGCACGAAACGCACGTTTAGATTCAAAACAGTGCAAAAGCAGCGATTTGGTGCACGAAACGCACGTTGCTTGCCAAAACGGAGCAAAAGCGGCGTTCTGGTGCACGAAATGCACGTTTAGCGTCAAAACTGTGCAAAAGCAGCGATTTGGTGCACGAAACGCACGTTTCCTGCCAAAACGGAGCAAAATCGGTGATTCGGTGCGCGAAACACACGTTTCGTTGCAAAAGCGGCGATTTGGTGCACGAAACGCACGTTTCGTTGCAGTAGCGGCGATTCGGTGCGTGAAAGGCACGTTTCGATGCAAAAGCGGCGATGTAGTGCACGAAACGCACGTTTCGTTGCAAAAGCGGCGATTTGGTGCGCGAAAGGCACGTTTCGATGCAAAAGGGACGATTTGGTGCACGAAACGCACGTTTCGTTGCAAAAGCGGCGATTTGGTGCATGAAACGCACGTTTTTTGCCAAAACGGAGCAAAAGCGGCGATTTGGTGCACGAAGCGCACGTTTCGTTGCAAAAGCGGCGATTTGGTGCATGAAGCGCACGTTTCTTGTCAAAACGGAGCAAAAGCGGCGATTTGGTGCACGAAACGCACGTTTCGTTGCAATAGCGGCGATTTGGTGCGCGAAAGGCACGTTTCGTTGCAATAGCGGCGATTTGGGCATGAAACGCACGTATCTTGTCAAAACGGAGCAAAAGCGGCGATTCGGTCCGCGATACGCACGTTTCGTTGCAAAAGCTGCGATTTGGTGCGCGAAAGGCACGTTTCGATGCAAAAGCGGCGATTTGGTGCACGAAGCGCACGTTTCGTTGCAAAAGCGGCGATTTGGTGCATGAAACGCACGTTTCTTGTCAAAACGGAGCAAAAGCGGCGATTTGGTGCACGAAACGCACGTTTCGTTGCAATAGCGGCGATTTGGTGCGCGAAAGGCACGTTTCGATGCAAAAGCGGCGATTTGGTGCATGAAACGCACGTTTCTTGTCAAAACGGAGCAAAAGCGGCGATTCGGTGCGCAAAAAGCACGTTTCGTTGCAAGAGCGGCGATTCGGTGTGCGAAACGCACGTTTCGTAGCAAAAGCGTCGAATAGGTGCGCAAAACGCACGTTTCGTTGCAAAAGCGGCAATTTGGTGCACGAAACGCATATTTCTTGCCAAAACGGAGCAAGTGCGGCGATTCGGTGGGCGAAACGCACGTTTAGCGTCAAAACGGAGCAAAAGCGGCGATTCGGTGCGCGAAGCGCATGTTTCGTTGCAAAAGCGGCGATTTGGTGCACAAAACGCATGTTTCCTTGCAAAAGCGGCGATTTGGTGTACGAAACGCACGTCTGGTTCCAAAACGGAGCAAAAGCGGCGATTCGGTGCGCGAAACGCATGTTTCGTTGCAAAAGCGGCGTTTTGGTGCACGAAAGGAACGTTTATCTTCAAAACTGTGCAAAAGCAGCGATTTGGTGCACGAAACGCACGTTTCTTGCCAAAACGCAGCAAAAGCGGCGGTTCGGTGCGCGAAACGCAAGTTTCTTGCCAAAAGGGAGCAAAAGCGGCCTTTTTGGTGCACGAAACGCACGTATCCTGCCAAAACGGAGCAAAAGCGGCGATTCGGTGAGCGAAACGCACGTTTCGTCGCAAAAGCGGCGTTTTGGTGGACGAAACGCACGTTTCTTGCCAAAACGGAGCAAAAGCGGCGGTTCGGTGCGCGAAACGCACGTTTCGCTGCGAAAGCAGAGTTTTGGTGCACGAAACGCACGTTTAGAGTCAAAACAGTGCAAAAACAGCGATTTGGTGCACGAAACGCACGTTTCGCTGCGAAAGCGGCGGTTTGTTGCACGAAACGCCCGTCTAGCGTCAAAACTGTACAAGAGCAGCGATTTGGTGCACGAAACACACGTTTCTTGCCAAAACGGAGCAAAAGCGGCGATTCGGTGGGCGAAACGCACGTTTCGCTGCGAAAGCAGAGGTTTGGTGCACGAAACGCACGTTTAGAGTCAAAACAGTGCAAAAGCAGCGATTTGGTGCACGAAACGCACGTTCCTTGCCAAAACGGAGCAAAAGCGGCGTTTTGGTGCACGAAACGCACGTTTCGCTGCGAAAGCAGAGTTTTGGTGCACGAAACGCACGTTTAGAGTCAAAACAGTGCAAAAGCAGCGATTCGGTGCGCGAAACGCACGTTTCGTTGCAAAAGCGGCGTTTTGGTGCACGAAACGCACGTTTAGATTCAAAACAGTGCAAAAGCAGCGATTTGGTGCACGAAACGCACGTTGCTTGCCAAAACGGAGCAAAAGCGGCGTTCTGGTGCACGAAATGCACGTTTAGCGTCAAAACTGTGCAAAAGCAGCGATTTGGTGCACGAAACGCACGTTTCTTGCCAAAGCGGTGCAAAAGCGGCGATTCGGTGCGCGAAACTCACGTTTCGTTGCAAAAGCGGCGTTTTGGTGCACGAAACGCACCTTTAGCCACAAAACTGCGCAAAAGCAGCGATTTGGAGCATGAAACGCACGTTCCTTGCCAAAACGGAGCAAAAGCGGCGTTTTGGTGCACGAAACGCACGTTTCGCTGCGAAAGCAGAGTTTTGGTGCACGAAACGCACGTTTAGAGTCAAAACAGTGCAAAAGCAGCGATTTGTTGCACGAAACGCACGTTTCTTGCCAAAACGGAGCAAAAGCGGCGTTCTGGTGCACGAAGTGCACGTTTAGCGTCAAAACTGTGCAAAAGCAGCGATTGGGTGCACGAAACGCACATTTCTTGCCAAAACGGAGCAAAACCGGCGATTCGGTGCGCGAAACGCACGTTTCGTTGCAAATGCGGCTATTTGGTCCACGAAACGCACGTTTAGCGTCAAAACGGAGCGAAAGCAGCTATTCGGTGCGCGAAACGCACGTATCGTTGCAAAAGCGGCGATTCTGTGCGCGAAACGCAGGTTTCGTTGCAAAAGCGCCGATTTGGTGTACGAAATGCACGTTTAGCGTCAAAACGGAGCAAAATCGGCGATTTGGTGCACGAAGCACGCGTTTCGTTGCAAAAGCGGCGATTTGGTGCATGGCACGCACGTTTCTTGCCAAAACGGAGCAAAAACAGCGATTCGTCCGCGAAACGCACGTTTCGTTGCAAATGCGGCTATTTGGTCCACGAAACGCACGTTTAGCGTCAAAACGGAGCGAAAGCAGCTATTCGGTGCGCGAAACGCACGTATCGTTGCAAAAGCGGCGATTTGGTGCACAAAACGCACGTTTCGATGCAAAAGCGGCGATTTGGTGCACGAAACGCATGTTTCATGCCAAAACGGAGTAAAAGCAGCGATTCGGTGCGCGAAACGCACGTTTCGTTGCAAAAGCGGCGTTTTGGTGCACGAAACGCACGTTTAGCGTCAAAACTGTGCAAAAGCAGCGATTTGGTGCACGAAACGCACGTTTCTTGCCAAAAGGGAGCAAAAGCGGCGTTTTGGTGCACGACGTGCACGTTTAGCTTCAAAACTGTGTCAAAGCAGCGATTTGGTGCACGAAACGCACGTATCCTGCCAAAACGGAGCAAAAGCGGCTATTCGGTGCGCGAAACGCACGTTTCGTTGCGAAAGCGGCGTTTAGGTGCGCGAAACGCACGTTTCGCTGCGAAAGGGGCGTTTAGGTGCGCGAAACGCACGTTTAGCGTCAAAATTGTGCAAAAGCAGCGATTGGGTGCACGAAACGCACATTTCTTGCCAAAACGGAGCAAAACCGGCGATTCGGTGCGCGAAACGCACGTTTCGTTGTAAAAACGGCGTTTTGGTGCACGAAACGCACGTTTCTTGCCAAAGGGGAGCAAAAGCGGTGATTCGGTGCGCGAGACGCACGTTTCGCTGCAAAAACGGCGTTTTGGTGCACGAAACGCACGTTTAGCGTCAAAACTGTGCAAAAGCAGCGATTTGGTGCACGAAACGCACGTTTCGATACAAAAACAGCGATTTAGTGCACGAAACGCACGTTTTTTGCCAAAACGGAGCAAAAGCGGCGATTCGGTGCGCGAAACGCACGTTTCGTTGCAAAAGCGGCGTTTTGGTACACGAAACGCACGTTTTGCGTCAAAACTGCGCAAAAGCAGCGATTTGGTGCGCGAAACGCACGTTTCGTTGCAAAAGCAGCGATTTAGTGCACGAAACGCACGTTGCTTGCCAAAACGGAGCAAAAGCGGCGTTCTGGTGCACGAAATGCACGTTTAGCGTCAAAACTGTGCAAAAGCAGCGATTTGGTGCACGAAACGCACGTTTCCTGCCAAAACGGGGCAAAAGCGGCGATTCGGTGCGCGAAACGCACGTTTCGTTGCAAAAGCGGCGATTTGGTGCACGAAACGCACGTTTCTTGCCAAAACGGAGTAAAAGCGGCGATTCGGTGCGCGATACGCACGTTTAGTTGCAAAAGCGGCGATTTGGTGCACGAAACCCACGATTCTTGCCAAAACGGAGCAATAGCGGCGATTCGGTGCGCGAAACGCACGCTTCGTTGCCATGGCGGCGATTCGGTGAGCGAAACGCACGTTTCGTTGCAAAAGCGGCGATTCGGTGCACGAAACGCACGTTTCCTGCCAAAACGGGGCAAAAGCGGCGATTCGGTGCGCGAAACGCACGTTTCGTTGCAAAAGCGGCGATTTGGTGCACGAAACGCACGTTTCTTGCCAAAACGGAGTAAAAGCGGCGTTCTGGTGCACGAAATGCACGTTTAGCGTCAAAACTGTGCAAAAGCAGCGATTTGGTGCACGAAACGCACGTTTCTTGCCAAAGCGGTGCAAAAGCGGCGATTCGGTGCGCGAAACGCACGTTTCGTTGCAAAAGCGGCGTTTTGGTGCACGAAACGCACGTTTAGATTCAAAACAGTGCAAAAGCAGCGATTTGGTGCACGAAACGCACGTTGCTTGCCAAAACGGAGCAAAAGCGGCGTTCTGGTGCACGAAATGCACGTTTAGCGTCAAAACTGTGCAAAAGCAGCGATTTGGTGCACGAAACGCACGTTTCTTGCCAAAGCGGTGCAAAAGCGGCGATTCGGTGCGCGAAACTCACGTTTCGTTGCAAAAGCGGCGTTTTGGTGCACGAAACGCACCTTTAGCCACAAAACTGCGCAAAAGCAGCGATTTGGAGCATGAAACGCACGTTCCTTGCCAAAACGGAGCAAAAGCGGCGTTTTGGTGCACGAAACGCACGTTTCGCTGCGAAAGCAGAGTTTTGGTGCACGAAACGCACGTTTAGAGTCAAAACAGTGCAAAAGCAGCGATTTGTTGCACGAAACGCACGTTTCTTGCCAAAACGGAGCAAAAGCGGCGTTCTGGTGCACGAAGTGCACGTTTAGCGTCAAAACTGTGCAAAAGCAGCGATTGGGTGCACGAAACGCACATTTCTTGCCAAAACGGAGCAAAACCGGCGATTCGGTGCGCGAAACGCACGTTTCGTTGCAAATGCGGCTATTTGGTCCACGAAACGCACGTTTAGCGTCAAAACGGAGCGAAAGCAGCTATTCGGTGCGCGAAACGCACGTATCGTTGCAAAAGCGGCGATTCTGTGCGCGAAACGCAGGTTTCGTTGCAAAAGCGCCGATTTGGTGTACGAAATGCACGTTTAGCGTCAAAACGGAGCAAAATCGGCGATTTGGTGCACGAAGCACGCGTTTCGTTGCAAAAGCGGCGATTTGGTGCATGGCACGCACGTTTCTTGCCAAAACGGAGCAAAAACAGCGATTCGTCCGCGAAACGCACGTTTCGTTGCAAATGCGGCTATTTGGTCCACGAAACGCACGTTTAGCGTCAAAACGGAGCGAAAGCAGCTATTCGGTGCGCGAAACGCACGTATCGTTGCAAAAGCGGCGATTTGGTGCACAAAACGCACGTTTCGATGCAAAAGCGGCGATTTGGTGCACGAAACGCATGTTTCATGCCAAAACGGAGTAAAAGCAGCGATTCGGTGCGCGAAACGCACGTTTCGTTGCAAAAGCGGCGTTTTGGTGCACGAAACGCACGTTTAGCGTCAAAACTGTGCAAAAGCAGCGATTTGGTGCACGAAACGCACGTTTCTTGCCAAAAGGGAGCAAAAGCGGCGTTTTGGTGCACGACGTGCACGTTTAGCTTCAAAACTGTGTCAAAGCAGCGATTTGGTGCACGAAACGCACGTATCCTGCCAAAACGGAGCAAAAGCGGCTATTCGGTGCGCGAAACGCACGTTTCGTTGCGAAAGCGGCGTTTAGGTGCGCGAAACGCACGTTTCGCTGCGAAAGGGGCGTTTAGGTGCGCGAAACGCACGTTTAGCGTCAAAATTGTGCAAAAGCAGCGATTGGGTGCACGAAACGCACATTTCTTGCCAAAACGGAGCAAAACCGGCGATTCGGTGCGCGAAACGCACGTTTCGTTGTAAAAACGGCGTTTTGGTGCACGAAACGCACGTTTCTTGCCAAAGGGGAGCAAAAGCGGTGATTCGGTGCGCGAGACGCACGTTTCGCTGCAAAAACGGCGTTTTGGTGCACGAAACGCACGTTTAGCGTCAAAACTGTGCAAAAGCAGCGATTTGGTGCACGAAACGCACGTTTCGATACAAAAACAGCGATTTAGTGCACGAAACGCACGTTTTTTGCCAAAACGGAGCAAAAGCGGCGATTCGGTGCGCGAAACGCACGTTTCGTTGCAAAAGCGGCGTTTTGGTACACGAAACGCACGTTTTGCGTCAAAACTGCGCAAAAGCAGCGATTTGGTGCGCGAAACGCACGTTTCGTTGCAAAAGCAGCGATTTAGTGCACGAAACGCACGTTGCTTGCCAAAACGGAGCAAAAGCGGCGTTCTGGTGCACGAAATGCACGTTTAGCGTCAAAACTGTGCAAAAGCAGCGATTTGGTGCACGAAACGCACGTTTCCTGCCAAAACGGGGCAAAAGCGGCGATTCGGTGCGCGAAACGCACGTTTCGTTGCAAAAGCGGCGATTTGGTGCACGAAACGCACGTTTCTTGCCAAAACGGAGTAAAAGCGGCGATTCGGTGCGCGATACGCACGTTTAGTTGCAAAAGCGGCGATTTGGTGCACGAAACCCACGATTCTTGCCAAAACGGAGCAATAGCGGCGATTCGGTGCGCGAAACGCACGCTTCGTTGCCATGGCGGCGATTCGGTGAGCGAAACGCACGTTTCGTTGCAAAAGCGGCGATTCGGTGCACGAAACGCACGTTTCCTGCCAAAACGGGGCAAAAGCGGCGATTCGGTGCGCGAAACGCACGTTTCGTTGCAAAAGCGGCGATTTGGTGCACGAAACGCACGTTTCTTGCCAAAACGGAGTAAAAGCGGCGATTCGGTCCGCGAAACGCACGTTTCGTTCCAAAAGCGGCGATTTAGTGCACAAAACACATGTTTCGTTGCAAAAGCGGCGATTTGGTGTACGAAACGCACGTCTGGTGCCAAAACGAAGCAAAAGCGGCGATGCGGTGCGCGAAACGCCCGTTTCGTTGCAGAAGTGGCGACTCGGTGCACGAAACGCACGCTTCTTGCCAAAACGGCGTAAAAGCAACGATTCGGTGCGCGAAACGCACGTTTCGTTGCAAAAACGGCGATTTCGTGCACAAAACGCACGTCTCGTTGCAATAGCTGCGATTTGGTGCGCTAAAGGCACGTTTCGATGCCAAAGCGGCGATCTGGTGCACGAAACGCACGTTTCGTTGTAAAAATGGCGATTTGGTGGATGAAACGTACGTTTCGTTGCAAAAGCGGCGATTTGGTGCATGAAACGCACGTTTCTTGCCAAAAGCGGCGATTTGGTGCCCGAAACGCACGTTTCGTTGCAATAGCTGCGATTTGGTGCGCGAAAGGCACTTTTCGATGCAATAGCGGCGATTTGGGGCACGAAACGCACGTTTCGTTGCAAAAGCGGCGATTTGGTGCACGAAACGCACGTTTCTTGCCAAAACGGAGTAAAAGCGGCGATTCGGACCGCGAAACGCACGCTTCGTTGCAAAAGCGGAGATTTGGTGCACGAAACGCACGTTTCTTGCCAAAACGGACCAAAAGCGGCGATTCGGTGCGCGAAACGCACGTTTCGTTGCAAATGCGGCGATTTGGTGAACGAAATGCACGTTTAGCGTCTAAACGGAGCAAAAGCAGCGATTCGGTGCGCGAAACGCACGTTTCATTTCAAAAGCGGCGTTTTCGTACACGAAGCGCACGTTTCGTTGCAAAAGCGGCGATTTGGTGCACGAAACGCACGTTTCGTTGTAAAAATGGCGATTTGGTGGATGAAACGTACGTTTCGTTGCAAAAGCGGCGATTTGGTGCATGAAACGCACGTTTCTTGCCAAAACGGAGCAAAAGCAGCGATTCGGTAGGCGAAACGCACGTTTCGTTGCAGAAGGGGCGATATGGTGCAGGAAACGCACGTTTAGCGTCAAAACGGACCAAAAGCAGCGATTCGGTGCGCGAAACGCACGTTTCGTTGCAAAAGCGGCGATTTGGTGAACGAAATGCACGTTTAGCGTCTAAACGGAGCAAAAGCAGCGATTCGGTGCGCGAAACGCACGTTTCATTTCAAAAGCGGCGTTTTCGTGCACGAAGCGCACGTTTCGTTGCAAAAGCGGCGATTTGGTGCACGAAACGCACGTTTCGTTGTAAAAATGGCGATTTGGTGGATGAAACGTACGTTTCGTTGCAAAAGCGGCGATTTGGTGCATGAAACGCACGTTTCTTGCCAAAACGGAGCAAAAGCAGCGATTCGGTAGGCGAAACGCACGTTTCGTTGCAGAAGGGGCGATATGGTGCAGGAAACGCACGTTTAGCGTCAAAACGGACCAAAAGCAGCGATTCGGTGCGCGAAACGCACGTTTCGTTGCAAAAGCGGTGTTTTCGTGCTCGAAGCGCACGTTTCCTTGCAAAAGCGGCGATTTGGTGCACGAAACGCACGTTTCGTTGCAATAGCGGCGATTTGGTGCACGAAACGAAAATTTCTTGCCAAAACGGAGCAAAAGCGGCGATTCGGTGCGCGAAACGCACGTTTCGTTGCAAAAGCGGCGAATTGGTGCGCAAAACGCACGTTTCGTTGCAAAAGCGGCGATTTGGTGCACGAAGCGCAGGTTTCGTTGCAAAAGCGGCGATTTGTTGCATGAAACGCACGTTTCTTGCCAAAACGGAACAAAAGCAGCGATTCGGTCCGCGAAACGCACGTTTCGTTGCAAAAGCGGCGTTTTGGTGCACGAAACGCACGGTTAACATCAAAACGGAGCAAAAGCAGCGATTCGGTGCGCGAAACGCACATTTCGTTGCAAAAGCGTCGTTTTCGTGCACAAAGCGCACGTTTCGTTGCAAAAGCGGAGATTTGGTGCACGAAACGCACGTTTCGTTGCAATAGCGGCGATTTGGTGCGCGAAAGGCACGTTTCGACGCAAAAGCGGCGATTTTGTGCACGAAACGCACGTTTCGTTGCAAAAGCGGCGATTTGGTGCACGAAACGCACGTTTGGTTGCAAAAGCGGCGATTTGGTGCACGAAACGCACGTTTCGTTGCAGCAGCGGCGATTTGTTGCGCGAAAGGCACGTTTCGAAGCAAAAGCGGCGATTTGGTGCTCGAAAGGCCCTTTTCGATGCAAAAGTGGCGATTTGGTGCACGAAACGCACGTTTCGTTGCAAAAGCGGCAATTCGGTGCGCGAAACGCACGTTTCGTAGCAAAAGCGGCGATTTGGTGTACGAGACGCACCTCTGGTGCCAAAACAGAGCAAAAGCGGCTATTCGGTGCACGAAACGAAAATTTCTTGCCAAAACGGAGCAAAAGCGGCGATTCGGTGCACGATACCCACGTTTCATTGCAAAAGCGGCGTTCTGGTGCACGAAAGGCACGTTTCGTTGCAAAAGCAACGTTTTGGTGCACGAAACGCACGTTTTGCGATAAAACTGTGCAGAAGGAGCGATTTGGTGCACGAAACGCACGTTCCCTGCCAAAACGGGGCAAAATCGGCGATTCGGTGCAAGAAACGCACGTTTCGTTGCAAAAGCGGCGTTTTGGTGCACCGAACGCACGTTTCCTGCCAAAACGGAGCAAAAGCGGCGATTCGGTGCACGAAACGCAGGTTTCGTTACAAAAGCGGCGATTTGGTGCACGAAACGCACGTTTCGTTGCAATAGCGGCGATTTGGTGCGCGAAAGGCACGTTTCGATGCAAAAGCGGCGATTTGGTGCACGAAACGCACGTTTGGTTGCAAAAGCGGCGATTTGGTGCACGAAACGCACGTTTCGTTGCAATAGCGGCGATTTGGTGCACGAAACGCACGTTTAGCGTCAAAACTGTGCAAAAGCAGCGATTTGGTGCATGAAACGCACGTTTCCTGCCAAAACGGAGCAAAAGCGGCGATTCGGTGCACGGAACGCACGTTTCGTTGCAAAAGCGGCGTTTTGGTGCACGAAACGCACGTTTCGTTGCAAAAGCGGCGTTTTGGTGCACGAAACGTACGTTACTTGCCAAAACGGAGCAAAAGCGGCGATTCGGTGCGCGAAACGCACGTTTCGTCGAAGGAGCGGCGATTTGGTGCACGAAACAAACGTTTCTTGCCAAAACGGAGCAAAAGCAGCGATTCGGAGCACGAAACGCACGTTTCGTTGCAAAAGCGGCGATTCGGTGCACGAAACCCACGATTATTGCCAAAACGGAGCAATAGCGGCGATTCGGTGCGCGAAACGCACGTTTCGTTGCAAAAGCGGCGATTTGGTGCACAAAACGTATGTCTCGTTGCAAAAGCGGCGATTTGGTGTACGAAACGCACGTCTGGTGCCAAAACGGAGTAAAATCGGCGATTCGGTGCGCAAGAAGCACGTTTCGTTGCAAAGCGGCGATTCGGTGTGCGAAACGCACGTTGCGTTGCAAAAGCGGCGATTTGGTGCACGAAACGCACGTCTTGTGCCAAAACGGAGCAATAGCGGCGATTCGGTGCGCGTAACGCACGTTTCGTTGCCATGGCGGCGATTTGGTGCACAAAACGCATGTTTCGCTGCAAAAGCGGCGATTTGGTGTACGAAACGCACGTCTGGGGCCTAAACGGAGCAGAAGCGGTGATTCGGTGCGCAAAACGCACGCTTCGTTGCCATGGCGGCGATTCGGTGCGCGAAACGCACGTTTCGTTGCAAAACCGGCGTTTTGGGGCACGAAGCGCACGATTCTTGCCAAAACGGAGTGAAAGCGGCGATTCGGTGCGCGAAACGCACGTTTCGTTGCAATAGCGGCGATTTGGTGCACAAAACGCACGCTTCCTGCCAAAACGGAGCAAAAGCAGCGATTCGGTCCGCGAAACGCACGCTTCGTTGCAAAAGCGGCGGTTTGGTGCACGAAACGCACGTTTAGCATCAAAACGGAGCAAAAGCAGCGATTCGGTGCGCGAAACGCACATTTCGCTGCAAAAGCGTCGTTTTCGTGCACGAAGCGCACGTTTCGTTGCAAAAGCGGAGATTTGGTGCACGAAACGCACGTTTCGTTGCAAAAGCGGAGATTTGGTGCACGAAACGCACGTTTCGTTGCAATAGCGGCGATTTGGTGCGCGAAAGGCACGTTTCGACGCAAAAGCGGCGATTTGGTGCACGAAACGCACGATTCATTGCAGTAGCGGCGATTGTTGCGCGAAAGGCACGTTTCGAAGCAAAAGCGGCGATTTGGTGCACGAAACGCACGCTTCGTTGCAAAAGCGGCAATTCGGTGCGCGAAACGCACGTTTCTTAGCAGAAGCGGCGATTTGGTGCACGAAACGCACGTTTCGTTGCAAAAGCGGCTATTCGGTGCGCGAAACGCACGTTTCTTTCCAAAACGGAGCAAAAGCAGCGTTTCGGGGGCGCGATACGCACGTTTCGTTGCAAAAGCGGCGATTCGGTGCCCGAAACCCACGATTCTTTCCAAAACGGAGCAATAGCGGCGATTCGGTGCGCGAAACGCACGCTTCGTTGCCATGGCGGCGATTCGGTGCGCGAAACGCACGTTTCGTTGCAAAACCGGCGTTTTGGGGCACGAAGCGCACGTTTCTTGCCAAAACGGAGCAAAAGCGGCGATTCGGTGCGCGAAATGCACGTTTCTTGCCAAAACGGAGCAAAAGCAGCGATTCGGTCCGCGAAACGCACGTTTCGTGACAAAACGGAGCAAAAGGAGCGTTTCGGTGCGCGATACGCACGTTTCGGTGCAATAGCGGCGATTTGGTGCACGAAACAAACGTTTCTTGCCAAAACGGAGCAAAAGCGGCGATTTGGTGCACGAAACAAACGTTTCTTGCCAAAACGGAGCAAAAGCAGCGTATCTGTGCGCGATACGCACGTTTCGTTGCAATAGCGGCGATTTGGTGAATGAAACGCCCGTTTCTTGCCAAAACGTAGTAAAAGCGGCGATTCGGTGCGCGAAACGCACGTTTCGTTGCAAAAGCGGCGACTTGGTGCACAAAACGCACGATTGTTGCCAAAACGGAGCAAAAGCGGCGATTCGGTGCGCGAAACGCACGCTTCGTTGCCATGGCGGCGATTCGGTGCGCGAAACGCACGTTTCGTTGCAAAACCGGCGTTTTGGGGCACGAAGCGCACGTTTCTTGCCAAAACGGAACAAAAGCGGCGATTCGGTGCGCGTAATGCACGTTTCTTGCCAAAACGGAGCAAAAGGAGCGTTTCGGTGCGCGATACGCACGTTTCGGTGCAATAGCGGCGATTTGGTGAACTAAACGCACGTTTCGTTGCAGAAGCGGCGATTCGGTGCACGAAACGCACGCTTCTTGCCAATACGGAGCAAAAGAGGCGATTCGATGCACGAAGCGCACGTTTCGTTGCAGAAGCGGCGATTTGGTGCACGAAACTATCGTTTCTTGCCAAAACGGAGTAAAAGCAACGATTCGGTGCGCGAAACGCACGTTTCGTTGCAAAAACGGCGATTTCGTGCACGAAACGCAGCTTTTTGCCAGAACGGAGCAAAAGCGTCGATTCGGTGCGCGAAACGCACGTTTCGTTGCAAAATCGGCGATTTGGTGCACGAAACGCACGTCTCGTTGCAATAGCGGCGATTTGGTGCGCTAAAGGCACGTTTCGATGCAAAAGCGGCGATTTGGTGTACGAAACGCACGTCTGGTGCCAAAACGAAGCAAAAGCGGCGATGAGGTGCGCGAAACGCACGTTTCTTGCCAATCGGAGTAAAAACAACGATTCGGTGCGCGAAACGCAGGTTTCGTTGCAAAAGCGGCGATTTGGTGCTCGAAACGCATGTTTCTTGCTAAAGCGGAGTAAAAGCAGCGATTCGGTGCCCGAAACGCACGTTTCGTTGCAAATGCGGCGATTTGGTGCACAAAAGGCACGTTTCTTGCCAAAACGGAGCAAAAGCGGCGATTCGGTGCGCGAAACGCACGTTTCGTTGCAAAAGCGGCGATTTGGTGCATGAAACGCACGTTTCTTGCCAAAACGGTGTAAAAGCGGCGATTCGGTCCGCGAAACGCACGTTTCGTTGCAAAAGCGGCTATTTGGTGCACGAAACCGACGTTTCTTGCAAAAACAGAACAAAAGCGGCGATTCGGTGCGCGAAACCCACGATTCTTTCCAAAACGGAGCAATAGCGGCGATTCGGTGCGCGAAACGCACGCTTCGTTGCCATGGCGGCGATTCGGTGCGCGAAACGCACGTTTCGTTGCAAAACCGGCGTTTTGGGGCACGAAGCGCACGTTTCTTGCCAAAACGGAGCAAAAGCGGCGATTCGGTGCGCGAAATGCACGTTTCTTGCCAAAACGGAGCAAAAGCAGCGATTCGGTCCGCGAAACGCACGTTTCGTGCCAAAACGGAGCAAAAGGAGCGTTCTGGTGCACGAAATGCACGTTTAGCGTCAAAACTGTGCAAAAGCAGCGATTTGGTGCACGAAACGCACGTTTCCTGCCAAAACGGGGCAAAAGCGGCGATTCGGTGCGCGGAACGCACGTTTCGTTGCAAAAGCGGCGATTTGGTGCACGAAACGCACGTTTCTTGCCAAAACGGAGTAAAAGCGGCGATTCGGTGCGCGATACGCACGTTTAGTTGCAAAAGCGGCGATTTGGTGCACGAAACCCACGATTCTTGCCAAAACGGAGCAATAGCGGCGATTCGGTGCGCGAAACGCACGCTTCGTTGCCATGGCGGCGATTCGGTGAGCGAAACGCACGTTTCGTTGCAAAAGCGGCGATTCGGTGCACGAAACGCACGTTTCCTGCCAAAACGGGGCAAAAGCGGCGATTCGGTGCGCGAAACGCACGTTTCGTTGCAAAAGCGGCGATTTGGTGCACGAAACGCACGTTTCTTGCCAAAACGGAGTAAAAGCGGCGATTCGGTCCGCGAAACGCACGTTTCGTTCCAAAAGCGGCGATTTAGTGCACAAAACACATGTTTCGTTGCAAAAGCGGCGATTTGGTGTACGAAACGCACGTCTGGTGCCAAAACGAAGCAAAAGCGGCGATGCGGTGCGCGAAACGCCCGTTTCGTTGCAGAAGTGGCGACTCGGTGCACGAAACGCACGCTTCTTGCCAAAACGGCGTAAAAGCAACGATTCGGTGCGCGAAACGCACGTTTCGTTGCAAAAACGGCGATTTCGTGCACAAAACGCACGTCTCGTTGCAATAGCTGCGATTTGGTGCGCTAAAGGCACGTTTCGATGCCAAAGCGGCGATCTGGTGCACGAAACGCACGTTTCGTTGTAAAAATGGCGATTTGGTGGATGAAACGTACGTTTCGTTGCAAAAGCGGCGATTTGGTGCATGAAACGCACGTTTCTTGCCAAAAGCGGCGATTTGGTGCCCGAAACGCACGTTTCGTTGCAATAGCTGCGATTTGGTGCGCGAAAGGCACTTTTCGATGCAATAGCGGCGATTTGGGGCACGAAACGCACGTTTCGTTGCAAAAGCGGCGATTTGGTGCACGAAACGCACGTTTCTTGCCAAAACGGAGTAAAAGCGGCGATTCGGACCGCGAAACGCACGCTTCGTTGCAAAAGCGGAGATTTGGTGCACGAAACGCACGTTTCTTGCCAAAACGGACCAAAAGCGGCGATTCGGTGCGCGAAACGCACGTTTCGTTGCAAATGCGGCGATTTGGTGAACGAAATGCACGTTTAGCGTCTAAACGGAGCAAAAGCAGCGATTCGGTGCGCGAAACGCACGTTTCATTTCAAAAGCGGCGTTTTCGTACACGAAGCGCACGTTTCGTTGCAAAAGCGGCGATTTGGTGCACGAAACGCACGTTTCGTTGTAAAAATGGCGATTTGGTGGATGAAACGTACGTTTCGTTGCAAAAGCGGCGATTTGGTGCATGAAACGCACGTTTCTTGCCAAAACGGAGCAAAAGCAGCGATTCGGTAGGCGAAACGCACGTTTCGTTGCAGAAGGGGCGATATGGTGCAGGAAACGCACGTTTAGCGTCAAAACGGACCAAAAGCAGCGATTCGGTGCGCGAAACGCACGTTTCGTTGCAAAAGCGGCGATTTGGTGAACGAAATGCACGTTTAGCGTCTAAACGGAGCAAAAGCAGCGATTCGGTGCGCGAAACGCACGTTTCATTTCAAAAGCGGCGTTTTCGTGCACGAAGCGCACGTTTCGTTGCAAAAGCGGCGATTTGGTGCACGAAACGCACGTTTCGTTGTAAAAATGGCGATTTGGTGGATGAAACGTACGTTTCGTTGCAAAAGCGGCGATTTGGTGCATGAAACGCACGTTTCTTGCCAAAACGGAGCAAAAGCAGCGATTCGGTAGGCGAAACGCACGTTTCGTTGCAGAAGAGGCGATATGGTGCAGGAAACGCACGTTTAGCGTCAAAACGGACCAAAAGCAGCGATTCGGTGCGCGAAACGCACGTTTCGTTGCAAAAGCGGTGTTTTCGTGCTCGAAGCGCACGTTTCCTTGCAAAAGCGGCGATTTGGTGCACGAAACGCACGTTTCGTTGCAATAGCGGCGATTTGGTGCACGAAACGAAAATTTCTTGCCAAAACGGAGCAAAAGCGGCGATTCGGTGCGCGAAACGCACGTTTCGTTGCAAAAGCGGCGAATTGGTGCGCAAAACGCACGTTTCGTTGCAAAAGCGGCGATTTGGTGCACGAAGCGCAGGTTTCGTTGCAAAAGCGGCGATTTGTTGCATGAAACGCACGTTTCTTGCCAAAACGGAACAAAAGCAGCGATTCGGTCCGCGAAACGCACGTTTCGTTGCAAAAGCGGCGTTTTGGTGCACGAAACGCACGGTTAACATCAAAACGGAGCAAAAGCAGCGATTCGGTGCGCGAAACGCACATTTCGTTGCAAAAGCGTCGTTTTCGTGCACAAAGCGCACGTTTCGTTGCAAAAGCGGAGATTTGGTGCACGAAACGCACGTTTCGTTGCAATAGCGGCGATTTGGTGCGCGAAAGGCACGTTTCGACGCAAAAGCGGCGATTTTGTGCACGAAACGCACGTTTCGTTGCAAAAGCGGCGATTTGGTGCACGAAACGCACGTTTGGTTGCAAAAGCGGCGATTTGGTGCACGAAACGCACGTTTCGTTGCAGCAGCGGCGATTTGTTGCGCGAAAGGCACGTTTCGAAGCAAAAGCGGCGATTTGGTGCTCGAAAGGCCCTTTTCGATGCAAAAGTGGCGATTTGGTGCACGAAACGCACGTTTCGTTGCAAAAGCGGCAATTCGGTGCGCGAAACGCACGTTTCGTAGCAAAAGCGGCGATTTGGTGTACGAGACGCACCTCTGGTGCCAAAACAGAGCAAAAGCGGCTATTCGGTGCACGAAACGAAAATTTCTTGCCAAAACGGAGCAAAAGCGGCGATTCGGTGCACGATACCCACGTTTCATTGCAAAAGCGGCGTTCTGGTGCACGAAAGGCACGTTTCGTTGCAAAAGCAACGTTTTGGTGCACGAAACGCACGTTTTGCGATAAAACTGTGCAGAAGGAGCGATTTGGTGCACGAAACGCACGTTCCCTGCCAAAACGGGGCAAAATCGGCGATTCGGTGCAAGAAACGCACGTTTCGTTGCAAAAGCGGCGTTTTGGTGCACCGAACGCACGTTTCCTGCCAAAACGGAGCAAAAGCGGCGATTCGGTGCACGAAACGCAGGTTTCGTTACAAAAGCGGCGATTTGGTGCACGAAACGCACGTTTCGTTGCAATAGCGGCGATTTGGTGCGCGAAAGGCACGTTTCGATGCAAAAGCGGCGATTTGGTGCACGAAACGCACGTTTGGTTGCAAAAGCGGCGATTTGGTGCACGAAACGCACGTTTCGTTGCAATAGCGGCGATTTGGTGCACGAAACGCACGTTTAGCGTCAAAACTGTGCAAAAGCAGCGATTTGGTGCATGAAACGCACGTTTCCTGCCAAAACGGAGCAAAAGCGGCGATTCGGTGCACGGAACGCACGTTTCGTTGCAAAAGCGGCGTTTTGGTGCACGAAACGCACGTTTCGTTGCAAAAGCGGCGTTTTGGTGCACGAAACGTACGTTACTTGCCAAAACGGAGCAAAAGCGGCGATTCGGTGCGCGAAACGCACGTTTCGTCGAAGGAGCGGCGATTTGGTGCACGAAACAAACGTTTCTTGCCAAAACGGAGCAAAAGCAGCGATTCGGAGCACGAAACGCACGTTTCGTTGCAAAAGCGGCGATTCGGTGCACGAAACCCACGATTATTGCCAAAACGGAGCAATAGCGGCGATTCGGTGCGCGAAACGCACGTTTCGTTGCAAAAGCGGCGATTTGGTGCACAAAACGTATGTCTCGTTGCAAAAGCGGCGATTTGGTGTACGAAACGCACGTCTGGTGCCAAAACGGAGTAAAATCGGCGATTCGGTGCGCAAGAAGCACGTTTCGTTTCCAAAGCGGCGATTCGGTGTGCGAAACGCACGTTGCGTTGCAAAAGCGGCGATTTGGTGCACGAAACGCACGTCTTGTGCCAAAACGGAGCAATAGCGGCGATTCGGTGCGCGTAACGCACGTTTCGTTGCCATGGCGGCGATTTGGTGCACAAAACGCATGTTTCGCTGCAAAAGCGGCGATTTGGTGTACGAAACGCACGTCTGGGGCCTAAACGGAGCAGAAGCGGTGATTCGGTGCGCAAAACGCACGCTTCGTTGCCATGGCGGCGATTCGGTGCGCGAAACGCACGTTTCGTTGCAAAACCGGCGTTTTGGGGCACGAAGCGCACGATTCTTGCCAAAACGGAGTGAAAGCGGCGATTCGGTGCGCGAAACGCACGTTTCGTTGCAATAGCGGCGATTTGGTGCACAAAACGCACGCTTCCTGCCAAAACGGAGCAAAAGCAGCGATTCGGTCCGCGAAACGCACGCTTCGTTGCAAAAGCGGCGGTTTGGTGCACGAAACGCACGTTTAGCATCAAAACGGAGCAAAAGCAGCGATTCGGTGCGCGAAACGCACATTTCGCTGCAAAAGCGTCGTTTTCGTGCACGAAGCGCACGTTTCGTTGCAAAAGCGGAGATTTGGTGCACGAAACGCACGTTTCGTTGCAAAAGCGGAGATTTGGTGCACGAAACGCACGTTTCGTTGCAATAGCGGCGATTTGGTGCGCGAAAGGCACGTTTCGACGCAAAAGCGGCGATTTGGTGCACGAAACGCACGATTCATTGCAGTAGCGGCGATTGTTGCGCGAAAGGCACGTTTCGAAGCAAAAGCGGCGATTTGGTGCACGAAACGCACGCTTCGTTGCAAAAGCGGCAATTCGGTGCGCGAAACGCACGTTTCTTAGCAGAAGCGGCGATTTGGTGCACGAAACGCACGTTTCGTTGCAAAAGCGGCTATTCGGTGCGCGAAACGCACGTTTCTTTCCAAAACGGAGCAAAAGCAGCGTTTCGGGGGCGCGATACGCACGTTTCGTTGCAAAAGCGGCGATTCGGTGCCCGAAACCCACGATTCTTTCCAAAACGGAGCAATAGCGGCGATTCGGTGCGCGAAACGCACGCTTCGTTGCCATGGCGGCGATTCGGTGCGCGAAACGCACGTTTCGTTGCAAAACCGGCGTTTTGGGGCACGAAGCGCACGTTTCTTGCCAAAACGGAGCAAAAGCGGCGATTTGGTGCACGAAACAAACGTTTCTTGCCAAAACGGAGCAAAAGCGGCGATTCGGTGCGCGAAACGCACGCTTCGTTGCCATGGCGGCGATTCGGTGCGCGAAACGCACGTTTCGTTGCAAAACCGGCGTTTTGGGGCACGAAGCGCACGTTTCTTGCCAAAACGGAACAAAAGCGGCGATTCGGTGCGCGTAATGCACGTTTCTTGCCAAAACGGAGCAAAAGGAGCGTTTCGGTGCGCGATACGCACGTTTCGGTGCAATAGCGGCGATTTGGTGAACTAAACGCACGTTTCGTTGCAGAAGCGGCGATTCGGTGCACGAAACGCACGCTTCTTGCCAATACGGAGCAAAAGAGGCGATTCGATGCACGAAGCGCACGTTTCGTTGCAGAAGCGGCGATTTGGTGCACGAAACTATCGTTTCTTGCCAAAACGGAGTAAAAGCAACGATTCGGTGCGCGAAACGCACGTTTCGTTGCAAAAACGGCGATTTCGTGCACGAAACGCAGCTTTTTGCCAGAACGGAGCAAAAGCGTCGATTCGGTGCGCGAAACGCACATTTCGTTGCAAAATCGGCGATTTGGTGCACGAAACGCACGTCTCGTTGCAATAGCGGCGATTTGGTGCGCTAAAGGCACGTTTCGATGCAAAAGCGGCGATTTGGTGTACGAAACGCACGTCTGGTGCCAAAACGAAGCAAAAGCGGCGATGAGGTGCGCGAAACGCACGTTTCTTGCCAATCGGAGTAAAAACAACGATTCGGTGCGCGAAACGCAGGTTTCGTTGCAAAAGCGGCGATTTGGTGCACGAAACGCATGTTTCTTGCTAAAGCGGAGTAAAAGCAGCGATTCGGTGCCCGAAACGCACGTTTCGTTGCAAATGCGGCGATTTGGTGCACAAAAGGCACGTTTCTTGCCAAAACGGAGCAAAAGCGGCGATTCGGTCCGCGAAACGCACGTTTCGTTGCAAAAGCGGCGATTTGGTGCACGAAACCGACGTTTCTTGCAAAAACAGAACAAAAGCGGCGATTCGGTGCGCGAAACCCACGATTCTTTCCAAAACGGAGCAATAGCGGCGATTCGGTGCGCGAAACGCACGCTTCGTTGCCATGGCGGCGATTCGGTGCGCGAAACGCACGTTTCGTTGCAAAACCGGCGTTTTGGGGCACGAAGCGCACGTTTCTTGCCAAAACGGAGCAAAAGCAGCGATTCGGTCCGCGAAACGCACGTTTCGTGCCAAAACGGAGCAAAAGGAGCGTTTCGGTGCGCGATACGCACGTTTCGGTGCAATAGCGGCGATTTGGTGCACGAAACAAACGTTTCTTGCCAAAACGTAGCAAAAGCGGCGATTTGGTGCACGAAACGCACGCTTCGTTGCCATGGCGGCGATTCGGTGCGCGAAACGCACGTTTCGTTGCAAAACCGGCGTTTTGGGGCACGAAGCGCACGTTTCTTGCCAAAACGGAACAAAAGCGGCGATTCGGTGCGCGTAATGCACGTTTCTTGCCAAAACGGAGCAAAAGGAGCGTTTCGGTGCGCGATACGCACGTTTCGGTGCAATAGCGGCGATTTGGTGAACTAAACGCACGTTTCGTTGCAGAAGCGGCGATTCGGTGCACGAAACGCACGCTTCTTGCCAATACGGAGCAAAAGAGGCGATTCGATGCACGAAGCGCACGTTTCGTTGCAGAAGCGGCGATTTGGTGCACGAAACTATCGTTTCTTGCCAAAACGGAGTAAAAGCAACGATTCGGTGCGCGAAACGCACGTTTCGTTGCAAAAACGGCGATTTCGTGCACGAAACGCAGCTTTTTGCCAGAACGGAGCAAAAGCGTCGATTCGGTGCGCGAAACGCACGTTTCGTTGCAAAATCGGCGATTTGGTGCACGAAACGCACGTCTCGTTGCAATAGCGGCGATTTGGTGCGCTAAAGGCACGTTTCGATGCAAAAGCGGCGATTTGGTGTACGAAACGCACGTCTGGTGCCAAAACGAAGCAAAAGCGGCGATGAGGTGCGCGAAACGCACGTTTCTTGCCAATCGGAGTAAAAACAACGATTCGGTGCGCGAAACGCAGGTTTCGTTGCAAAAGCGGCGATTTGGTGCACGAAACGCATGTTTCTTGCTAAAGCGGAGAAAAGCAGCGATTCGGTGCCCGAAACGCACGTTTCGTTGCAAATGCGGCGATTTGGTGCACAAAAGGCACGTTTCTTGCCAAAACGGAGCAAAAGCGGCGATTCGGTGCGCGAAACGCACGTTTCGTTGCAAAAGCGGCGATTTGGTGCATGAAACGCACGTTTCTTGCCAAAACGGTGTAAAAGCGGCGATTCGGTCCGCGAAACGCACGTTTCGTTGCAAAAGCGGCGATTTGGTGCACGAAACCGACGTTTCTTGCAAAAACAGAACAAAAGCGGCGATTCGGTGCGCGAAACGCACGTTTCGTTGCAAAAGCGGCGATTTGGTGCACGAAACGCACGTTTCTTGCCAAAACGGAGCAAAAGCGCCGATTCGGTGGGGGAAACGCACGTTTCTTGCCAAAACGGAGCAAAAGCGCCGATTCGGTGGGGGAAACGCACGTTTCTTGCCAAAACGGAGCAAAAGCGGTGATTCGGTGCGCGAAACGCACGTTTCGTGCCAAAAGCGGCGATTCGGTGTATGAAACGCACATTTGGTGCCAAAGGCGGCGATTCGGTGCGCGAAAGGCAGGTTTCGTTGCAAAAGCGGCGTTTTGGTGCACGAAACGCACGATTAGCCACAAAACTGTGCAAAAGCAGCGATTTGGTGCACGAAACGCACGTTTCTTGCCAAAACGGAGCAAAAGCGGCGTTCTGGTGCACGAAGTGCACGTTTAGCGTCAAAACTGTGCAAAAGCTGCGATTTGGTGCACGAAACGCACGTATCCTGCCGAAACGGAGCAAAAGCGGCGATCCGGGCGCGAAACGCGCGTTTCGATGCAAAAGCGGCGATTTGGTGCACGAAACCGACGTTTCTTGTAAAAACGGAACAAAAGCGGCGATTCGGTGCGCGAAACGCACGTTTCGTTGCAAAAGCGGCGATTTGGTGCACGAAACGCACGTTTCTTGCCAAAACGGAGCAAAAGCGCCGATTCGGTGGGGGAAACGCACGTTTCTTGCCAAAACGGAGCAAAAGCGGTGATTCGGTGCGCGAAACGCACGTTTCGTTGCAGAAGCGGCGATTTAGTGCACGAAACAAACGTTTCTTGCCAAAACGGAGCAAAAGCAGCGATTCGGTGCGCGCAACGCACGTTTCGTGCCAAAAGCGGCGATTCGGTGTATGAAATGCACATTTGGTGCCAAAAGCAGCGATTTGGTGCACGAAACGCACGTTTCGTTGCAAAAGCGGCGTTTTGGTGCACGAAACGCACGTGTAGCGTCAAAACTGTGCAAAAGCAGCGATTTGGTGCACGAAACGCACGTTTCTTGCCAAGACGAAGCAAAAGCGGCGGTTCGGTGCGCGAATCGCACGTTTCGCTGCAAAAGCGGCGTTTTGGTGCACGAAACGCACGTTTAGCGTAAAAACTGTGCAAAAGCAGCGACTTGGTGCACGAAACGCACGTTTCGTTGCAGATGCTGCGTTTTGGTGCACGAAACGCACCTTTCGTTGCAAGAGCGGCGTTTTGGTGCACGAAAGGCACGTATCCTGCCGAAACGGAGCAAAAGCGGCGATCCGGGGCGCGAAACGCGCGTTTCGTTGCAAAAGCGGCGTTTTGGTGCACGAAACGCACGCTTCTTCCTAAAACGGAGCAAAAGCGGCGATTCCGTGTGCGAAACGCACGTTTCGTTGCAAAAGCGGTGTTTTGGTGCACGAAACGCACGTTTAGCGTCAAAACTGTGCAAATGCAGCGATTCGGGGCGCGAAACGCACGTTTCGTTGCAAAAGCCGCGTTTTGGTGCACGAAACGCACGTGTAGCGTCAAAACTGTGCAAAAGCAGCGATTTGGTGCACGAATCGCACGTTTCTTGCCAAAACGGAGCAAAAGCGGCGGTTCGGTGTCCGAACCGCACGTTTCGCTGCAAAAGCGGCGTTTTGGTGCACGAAACGCACGTTTAGCGTAAAAACTGTGCAAAAGCAGCGATTTGGTGCACGAAACGCACGTTTCGTTGCAGATGTTGCGTTTTGGTGCACGAAACGCACCTTTCGTTGCAAGAGCGGCGTTTTGGTGCACGAAACGCACGTATGCTGCCAAAACGGAGCAAAAGCGGCGATTCGGTGCGCGAAACGCACGTTTCGTAGCAAAAGCGGCGTTTTGGTGCACGAAACGCACGTTTTGAGTAAAAACTGTGCAAAAGCGGCGTTTTGGTGCACGAAACGCACGCTTCGTTGCAAAAGCAGCGATTTAGTGCACGAAACGCATGTTTATTGCCAAAACGGAGCAAAAGCGACGATTCGGTGGGCGAGGCGCACGTTTCGCTGCAAAAACGGCGTTTTGGTGCACGAAACGCACGTTTAGCGTCAAAACTGTGCAAAAGCAGCGATTCGTTGCTCGAAACGCGCGTTTCGTTGCAAAAGCAGCGATTCGTTGCTCGAAACGCGCGTTTCGTTGCAAAAGCGGCGTTTTGGTGCGCGAAACGCACGTTTCGTTGCAAAAGCGGCGCCTTGGTGCACGAAACGCACGTTTCTTTCCAAAACGGAGCAAAAGCGGCGAATCGGTGCGCGAAACGCACGTTTCGTTGCGAAAGCGGCGTTTTGGTGTACGAAACGCACGTTTAGCGTCAAAACGGAGCAAAAGTGGCGATCCGGGGCGCGAAACGCGCGTTTCGTTGCAAAAGCGGCGTTTTGGTGCACGAAACGCACGCTTCTTCTTAAAACGGAGCAAAAGCGGCGATTCGGTGTGCGAAACGCACGTTTCGTTGCAAAAGCTGTGTTTTGGTGCACGAAACGCACGTTTAGCGTCAAAACTGTGCAAATGCAGCGATTCGGGGCGCGAAACGCACATTTCGTTGCAAAAGCAGCGATTTAGTGCACGAAACGCACGTTTCGTCGCAAAAGCAGCGCTTTAGTGCACGAAACGCATGTTTATTGCCAAAACGGAGCAAGAGCGACGATTCGGTGCGCGAAACGCGCGTTTCGTTGTAAAAGCGTCGTTTTGGTGCACGAAACGCACGTTTCTTGCCACAGCGGAGCAAAAGCGGCGATTCGGTGCGCGAAACGCACGTTTCGTTGCAAAAGCGGCGTTTTGGTGTACGAAACGCATGTTTAGCGTCAAAACTGTGCAAAAGCAGCGATTTGGTGCGCGAAACGCACGTTTCTTGCCAAAACGGAGCAAAAGCGGCGTTTTGGTGCACGCGGTGCACGTTTAGCGTCAAAACTATGCAACAGCCGCGATTCGGTGCGCGAAACGCACGTTTCGTTGCAAAAGCGGCGTTTTGGTGCACGAAACGCCCGTTTTGCGTCAAAACTGCGCAAAAGCAGCGATTTGGTGCACGAAACACACGTTTCGTCGCAAAAGCGGCGTTTTGGTGCACGAAACGCACGTTTCACGTCAAAACTGTGCAAATGCAGCGATTCGGGGCGCGAAACGCACATTTCGTTGCAAAAGCAGCGATTTAGTGCACGAAACGCACGTTTCGTTGCAAAAGCAGCGCTTTAGTGCACGAAACGCATGTTTATTGCCAAAATGTAGCAAAAGCGACGATTCGGTGCGCGAAACGCGCGTTTCTTGCCAAAACGGAGCAAAAGCGGCGATTCGGTGCGCGAACGCACGTTTCGCTGCGAAAGCAGAGTTTTGGTGCACGAAACGCACGTTTAGAGTCAAAACAGTGCAAAAGCGGCGCTTTGGTGCACGAAACGCACGTTTCTTGCCAAGATGCAGCAAAAGCGGCGATTCGTTGCGCGAAACGCACGTTTCGTTGCAAAAGCGGCGTTTTGTTGCACGAAACGCACGTGTAGCGTCAAAACTGTGCAAAAACAGCGATTCGTTGCGCGAATCGCGCGTTTCGTTGCAAAAGCGGCGTTTTGGTGCACGAAACGCACACTTCGTTGCAAAAGCAGCGATTTAGTGCACGAAACGCATGTTTATTGCCAAAACGGAGCAAAAGCGACGATTCGGTGCGCGAGGCGCACGTTTCGCTGCAAAAACGGCGTTTTGGTGCACGAAACGCACGTTTAGCGTCAAAACTGTGCAAAAGCAGCGATTCGTTGCGCGAAACGCGCGTTTCGTTGCAAAAGCGGCGTTTTGGTGCGCGAAACGCACGTTTCGTTGCAAAAGCGGCGCCTTGGTGCACGAAGTGCACGTTTAGCGTCAAAACTGTGCCAAAGCAGCGCTTTGGTGCACGAAACGCACGTATCCTGCCAAAACGGAGCAAAAGCGGCGATTCGGTGCGCGAAACGCACGTTTCGTTGCAAAAGTGGCGTTTTGGTGCACGAAACGCACGTTTAGCCACAAAACTGTGCAAAAGCAGCGATTTGTTGCACGAAACGCACGTTTCCTGCCAAAACGGAGCAAAATCGGCGATTCGGTTCGCGAAACGCACGTTTCGTCGCAAAAGCGGCGTTTTGCTGCACGAAACGCACGTATCCTGCCAAAACGGAGCAAAAGCGGCGATCTGGGGCGCGAAACGCGCGTTTCGTTGCAAAAGCGGCGTTTTGGTGCACGAAACGCACGCTTCTTCTTAAAACGGAGCAAAAGCGGCGATTCGGTGTGCGAAACGCACGTTTCGTTGCAAAAGCTGTGTTTTGGTGCACGAAACGCACGTTTAGCGTCAAAACTGTGCAAATGCAGCGATTCGGGGCGCGAAACGCACATTTCGTTGCAAAAGCAGCGATTTAGTGCACGAAACGCACGTTTCGTTGAAAAAGCAGCGCTTTAGTGCACGAAACGCATGTTTATTGCCAAAACGGAGCAAGAGCGACGATTCGGTGCGCGAAACGCACGTTTCGTTGCAAAAGCGGCGTTTTGGTGCACGAAACGAATGTTTAGCGTCAAAACTGTGCAAAAGCAGCAATTTGGTGCACGAAACGCATGTTTCGTTGCAAAAGCGGCGCTTTGGTGCACGAAACGCACGTTTCTTGCCAAAATGCAGCAAAAGCGGCGATTCGTTGCGCGAAACGCACGTTTCGTTTCAAAAGCGGCGTGTTGGTGCACGAAACGCACGTTTAGCGTCAAAACTGTGCAAAAGCAGCGATTTGGTACATGAAACGCACGTTTCTTGCCAAAGCGGAGCAAAAGCGGCGATTCGGTGCGCGAAACGCACGTTTCGTTGCAAAAGCGGTGTTTTGGTGCACGAAACGCACGTTTAGCCACAGAACGCAGCAAAAGCGGCGATTTGATGCGCGAAACGCATGTTTCGTTGCAAAAGCGGCGTTTTGGTGCACGAACCGTACGTTTAGCGTCAAAACTGTGCAAAAGCAGCGATTTGGTGCACGAAACGCACGTTTCTTGCCAAAACGGAGCAAAAGCGGCGATTCGGTGCGCGAGACGCACGTTTCGTTGCAAAAACGGCGTTTTGGTGCACGAAATGCATGTTTCGTTGCAAAAGCAGCGATTTGGTGCACGAAACGCACGTTTCGTGCCAAATCGGAGCAAAAGCTGCGATTCGGTGCACGAAACGCACGTTTCGTTGCAAAAGCGGCGCTATGGTGCACGAAACGCAAGCTTCTTGCCAAAACGGAGCAAAAGCGGCGATTCGGTGCGCGAAATGCACGTTTCTTGCCAAAACGGAGCAAAAGCAGCGTTTCGGTGTGCGATACTCACGTTTCGTTGCAATAGCGGCGATTTGGTGAACTAAACGCACGTTTCGTTGCAAAAGCGGCGATTTGGTGCACGAAACGCACGTCTGGTGCCAAAACGGAGCAAAAGCGGCGATTCGGTGCGCGAAACGCACGTTTCTTGCCAAAACGGAGCAAAGGCAGCGATGCGGTGCACGAAACGCACGTTTCGTTGCAGAAGCGGCGATTTGGTGCACGAAACAAACGTTTCTTGCCAAAACGGAGCAAAAGCAGCGATTCGGTGCGCGAAACGCACGTTTCGTTCCAAAATCGGCGATTCGGTGCATGAAACGCACGTTTGGTGCCAAAACGGAGCAAAAGCGGCGAATCGGTGCGCAAAAAGCACGTTTCGTTGCAAAAGCGGCGATTCGATGCACGAAACGCACGTTTCTTGCCAAAACGGAGCAAAAGCGGCAACTCGGTGCGCGATACGCACGTTTCGTTGCAAAAGCGGCGATTAGGTGCACGAAACGCACGTTTCGTTGCAGAAGCGGCGATTTGGTGCACGAAACGCACGTTTCTTGCCAAAACGGATCAAAAGCGGCGATTCGGTGCGCGAAACGCACGTTCAGCGTCAAAACAGAGCAAAAGCGTCGATTTGGTGCGCGAAACGAACGTTTCGCTGCAAAAGCGGCGATTTGGTGCACAAAACACATGTTTCGCTGCAAAAGCGTCGATTTGGTGTACGAAACGCACGTCTGGTGCCAAAGCGAAGCAAAAGCGGCGATTCGGTGCGCGATACGCACGTTTCGTTGCAAAAGCGGCGATTAGGTGCGCGAAACGCACGTTTCGTTGCAGAAGCGGCGATTTGGTGCGCGAGACGCACGTTTCTTGCCAAGCGGAGTAAAAACAACGATTCGGTGCGCGAAACGCACGCTTCGTTGCAAAAGCGGCGATTTGGTGCACGAAACGCACGTTTCTTGCAAATACGGAGCAAAAGCAGCGTTTCGGTGCGCGATACGCACGTTCAGCGTCAAAACAGAGCAAAAGCGGCGATTCGGTGCGCGATACGCACGTTTCATTGCAAAATCGGCGTTCTGGTGCACGAAACGCAAGTTTGGTTGCAAAAGCAACGTTTTGGTGCACGAAACGCACGTTTTGCGTTAAAACTGCACAAAAGGAGCGATTTGGTTCACGAAACGCACGTTTCTTGCCAAAACGGAGCAAAAGCGGCGATTTGGTGCACGAAGCGCACGTTTCGTTGCAAAAGCGTCGAGTTGGAGCACGAAACGAACGTTTCGTTGCAAAAGCGGCGATTTGGTGCAGGAAACGCACGTATCTTGTCAAAAGGAGCAAAAGCAACGATTCGGTCTGCGAAACGCACATTTCGTTGCAAAAGCGGCGATTTGGTGCGCGAAAGGCACGTTTCGATGCAAAAGGGGCGATTTGGTGCACGAAACGCACGTTTCGTTGCAAAAGCGGCGATTTGGTGCACGAAACGCACGTTTCGTTGCAATAGCGGCGATTTGGTGCGCGAAAGGCACGTTTCGATGCAAACGCGGCGATTTTGTGCAGGAAACGCACATTTCGTTGCAAAAGCGGCGATTTGGTGCACGAAACGCACGCTTCTTGCCAGAATGGAGCAAAAGCGGCGATTCGGTGCGCGAAACGCGTGTTTCGTTGCAAAAGCGGCGATTTCGTGGGCGAAACGCACGTTTCGTTGCAAAAGCGGCGATTTAGTGCACGAAACGCACGTTTCGTTGCAAAAGCGTCGTTTTCGTGCACGAAGCGCACGATTCGTTGCAAAAGTGGCGATTTGGTGCACGAACCGCACGTTTCGTTGCAAAAGCGGCGGTTTGGTGCATGAAACGCACGTTTCTTGGCAAAACGAAGCAAAAGCGGTGATGTGGTGCGCGAAACGCACGTTTCGTTGCAAAAGCGGCGATTTCGTGCGCGAAACGCACGTTTCGTTGCAAAAGTGGCGATTTGGTGCACGAAACGCACGCTTCTTGCCAGAATGGAGCAAAAGCGGCGATTCGGTGCGCGAAACGCGTGTTTCGTTGCAAAAGCGGCGATTTCGTGCTCGAAACGCACGTTTGTTGCAAAAGCGGCGATTTGGTGCACGAAACGCTCGTTTCGTTGCAATAGCGGCGATTTGGTGCGCGAAAGGCACGTTCGATGCAAAAGCGGCGATTTGGCGCACGAAACGCACGCTTCTTGCCAGAATGGTGCAAAAGCGGCGATTCGGTGCGCGAAACGCCCGTTTCGTTGCAAAAGCGGCGATTTGGTGCACGAATCGCACGTTTCGTTGCAATAGCGGCGATTTGGTGCGCGAAAGGCACGTTTCGATGCAAAAGCGGCGATTTTGTGCACGAAACGCACGTTTCGTTGCAAATGCGGCGATTTGGCGCACGAAACGCACGCTTCTTGCTAGAATGGAACAAAAGCGGCGATTCGGTGCGCGAAACGCGTGTTTCGTTGCAAAAGCGGCGATTTCGTTGGCGAAACGCACGTTTCGTTGCAAAAACGGCGATTTGGTGCACGAAACGCACGTTTCGTTGCAAAAGCGTCGTTTTCGTGCACGAAGCGCACGATTCGTTGCAAAAGCGGCGATTTGGTGCACGAAATGCATGTTTCGTTGCAAAAGCAGCGATTTGGTGCACGAAACGCACGTTTCTTGCTAAAACGGAGCAAAAGCGACGATTCGGTGCGCGAAACGCGCGTTTCGTTGCAAAAGCGTCGTTTTGGTGCACGAAACGCACGTTTCTTGCCATAGCGGAGCAAAAGCGGCGATTCGGTGCGCGAGACGCACGTTTCGTTGCAAAAGCGGCGGTTTGGTGCATGAAACGCACGTTTCTTGGCAAAACGAAGCAAAAGCGGCGATTTGGTGCGCGAAACGCACGTTTCGTTGCAAAAGCGGCGATTTCGTGCGCGAAACGCACGTTTCGTTGCAAAAGTGGCGATTTGGTGCACGAAACGCACGTTTCGTTGCAATAGCAGAATTTGGTGCGCGAAAGGCACGTTTCGATGCAAAAGCGGCGATTTTGTGCACGAAACGCACGTTTCGTTGCAAAAGCGGCGATTTGGTGCACGAAACGCACGTTTCGTTGCAATAGCGGCGATTTGGTGCACGAAACAAACGTTTCTTGCCAAAACGGAGCAAAAGCGGCGTTTCGGTGCGCGAAACGCACGTTTCGATGCAAAAGCGGCGATTTGGTGCACGAAGCGCATGTTTCGTTGCAGAAGCGGCGATTTGGTGCACGAAGCAAACGTTTCTTGCCAAAACGGAGCAAAAGCAGCGATTCGGTGCGCGAAACGCACGTTTCGTTCCAAAATCGGCGATTCGGTGCATGAAACGCACGTTTGGTGCCAAAACGGAGCAAAACCGGCGAATCGTTGCGCAAAAAGCACGTTTCGTTGCAAAAGCGGCGATTCGGTGCACGAAACGCACGTTTCTTGCCAAAACGGAGCAAAAGCGGCAATTCGGTGCGCGAAACTCACGTTTCATGCCAAACGGAGTAAAAACAACGATTCGGTGTGCGAAACGCACGTTTGGTTGCGGAAGCGGCGATTTGGTGCACGAAACAAACGTTTCTTGCCAAAACGGAGCAAAAGCAGCGATTCTGTGCACGAAACGCACGTTTCGTTGCAAAAGCGGCGATTCGGTAGGCGAAACGCATGTTTCGTTGCCATGGCGGCGATTTGGTGCACAAAACGCATGTTTCGCTGCAAAAGCGGCGATTTGGTGTACAAAACGCACGTCTGGTGCCAAAACGGAGCAAAAGCGCCGATTCGGTGCGCGAAACGCACGTTTCGTTGCAATAGCGGCGATTTAGTGCACAAAACGCATGTCTCGTTGCAAAAGCTGCGATTTGGTGTCCGAAACGCACGTCTGGTGCTAAAACGGAGCAAAAGCGGTGATGCGGTGGGTGAAACGCACGTTTCGTTGCAAAAGCGGCGATTCGGTGCACGAGACGCACGTTTCTTGCCAAAACGGAGCAAAAGCGGCGATTCGGTGCGCGAAACGCACGCTTCGCAGCAAAAGCGGCGATTTGGTGCAAGAAACGCACGTTTCGCTGCAAAAGCGGCGATTTGGTGCACGAAACGCACGTTTCTTGCCAAAACGGAGAAAAAGCGGCGATTCGGTGGGCGAAACGTACGTTTCGTTGTAAAAGCGGTGTTTTCGTGCTCGAAGCGCACGTTTCCTTGCAAAAGCGGCGATTTGCTGCACGAAACGCACGTTTCGTTGCAATAGCGGCGATTTGGGGCACGAAACGCACGTTTCGTTGCAAAAACGGCGTTTTGGTGCACGAAACGCACGTTTTGCGTCAAAACTGTGCAAAAGCAGCGATTTGGTGCACGAAACGCACGTTTCGCTGCAAAAGCGGCGTTTTGGTGCACGAAACGCACGTTTACAGTCGAAACAGTGCAAAAGCGGCGTTTTGGTGCACGATACGCACGTATCCTGCCGAAACGGAGCAAAAGCGGCGATTCGGGGCGCGAAACGCGTGTTTCGTTGCAAAAGCGGCGTTTTGGTGCACGAAACGCACGCTTCTTCCTAAAACGGAGCAAAAGCGGCGATTCGGTGCGCGAAACGCACGTTTCGCTGCAAAAGCGGCGTTTTGGTGCACGAAACGCACCTTTCGTTGCAAGAGCGGCGTTTTGGTGCACGAAACGCACGTATCCTGCCGAAACGGAGCAAAAGCGGCGATCCGGGGCGCGAAACGCGAGTTTCGTTGCAAAAGCGGCGTTTTGGTGCACGAAACGCACGCTTCTTCCTAAAACGGAGCAAAAGCGGCGATTCGGTGTGCGAAAGAACACGTTTCGTTGCAAAAGCAGCGATTTAGTGCACGTAACGCACGTTTCGTTGCAAAAGCAGCGATTTAGTGCGCGAAACACATGTTTATTGCCAAAACGGAGCAAAAGCGACGATTCGGTGCGCGAAACGCGCGTTTAGCGTCAAAACTGTGCAAATGCAGCGATTCGGGGCGCGAAACGTACGTTTCGTTGCAAAAGCAGCGATTTGGTGCACAAAACGCACGTTTCTTGCCAAAACGGAGCAAAAGCGGCGTTTTGGTGCACGAGTTGCACGTTTAGCGTCAAAAGTATGCAACAGCAGCGATTCGGTGCGCGAGGCGCACGTTTCGCTGCAAAAACGGCGTTTTGGTGCACGAAACGCACGTTTAGCGTCAAAACTGTGCAAAAGCAGTGATTTGGTGCACGAAACGCACGTTACGTTGCAGAAGCTGAGTTTTGGTATACGAAACGCACGTTCCTTCCCAAAACTGACCAAAAGCTGCGATTCGGTGCACGAAACGCACGTTTCGTTGCAAAAGCGGCGTTTTGGTGCACGAAACGCACGTTTATCATCAAAACTGTGCAAAAGCAGCGATCTGGTGCACGAAACGCACGTGTCGTTGCAGATGCTGCGTTTTGGTGCGCGAAACGCGCGTTTCGTTGCAAAAGCGTCGTTCTGGTGCACGAAACGCACGTTTCTTGCCAAAACGGAGCAAGAGCGGCGATTCGGTGCGCGAAACGCAGGTTGCGTAGCAAAGGTGGCGTTTTGGTGTACGAAACGCACGTATAGCATCAAAACTGTGCAAAAGCAGCGATTCGGTGCGCGTAACGCACGTTTCGTTGCAAAAGCGGCGTTTTGGTGCACGAAACGCACGTTTATCGTCAAAACTGTGCAAATGCAGCGATTTGGTGCACGAACCGCACGTTTCGTTACAAAAACAGCGATTTAGTGCGCGAAACGCACGTTTTTCGCCAAAACGGAGCAAAAGCGGCGATTCGGTGCGCGAAACGCACGTTTCGTTGCAAAAGCGGCGTTTTGGTGCACGAAACGCACGTTTAGCGTCAAAACTGTGCAAAAGCAGCGATTTGGTGCACGAAACGCACGTTTCTTGCCGAAGCGGAGCAAAAGCGGCGATTCGGTGCGCGAAACGCACGTTTCGCTGCAAAAGCGGCGTTTTGGTGCACGAAACGCACCTTTCGTTGCAAGAGCGGCGTTTTGGTGCACGAAACGCACGTATCCTGCCGAAACGGAGCAAAAGCGGCGATCCGGGGCGCGAAACGCGAGTTTCGTTGCAAAAGCGGCGTTTTGGTGCACGAAACGCACGCTTCTTCCTAAAACGGAGCAAAAGCGGCGATTCGGTGTGCGAAAGAACACGTTTCGTTGCAAAAGCAGCGATTTAGTGCACGTAACGCACGTTTCGTTGCAAAAGCAGCGATTTAGTGCGCGAAACACATGTTTATTGCCAAAACGGAGCAAAAGCGACGATTCGGTGCGCGAAACGCGCGTTTAGCGTCAAAACTGTGCAAATGCAGCGATTC
This sequence comes from Stelis phaeoptera, assembly GCA_943735885.1. Classification (NCBI taxonomy): domain Eukaryota; kingdom Metazoa; phylum Arthropoda; class Insecta; order Hymenoptera; family Megachilidae; genus Stelis; species Stelis phaeoptera. Next base: position 227,381 of record CALSEM010000097.1, read on the forward strand.
GGGGCGCGAAACGTACGTTTCGTTGCAAAAGCAGCGATTTGGTGCACAAAACGCACGTTTCTTGCCAAAACGGAGCAAAAGCGGCGTTTTGGTGCACGAGTTGCACGTTTAGCGTCAAAAGTATGCAACAGCAGCGATTCGGTGCGCGAGGCGCACGTTTCGCTGCAAAAACGGCGTTTTGGTGCACGAAACGCACGTTAAGCGTCAAAAGTGTGCAAAAGCAGTGATTTGGTGCACGAAACGCACGTTACGTTGCAGAAGCTGAGTTTTGGTATACGAAACGCACGTTCCTTCCCAAAACTGACCAAAAGCTGCGATTCGGTGCACGAAACGCACGTTTCGTTGCAAAAGCGGCGTTTTGGTGCACGAAACGCACGTTTATCATCAAAACTGTGCAAAAGCAGCGATCTGGTGCACGAAACGCACGTGTCGTTGCAGATGCTGCGTTTTGGTGCGCGAAACGCGCGTTTCGTTGCAAAAGCGTCGTTCTGGTGCACGAAACGCACGTTTCTTGCCAAAACGGAGCAAGAGCGGCGATTCGGTGCGCGAAACGCAGGTTGCGTAGCAAAGGTGGCGTTTTGGTGTACGAAACGCACGTATAGCATCAAAACTGTGCAAAAGCAGCGATTCGGTGCGCGTAACGCACGTTTCGTTGCAAAAGCGGCGTTTTGGTGCACGAAACGCACGTTTATCGTCAAAACTGTGCAAATGCAGCGATTTGGTGCACGAACCGCACGTTTCGTTACAAAAACAGCGATTTAGTGCGCGAAACGCACGTTTTTAGCCAAAACGGAGCAAAAGCGGCGATTCGGTGCGCGAAACGCACGTTTCGTTGCAAAAGCGGCGTTTTGGTACACCAAACGCACGTTTTGCGTCAAAACTGCGCAAAAGCAGCGATATGGTGCGCGAAACGCACGTTTCGTTGCAAAAGCGGCGACTTGGTTCACGAAACGAACGTTTCTTGCCAAAAGGGAGCAAAAGCAGCGATTCGGTGCGCGAAACGCACGTTTCGTTGCAAAAGCGGCGTTTTGGTGCACGAAACGCACGTTTAGGTCAAAACTGAGCAAAAGCAGCGATTTGGTGAACGAAACGCACGCTTCGTTACAAAAACAGCGATTTATTGCGCGAAACGCACGTTTCCTGCCAAAACGGAGCAAAAGCGGCGATTCGGTGCGCGAAACGCACGTTTCGTTGCAAAAGCGGCGTTTTGGTGCACGAAACGCACGTTCCTTGCCAAAACGGAGCAAAAACGGCGATTCGGTGCGCGAGACGCATGTTTCGTTGCAAAAGCGACGTTTTGGTGCACGAAACGCAAGTTTTGCATCAAAACTGTGCAAAAGCAGCGTTTTGGTGCACGAAACGCACGTTTCTTCCCAAAACGGAGCAAAAGCGGCGATTCGGTGCGCGAAACGCACGTTTCGCTGCAAAAGCGGCGTTTTGGTGCACGAAACGCACGTTTAGCGTCAAAACTGTGCAAAAGCAGCGATTTGGTGCACGAAACGCACGTTTCGTTGCAAAAGCGGCGCTTTGGTGCACGAAACGCCCGTTTCTAGCCAAAAGTGAGCAAAAGCGGCGTTTTGGTGCACGAAGTGCACGTTTAGCGTCAAAACTGTGCCAAAGCAGCGATTTGGTGCACGAAACGCACGTTTCTTGCCAAAGCGGAGCAAAAGCGGCGATTCGGTGCGCGAAACGCACGCTTCGATGCCAAAGCAGAGCAAATGCGGCGATTCGGTGCGCGAAACGCACGCTTGGTTGCCAAAGCGGCGTTTTGGTGTACGAAACGCATGTTTAGCGTCAAAACTGTGCAAAAGCAGCGATTAGGTGCACGAAACGCACGTTTCTTGCCAAAGCGGAGCAAAAGCGGCGATTCGGTGCGCGAAACGCACGTTTCGTTGCAAGAGCGCCGTTGTGGTGCACGAAGTGCATGTTTCGTTGCAAAATCAGCGATTTGGTGCACGAAGCGCACGTTTCGTTGCAAAAGCGGCGCTTTGGTGCACGAAACGCACGTTTCTTGCCAAAATGCAGCAAAAGCGGCGATTCGTTGCGCGAAACGCACGTTTCGTTGCAAAAGCGGCGTTTTGGTGCACGAAACGCACGTTTAGCGTCAAAACTGTGCAAAAGCAGCGATTGGGTGCACGAAACGCACGTTTCGTTACAAAAGCAGCGATTTAGTGCGCGAAACGCACCTTTCGTTGCAAGAGCGGCGTTTTGGTGCACGAAACGCACGTATCCTGCCGAAACGGAGCAAAAGCGGCGATCCGGTGCGCGAAACGCACGTTTCGTTGCAAACGCGGCGTTTTGGTGCACGAAACGTACGTTTCCTGCCAAAACGGAGCAAATGCGGCGATTCGGTGCACGAAACGCACGTTTCGTTGCAAAAGCGGCGTTTTGGTGCACGAATCGCACGTTTAGCGTCAAAACTGTGCAAAAGCAGCGATTCGGTGCGTGAAACGCACGTTTCGCTGCAAAAGCGGCGTTTTGGTGCACGAAACGCACCTTTCGTTGCAAGAGCGGCGTTTTGGTGCACGAAACGCACGTATCCTGCCGAAACGGAGCAAAAGCGGCGATCCGAGGCGCGAAACGCGAGTTTCGTTGCAAAAGCGGCGTTTTGGTGCACGAAACGCACGCTTCTTCCTAAAACGGAGCAAAAGCGGCGATTCGGTGTGCGAAAGAACACGTTTCGTTGCAAAAGCGGTGTTTTGGTGCACGAAACGCACGTTTAGCGTCAAAACTGTGCAAATGCAGCGATTCGGGGCGCGAAACGCACGTTTCGTTGCAAAAGCAGCGATTTAGTGCACGAAACGCACGTTTCGTTGCAAAAGCAGCGATTTAGTGCACGAAACACATGTTTATTGCCAAAACGGAGCAAAAGCGACGATTCGGTGCGCGAAACGCGCGTTTAGCGTCAAAACTGTGCAAATGCAGCGATTCGGGGCGCGAAACGTACGTTTCGTTGCAAAAGCAGCGATTTGGTGCGCAAAACGCACGTTTCTTGCCAAAACGGAGCAAAAGCGGCGTTTTGGTGCACGAGTTGCACGTTTAGCGTCAAAACTATGCAACAGCAGCGATTCGGTGCGCGAGGCGCACGTTTCGCTGCAAAAACGGCGTTTTGGTGCACGAAACGAACGTTTAGCGTCAAAACTGTGCAAAAGCAGTGATTTGGTGCACGAAACGCACGTTTCGTTGCAGATGCTGCGTTTTGGTGCACGAAACGCACCTTTCGTTGCAAGAGCGGCGTTTTGTTGCACGAAACGCACGTATCCTGCCAAAACGGAGCAAAAGCGGTGATTCGGTGCGCGAAACGCACGTTTCGTTGCAAAAGCGGCGTTTTGGTGCACGAAACGCACGTTTATCATCAAAACTGTGCAAAAGCAGCGATCTGGTGCACGAAACGCAAGTTTCGTTGCAGATGCTGCGTTTTGGTGCGCGAAACGCGCGTTTCGTTGCAAAAGCGTCGTTCTGGTGCACGAAACGCAAGCTTCTTGCCAAAGCGGAGCAAGAGCGGCGAGTCGGTGCGCGAAACGCAGGTTTCGTTGCAAAGGTGGCGTTTTGGTGTACGAAACGCACGTATAGCGTCAAAACTGTGCAAAAGCAGCGATTCGGTGCGCGTAACGCACGTTTCGTTGCAAAAGCGGCGTTTTGGTGCACGAAACGCACGTTTAGCGTCAAAACTGTGCAAAAGCAGCGATTTGGTGCACGAACCGCACGTTTCGCTACAAAAACAGCGATTTAGTGCGCGAAACGCACGTTTTTAGCCAAAACGGAGCAAAAGCGGCGATTCGGTGCGCGAAACGCACGTTTCGTTGCAAAAGCGGCGTTTTGGTACACGAAACGCACGTTTTGCGTCAAAACTGCGCAAAAGCAGCGATATGGTGCGCGAAACGCACGTTTCGTTGCAAAAGCGGCGACTTGGTGCACGAAACGAACGTTTCTTGCCAAAAGGGAGCAAAAGCAGCGATTCGGTGCGCGAAACGCACGTTTCGTTGCAAAAGCGGCGTTTTGGTGCACGAAACGCACGTTTAGCGTCAAAACTGTGCAAAAGCAGCGATTTGGTGATCGAAACGCACGCTTCGTTACAAAAGCGGCGTTTTGGTGCACGAAACGCACGTTCCTTGCCAAAACGGAGCAAAAACGGCGATTCGGTGCGCGAGACGCATGTTTCGTTGCAAAAGCGGCGTTTTGGTGCACGAAGTGCACGTTTAGCGTCAAAACTGTGCCAAAGCAGCGATTTGGTGCACGAAACGCACGTTTCTTGCCAAAGCGGAGCAAAAGCGGCGATTCGGTGCGCGAAACGCTCGTTTCGTTGCCAAAGCGGAGCAAAAGCGGCGATTCGGTGCGCGAAACGCAAGCTTCGTTGCCAAAGCGGCGTTTTGGTGTACGAAACGCATGTTTAGCGTCAAAACTGTGCAAAAGCAGCGATTAGGTGCACGAAACGCACGTTTCTTGCCAAAGCGGAGCAAAAGCGGCGATTCGGTGCGCGAAACGCACGTTTCCTGCCAAAACGGAGCAAAAGCGGCGATTCGGTGCGCGAAACGCACGTTTCGTTGCAAAATCGGCGATTTGGTGCACGAAACGGATGTTTCTTGCCAAAGCGGAGCAAAAGCGGCGATTCGTTGCGCGAAACGCACGTTTCGTTGCAAAAGCGGCGTTTTGGTGCACGAAACGCACGCTTCTTCCTAAAACGGAGCAAAAGCGGCGATTCGGTGTGCGAAAGAACACGTTTCGTTGCAAAAGCGGTGTTTTGGAGCACGAAACGCACGTTTAGCGTCAAAACTGTGCAAATGCAGCGATTCGGGGCGCGAAACGCACGTTTCGTTGCAAAAGCAGCGATTTAGTGCACGAAACGCACGTTTCGTTGCAAAAGCAGCGATTTAGTGCACGAAACACATGTTTATTGCCAAAACGGAGCAAAAGCGACGATTCGGTGCGCGAAACGCGCGTTTAGCGTCAAAACTGTGCAAATGCAGCGATTCGGGGCGCGAAACGTACGTTTCGTTACAAAAGCAGCGATTTGGTGCACAAAACGCACGTTTCTTGCCAAAACGGAGCAAAAGCGGCGTTTTGGTGCACGTGTTGCACGTTTAGCGTCAAAACTATGCAACAGCAGCGATTCGGTGCGCGAGGCGCACGTTTCGCTGCAAAAACGGCGTTTTGGTGCACGAAACGCACGTTTAGCGTCAAAACTGTGCAAAAGCAGTGATTTGGTGCACGAAACGCACGTTACGTTGCAGAAGCTGAGTTTTGGTATACGAAACGCACGTTTCTTCCCAAAACTGACCAAAAGCTGCGATTCGGTGCACGAAACGCACGTTTCGTTGCAAAAGCGGCGTTTTGGTGCACGAAACGCACGTTTATCATCAAAACTGTGCAAAAGCAGCGATCTGGTGCACGAAACGTACGTTTCGTTGCAGATGCTGCGTTTTGGTGCACGAAACGCACCTTTCGTTGCAAGAGCGGCGTTTTGTTGCACGAAACGCACGTATCCTGAAAAAACGGAGCAAAAGCGGTGATTCGGTGCGCGAAACGCACGTTTCGTTGCAAAAGCGGCGTTTTGGTGCACGAAACGCACGTTTATCATCAAAACTGTGCAAAAGCAGCGATCTGGTGCACGAAACGCAAGTTTCGTTGCAGATGCTGCGTTTTGGTGCGCGAAACGCGCGTTTCGTTGCAACAGCGTCGTTCTGGTGCACGAAACGCACGCTTCTTGCCAAAACGGAGCAAGAGCGGCGATTCGGTGCGCGAAACGCAGGTTTCGTTGCAAAGGTGGCGTTTTGGTGTACGAAACGCACGTATTGCGTCAAAACTGTGCAAAAGCAGCGATTCGGTGCGCGTAACGCACGTTTCGTTGCAAAAGCGGCGTTTTGGTACACGAAACGCACGTTTTGCGTCAAAACTGCGCAAAAGCAGCGATATGGTGCGCGAAACGCACGTTTCGTTGCAAAAGCGGCGACTTGGTGCACGAAACGAACGTTTCTTGCCAAAAGGGAGCAAAAGCAGCGATTCGGTGCGCGAAACGCACGTTTCGTTGCAAAAGCGGCGTTTTGGTGCACGAAACGCACGTTTAGCGTCAAAACTGTGCAAAAGCGGCGATTCGGTGCGCGAAACGCTCGTTTCGTTGCCAAAGCGGAGCAAAAGCGGCGATTCGGTGCGCGAAACGCACGCTTCGTTGCCAAAGCGGCGTTTTGGTGTACGAAACGCATGTTTAGCCTCAAAACTGTGCAAAAGCAGCGATTAGGTGCACGAAACGCACGTTTCTTGCCAAAGCGGAGCAAAAGCGGCGATTCGGTGCGCGAAACGCACGTTTCCTGCCAAAACGGAGCAAAAGCGGCGATTCGGTGCGCGAAACGCACGTTTCGTTGCATAAGCGCCGTTTTGGTGCACGAAGTGCATGTTTCGTTGCAAAATCAGCGATTTGGTGCACGAAACGCACGTTTCTTGCCAAAACGGAGCAAAAGCGACGATTCGGTGCGCGAAACGCGCGTTTCGTTGCAAAAGCGTCGTTTTGGTGCACGGAACGCACGTTTCTTGCCAAAGCGGAGCAAAAGCGGCGATTCGGTGCGCGAAACGCACGTTTCGTTGCAAAAGCGGCGCCTTGGTGCACGAAACGCACGTTTAGCGTCAAAAGTGTGCAAAAGCAGCGATTTGGTGCACGAAACACACGTTCCTTTGCAGAAGCTGAGTTTTGGTGCACGAAACACACGTTTCTTCCCAAAACTGAGCAAAAGCTGCGATTCGGTGCACGAAACGCCCGTTTCGTTGCAAAAGCGGCGTTTTGGTGCACGAAACGCACGTTTCGTTCCAAACTCGGCGATTCGGTGCATGAAACGCACGTTTGATGCCAAAACGGAGCAAAAGCGGCGAATCGGTGCGCGAAACGCACGTTTCGTTGCGAAAGCTGCGTTTTGTGGCACGAAACGCCCGTTTACCGTCAAAACTGTGCAAAAGCAGCGATTTGGAGCACGAAACGCACGTGTCTTGCCAAAACGAAGCAAAAGCGGCGATTCGGTGCGCGAAACGCATGTTTCGTTGCAAAAGCGGCGTTTTGGTGCACGAAACGAACGTTTATCTTCACAACTGTGCAAAAGCAGCGATTCGGTGCACGAAACGCACGTTCCTTGCCAATACGGAGCAAAATCGGCGGTTCGGTGCGCGAAACGCACGTTACGCTGCAAAAGCGGCGTTTAGGTGCGCGAAACGCACGTTTAGCGTCAAAATTGTGCAAAAGCAGCGATTTGGTGCACGAAACGCACGTTTCGTTGCAAAAGCGGAGCAAAAGCGGCGAATCGGTGCGCGAAACGCACGTTTCGTTGCGAAAGCGGCGTTTTGTTGCACGAAACGCCCGTCTAGCGTCAAAACTGTACAAAAGCAGCGATTTGGTGCACGAAACACACGTTTCTTGCCAAAACGGAGCAAAAGCGGCGATTCGGTGCGCGAAACGCACGTTACGTTGCGAAAGCGGCGTTTTGTGGTACGAAACTCCCGTTTACCGCCAAAACTGTGCAAAAGCAGCGATTTGGAGCACGAAACGCACGTGTCTTGCCAAAACGGAGCAAAAGCGGCGATTCGGTGCGCGAAACGCATGTTTCGTTGCAAAAGCGGCGTTTTGGTGCACGGAACGCACGTTTAGAGTCAAAACAGTGCAAAAGCAGCGGTTTGGTGCACGAAACGCACGTTTCGTTGCAAAAGCGGAGCAAAAGCGGCGATTCGGTGCGCGAAATGCACGTTTCGTCGCAAAAGCGGCGTTTTGGTGGACGAAACGCACGTTTAGCGTCAAAACTGTGCAAAAGCAGCGATTTGGTACACGAAACGCACGTTTCACTACAGAAACAGCGATTTAGTGCGCGAAACGCACGTTTTTTGCCAAAACGGAGCAAAAGCGGCGATTCGGTGCGCGAAACGCACGTTTCGTTGCAAAAGCGGCGTTTTGGTACACGAAACGCACGTTTTGCGTCAAAACTGTGCAAAAGCAGCGATTTGGTGAACGAAACGCACGCTTCGTTACAAAAGCAGCGTTTTGGTGCACGAAACGCACGTTTCTTCCCAAAACGGAGCAAAAGCAGCGATTTGGTGCACGAAACGCACGTTTCGTTGCCAAAGCGGCGCTTTGGTGCACGAAATGCATGTTTCGTTGCAAAAGCAGCGATTTAGTGCACGAAACGCACGTTTCTTGCCAAAACGGAGCAAACGCGACGATTCGGTGCGCGAAACGCGCGTTTCGTTGCAAAAGCGTCGTTTTGGTGCACGAAACGCACGTTTCTTGCCAAAACGGAGCAAAAGCGGCGATTCGGTGCGCGAAACGCGCGTTTCGTTGCAAAAGCGTCGTTTTGGTGCACGAAACGCACGTTTCTTGCCAAAACGGAGCAAAAGCGGCGATTCGGTGCGCGAAACGCACGTTTCGTTGCAAAAGTGGCGTTTTGGTGTACGAAACGCACGTATAGCGTCAAAACTGTGCAAAAGCAGCGATTGGGTGCACGAAACGAACGTTTCGTTACAAAAGCAGCGATTTAGTGCGCTAAACGCACGTTTCCTGCCAAAACGGAGCAAAAGCGGCGATTCGTTGCGCGAAACGCACGTTTCGTTGCAAAAGCGGCGTTTTGGTGCACGAAACGCTCGCTTTGCGTCAAAACTGTGCAAAAGCAGCGATTTGGTACACGAAACGCACGTTTCTTGCCAAAACGGAGCAAAAGCGGCGGTTCGGTGCGCGAATCGCACGTTTCGCTGCAAAATCGGCGTTTTGGTGCACGAAACGCACGTTCAGCGTCAAAACTGTGCAAAAGCAGCGATTTGGTGCACGAAACGCACGTTTCCTGCCAAAACGGAGCAAAAGCGGCGATTCGGTGCGCGAAACGCACGTTTCATTGCAAAAGCGGCGTTTTGGTGCACGAAACGCACGTTTAGCGTCAAAACTGTGCAAAAGCAGCGATTTGGAGCACGAAACGCACGTTTCTTGCCAAAACGGAGCAAAAGCGGCGAATCGGTGCGCGAAACGCACGTTTCGTTGCGAAAGCGGCGATTTGGTGCACGAAACGGGCGTTCCTTGTCAAAACGGAGTAAAAGCGGCGACTCGGTGCGCGAAAAGCACGTTTCGTTGCAAAAGCTGCGGTTTGGTGCATGAAACGCACGTTTCTTGGCAAAACGAAGCAAAAGCGGCGATTTGGTGCGCGAAACGCACGTTTCGTTGCAAAAGCGGCGATTTCGTGCGCGAAACGCACGTTTCGTTGCAATAGTGGCGATTTGTTGCACGAAACGCACGTTTCGTTGCAATAGCAGAATTTGGTGCGCGAAAGGCACGTTTCGATGCAAAAGCGGCGATTTTGTGCACGAAACGCACGATTCGTTGCAAAAGCGGCGATTTGGTGCACGAAACGCACGCTTCTTGCCAGAATGGAGCAAAAGCGGCAGTTCGGTGCGCGAAACGCGTGTTTCGTTGCAAAAGCGGCGATTTCGTGCGCGAAACGCACGTTTCGATGCAAAAGCGGCGATTTTGTGCACGAAACGCACGTTTCGTTGCAAAAGCGGCGATTTGGCGCACGAAACGCACGCTTCTTGCTTGAATGGAGCAAAAGCGGCGATTTGGTGCACGAAACGCACGTTTCGTTGCAAAAGCGGCGGTTTGGTGCATGAAACGCACGTTTCTTGGCAAAACGAAGCAAAAGCGGCGATTTGTTGCGCGAAACGCACGTTTCGTTGCAAAAGCGGCGATTTCGTGCGCGAAACGCACGTTTCGTTGCAAAAGTGGCGATTTGGTGCACGAAACGCACGTTTCGTTGCAATAGCAGAATTTGGTGCACGAAAGGCACGTTTCGATGCAAAAGCGGCGATTTTGTGCTCGAAACGCACGTTTGTTGCAAAAGCGGCGATTTGGTGCGCGAAACGCACGTTTGTTGTAAAAGCGGCGATTTCGCGCACGAAACGCACGCTTCTTGCTAGAATGGAGCAAAAGCGGCGATTCGGTGCGCGAAACGCGTGTTTCGTTGCAAAAGCGTCGTTTTGGTGCACGAAACGCACGTTTCGTTGCAAAAGCGGCGATATGGTGCAGGAAACGCACGTTTCCTGACAAAACGGAGCAAAAGTGGCGATTTAGTGCGCGAAACGCCCGTTTCGTTGCAAAAGCGGCGATTTGTGCACGAATCGCACGTTTCGTTGCAATGGCGGCGATTTTGTGCACAAAACGCACGTTTCTTGCCGATACGGAGCAAAAGCGGCGTTTCGGTGAGCGAAACGCACGTTTCGATGCAAAAGCGGCGATTTGGTGCACGAAACACACGTTTCTTGCCAAAACGGAGCAAAAGCGGCGATTTGGTGCACGAAGCGCACGTTTCGTTGCAAAAGCGGCGATTTGGTGCACGAAACAAACGTTTCTTGCCAAAACGGATCAAAAGCAGCGATTCGGTGCGCGAAACGCACGTTTCGTGCCAAAAGCGGCGATTTGGTGCGCGAAACGCACGTTTCGTTGCAAAAGCGGCGATTTGATGCACGAAGCGCATGTTTCGTTGCAAAAGCGGCGATTTGGTGCATGACACGCACGTTTCTTGCCAAAACGGAGCAAAAGCGGTGATTCGGTGCGCGAAACGCACGTTTCGTTGCAGAAGCGGCGATTTAGTGCACGAAACAAACGTTTCTTGCCAAAACGGAGCAAAAGCGGCGATTCGGTGCGCGAAACGCATGTTTCGTTGCAAATGCGACGTTTTGGTGCACGAAACGCACGTTTATCTTCAAAACTGTGCAAAAGCAGCGATTCGGTGCGAGAAACGCACGTTTCGCTGCGAAAGCAGAGTTTTGGTGCACGAAACGCACGTTTAGAGGCAAAACAGTGCAAAAGCGGCGTTTTGGTGCACGAAGTGCACGTTTAGCGTCAAAACTTTGCAAAAGCAGCGATTTGGAGCACGAAACGCACGTTTCTTGTCAAAACGGAGCAAAAGCAGCGATTCGATCCGCGATACGCACGTTTCGTTGCAGAAGCGACGATTTGGTGCACGATACGAACGTTTCTCGCCAAAATGGAGCAAAAGCAGCGATTCGGTGCGCGAAAGGCACGTTTCGTTTCAAAAGCGGCGATTTGGTGCACGAAACGGGCGTTTCTTGTCAAAACGGAGTAAAAGCGGCGATTCGGTGCGCGAAAAGCACGTTTCGTTGCAAAAGCGGCGATTTGGTCCACGAAACGCACGTTTCTTGCCAAAACGGAGCAAAAGCGGCGATTTGGTGCTCGAAGCGCACGTTTCGTTGCAAAATCGTCGAGTTGGAGCACGAAACGCACGTTTCGTTGCAATAGCGGCGATTTGGTGCATGACACGCTCGTTTCTTGCCAAAACGGAGCAAAAGCGACGATTTGGTGCACGAAACGCACGTTTCGTTACAAAAGCAGCGATTTAGTGCACGAAACGCACGTTTCTTGCCAAAACGGAGCAAACGCGACGATTCGGTGCGCGAAACGCGCGTTTCGTTGCAAAAGCGTCGTTTTGGTGCACGAAACGCACGTTTCTTGCCAAAACGGAGCAAAAGCGGCGATTCGGTGCGCGAAACGCACGTTTCGTTGCAAAAGTGGCGTTTTGGTGTACGAAACGGACGTATAGCGTCAAAACTGTGCAAAAGCAGCGATTGGGTGCACGAAACGCACGTTTCGTTACAAAAGCAGCGATTTAGTGCGCTAAACGCACGTTTCCTGCCAAAACGGAGCAAAAGCGGCGATTCGTTGCGCGAAACGCACGTTTCGTTGCAAAAGCGGCGTTTTGGTGCACGAAACGCTCGCTTTGCGTCAAAACTGTGCAAAAGCAGCGATTTGGTACACGAAACGCACGTTTCTTGCCAAAACGGAGCAAAAGCGGCGGTTCGGTGCGCGAATCGCACGTTTCGCTGCAAAATCGGCGTTTTGGTGCACGAAACGCACGTTCAGCGTCAAAACTGTGCAAAAGCAGCGATTTGGTGCACGAAACGCACGTTTCCTGCCAAAACGGAGCAAAAGCGGCGATTCGGTGCGCGAAACGCACGTTTCATTGCAAAAGCGGCGTTTTGGTGCACGAAACGCACGTTTAGCGTCAAAACTGTGCAAAAGCAGCGATTTGGAGCACGAAACGCACGTTTCTTGCCAAAACGGAGCAAAAGCGGCGAATCGGTGCGCGAAACGCACGTTTCGTTGCGAAAGCGGCGATTTGGTGCACGAAACGGGCGTTCCTTGTCAAAACGGAGTAAAAGCGGCGACTCGGTGCGCGAAAAGCACGTTTCGTTGCAAAAGCTGCGGTTTGGTGCATGAAACGCACGTTTCTTGGCAAAACGAAGCAAAAGCGGCGATTTGGTGCGCGAAACGCACGTTTCGTTGCAAAAGCGGCGATTTCGTGCGCGAAACGCACGTTTCGTTGCAAAAGTGGCGATTTGGTGCACGAAACGCACGTTTCGTTGCAATAGCAGAATTTGGTGCACGAAAGGCACGTTTCGATGCAAAAGCGGCGATTTTGTGCTCGAAACGCACGTTTGTTGCAAAAGCGGCGATTTGGTGCGCGAAACGCACGTTTGTTGTAAAAGCGGCGATTTCGCGCACGAAACGCACGTTTCTTGCTAGAATGGAGCAAAAGCGGCGATTCGGTGCGCGAAACGCCCGTTTCGTTGCAAAAGCGGCGATTTGTGCTCGAATCGCACGTTTCGTTGCAATAGCGGCGATTTGGTGCGCGAAAGGCTCGTTTCGAAGCAAAAGCGGCGATTTGCTGCACGAGACGCACGTTTCGTTGCAAAAGCGGCGACTTGGTGCACGAAACGCACGTTTCTTGCCGATACGGAGCAAAAGCGGCGTTTCGGTGCGCGAAACGCACGTTTCGATGCAAAAGCGGCGATTTGGTGCACGAAACGCACGTTTCTTGCCAAAACGGAGCAAAAGCGGCGATTTAGTGCACGAAACAAACGTTTCTTGCCAAAACGGCGCAAAAGCAGCGATTCGGTGCGCGAAACGCACATTTCGTTGCAAAAGCGTCGTTTTCGTGCACGAAGCGCACGTTTCGTTGCAAAAGCGGCGATTTGGTGCACGAAACGCACGTTTCTTGCCAAAACGGAGCAAAGGCTGCGATTCGGTCCGCGAAACGCACGTTTCGTTGCAATAGCGGCGATTTGTTGCGCGAAACGCACGTTTCGTTGCAAAAGCGGCGATATGGTGCAGGAAACGCACGTTTAGCGTCAAAACGGAGCAAAAGCGGCGATTCGGTGCGCGAAACGCACGTTTCGTTGCAAAAGCTTCGTTTTCGTGCACGAAGCGCACGTTTCGTTGCAAAAGCGGCGATTTGGTGCACGAAACAAACGTTTCTTGCCAAAACGGAGCAAAAGCAGCTATTCGGTGCGCGAAACGCACGTTTCGTTGCAAAAGCGGCGATTCGGTGCACGAAACGCACGATTCTATCAAAACGGAGCAATAGCGGCGATTCGGTGCGCGAAACGCACGCTTCGTTGCCATGGCGGCGATTCGGTGCGCGAAACGCACGTTTCGTTGCAAAAGCGTCGTTTTCGTGCACGAAGCGCACGTTTCGTTGCAAAAGCGGCGATTTGGTGCACGAAACGCACGTTTCTCGCCAAAACGGAGCAAAAGCAGTGATTCGGTGCGAGAAACGCACGTTTCGCTGCGAAGGCAGTGTTTTGGTGCACGAAACGCACGTTTAGAGTCAAAACAGTGCAAAAGCGGCGTTTTGGTGCACAAAGTGCAAGTTTAGCGTCAAAACTGTGCAAAAGCAGCGATTTGGAGCACGAAACGTACGTTTCTTGTCAAAACGGAGCAAAAGCGGCGATTCGATCCGCGATACGCACGTTTCGTTGCAGAAGCGACGATTTGGTGCACGATACGAACGTTTCTCGCCAAAATGGAGCAAAAGCAGCGATTCGGTGCGCGAAAGGCACGTTTCGTTTCAAAAGCGGCGATTTGGTGCACGAAACGGGCGTTTCTTGTCAAAACGGAGTAAAAGCGGCGATTCGGTCCGCGAAACGCACGTTTCGTTGCAAAAGCGGCGATTCGGTGTGCGAAACGCACGTTTCGTTGCGAAAGCGGAAATTCGGTGCGCGAAACGCACGTTTCTTGCCAAAACGAAGCAAAAGCGGCAATTCGGTGCGCGAAACGCACGTTTCTTGCCAAACTGAGTAAAAACAACGATTCGGTGCGCGATACGCCCGTTTCGTTGCAAAAGCGGCGATTTGGTGCACGAAACGCACGTTTCTTGCCAAAACGAAGCAAAAGCGGCAATTCGGTGCGCGAAACGCACGTTTCTTGCCAAACTGAGTAAAAACAACGATTCGGTGCGCGATACGCACGTTTCGTTGCAAAAGCGGCGATTTGTTGCACGAAACGCACGTTTCTTGCCAAAACGGGGTAAAAGCGGCGATTCGGTGCGCGAAACGAACGTTTCGTTGCACAAGCGGCGATTTGGTGTACGAAACGCACGTCTGGTGCCAAAACGGAGCAAAAGCGGCGATTCGATTCGCGAAACGCACGTTTCTTGCCTAAATGGAGCAAAAGCAGCGTTTCGGTGCGCGATACGCACGTTTCGTTGCAAAAGCGGCGTTTTGGTGCACGAAACGCACGTTTAGCGTCAAAACTGTGCAAAAGCAGCGATTTGGTGCACGAAACGCACGTTTCGTTGCAAAAGCGGCGATTTGGTGCACAAAACACATGTCTCGTTGCAAAAGCTGCTATTCGGTGTACGAAACGCACGTCTGGTGCCAAAACGGAGCAAAAGCGGTGATGCGGTGGGCGAAACGCACGTTTCGTTGCAATAGCGGCGATTTGGTGCACAAAACGCATGTCTCGTTGCAAAAGCTGCGATTTGGTGTACGAAACGCACGTTTCGTTGCAAAAGCGGCGATTCGGTGCACGAAACGCACGTTTCGATGCAAAAGCGGTAATTCGGTGCGCGAAACGCACGTTTCTTGCCAAACGGAGTAAAAACAACGATTCGGTGCGCGAAACGCACGTTTCTTTGCAAAAGCGGCGATTTGGTGCACGAAACGCACGTTTCTTGCCAAAACGGAGCAAAAGCAGCGTTTCGGTGCGCGATACGCACGTTTCGTTGCAAAAGCGGCGATTAGGTGCACGAGACGCACGTTTCGTTGCAGAAGCGGCGATTTGGTGCACGAAACGCACGTTTCTTGCCACAACGGAGCAAAAGCGGCGATTCGGTGCGCGATACGCACGTTTCATTGCAAAATCGGCGTTCTGGTGCACGAAACGCACGTTTCGTTGCAAAAGCAACGTTTTGGTGCACGAAACGCATGTTTAGCGTCAAAACTGTGCAAAAGCAGCGATCTGGTGCACGAAACGCACGTTTCGTTGCAAAAGCGGCGCACTGGTGCACGAAACGCACGTTTCTTGTCGAAACGGAGCAAAAGCGGCGAATCGGTCCGCGATACGCACGTTTCGTTGCAGAAGCGACGATTTGGTGCACGATACGAACGTTTCTCGCCAAAATGGAGCAAAAGCAGCGATTCGGTGAGGCGAAAGGCACGTTTCGTTTCAAAAGCGGCGATTTGGTACACGAAACGGGCGTTTTTTGTCAAAACGGAGTAAAAGCGGCGATTCGGTGCGCGAAAAGCACGTTACGTTGCAAAAGCGGCGATTTGGTCCACGAAACGCACGTTTCTTGCCAAAACGGAGCAAAAGCGGCGATTTGGTGCGCGAAACGCCCGTTTCGTTGCAAAAGCGGCGATTTGGTGCACGAATCGCACGTTTCGTTGCAATAGCGGCGATTTGGTGCGCGAAACGTGCGCTTCGTTGCAAAAGCGGCGTTTTGGTGCCCGAAACGCACGTTTCGTTGCAAAAGCAGTGTTTTTTGCACGAAACGCACGTTTAGAGTCAAAACTGTGCAAAAGCAGCGATTTGGTGCACGAAACGCACGTTTCGTTGCTAAAGCGGTGTTTTGGTGCACGAAACGCACGTTTAGCGTCAAAACTGTGCAAAAGCAGCGATTTGGTGCACGAAACGCACGTTTCGTTGCAAAAGCGGCGTTTTGGTGCACGAAACGCGCGTTTCGTTGCAAAAGCGGCGTTTTGGTGCACGAAACGCACGTTTAGCGTCAACACTGTGCAAAAGCAGCGATTTGGTGCACGAAACGCACGTTTCGTTGCAAAAGCGGCGTTTTGGTGCACGAAACGCACGTTTAGCGTCAAAACTGTGCAAAAGCAGCGATTTGGTGCACGAAACGCACGTTTCGTTGCAAAAGCGGCGTTTTGGTTCACGAAACGCACGTTTAGCGTCAAAACTGTGCAAAAGCAGCGTTTTGGTGCACGAAACGAACGTTTAGCGTCAAAACTGTGCAAAAGCAGCGATTTGGTGCACGAAACGCACGTTTCGCTGCAAAAGCGGCGTTTTGGTGCACGAGACGCACGTTTAACGTCAAACCTGTGCAAAAGCAGCGTTTTGGTGCACGAAACGCACGTTTAGCCTCAAAACTGCGTAAAAGCAGCGTTTTGTTGCACGAAACGCACGTTTCGTTGCAAAAGCGGCGTTTTGGTGCACGAAACGCACGTTTAGCGTCAAAACTGTGCAAAAGCAGCGATTTGGTGCACGATACGCACGTTTAGCGTCAAAACTGTGCGAAGGCAGCGTCTTGGTGCACGAAACGCACGTTTAGCGTCAAAACTGTGCAAAAGCAGCGTTTTGGTGCACGAAACGCACGTTTAGCGTCAATACTGTGCAAAAGCAGCGATTTGGTGCACGAAACGAACGTTTCGTTGCAAAAGCGGGGTTTTGGTTCACGAAACGCCCGTTTAGCGTCAAAACTGTGCAAACCAGCGTTTTGGTGCACGAAACGCACGTTTAGCGTCAAAACTGAGCAAAAGCAGCGATTTGGTACACGAAACGCACGTTTCGTTGCAAAAGCGGCGTTTTGGTGCACGAAACGCACGTTTAACGTCAAAACTGTACAAAAGCAGCGTTTTGGTGCACGAAACGCACGTTTATCGTCAAAACTGTGCAAAAGCAGCGTTTTGGTGCACGAAACGCACGTTTAGCGTCAAACCTGTGCAAAAGCAGCGTTTTGGTGCACGAAACGCACGTTTAGCGTCAAAGCTGTGCAAAAGCAGCGTTTTGGTGCACGAAACGCACGTTTAGCGTCAAAACTGTGCAAAAGCAGCGATTTGGTGCACGAAACGCACGTTTCCTTCCAAAAGCGGAGTTTTTGTGCACGAAACGCACGTTTAGCGTCAAAACTGTGCAAAAGCAGCGTTTTGGTGCACGAAACGCACGTTTAGCGTCAAAACTGTGCAAATGCAGCGTTTTGGTGCACGAAACGCACGTTTAGCGTCAAAACTGTGCGAAAGCAGCGTCTTGGTGCACGAAACGCACGTTTAGCGTCAAAACTGTGCAAAAGCAGCGTGCTGGTGCACGAAACGCACGTTTCGTTGCAAAAGCGGCGTTTTGGTACACGAAACGCACGTTTCGTTGCAAAAGCGGCGTTTTGGTGCACGAAACGCACGTTTAGCGTCAAAACTGTGCAAAAGCAGCGATTTGGTGCACGAAACGCACGTTTCGTTGCAAAAGCGGCGTTTTGGTTCACGAAACGCACGTTTAGCGTCAAAACTGTGCAAAAGCAGCGTTTTGGTGCACGAAACGAACGTTTAGCGTCAAAACTGTGCAAAAGCAGCGATTTGGTGCACGAAACGCACGTTTCGCTGCAAAAGCGGCGTTTTGGTGCACGAGACGCACGTTTAACGTTAAACCTGTGCAAAAGCAGCGTTTTGGTGCACGAAACGCACGTTTAGCCTCAAAACTGCGTAAAAGCAGCGTTTTGTTGCACGAAACGCACGTTTCGTTGCAAAAGCGGCGTTTTGGTGCACGAAACGCACGTTTAGCGTCAAAACTGTGCAAAAGCAGCGATTTGGTGCACGGTACGCACGTTTAGCGTCAAAACTGTGCAAAAGCAGCGATTTGGTGCACGAAACGCACGTTTCGTTGCAAAAGCGGCGTTTTGGTTCACGAAACGCACGTTTAGCGTCAAAACTGTGCAAAAGCAGCGTTTTGGTGCACGAAACGAACGTTTAGCGTCAAAACTGTGCAAAAGCAGCGATTTGGTGCACGAAACGCACGTTTCGCTGCAAAAGCGGCGTTTTGGTGCACGAGACGCACGTTTAACGTCAAACTTGAGCAAAAGCAGCGTTTTGGTGCACGAAACGCACGTTTAGCCTCAAAACTGCGTAAAAGCAGCGTTTTGTTGCACGAAACGCACGTTTCGTTGCAAAAGCGGCGTTTTGGTGCACGAAACGCACGTTTAGCGTCAAAACTGTGCAAAAGCAGCGATTTGGTGCACGATACGCACGTTTAGCGTCAAAACTGTGCGAAGGCAGCGTCTTGGTGCACGAAACGCACGTTTAGCGTCAAAACTGTGCAAAAGCAGCGTTTTGGTGCACGAAACGCACGTTTAGCGTCAATACTGTGCAAAAGCAGCGATTTGGTGCACGAAACGCACGTTTCGTTGCAAAAGCGGGGTTTTGGTTCACGAAACGCGCGTTTAGCGTCAAAACTGTGCAAACCAGCGTTTTGGTGCACGAAACGCACGTTTAGCGTCAAAACTGAGCAAAAGCAGCGATTTGGTACACGAAACGCACGTTTCGTTGCAAAAGCGGCGTTTTGGTGCACGAAACGCACGTTTAACGTCAAAACTGTACAAAAGCAGCGTTTTGGTGCACGAAACGCACGTTTATCGTCAAAACTGTGCAAAAGCAGCGTTTTGGTGCACGAAACGCACGTTTAGCGTCAAACCTGTGCAAAAGCAGCGTTTTGGTGCACGAAACGCACGTTTAGCGTCAAAGCTGTGCAAAAGCAGCGTTTTGGTGCACGAAACGCACGTTTAGCGTCAAAACTGTGCAAAAGCAGCGATTTGGTGCACGAAACGCACGTTTCCTTCCAAAAGCGGAGTTTTTGTGCACGAAACGCACGTTTAGCGTCAAAACTGTGCAAAAGCAGCGTTTTGGTGCACGAAACGCACGTTTAGCGTCAAAACTGTGCAAATGCAGCGTTTTGGTGCACGAAACGCACGTTTAGCGTCAAAACTGTGCGAAAGCAGCGTCTTGGTGCACGAAACGCACGTTTAGCGTCAAAACTGTGCAAAAGCAGCGTGCTGGTGCACGAAACGCACGTTTCGTTGCAAAAGCGGCGTTTTGGTACACGAAACGCACGTTTCGTTGCAAAAGCGGCGTTTTGGTGCACGAAACGCACGTTTAGCGTCAAAACTGTGCAAAAGCAGCGATTTGGTGCACGAAACGCACGTTTCGTTGCAAAAGCGGCGTTTTGGTTCACGAAACGCACGTTTAGCGTCAAAACTGTGCAAAAGCAGCGTTTTGGTGCACGAAACGAACGTTTAGCGTCAAAACTGTGCAAAAGCAGCGATTTGGTGCACGAAACGCACGTTTCGCTGCAAAAGCGGCGTTTTGGTGCACGAGACGCACGTTTAACGTCAAACCTGTGCAAAAGCAGCGTTTTGGTGCACGAAACGCACGTTTAGCCTCAAAACTGCGTAAAAGCAGCGTTTTGTTGCACGAAACGCACGTTTCGTTGCAAAAGCGGCGTTTTGGTGCACGAAACGCACGTTTAGCGTCAAAACTGTGCAAAAGCAGCGATTTGGTGCACGATACGCACGTTTAGCGTCAAAACTGTGCGAAAGCAGCGTCTTGGTGCACGAAACGCACGTTTAGCGTCAAAACTGTGCAAAAGCAGCGTGCTGGTGCACGAAACGCACGTTTCGTTGCAAAAGCGGCGTTTTGGTGCAGGAAACGAACGTTTAGCGTCAAAACTGTGCAAAAGCAGCGATTTGGTGCACGAAACGCACGTTTAGCCTCAAAACTGCGTAAAAGCAGCGTTTTGTTGCACGAAACGCACGTTTCGTTGCAAAAGCGTCGTTTTGGTGCACGAAACGCACGTTTCGTTGCAAAAGCGGCGTTTTGGTTCACGAAACGCACGTTTCGTTGCAAAAGCGACGTTTTGGTACACGAAACGCACGTTTAGCGTCAATACTGTGCAAAAGCAGCGATTTGGTGCACGAAACGCACGTTTCGTTGCAAAAGCGTCGTTTTGGTGCAGGAAACGAACGTTTAGCGTCAAAACTGTGCAAAAGCAGCGATTTGGTGCACGAAACGCACGTTTCGTTGCAAAAGCGGAGTTTTGGTGCACGAAACGCACGTTTAGCGTCAAAACTGTGCAAAAGCAGCGATTTGGTGCACGAAACGCACGTTTCGTTGCAAAAGCGGCGTTTTGGTGCACGAAACGCACGTTTCGTTGCAAAAGCGGCGTTTTGGTGCACGAAACGCACGTTTAGCGTCAAAACTGTGCAAAAGCAGCGTTTTGTTGCATGAAACGCACGTTTCGTTGCAAAAGCGGCGTTTTGGTGCAGGAAACGAACGTTTAGCGTCAAAACTGTGCAAAAGCAGCGATTTGGTGCACGAAACGCACGTTTCGCTGCAAAAGCGGCGTTTTGGTGCACGAAACGCACGTTTAACGTCAAACCTGTGCAAAAGCAGCGTTTTGGTGCACGAAACGCACGTTTAGCCTCAAAACTGCGTAAAAGCAGCGTTTTGTTGCACGAAACGCACGTTTCGTTGCAAAAGCGGCGTTTTGGTGCACGAAACGCACGTTTCGTTGCAAAAGCGGCGTTTTGGTGCACGAAACGCACGTTTCGTTGCAAAAGCGACGTTTTGGTACACGAAACGCACGTTTAGCGTCAATACTGTGCAAAAGCAGCGATTTGGTGCACGAAACGCACGTTTCGTTGCAAAAGCGTCGTTTTGGTGCACGAAACGCACGTTTCGTTGCAAAAGCGTCGTTTTGGTGCACGAAACGCACGTTTCGTTGCAAAAGCAGCGTTTTGGTTCACGAAACGCACGTTTAGCGTCAAAACTGTGCAAAAGCAGCGTTTTGTTGCACGAAACGCACGTTTCGTTGCAAAAGCGGCGTTTTGGTGCAGGAAACGAACGTTTAGCGTCAAAACTGTGCAAAAGCAGCGATTTGGTGCACGAAACGCACGTTTCGCTGCAAAAGCGGCGTTTTGGTGCACGAAACGCACGTTTAACGTCAAACCTGTGCAAAAGCAGCGTTTTAGTGCACGAAACGCACGTTTAGCCCAAAACTGCGTAAAAGCAGCGTTTTGTTGCACGAAACGCACGTTTCGTTGCATAAGCGGCGTTTTGGTGCACGAAACGCACGTTTCGTTGCAAAAGCGGCGTTTTGGTGCACGAAACGCACGTTTCGTTGCAAAAGCGACGTTTTGGTGCACGAAACGCACGTTTAGCGTCAATACTGTGCAAAAGCAGCGATTTGGTGCACGAAACGCACGTTTCGTTGCAAAAGCGTCGTTTTGGTGCACGAAACGCACGTTTCGTTGCAAAAGCGGCGTTTTGGTTCTCGAAACGCACGTTTAGCGTCAAAACTGTGCAAAAGCAGCGTTTTGTTGCACGAAACGCACGTTTCGTTGCAAAAGCGACGTTTTGGTGCAGGAAACGAACGTTTAGCGTCAAAACTGTGCAAAAGCAGCGATTTGGTGCACGAAACGCACGTTTCGCTGCAAAAGCGGCGTTTTGGTGCACGAAACGCACGTTTAACGTCAAACCTGTGCAAAAGCAGCGTTTTGGTGCACGAAACGCACGTTTAGCCTCAAAACTGCGTAAAAGCAGCGTTTTGTTGCACGAAACGCACGTTTCGTTGCAAAAGCGGCGTTTTGGTGCACGAAACGCACGTTTAGCGTCAAAACTGTGCAAAAGCAGCGATTTGGTGCACGATACGCACGTTTAGCGTCAAAACTGTGCGAAAGCAGCGTCTTGGTGCACGAAACGCACGTTTAGCGTCAAAACTGTGCAAAAGCAGCGTGCTGGTGCACGAAACGCACGTTTCGTTGCAAAAGCGGCGTTTTGGTGCACGAAACGCACGTTTAACGTCAAAACTGTACAAAAGCAGCGTTTTGGTGCACGAAACGCACGTTTATCGTCAAAACTGTGCAAAAGCAGCGTTTTGGTGCACGAAACGCACGTTTAGCGTCAAACCTGTGCAAAAGCAGCGTTTTGGTGCACGAAACGCACGTTTAGCGTCAAAGCTGTGCAAAAGCAGCGTTTTGGTGCACGAAACGCACGTTTAGCGTCAAAACTGTGCAAAAGCAGCGATTTGGTGCACGAAACGCACGTTTCCTTCCAAAAGCGGAGTTTTTGTGCACGAAACGCACGTTTAGCGTCAAAACTGTGCAAATGCAGCGTTTTGGTGCACGAAACGCACGTTTAGCGTCAAAACTGTGCAAAAGCAGCGTGATGGTGCACAAAACGCACGTTTCGTTGCAAAAGCGGCGTTTTGGTGCACGAAACGCACGTTGAGCGTCAAAACTGCGCAATAGCAGCGTTGTTGTGCACGAAACGCATTTTTCGTTGCAAAAGCGGCGTTTTTTTGCCAGAAACGCACGTTTAAGGTCAAAACTGTGCAAAAGCAACGTTTTCGTGCACGAAGCGCACGTTTAGCGTCAAAACTGTGCAAAAGCAGCGTTTTGGTGCATGAAACGCACGTTTCGTTGCAAAAGCGGCGTTTTGGTGCACGAAACGCACGTTTCGTTGCAAAAGCGGCGTTTTGGTGCACGAAACGCACGTTTAGCGTCAAAACTGTGCAAAAGCAGCGATTTGGTGCACGATACGCACGTTTCGTGCCAAAAGCGGCGTATTGGAGCACGAAACGCACGCTTAGCGTCAAAACGGTGCAAAAGCAGCGTTTTGGTGCACGAAACGCACGTTTAGCGTCAAAACTGTGCAAAAGCAGCGTTTTGGTGCACGAAACGCACGTTTCGTTGCAAAAGCGGCGTTTTGGTGCACGAAACGCACGTTTAGCGTCAAAACTGTGCAAAAGCAGCGTTTTGGTGCACGAAACGCACGTTTCGTTGCAAAAGCGGCGTTTTGGTGCACGAAACGCACGTTTCGTTGCAAAAGCGGCGTTTTGGTGCAGGAAACGCCCGTTTAGCGTCAAAACTGTGCAAAAGCCGCGTTTTGTTGCACGAAACGCACGTTTCGTTGCAAAAGCGGCGTTTTGGTGCAGGAAACGAACGTTTAGCGTCAAAACTGTGCAAAAGCAGCGATTTGGTGCACGAAACGCACGTTTCGCTGCAAAAGCGACGTTTTGGTGCACGAAACGCACGTTTAGCGTCAAAACTGTGCAAAAGCAGCGATTTGGTGCACGAAACGCACGTTTCCTTCCAAAAGCGGAGTTTTTGTGCACGAAACGCACGTTTAGCGTCAACACTGTGCAAAAGCAGCGTTTTGGTGCACGAAACGCACGTTTAGCGTCAAAACTGTGCAAAAGCAGCGTTTTGGTGCACGAAACGCACGTTTAGCGTCAATACTGTGCAAAAGCAGCGATTTGGTGCACGAAACGCACGTTTCGTTGCAAAAGCGGGGTTTTGGTTCACGAAACGCCCGATTAGCGTCAAAACTGTGCAAACCAGCGTTTTGGTGCACGAAACGCACGTTTAGCGTCAAAACTGTGCAAATGCAGCGTTTTGGTGCACGAAACGCACGTTTAGCGTCAAAACTGTGCAAAAGCAGCGTTTTGGTGCACGAAACGCACGTTTCGTTGCAAAAGCGGCGTTTTGGTGCACGAAACGCACGTTTAGCGTCAACACTGTGCAAAAGCAGCGATTTGGTGCACGAAACGCACGTTTCGTTGCAAAAGCGGCGTTTTGGTTCACGAAACGCACGTTTAGCGTCAAAACTGTGCAAAAGCAGCGTTTTGGTGCACGAAACGAACGTTTAGCGTCAAAACTGTGCAAAAGCAGCGATTTGGTGCACGAAACGCACGTTTCGCTGCAAAAGCGGCGTTTTGGTGCACGAAACGCACGTTTAACGTCAAACCTGTGCAAAAGCAGCGTTTTGGTGCACGAAACGCACGTTTAGCCTCAAAACTGCGTAAAAGCAGCGTTTTGTTGCACGAAACGCACGTTTCGTTTCAAAAGCGGCGTTTTGGTGCACGAAACGCACGTTTAGCGTCAAAACTGTGCAAAAGCAGCGATTTGGTGCACGATACGCACGTTTAGCGTCAAAACTGTGCGAAAGCAGCGTCTTGGTGCACGAAACGCACGTTTAGCGTCAAAACTGTGCAAAAGCAGCGTGCTGGTGCACGAAACGCACGTTTCGTGGCAAAAGCGGCGTTTTGGTGCACGAAACGCACGTTTAGCGTCAAAACTGTTCAAAAGCAGCGTATTGGAGCACGAAACGCACGTTTAGCGTCAAAACTGTGCAAATGCAGCGTTTTGGTGCACGAAACGCACGTTTCCTTCCAAAAGCGGAGTTTTTGTGCACGAAACGCACGTTTAGCGTCAAAACTGTGCAAAAGCAGCGTTTTGGTGCACGAAACGCACGTTTAGCGTCAAAACTGTGCAGATGCAGCGTTTTGGTGCACGAAACGCACGTTTAGCGTCAAAACTGTGCAAAAGCAGCGTTTTGGTGCACGAAACGCACGTTTCGTTGCAAAAGCGGCGTTTTGGTGCACGAAACGCACGTTTAGCGTCAACACTGTGCAAAAGCAGCGATTTGGTGCACGAAACGCACGTTTCGTTGCAAAAGCGGCGTTTTGGTTCACGAAACGCACGTTTAGCGTCAAAACTGTGCAAAAGCAGCGTTTTGGTGCACGAAACGAACGTTTAGCGTCAAAACTGTGCAAAAGCAGCGATTTGGTGCACGAAACGCACGTTTCGCTGCAAAAGCGGCGTTTTGGTGCACGAAACGCACGTTTAACGTCAAACCTGTGCAAAAGCAGCGTTTTGGTGCACGAAACGCACGTTTAGCCTCAAAACTGCGTAAAAGCAGCGTTTTGTTGCACGAAACGCACGTTTCGTTGCAAAAGCGGCGTTTTGGTGCACGAAACGCACGTTTAGCGTCAAAACTGTGCAAAAGCAGCGATTTGGTGCACGATACGCACGTTTAGCGTCAAAACTGTGCGAAAGCAGCGTCTTGGTGCACGAAACGCACGTTTAGCGTCAAAACTGTGCAAAAGCAGCGTGCTGGTGCACGAAACGCACGTTTCGTGGCAAAAGCGGCGTTTTGGTGCACGAAACGCACGTTTAGCGTCAAAACTGTTCAAAAGCAGCGTATTGGAGCACGAAACGCACGTTTAGCGTCAAAACTGTGCAAATGCAGCGTTTTGGTGCACGAAACGCACGTTTCCTTCCAAAAGCGGAGTTTTTGTGCACGAAACGCACGTTTAGCGTCAAAACTGTGCAAAAGCAGCGTTTTGGTGCACGAAACGCACGTTTAGCGTCAAAACTGTGCAGATGCAGCGTTTTGGTGCACGAAACGCACGTTTAGCGTCAACACTGTGCAAAAGCAGCGATTTGGTGCACGAAACGCACGTTTCGTTGCAAAAGCGGCGTTTTGGTTCACGAAACGCACGTTTAGCGTCAAAACTGTGCAAAAGCAGCGTTTTGGTGCACGAAACGAACGTTTAGCGTCAAAACTGTGCAAAAGCAGCGATTTGGTGCACGAAACGCACGTTTCGCTGCAAAAGCGGCGTTTTGGTGCACGAAACGCACGTTTAACGTCAAACCTGTGCAAAAGCAGCGTTTTGGTGCACGAAACGCACGTTTAGCCTCAAAACTGCGTAAAAGCAGCGTTTTGTTGCACGAAACGCACGTTTCGTTGCAAAAGCGGCGTTTTGGTGCACGAAACGCACGTTTAGCGTCAAAACTGTGCAAAAGCAGCGATTTGGTGCACGATACGCACGTTTAGCGTCAAAACTGTGCGAAAGCAGCGTCTTGGTGCACGAAACGCACGTTTAGCGTCAAAACTGTGCAAAAGCAGCGTGCTGGTGCACGAAACGCACGTTTCGTGGCAAAAGCGGCGTTTTGGTGCACGAAACGCACGTTTAGCGTCAAAACTGTTCAAAAGCAGCGTATTGGAGCACGAAACGCACGCTTAGCGTCAAAACGGTGCAAAAGCAGCGTTTTGGTGCACGAAACGCACGTTTAGCGTCAAACCTGTGCAAAAGCAGCGTTTTGGTGCACGAAACGCTCGTTTAGCGTCAAAACTGTGCAAAAGCAGCGTTTTGGTGCACGAAACGCACGTTTAGCGCCAAATCTGTGCAAAAGCAGCGATTTGGTGCACGAAACGCACGTTTCCTTCCAAAAGCGGAGTTTTTGTGCACGAAACGCACGTTTAGCGTCAAAACTGTGCAAAAGCAGCGTTTTGGTGCACGAAACGCACGTTTAGCGTCAAAACTGTGCAAAAGCAGCGTTTTGGTGCACGAAACGCACGTTTAGCGTCAAAACTGTGCAAAAGCAGCGATTTGGTGCACGAAACGCACGTTTCGTTGCAAAAGCGGCGTTTTGGTTCACGAAACGCACGTTTAGCGTCAAAACTGTGCAAAAGCAGCGATTTGGTGCACGAAACGCACGTTTCGCTGCAAAAGCGGCGTTTTGGTGCACGAAACGCACGTTTAACGTCAAACCTGTGCAAAAGCAGCGTTTTGGTGCACGAAACGCACGTTTAGCCTCAAAACTGCGTAAAAGCAGCGTTTTGTTGCACGAAACGCACGTTTCGTTGCAAAAGCGGCGTTTTGGTGCACGAAACGCACGTTTAGCGTCAAAACTGTGCAAAAGCAGCGATTTGGTGCACGATACGCACGTTTAGCGTCAAAACTGTGCGAAAGCAGCGTCTTGGTGCACGAAACGCACGTTTAGCGTCAAAACTGTGCAAAAGCAGCGTGCTGGTGCACGAAACGCACGTTTCGTGGCAAAAGCGGCGTTTTGGTGCACGAAACGCACGTTTAGCGTCAAAACTGTTCAAAAGCAGCGTATTGGAGCACGAAACGCACGCTTAGCGTCAAAACGGTGCAAAAGCAGCGTTTTGGTGCACGAAACGCACGTTTAGCGTCAAACCTGTGCAAAAGCAGCGTTTTGGTGCACGAAACGCTCGTTTAGCGTCAAAACTGTGCAAAAGCAGCGTTTTGGTGCACGAAACGCACGTTTAGCGCCAAATCTGTGCAAAAGCAGCGATTTGGTGCACGAAACGCACGTTTCCTTCCAAAAGCGGAGTTTTTGTGCACGAAACGCACGTTTAGCGTCAAAACTGTGCAAAAGCAGCGTTTTGGTGCACGAAACGCACGTTTAGCGTCAAAACTGTGCAAAAGCAGCGTTTTGGTGCACGAAACGCACGTTTAGCGTCAAAACTGTGCAAAAGCAGCGATTTGGTGCACGAAACGCACGTTTCCTTCCAAAAGCGGAGTTTTTGTGCACGAAACGCACGTTTAGCGTCAAAACTGTTCAAAAGCAGCGATTTGGTGCACGAAACGCACGTTTCCTTCCAAAAGCGGAGTTTTTGTGCACGAAACGCACGTTTAGCGTCAAAACTGTGCAAAAGCAGCGTTTTGGTGC
This sequence comes from Stelis phaeoptera, assembly GCA_943735885.1. Classification (NCBI taxonomy): domain Eukaryota; kingdom Metazoa; phylum Arthropoda; class Insecta; order Hymenoptera; family Megachilidae; genus Stelis; species Stelis phaeoptera. The sequence goes on from CALSEM010000097.1 coordinate 254,725, forward strand.
ACGAAACGCACGTTTAGCGTCAAAACTGTGCAAAAGCAGCGTTTTGGTGCACGAAACGCACGTTTAGCGTCAATACTGTGCAAAAGCAGCGATTTGGTGCACGAAACGCACGTTTCGTTGCAAAAGCGGGGTTTTGGTTCACGAAACGCCCTCTTAGCGTCAAAACTGTGCAAACCAGCGTTTTGGTGCACGAAACGCACGTTGAGCGTCAAAACTGCGCAATAGCAGCGTTGTTGTGCACGAAACGCATTTTTCGTTGCAAAAGCGGCGTTTTTTTGCCAGAAACGCACGTTTAAGGTCAAAACTGTGCAAAAGCAACGTTTTCGTGCACGAAGCGCACGTTTCCTTCCAAAAGCGGAGTTTTTGTGCACGAAACGCACGTTTAGCGTCAACACTGTGCAAAAGCAGCGTTTTGGTGCACGAAACGCACGTTTAGCGTCAAAACTGTGCAAAAGCAGCGTTTTGGTGCACGAAACGCACGTTTAGCGTCAATACTGTGCAAAAGCAGCGATTTGGTGCACGAAACGCACGTTTCGTTGCAAAAGCGGGGTTTTGGTTCACGAAACGCCCGTTTAGCATCAAAACTGTGCAAACCAGCGTTTTGGTGCACGAAACGCACGTTTAGCGTCAAAACTGAGCAAAAGCAGCGATTTTTTGCACGAAACGCACGTTTCGTTGCAAAAGCGGCGTTTTGGTGCACGAAACGCACGTTTAATGTCAAAACTGTACAAAAGCAGCGTTTTGGTGCACGAAACGCACGTTTATCGTCAAAACTGTGCAAAGGCAGCGTTTTGGTGCACGAAACGCACGTTTATCGTCAAAACTGTGCAAAAGCAGCGTTTTGGTGCACGAAACGCACGTTTAGCGTCAAACCTGTGCAAAAGCAGCGTTTTGGTGCACGAAACGCACGTTTAGCGTCAAAACTGTGCAAAAGCAGCGTTTTGGTGCACGAAACGCACGTTTAGCGTCAAAACTGTGCAAAAGCAGCGATTTGGTGCACGAAACGCACGTTTCCTTCCAAAAGCGGAGTTTTTGTGCACGAAACGCACGTTTAGCGTCAAAACTGTGCAAAAGCAGCGTTTTGGTGCACGAAACGCACGTTTAGCGTCAAAACTGTGCAAATGCAGCGTTTTGGTGCACGAAACGCACGTTTAGCGTCAAAACTGTGCAAAAGCAGCGTTTTGGTGCACGAAACGCACGTTTCGTTGCAAAAGCGGCGTTTTGGTGCACGAAACGCACGTTTAGCGTCAACACTGTGCAAAAGCAGCGATTTGGTGCACGAAACGCACGTTTCGTTGCAAAAGCGGCGTTTTGGTTCACGAAACGCACGTTTAGCGTCAAAACTGTGCAAAAGCAGCGTTTTGGTGCACGAAACGAACGTTTAGCGTCAAAACTGTGCAAAAGCAGCGATTTGGTGCACGAAACGCACGTTTCGCTGCAAAAGCGGCGTTTTGGTGCACGAAACGCACGTTTAACGTCAAACCTGTGCAAAAGCAGCGTTTTGGTGCACGAAACGCACGTTTAGCCTCAAAACTGCGTAAAAGCAGCGTTTTGTTGCACGAAACGCACGTTTCGTTTCAAAAGCGGCGTTTTGGTGCACGAAACGCACGTTTAGCGTCAAAACTGTGCAAAAGCAGCGATTTGGTGCACGATACGCACGTTTAGCGTCAAAACTGTGCGAAAGCAGCGTCTTGGTGCACGAAACGCACGTTTAGCGTCAAAACTGTGCAAAAGCAGCGTGCTGGTGCACGAAACGCACGTTTCGTGGCAAAAGCGGCGTTTTGGTGCACGAAACGCACGTTTAGCGTCAAAACTGTTCAAAAGCAGCGTATTGGAGCACGAAACGCACGCTTAGCGTCAAAACGGTGCAAAAGCAGCGTTTTGGTGCACGAAACGCACGTTTAGCGTCAAACCTGTGCAAAAGCAGCGTTTTGGTGCACGAAACGCTCGTTTAGCGTCAAAACTGTGCAAAAGCAGCGTTTTGGTGCACGAAACGCACGTTTAGCGTCAAAACTGTGCAAAAGCAGCGATTTGGTGCACGAAACGCACGTTTCCTTCCAAAAGCGGAGTTTTTGTGCACGAAACGCACGTTTAGCGTCAAAACTGTGCAAAAGCAGCGTTTTGGTGCACGAAACGCACGTTTAGCGTCAAAACTGTGCAAAAGCAGCGTTTTGGTGCACGAAACGCACGTTTAGCGTCAAAACTGTGCAAAAGCAGCGATTTGGTGCACGAAACGCACGTTTCCTTCCAAAAGCGGAGTTTTTGTGCACGAAACGCACGTTTAGCGTCAAAACTGTTCAAAAGCAGCGATTTGGTGCACGAAACGCACGTTTCCTTCCAAAAGCGGAGTTTTTGTGCACGAAACGCACGTTTAGCGTCAAAACTGTGCAAAAGCAGCGTTTTGGTGCACGAAACGCACGTTTAGCGTCAAAACTGTGCAAAAGCAGCGTTTTGGTGCACGAAACGCACGTTTAGCGTCAATACTGTGCAAAAGCAGCGATTTGGTGCACGAAACGCACGTTTCGTTGCAAAAGCGGGGTTTTGGTTCACGAAACGCCCGTTTAGCGTCAAAACTGTGCAAACCAGCGTTTTGGTGCACGAAACGCACGTTCAGCGTCAAAACTGAGCAAAAGAAGCGATTTGGTGCACGAAACGCACGTTTCATTGCAAAAGCGGCGTTTTGGTGCACGAAACGCACGCTTAACGTCAAAACTGTACAAAAGCAGCGTTTTGGTGCACGAAACGCACGTTTATCGTCAAAACTGTGCAAAAGCAGCGTTTTGGTGCACGAAACGCACGTTTAGCGTCAAACCTGTGCAAAAGCAGCGTTTTGGTGCACGAAACGCACGTTTAGCGTCAAAGCTGTGCAAAAGCAGCGTTTTGGTGCACGAAACGCACGTTTAGCGTCAAAACTGTGCAAAAGCAGCGATTTGGTGCACGAAACGCACGTTTCCTTCCAAAAGCGGAGTTTTTGTGCACGAAACGCACGTTTAGCGTCAAAACTGTGCAAAAGCAGCGTTTTGGTGCACGAAACGCACGTTTAGCGTCAAAACTGTGCAAATGCAGCGTTTTGGTGCACGAAACGCACGTTTAGCGTCAAAACTGTGCAAAAGCAGCGTTTTGGTGCACGAAACGCACGTTTAGCGTCAAAACTGTGCAAATGCAGCGTTTTGGTGCACGAAACGCACGTTTCGTTGCAAAAGCGGCGTTTTGGTGCACGAAACGCACGTTTAGCGTCAAAACTGTGCAAAAGCAGCGATTTGGTGCACGATACGCACGTTTAGCGTCAAAACTGTGCGAAAGCAGCGTCTTGGTGCACGAAACGCACGTTTAGCGTCAAAACTGTGCAAAAGCAGCGTGCTGGTGCACGAAACGCACGTTTCGTGGCAAAAGCGGCGTTTTGGTGCACGAAACGCACGTTTAGCGTCAAAACTGTTCAAAAGCAGCGTATTGGAGCACGAAACGCACGCTTAGCGTCAAAACGGTGCAAAAGCAGCGTTTTGGTGCACGAAACGCACGTTTAGCGTCAAACCTGTGCAAAAGCAGCGTTTTGGTGCACGAAACGCACGTTTAGCGTCAAAACTGTGCAAAAGCAGCGTTTTGGTGCACGAAACGCACGTTTCGTTGCAAAAGCGGGGTTTTGGTTCACGAAACGCCCGTTTAGCGTCAAAACTGTGCAAACCAGCGTTTTGGTGCACGAAACGCACGTTCAGCGTCAAAACTGAGCAAAAGAAGCGATTTGGTGCACGAAACGCACGTTTCATTGCAAAAGCGGCGTTTTGGTGCACGAAACGCACGCTTAACGTCAAAACTGTACAAAAGCAGCGTTTTGGTGCACGAAACGCACGTTTATCGTCAAAACTGTGCAAAAGCAGCGTTTTGGTGCACGAAACGCACGTTTAGCGTCAAACCTGTGCAAAAGCAGCGTTTTGGTGCACGAAACGCACGTTTAGCGTCAAAGCTGTGCAAAAGCAGCGTTTTGGTGCACGAAACGCACGTTTAGCGTCAAAACTGTGCAAAAGCAGCGATTTGGTGCACGAAACGCACGTTTCCTTCCAAAAGCGGAGTTTTTGTGCACGAAACGCACGTTTAGCGTCAAAACTGTGCAAAAGCAGCGTTTTGGTGCACGAAACGCACGTTTAGCGTCAAAACTGTGCAAATGCAGCGTTTTGGTGCACGAAACGCACGTTTAGCGTCAAAACTGTGCAAAAGCAGCGTTTTGGTGCACGAAACGCACGTTTAGCGTCAAAACTGTGCAAAAGCAGCGTTTTGGTGCACGAAACGCACGTTTAGCGTCAAAACTGTGCAAATGCAGCGTTTTGGTGCACGAAACGCACGTTTAGCGTCAAAACTGTGCAAAAGCAGCGTTTTGGTGCACGAAACGCACGTTTCGTTGCAAAAGCGGCGTTTTGGTGCACGAAACGCACGTTTAGCGTCAACACTGTGCAAAAGCAGCGATTTGGTGCACGAAACGCACGTTTCGTTGCAAAAGCGGCGTTTTGGTTCACGAAACGCACGTTTAGCGTCAAAACTGTGCAAAAGCAGCGTTTTGGTGCTCGAAACGAACATTTAGCGTCAAAACTGTGCAAAAGCAGCGATTTGGTGCACGAAACGCACGTTTCGCTGCAAAAGCGGCCTTTTGGTGCACGAAACGCACGTTTAACGTCAAACCTATGCAAAAGCAGCGTTTTGGTGCACGAAACGCACGTTTAGCCTCAAAACTGCGTAAAAGCAGCGTTTTGTTGCACGAAACGCACGTTTCGTTGCAAAAGCGGCGTTTTGGTGCACGAAACGCACGTTTAGCGTCAAAACTGTGCAAAAGCAGCGATTTGGTGCACGATACGCACGTTTAGCGTCAAAACTGTGCGAAAGCAGCGTCTTGGTGCACGAAACGCACGTTTAGCGTCAGAACTGTGCAAAAGCAGCGTGCTGGTGCACGAAACGCACGTTTCGTGGCAAAAGCGGCGTTTTGGTGCACGAAACGCACGTTTAGCGTCAAAACTGTTCAAAAGCAGCGTATTAGAGCACGAAACGCACGCTTAGCGTCAAAACGGTGCAAAAGCAGCGTTTTGGTGCACGAAACGCACGTTTAGCGTCAAACCTGTGCAAAAGCAGCGTTTTGGTGCACGAAACGCACGTTTAGCGTCAAAACTGAGCAAAAGCAGCGTTTTGGTGCACGAAACGCACGTTTAGCGTCAAAACTGTGCAAAAGCAGCGATTTGGTGCACGAAACGCACGTTTCCTTCCAAAAGCGGAGTTTTTGTGCACGAAACGCACGTTTAGCGTCAACACTGTGCAAAAGCAGCGATTTGGTGCACGAAACGCACGTTTCGTTGCAAAAGCGGCGTTTTGGTTCACGAAACGCACGTTTAGCGTCAAAACTGTGCAAAAGCAGCGTTTTGGTGCACGAAACGAACGTTTATCGTCAAAACTGTGCAAAAGCAGCGATTTGGTGCACGAAACGCACGTTTCGCTGCAAAAGCGGCGTTTTGGTGCACGAAACGCACGTTTAACGTCAAACCTGTGCAAAAGCAGCGTTTTGGTGCACGAAACGCACGTTTAGCCTCAAAACTGCGTAAAAGCAGCGTTTTGTTGCACGAAACGCACGTTTCGTTGCAAAAGCGGCGTTTTGGTGCACGAAACGCACGTTTAGCGTCAAAACTGTGCAAAAGCAGCGATTTGGTGCACGATACGCACGTTTAGCGTCAAAACTGTGCGAAAGCAGCGTCTTGGTGCACGAAACGCACGTTTAGCGTCAAAACTGTGCAAAAGCAGCGTGCTGGTGCACGAAACGCACGTTTCGTTGCAAAAGCGGCGTTTTGGTGCACGAAACGCACGTTTAGCGTCAAAACTGTGCAAAAGCAGCGATTTGGTGCACGATACGCACGTTTAGCGTCAAAACTGTGCGAAGGCAGCGTCTTGGTGCACGAAACGCACGTTTAGCGTCAAAACTGTGCAAAAGCAGCGTATTGGAGCACGAAACGCACGCTTAGCGTCAAAACGGTGCAAAAGCAGCGTTTTGGTGCACGAAACGCACGTTTAGCGTCAAACCTGTGCAAAAGCAGTGTTTTGGTGCACGAAACGCACGTTTAGCGTCAAAACTGTGCAAAAGCAGCGTTTTGGTGCACGAAACGCACGTTTAGCGTCAAAACTGTGCAAAAGCAGCGATTTGGTGCACGAAACGCACGTTTCCTTCCAAAAGCGGAGTTTTTGTGCACGAAACGCACGTTTAGCGTCAAAACTGTGCAAAAGCAGCGATTTGGTGCACGAAACGCACGTTTCCTTCCAAAAGCGGAGTTTTTGTGCACGAAACGAACGTTTAGCGTCAAAACTGTGCAAAAGCAGCGTTTTGGTGCATGAAACGCACGTTTAGCGTCAAAACTGTGCAAAAGCAGCGTTTTGGTGCACGAAACGCACGTTTAGCGTCAATACTGTGCAAAAGCAGCGATTTGGTGCACGAAACGCACGTTTCGTTGCAAAAGCGGGGTTTTGGTTCACGAAACGCCCGTTTAGCGTCAAAACTGTGCAAACCAGCGTTTTGGTGCACGAAACGCACGTTTAGCGTCAAAACTGAGCAAAAGCAGCGATTTGGTGCACGAAACGCACGTTTCGTTGCAAAAGCGGCGTTTTGGTGCACGAAACGCACGTTTAATATCAAAACTGTACAAAAGCAGCGTTTTGGTGCACGAAACGCACGTTTATCGTCAAAACTGTGCAAAAGCAGCGTTTTGGTGCACGAAACGCACGTTTAGCGTCAAACCTGTGCAAAAGCAGCGTTCTGGTGCACGAAACGCACGTTTAGCGTCAAAGCTGTGCAAAAGCAGCGTTTTGGTGCACGAAACGCACGTTTAGCGTCAAAACTGTGCAAAAGCAGCGATTTGGTGCACGAAACGCACGTTTCCTTCCAAAAGCGGAGTTTTTGTGCACGAAACGCACGTTTAGCGTCAAAACTGTGCAAAAGCAGCGTTTTGGTGCACGAAACGCACGTTTAGCGTCAAAACTGTGCAAATGCAGCGTTTTGGTGCACGAAACGCACGTTTAGCGTCAAAACTGTGCAAAAGCAGCGTTTTGGTGCACGAAACGCACGTTTAGCGTCAAAACTGTGCAAAAGCAGCGTTTTGGTGCACGAAACGCACGTTTAGCGTCAAAACTGTGCAAAAGCAGCGATTTGGTGCACGAAACGCACGTTTCCTTCCAAAAGCGGAGTTTTTGTGCACGAAACGCACGTTTAGCGTCAAAACTGTGCAAAAGCAGCGTTTTGGTGCACGGAACGCACGTTTGGATGCAAAAGCGGCGTTTTGGTGCACGAAACGCACGTTTAGCGTCAATACTGTGCAAAAGCAGCGATTTGGTGCACGAAACGCACGTTTCGTTGCAAAAGCGGGGTTTTGGTTCACGAAACGCCCGTTTAGCGTCAAAACTGTGCAAACCAGCGTTTTGGTGCACGAAACGCACGTTTAGCGTCAAAACTGAGCAAAAGCAGCGATTTGGTGCACGAAACGCACGTTTCGTTGCAAAAGCAGCGTTTTGGTGCACGAAACGCACGTTTAGCGTCAAACCTGTGCAAAAGCAGCGTTTTGGTGCACCAAACGCACGTTTAGCGTCAAAAGTGTGCAAGAGCAGCGATTTGGTGCACGAAACACACGTTTCTTTGCAGAAGCTGTGTTTTGGTGCACGAAACACACGTTTCTTCTCAAAACTGAGCAAAAGCTGCGATTCGGTGCACGAAACGCACGTTTCGTTGCAAAAGCGGCGTTTTGGTACACGAAACGCACGTTTCGTTGCAAAAGCGGCGTTTTGGTGCACGAAACGCACGTTTAGCGTCAAAACTGTGCAAAAGCAGCGATTTGGTGCACGAAACGCACGTTTCGTTGCAAAAGCGGCGTTTTGGTTCACGAAACGCACGTTTAGCGTCAAAACTATGCAAAAGCAGCGTTTTGGTGCACGAAACGAACGTTTAGCGTCAAAACTTTGCAAAAGCAGCGATTTGGTGCACGAAACGCACGTTTCGCTGCAAAAGCGGCGTTTTGGTGCACGAAACGCACGTTTAACGTCAAACCTGTGCAAAAGCAGCGTTTTGGTGCACGAAACGCACGTTTAGCCTCAAAACTGCGTAAAAGCAGCGTTTTGTTGCACGAAACGCACGTTTCGTTGCAAAAGCGGCGTTTTGGTGCACGAAACGCACGTTTAGCGTCAAAACTGTGCAAAAGCAGCGATTTGGTGCACGATACGCACGTTTAGCGTCAAAACTGTGCGAAGGCAGCGTCTTGGTGCACGAAACGCACGTTTAGCGTCAAAACTGTGCAAAAGCAGCGTATTGGAGCACGAAACGCACGCTTAGCGTCAAAACGGTGCAAAAGCAGCGTTTTGGTGCACGAAACGCACGTTTAGCGTCAAACCTGTGCAAAAGCAGTGTTTTGGTGCACGAAACGCACGTTTAGCGTCAAAACTGTGCAAAAGCAGCGTTTTGGTGCACGAAACGCACGTTTAGCGTCAAAACTGTGCAAAAGCAGCGATTTGGTGCACGAAACGCACGTTTCCTTCCAAAAGCGGAGTTTTTGTGCACGAAACGCACGTTTAGCGTCAAAACTGTGCAAAAGCAGCGATTTGGTGCACGAAACGCACGTTTCCTTCCAAAAGCGGAGTTTTTGTGCACGAAACGCACGTTTAGCGTCAAAACTGTGCAAAAGCAGCGTTTTGGTGCATGAAACGCACGTTTAGCGTCAAAACTGTGCAAAAGCAGCGTTTTGGTGCACGAAACGCACGTTTAGCGTCAATACTGTGCAAAAGCAGCGATTTGGTGCACGAAACGCACGTTTCGTTGCAAAAGCGGGGTTTTGGTTCACGAAACGCCCGTTTAGCGTCAAAACTGTGCAAACCAGCGTTTTGGTGCACGAAACGCACGTTTAGCGTCAAAACTGAGCAAAAGCAGCGATTTGGTGCACGAAACGCACGTTTCGTTGCAAAAGCGGCGTTTTGGTGCACGAAACGCACGTTTAATGTCAAAACTGTACAAAAGCAGCGTTTTGGTGCACGAAACGCACGTTTATCGTCAAAACTGTGCAAAAGCAGCGTTTTGGTGCACGAAACGCACGTTTAGCGTCAAACCTGTGCAAAAGCAGCGTTCTGGTGCACGAAACGCACGTTTAGCGTCAAAGCTGTGCAAAAGCAGCGTTTTGGTGCACGAAACGCACGTTTAGCGTCAAAACTGTGCAAAAGCAGCGATTTGGTGCACGAAACGCACGTTTCCTTCCAAAAGCGGAGTTTTTGTGCACGAAACGCACGTTTAGCGTCAAAACTGTGCAAAAGCAGCGTTTTGGTGCACGAAACGCACGTTTAGCGTCAAAACTGTGCAAATGCAGCGTTTTGGTGCACGAAACGCACGTTTAGCGTCAAAACTGTGCAAAAGCAGCGTTTTGGTGCACGAAACGCACGTTTCGCTGCAAAAGCGGCGTTTTGGTGCACGAAACGCACGTTTAGCGTCAAAACTGTGCAAAAGCAGCGTTTTGGTGCACGAAACGAACGTTTAGCGTCAAAACTGTGCAAAAGCAGCGATTTGGTGCACGAAACGCACGTTTCGCTGCAAAAGCGGCGTTTTGGTGCACGAAACGCACGTTTAACGTTAAACCTGTGCAAAAGCAGCGTTTTGGTGCACGAAACGCACGTTTAGCCTCAAAACTGCGTAAAAGCAGCGTTTTGTTGCACGAAACGCACGTTTCGTTGCAAAAGCGGCGTTTTGGTGCACGAAACGCACGTTTAGCGTCAAAACTGTGCAAAAGCAGCGATTTGGTGCACGATACGCACGTTTAGCGTCAAAACTGTGCGAAAGCAGCGTCTTGGTGCACGAAACGCACGTTTAGCGTCAAAACTGTGCAAAAGCAGCGTTTTGGTGCACGAAACGCACGTTTAGCGTCAAAACTGTGCAAAAGCAGCGTTTTGGTGCACGAAACGCACGTTTAGCGTCAAAACTGCGCAAAAGCAGCGATTTGGTGCACGAAACGCACGTTTCCTTCCAAAAGCGGAGTTTTTGTGCACGAAACGCACGTTTAGCGTCAAAACTGTGCAAAAGCAGCGTTTTGGTGCACGAAACGCACGTTTAGCGTCAAAACTGTGCAAAAGCAGCGTTTTGGTGCACGAAACGCACGTTTAGCGTCAAAACTGTGCAAAAGCAGCGATTTGGTGCACGAAACGCACGTTTCCTTCCAAAAGCGGAGTTTTTGTGCACGAAACGCACGTTTAGCGTCAAAACTGTGCAAAAGCAGCGTTTTGGTGCACGGAACGCACGTTTCGTTGCAAAAGCGGCGTTTTGGTGCACGAAACGCACGTTTAGCGTCAATACTGTGCAAAAGCAGCGATTTGGTGCACGAAACGCACGTTTCGTTGCAAAAGCGGGGTTTTGGTTCACGAAACGCCCGTTTAGCGTCAAAACTGTGCAAACCAGCGTTTTGGTGCACGAAACGCACGTTTAGCGTCAAAACTGAGCAAAAGCAGCGATTTGGTGCACGAAACGCACGTTTCGTTGCAAAAGCAGCGTTTTGGTGCACGAAACGCACGTTTAGCGTCAAACCTGTGCAAAAGCAGCGTTTTGGTGCACGAAACGCACGTTTAGTGTCAAAACTGTGCAAAAGCAGCGTTTTGGTGCACGAAACGCACGTTTAGCGTCAAAACTGTGCAAAAGCAGCGATTTGGTGCACGAAACGCACGTTTCCTTCCAAAAGCGGAGTTTTTGTGCACGAAACGCACGTTTAGCGTCAAAACTGTGCAAAAGCTGCGATTTGGTGCACGAAACGCACGTTTCCTTCCAAAAGCGGAGTTTTTGTGCACGAAACGCACGTTTAGCGTCAAAACTGTGCAAAAGCAGCGTTTTGGTGCACGAAACGCACGTTTAGCGTCAAAACTGTGCAAAAGCAGCGTTTTGGTGCACGAAACGCACGTTTAGCGTCAAAACTGTGCAAAAGCAGCGATTTGGTGCACGAAACGCACGTTTCCTTCCAAAAGCGGAGTTTTTGTGCACGAAACGCACGTTTAGCGTCAAAACTGTGCAAAAGCAGCGTTTTGGTGCACGGAACGCACGTTTCGTTGCAAAAGCGGCGTTTTGGTGCACGAAACGCACGTTTAGCGTCAATACTGTGCAAAAGCAGCGATTTGGTGCACGAAACGCACGTTTCGTTGCAAAAGCGGGGTTTTGGTTCACGAAACGCCCGTTTAGCGTCAAAACTGTGCAAACCAGCGTTTTGGTGCACGAAACGCACGTTTAGCGTCAAAACTGAGCAAAAGCAGCGATTTGGTGCACGAAACGCACGTTTCGTTGCAAAAGCAGCGTTTTGGTGCACGAAACGCACGTTTAGCGTCAAACCTGTGCAAAAGCAGCGTTTTGGTGCACGAAACGCACGTTTAGTGTCAAAACTGTGCAAAAGCAGCGTTTTGGTGCACGAAACGCACGTTTAGCGTCAAAACTGTGCAAAAGCAGCGATTTGGTGCACGAAACGCACGTTTCCTTCCAAAAGCGGAGTTTTTGTGCACGAAACGCACGTTTAGCGTCAAAACTGTGCAAAAGCTGCGATTTGGTGCACGAAACGCACGTTTCCTTCCAAAAGCGGAGTTTTTGTGCACGAAACGCACGTTTAGCGTCAAAACTGTGCAAAAGCAGCGTTTTGGTGCACGAAACGCACGTTTAGCGTCAAAACTGTGCAAAAGCAGCGTTTTGGTGCACGAAACGCACGTTTAGCGTCAATACTGTGCAAAAGCAGCGATTTGGTGCACGAAACGCACGTTTCGTTGCAAAAGCGGGGTTTTGGTTCACGAAACGCCCGTTTAGCGTCAAAACTGTGCAAACCAGCGTTTTGGTGCACGAAACGCACGTTTAGCGTCAAAACTGAGCAAAAGCAGCGATTTGGTGCACGAAACGCACGTTTCGTTGCAAAAGCGGCGTTTTGGTGCACGAAACGCACGTTTAATGTCAAAACTGTACAAAAGCAGCGTTTTGGTGCACGAAACGCACGTTTATCGTCAAAACTGTGCAAAAGCAGCGTTTTGGTGCACGAAACGCACGTTTAGCGTCAAACCTGTGCAAAAGCAGCGTTCTGGTGCACGAAACGCACGTTTAGCGTCAAAGCTGTGCAAAAGCAGCGTTTTGGTGCACGAAACGCACGTTTAGCGTCAAAACTGTGCAAAAGCAGCGATTTGGTGCACGAAACGCACGTTTCCTTCCAAAAGCGGAGTTTTTGTGCACGAAACGCACGTTTAGCGTCAAAACTGTGCAAAAGCAGCGTTTTGGTGCACGAAACGCACGTTTAGCGTCAAAGCTGTGCAAATGCAGCGTTTTGGTGCACGAAACGCACGTTTAGCGTCAAAACTGTGCAAAAGCAGCGTTTTGGTGCACGAAACGCACGTTTCGTTGCAAAAGCGGGGTTTTGGTTCACGAAACGCCCGTTTAGCGTCAAAACTGTGCAAACCAGCGTTTTGGTGCACGAAACGCACGTTTAGCGTCAAAACTGAGCAAAAGCAGCGATTTTTTGCACGAAACGCACGTTTCGTTGCAAAAGCGGCGTTTTGGTGCACGAAACGCACGTTTAATGTCAAAACTGTACAAAAGCAGCGTTTTGGTGCACGAAACGCACGTTTATCGTCAAAACTGTGCAAAAGCAGCGTTTTGGTGCACGAAACGCACGTTTATCGTCAAAACTGTGCAAAAGCAGCGTTTTGGTGCACGAAACGCACGTTTAGCGTCAAACCTGTGCAAAAGCAGCGTTTTGGTGCACGAAACGCACGTTTAGCGTCAAAACTGTGCAAAAGCAGCGTTTTTGTGCACGAAACGCACGTTTAGCGTCAAAACTGTGCAAAAGCAGCGTTTTGGTGCACGAAACGCACGTTTAGCGTCAAAACTGTGCAAATGCAGCGTTTTGGTGCACGAAACGCACGTTTAGCGTCAAAACTGTGCAAAAGCAGCGTTTTGGTGCACGAAACGCACGTTTAGCCTCAAAACTGCGTAAAAGCAGCGTTTTGTTGCACGAAACGCACGTTTCGTTGCAAAAGCGGCGTTTTGGTTCACGAAACGCACGTTTAGCGTCAAAACTGTGCAAAAGCAGCGTTTTGGTGCACGAAACGAACGTTTAGCGTCAAAACTGTGCAAAAGCAGCGATTTGGTGCACGAAACGCACGTTTCGCTGCAAAAGCGGCGTTTTGGTGCACGAAACGCACGTTTAACGTCAAACCTGTGCAAAAGCAGCGTTTTGGTGCACGAAACGCACGTTTAGCCTCAAAACTGCGTAAAAGCAGCGTTTTGTTGCACGAAACGCACGTTTCGTTGCAAAAGCGGCGTTTTGGTGCACGAAACGCACGTTTAGCGTCAAGACTGTGCAAAAGCAGCGATTTGGTGCACGATACGCACGTTTAGCGTCAAAACTGTGCGAAAGCAGCGTCTTGGTGCACGAAACGCACGTTTAGCGTCAAAACTGTGCAAAAGCAGCGTGCTGGTGCACGAAACGCACGTTTCGTGGCAAAAGCGGCGTTTTGGTGCACGAAACGCACGTTTAGCGTCAAAACTGTTCAAAAGCAGCGTATTGGAGCACGAAACGCACGCTTAGCGTCAAACCTGTGCAAAAGCAGCGTTTTGGTGCACGAAACGCACGTTTAGCGTCAAAACTGTGCAAAAGCAGCGTTTTGGTGCACGAAACGCACGTTTAGCGTCAAAACTGTGCAAAAGCAGCGATTTGGTGCACGAAACGCACGTTTCCTTCCAAAAGCGGAGTTTTTGTGCACGAAACGCACGTTTAGCGTCAAAACTGTGCAAAAGCAGCGATTTGGTGCACGATACGCACGTTTAGCGTCAAAACTGTGCGAAAGCAGCGTCTTGGTGCACGAAACGCACGTTTAGCGTCAAAACTGTGCAAAAGCAGCGTGCTGGTGCACGAAACGCACGTTTCGTGGCAAAAGCGGCGTTTTGGTGCACGAAACGCACGTTTAGCGTCAAAACTGTTCAAAAGCAGCGTATTGGAGCACGAAACGCACGCTTAGCGTCAAAACGGTGCAAAAGCAGCGTTTTGGTGCACGAAACGCACGTTTAGCGTCAAACCTGTGCAAAAGCAGCGTTTTGGTGCACGAAACGCACGTTTAGCGTCAAAACTGTGCAAAAGCAGCGTTTTGGTGCACGAAACGCACGTTTAGCGTCAAAACTGTGCAAAAGCAGCGATTTGGTGCACGAAACGCACGTTTCCTTCCAAAAGCAGAGTTTTTGTGCACGAAACGCACGTTTAGCGTCAAAACTGTGCAAAAGCAGCGTTTTGGTGCACGAAACGCACGTTTAGCGTCAAAACTGTGCAAAAGCAGCGTTTTGGTGCACGAAACGCACGTTTAGCGTCAAAACCGTGCAAAAGCAGCGATTTGGTGCACGAAACGCACGTTTCCTCCCAAAAGCGGAGTTTTTGTGCACGAAACGCACGTTTAGCGTCAATACTGTGCAAAAGCAGCGATTTGGTGCACGAAACGCACGTTTCGTTGCAAAAGCGGGGTTTTGGTTCACGAAACGCCCGTTTAGCGTCAAAACTGTGCATACCAGCGTTTTGGTGCACGAAACGCACGTTTAGCGTCAAAACTGAGTAAAAGCAGCGATTTGGTGCACGAAACGCACGTTTCGTTGCAAAAGCGGCGTTTTGGTGCACGAAACGCACGTTTAATGTCAAAACTGTACAAAAGCAGCGATTTGGTGCACGAAACGCACGCTTAGCGTCAAAACTGTGTAAAAGCAGCGTTTTGGTGCACGAAACGCACGTTTAGCGTCAAAACTGTGCAAAAGCAGCGATTTGGTGCACGAAACGCACGTTTCGTTGCAATAGCGGCGTTTTGGTGCACGAAACGCACGTTTCGTTGCAAAAGCGGAGTTTTGGTGCACGAAACGCACGTTTATCGTCAAAACTGTGCAAAAGCAGCGTTTTGGTGCACGAAACGCACGTTTAGCGTCAAACCTGTGCAAAAGCAGCGTTCTGGTGCACGAAACGCACGTTTAGCGTCAAAGCTGTGCAAAAGCAGCGTTTTGGTGCACGAAACGCACGTTTAGCGTCAAAACTGTGCAAAAGCAGCGATTTGGTGCACGAAACGCACGTTTCCTTCCAAAAGCGGAGTTTTTGTGCACGAAACGCACGTTTAGCGTCAAAACTGTGCAAAAGCAGCGTTTTGGTGCACGAAACGCACGTTTAGCGTCAAAGCTGTGCAAATGCAGCGTTTTGGTGCACGAAACGCACGTTTAGCGTCAAAACTGTGCAAAAGCAGCGTTTTGGTGCACGAAACGCACGTTTCGTTGCAAAAGCGGGGTTTTGGTTCACGAAACGCCCGTTTAGCGTCAAAACTGTGCAAACCAGCGTTTTGGTGCACGAAACGCACGTTTAGCGTCAAAACTGAGCAAAAGCAGCGATTTTTTGCACGAAACGCACGTTTCGTTGCAAAAGCGGCGTTTTGGTGCACGAAACGCACGTTTAATGTCAAAACTGTACAAAAGCAGCGTTTTGGTGCACGAAACGCACGTTTATCGTCAAAACTGTGCAAAAGCAGCGTTTTGGTGCACGAAACGCACGTTTATCGTCAAAACTGTGCAAAAGCAGCGTTTTGGTGCACGAAACGCACGTTTAGCGTCAAACCTGTGCAAAAGCAGCGTTTTGGTGCACGAAACGCACGTTTAGCGTCAAAACTGTGCAAAAGCAGCGTTTTTGTGCACGAAACGCACGTTTAGCGTCAAAACTGTGCAAAAGCAGCGTTTTGGTGCACGAAACGCACGTTTAGCGTCAAAACTGTGCAAATGCAGCGTTTTGGTGCACGAAACGCACGTTTAGCGTCAAAACTGTGCAAAAGCAGCGTTTTGGTGCACGAAACGCACGTTTAGCCTCAAAACTGCGTAAAAGCAGCGTTTTGTTGCACGAAACGCACGTTTCGTTGCAAAAGCGGCGTTTTGGTTCACGAAACGCACGTTTAGCGTCAAAACTGTGCAAAAGCAGCGTTTTGGTGCACGAAACGAACGTTTAGCGTCAAAACTGTGCAAAAGCAGCGATTTGGTGCACGAAACGCACGTTTCGCTGCAAAAGCGGCGTTTTGGTGCACGAAACGCACGTTTAACGTCAAACCTGTGCAAAAGCAGCGTTTTGGTGCACGAAACGCACGTTTAGCCTCAAAACTGCGTAAAAGCAGCGTTTTGTTGCACGAAACGCACGTTTCGTTGCAAAAGCGGCGTTTTGGTGCACGAAACGCACGTTTAGCGTCAAGACTGTGCAAAAGCAGCGATTTGGTGCACGATACGCACGTTTAGCGTCAAAACTGTGCGAAAGCAGCGTCTTGGTGCACGAAACGCACGTTTAGCGTCAAAACTGTGCAAAAGCAGCGTGCTGGTGCACGAAACGCACGTTTCGTGGCAAAAGCGGCGTTTTGGTGCACGAAACGCACGTTTAGCGTCAAAACTGTTCAAAAGCAGCGTATTGGAGCACGAAACGCACGCTTAGCGTCAAACCTGTGCAAAAGCAGCGTTTTGGTGCACGAAACGCACGTTTAGCGTCAAAACTGTGCAAAAGCAGCGTTTTGGTGCACGAAACGCACGTTTAGCGTCAAAACTGTGCAAAAGCAGCGATTTGGTGCACGAAACGCACGTTTCCTTCCAAAAGCGGAGTTTTTGTGCACGAAACGCACGTTTAGCGTCAAAACTGTGCAAAAGCAGCGATTTGGTGCACGATACGCACGTTTAGCGTCAAAACTGTGCGAAAGCAGCGTCTTGGTGCACGAAACGCACGTTTAGCGTCAAAACTGTGCAAAAGCAGCGTGCTGGTGCACGAAACGCACGTTTCGTGGCAAAAGCGGCGTTTTGGTGCACGAAACGCACGTTTAGCGTCAAAACTGTTCAAAAGCAGCGTATTGGAGCACGAAACGCACGCTTAGCGTCAAAACGGTGCAAAAGCAGCGTTTTGGTGCACGAAACGCACGTTTAGCGTCAAACCTGTGCAAAAGCAGCGTTTTGGTGCACGAAACGCACGTTTAGCGTCAAAACTGTGCAAAAGCAGCGTTTTGGTGCACGAAACGCACGTTTAGCGTCAAAACTGTGCAAAAGCAGCGATTTGGTGCACGAAACGCACGTTTCCTTCCAAAAGCAGAGTTTTTGTGCACGAAACGCACGTTTAGCGTCAAAACTGTGCAAAAGCAGCGTTTTGGTGCACGAAACGCACGTTTAGCGTCAAAACTGTGCAAAAGCAGCGTTTTGGTGCACGAAACGCACGTTTAGCGTCAAAACCGTGCAAAAGCAGCGATTTGGTGCACGAAACGCACGTTTCCTCCCAAAAGCGGAGTTTTTGTGCACGAAACGCACGTTTAGCGTCAATACTGTGCAAAAGCAGCGATTTGGTGCACGAAACGCACGTTTCGTTGCAAAAGCGGGGTTTTGGTTCACGAAACGCCCGTTTAGCGTCAAAACTGTGCATACCAGCGTTTTGGTGCACGAAACGCACGTTTAGCGTCAAAACTGAGTAAAAGCAGCGATTTGGTGCACGAAACGCACGTTTCGTTGCAAAAGCGGCGTTTTGGTGCACGAAACGCACGTTTAATGTCAAAACTGTACAAAAGCAGCGATTTGGTGCACGAAACGCACGCTTAGCGTCAAAACTGTGTAAAAGCAGCGTTTTGGTGCACGAAACGCACGTTTAGCGTCAAAACTGTGCAAAAGCAGCGATTTGGTGCACGAAACGCACGTTTCGTTGCAATAGCGGCGTTTTGGTGCACGAAACGCACGTTTCGTTGCAAAAGCGGAGTTTTGGTGCACGAAACGCACGTTTATCGTCAAAACTGCGCAATAGCAGCGTTGTTGTGCACGAAACGCATTTTTCGTTGCAAAAGCGGCGTTTTTTGCACGAAACGCACGTTTAGCGTCAAAACTGTGCAAAAGCAGCGTTTTGGTGCACGAAACGCACGTTTCGTTGCAGATACTGCGTTTTGGTGCACGAAACGCACCTTTCGTTGCAAAAGCGGCGTTTTGGTGCACCAAACGCACGTTTCGTTGCAAAAGCGGCGCTTTGGTGCACGAAACGCACGTTTCTTGCCAAAACGGAGCAAAAGCGGCGGTTCGGTGCGCGAATCGCACGTTTCGCTGCAAAATCGGCGTTTTGGTGCACGAAACGCACGTTTTGCGTAAAAACTGTGCAAAAGCAGCAATTTGGTGCACGGAACGCACGTTTCTTGCCAAAACGGAGCAAAAGCGGCGAATCGTTGCGCGAAGCGCACGTTTCGTTGCAAAAGCGGCGATTCGGTGCGCAACGCACGTTTAGCGTCAAAACTGTGCAAAAGTAACGGTTCGGTGCGCGAAACGCACGTTTCGTTGCAAAAGCGGCGCCTTGGTGCACCAAACGCACGTTTAGCGTCAAAAGTGTGCAAGAGCAGCGATTTGGTGCACGAAACACACGTTTCTTTGCAGAAGCTGTGTTTTGGTGCACGAAACACACGTTTCTTCTCAAAACTGAGCAAAAGCTGCGATTCGGTGCACGAAACGCACGTTTCGTTGCAAAAGCGGCGTTTTGGTACACGAAACGCACGTTTCGTTGCAAAAGCGGCGTTTTGGTGCACGAAACGCACGTTTAGCGTCAAAACTGTGCAAAAGCAGCGATTTGGTGCACGAAACGCACGTTTCGTTGCAAAAGCGGCGTTTTGGTTCACGAAACGCACGTTTAGCGTCAAAACTGTGCAAAAGCAGCGTTTTGGTGCACGAAACGAACGTTTAGCGTCAAAACTGTGCAAAAGCAGCGATTTGGTGCACGAAACGCACGTTTAGCGTCAAACCTGTGCAAAAGCAGCGTTTTGGTGCACGAAACGCACGTTTAGCGTCGAAACTGTGCAAAAGCAGCGTTTTGGTGCACGAAACGCACGTTTAGCGTCAAAACTGTGCAAAAGCAGCGATTTGGTGCACGAAACGCACGTTTCCTTCCAAAAGCGGAGTTTTTGTGCACGAAACGCACGTTTAGCGTCAAAACTGTGCAAAAGCAGCGATTTGGTGCACGAAACGCACGTTTCGTTGCAAAAGCGGCGTTTTGGTTCACGAAACGCACGTTTAGCGTCAAAACTGAGCAAAAGCAGCGTTTTGGTGCACGAAACGAACGTTTAGCGTCAAAACTGTGCAAAAGCAGCGATTTGGTGCACGAAACGCACGTTTCGCTGCAAAAGCGGCGTTTTGGTGCACGAAACGCACGTTTAACGTCAAACCTGTGCAAAAGCAGCGTTTTGGTGCACGAAACGCACGTTTAGCCTCAAAACTGCGTAAAAGCAGCGTTTTGTTGCACGAAACGCACGTTTCGTTGCAAAAGCGGCGTTTTGGTGCACGAAACGCACGTTTAGCGTCAAAACTGTGCAAAAGCAGCGATTTGGTGCACGATACGCACGTTTAGCGTCAAAACTGTGCGAAGGCAGCGTCTTGGTGCACGAAACGCACGTTTAGCCTCAAAACTGTGCAAAAGCAGCGTATTGGAGCACGAAACGCACGCTTAGCGTCAAAACGGTGCAAAAGCAGCGTTTTGGTGCACGAAACGCACGTTTAGCGTCAAACCTGTGCAAAAGCAGTGTTTTGGTGCACGAAACGCACGTTTAGCGTCAAAACTGTGCAAAAGCAGCGTTTTGGTGCACGAAACGCACGTTTAGCGTCAAAACTGTGCAAAAGCAGCGATTTGGTGCACGAAACGCACGTTTCCTTCCAAAAGCGGAGTTTTTGTGCACGAAACGCACGTTTAGCGTCAAAACTGTGCAAAAGCAGCGATTTGGTGCACGAAACGCACGTTTCCTTCCAAAAGCGGAGTTTTTGTGCACGAAACGCACGTTTAGCGTCAAAACTGTGCAAAAGCAGCGTTTTGGTGCACGAAACGCACGTTTAGCGTCAAAACTGTGCAAATGCAGCGTTTTGGTGCACGAAACGCACGTTTAGCGTCAAAACTGTGCAAAAGCAGCGTTTTGGTGCACGAAACGCACGTTTCGCTGCAAAAGCGGCGTTTTGGTGCACGAAACGCACGTTTAGCGTCAAAACTGTGCAAATGCAGCGTTTTGGTGCACGAAACGCACGCTTAGCGTCAAAACGGTGCAAAAGCAGCGTTTTGGTGCACGAAACGCACGTTTAGCGTCAAACCTGTGCAAAAGCAGTGTTTTGGTGCACGAAACGCACGTTTAGCGTCAAAACTGTGCAAAAGCAGCGTTTTGGTGCACGAAACGCACGTTTAGCGTCAAAACTGTGCAAAAGCAGCGATTTGGTGCACGAAACGCACGTTTCCTTCCAAAAGCGGAGTTTTTGTGCACGAAACGCACGTTTAGCGTCAAAACTGTGCAAAAGCAGCGATTTGGTGCACGAAACGCACGTTTCCTTCCAAAAGCGGAGTTTTTGTGCACGAAACGCACGTTTAGCGTCAAAACTGTGCAAATGCAGCGTTTTGGTGCACGAAACGCACACTTAGCGTCAAAACGGTGCAAAAGCAGCGTTTTGGTGCATGAAACGCACGTTTAGCGTCAAAACTGTGCAAAAGCAGCGTTTTGGTGCACGAAACGCACGTTTAGCGTCAATACTGTGCAAAAGCAGCGATTTGGTGCACGAAACGCACGTTTCGTTGCAAAAGCGGGGTTTTGGTTCACGAAACGCCCGTTTAGCGTCAAAACTGTGCAAACCAGCGTTTTGGTGCACGAAACGCACGTTTAGCGTCAAAACTGAGCAAAAGCAGCGATTTGGTGCACGAAACGCACGTTTCGTTGCAAAAGCGGCGTTTTGGTGCACGAAACGCACGTTTAATGTCAAAACTGTACAAAAGCAGCGTTTTGGTGCACGAAACGCACGTTTATCGTCAAAACTGTGCAAAAGCAGCGTTTTGGTGCACGAAACGCACGTTTAGCGTCAAACCTGTGCAAAAGCAGCGTTCTGGTGCACGAAACGCACGTTTAGCGTCAAAGCTGTGCAAAAGCAGCGTTTTGGTGCACGAAACGCACGTTTAGCGTCAAAACTGTGCAAAAGCAGCGATTTGGTGCACGAAACGCACGTTTCCTTCCAAAAGCGGAGTTTTTGTGCACGAAACGCACGTTTAGCGTCAAAACTGTGCAAAAGCAGCGTTTTGGTGCACGAAACGCACGTTTAGCGTCAAAACTGTGCAAATGCAGCGTTTTGGTGCACGAAACGCACGTTTAGCGTCAAAACTGTGCAAAAGCAGCGTTTTGGTGCACGAAACGCACGTTTCGCTGCAAAAGCGGCGTTTTGGTGCACGAAACGCACGTTTAGCGTCAACACTGTGCAAAAGCAGCGATTTGGTGCACGAAACGCACGTTTCGTTGCAAAAGCGGCGTTTTGGTTCACGAAACGCACGTTTAGCGTCAAAACTGTGCAAAAGCAGCGTTTTGGTGCACGAAACGAACGTTTAGCGTCAAAACTGTGCAAAAGCAGCGATTTGGTGCACGAAACGCACGTTTCGCTGCAAAAGCGGCGTTTTGGTGCACGAAACGCACGTTTAACGTTAAACCTGTGCAAAAGCAGCGTTTTGGTGCACGAAACGCACGTTCAGCCTCAAAACTGCGTAAAAGCAGCGTTTTGTTGCACGAAACGCACGTTTCGTTGCAAAAGCGGCGTTTTGGTGCACGAAACGCACGTTTAGCGTCAAAACTGTGCAAAAGCAGCGATTTGGTGCACGATACGCACGTTTAGCGTCAAAACTGTGCGAAAGCAGCGTCTTGGTGCACGAAACGCACGTTTAGCGTCAAAACTGTGCAAAAGCAGCGTTTTGGTGCACGAAACGCACGTTTAGCGTCAAAACTGTGCAAAAGCAGCGTTTTGGTGCACGAAACGCACGTTTAGCGTCAAAACTGTGCAAAAGCAGCGATTTGGTGCACGAAACGCACGTTTCCTTCCAAAAGCGGAGTTTTTGTGCACGAAACGCACGTTTAGCGTCAAAACTGTGCAAAAGCAGCGTTTTGGTGCACGAAACGCACGTTTAGCGTCAAAACTGTGCAAAAGCAGCGTTTTGGTGCACGAAACGCACGTTTAGCGTCAAAACTGTGCAAAAGCAGCGATTTGGTGCACGAAACGCACGTTTCCTTCCAAAAGCGGAGTTTTTGTGCACGAAACGCACGTTTAGCGTCAAAACTGTGCAAAAGCAGCGTTTTGGTGCACGGAACGCACGTTTCGTTGCAAAAGCGGCGTTTTGGTGCACGAAACGCACGTTTAGCGTCAATACTGTGCAAAAGCAGCGATTTGGTGCACGAAACGCACGTTTCGTTGCAAAAGCGGGGTTTTGGTTCACGAAACGCCCGTTTAGCGTCAAAACTGTGCAAACCAGCGTTTTGGTGCACGAAACGCACGTTTAGCGTCAAAACTGAGCAAAAGCAGCGATTTGGTGCACGAAACGCACGTTTCGTTGCAAAAGCTGCGTTTTGGTGCACGAAACGCACGTTTAGCGTCAAACCTGTGCAAAAGCAGCGTTTTGGTGCACGAAACGCACGCTTAGTGTCAAAACTGTGCAAAAGCAGCGTTTTGGTGCACGAAACGCACGTTTAGCGTCAAAACTGTGCAAAAGCAGCGATTTGGTGCACGAAACGCACGTTTCCTTCCAAAAGCGGAGTTTTTGTGCACGAAACGCACGTTTAGCGTCAACACTGTGCAAAAGCAGCGATTTGGTGCACGAAACGCACGTTTCGTTGCAAAAGCGGCGTTTTGGTTCACGAAACGCACGTTTAGCGTCAAAACTGTGCAAAAGCAGCGTTTTGGTGCACGAAACGAACGTTTAGCGTCAAAACTGTGCAAAAGCAGCGATTTGGTGCACGAAACGCACGTTTCGCTGCAAAAGCGGCGTTTTGGTGCACGAAACGCACGTTTAACGTTAAACCTGTGCAAAAGCAGCGTTTTGGTGCACGAAACGCACGTTTAGCCTCAAAACTGCGTAAAAGCAGCGTTTTGTTGCACGAAACGCACGTTTCGTTGCAAAAGCGGCGTTTTGGTGCACGAAACGCACGTTTAGCGTCAAAACTGTGCAAAAGCAGCGATTTGGTGCACGATACGCACGTTTAGCGTCAAAACTGTGCGAAAGCAGCGTCTTGGTGCACGAAACGCACGTTTAGCGTCAAAACTGTGCAAAAGCAGCGTTTTGGTGCACGAAACGCACGTTTAGCGTCAAAACTGTGCAAAAGCAGCGTTTTGGTGCACGAAACGCACGTTTAGCGTCAAAACTGTGCAAAAGCAGCGATTTGGTGCACGAAACGCACGTTTCCTTCCAAAAGCGGAGTTTTTGTGCACGAAACGCACGTTTAGCGTCAAAACTGTGCAAAAGCAGCGATTTGGTGCACGAAACGCACGTTTCCTTCCAAAAGCGGAGTTTTTGTGCACGAAACGCACGTTTAGCGTCAAAACTGTGCAAAAGCAGCGTTTTGGTGCACGAAACGCACGTTTAGCGTCAAAACTGTGCAAATGCAGCGTTTTGGTGCACGAAACGCACGTTTAGCGTCAAAACTGTGCAAAAGCAGCGTTTTGGTGCACGAAACGCACGTTTCGCTGCAAAAGCGGCGTTTTGGTGCACGAAACGCACGTTTAGCGTCAAAACTGTGCAAATGCAGCGTTTTGGTGCACGAAACGCACGCTTAGCGTCAAAACGGTGCAAAAGCAGCGTTTTGGTGCACGAAACGCACGTTTAGCGTCAAACCTGTGCAAAAGCAGTGTTTTGGTGCACGAAACGCACGTTTAGCGTCAAAACTGTGCAAAAGCAGCGTTTTGGTGCACGAAACGCACGTTTAGCGTCAAAACTGTGCAAAAGCAGCGATTTGGTGCACGAAACGCACGTTTCCTTCCAAAAGCGGAGTTTTTGTGCACGAAACGCACGTTTAGCGTCAAAACTGTGCAAAAGCAGCGATTTGGTGCACGAAACGCACGTTTCCTTCCAAAAGCGGAGTTTTTGTGCACGAAACGCACGTTTAGCGTCAAAACTGTGCAAATGCAGCGTTTTGGTGCACGAAACGCACACTTAGCGTCAAAACGGTGCAAAAGCAGCGTTTTGGTGCATGAAACGCACGTTTAGCGTCAAAACTGTGCAAAAGCAGCGTTTTGGTGCACGAAACGCACGTTTAGCGTCAATACTGTGCAAAAGCAGCGATTTGGTGCACGAAACGCACGTTTCGTTGCAAAAGCGGGGTTTTGGTTCACGAAACGCCCGTTTAGCGTCAAAACTGTGCAAACCAGCGTTTTGGTGCACGAAACGCACGTTTAGCGTCAAAACTGAGCAAAAGCAGCGATTTGGTGCACGAAACGCACGTTTCGTTGCAAAAGCGGCGTTTTGGTGCACGAAACGCACGTTTAATGTCAAAACTGTACAAAAGCAGCGTTTTGGTGCACGAAACGCACGTTTATCGTCAAAACTGTGCAAAAGCAGCGTTTTGGTGCACGAAACGCACGTTTAGCGTCAAACCTGTGCAAAAGCAGCGTTCTGGTGCACGAAACGCACGTTTAGCGTCAAAGCTGTGCAAAAGCAGCGTTTTGGTGCACGAAACGCACGTTTAGCGTCAAAACTGTGCAAAAGCAGCGATTTGGTGCACGAAACGCACGTTTCCTTCCAAAAGCGGAGTTTTTGTGCACGAAACGCACGTTTAGCGTCAAAACTGTGCAAAAGCAGCGTTTTGGTGCACGAAACGCACGTTTAGCGTCAAAACTGTGCAAATGCAGCGTTTTGGTGCACGAAACGCACGTTTAGCGTCAAAACTGTGCAAAAGCAGCGTTTTGGTGCACGAAACGCACGTTTCGCTGCAAAAGCGGCGTTTTGGTGCACGAAACGCACGTTTAGCGTCAACACTGTGCAAAAGCAGCGATTTGGTGCACGAAACGCACGTTTCGTTGCAAAAGCGGCGTTTTGGTTCACGAAACGCACGTTTAGCGTCAAAACTGTGCAAAAGCAGCGTTTTGGTGCACGAAACGAACGTTTAGCGTCAAAACTGTGCAAAAGCAGCGATTTGGTGCACGAAACGCACGTTTCGCTGCAAAAGCGGCGTTTTGGTGCACGAAACGCACGTTTAACGTTAAACCTGTGCAAAAGCAGCGTTTTGGTGCACGAAACGCACGTTTAGCCTCAAAACTGCGTAAAAGCAGCGTTTTGTTGCACGAAACGCACGTTTCGTTGCAAAAGCGGCGTTTTGGTGCACGAAACGCACGTTTAGCGTCAAAACTGTGCAAAAGCAGCGATTTGGTGCACGATACGCACGTTTAGCGTCAAAACTGTGCGAAAGCAGCGTCTTGGTGCACGAAACGCACGTTTAGCGTCAAAACTGTGCAAAAGCAGCGTTTTGGTGCACGAAACGCACGTTTAGCGTCAAAACTGTGCAAAAGCAGCGTTTTGGTGCACGAAACGCACGTTTAGCGTCAAAACTGTGCAAAAGCAGCGATTTGGTGCACGAAACGCACGTTTCCTTCCAAAAGCGGAGTTTTTGTGCACGAAACGCACGTTTAGCGTCAAAACTGTGCAAAAGCAGCGTTTTGGTGCACGAAACGCACGTTTAGCGTCAAAACTGTGCAAAAGCAGCGTTTTGGTGCACGAAACGCACGTTTAGCGTCAAAACTGTGCAAAAGCAGCGATTTGGTGCACGAAACGCACGTTTCCTTCCAAAAGCGGAGTTTTTGTGCACGAAACGCACGTTTAGCGTCAAAACTGTGCAAAAGCAGCGTTTTGGTGCACGGAACGCACGTTTCGTTGCAAAAGCGGCGTTTTGGTGCACGAAACGCACGTTTAGCGTCAATACTGTGCAAAAGCAGCGATTTGGTGCACGAAACGCACGTTTCGTTGCAAAAGCGGGGTTTTGGTTCACGAAACGCCCGTTTAGCGTCAAAACTGTGCAAACCAGCGTTTTGGTGCACGAAACGCACGTTTAGCGTCAAAACTGAGCAAAAGCAGCGATTTGGTGCACGAAACGCACGTTTCCTTCCAAAAGCGGAGTTTTTGTGCACGAAACGCACGTTTAGCGTCAAAACTGTGCAAAAGCAGCGATTTGGTGCACGAAACGCACGTTTCCTTCCAAAAGCGGAGTTTTTGTGCACGAAACGCACGTTTAGCGTCAAAACTGTGCAAATGCAGCGTTTTGGTGCACGAAACGCACACTTAGCGTCAAAACGGTGCAAAAGCAGCGTTTTGGTGCATGAAACGCACGTTTAGCGTCAAAACTGTGCAAAAGCAGCGTTTTGGTGCACGAAACGCACGTTTAGCGTCAATACTGTGCAAAAGCAGCGATTTGGTGCACGAAACGCACGTTTCGTTGCAAAAGCGGGGTTTTGGTTCACGAAACGCCCGTTTAGCGTCAAAACTGTGCAAACCAGCGTTTTGGTGCACGAAACGCACGTTTAGCGTCAAAACTGAGCAAAAGCAGCGATTTGGTGCACGAAACGCACGTTTCGTTGCAAAAGCGGCGTTTTGGTGCACGAAACGCACGTTTAATGTCAAAACTGTACAAAAGCAGCGTTTTGGTGCACGAAACGCACGTTTATCGTCAAAACTGTGCAAAAGCAGCGTTTTGGTGCACGAAACGCACGTTTAGCGTCAAACCTGTGCAAAAGCAGCGTTCTGGTGCACGAAACGCACGTTTAGCGTCAAAGCTGTGCAAAAGCAGCGTTTTGGTGCACGAAACGCACGTTTAGCGTCAAAACTGTGCAAAAGCAGCGATTTGGTGCACGAAACGCACGTTTCCTTCCAAAAGCGGAGTTTTTGTGCACGAAACGCACGTTTAGCGTCAAAACTGTGCAAAAGCAGCGTTTTGGTGCACGAAACGCACGTTTAGCGTCAAAACTGTGCAAATGCAGCGTTTTGGTGCACGAAACGCACGTTTAGCGTCAAAACTGTGCAAAAGCAGCGTTTTGGTGCACGAAACGCACGTTTCGCTGCAAAAGCGGCGTTTTGGTGCACGAAACGCACGTTTAGCGTCAACACTGTGCAAAAGCAGCGATTTGGTGCACGAAACGCACGTTTCGTTGCAAAAGCGGCGTTTTGGTTCACGAAACGCACGTTTAGCGTCAAAACTGTGCAAAAGCAGCGTTTTGGTGCACGAAACGAACGTTTAGCGTCAAAACTGTGCAAAAGCAGCGATTTGGTGCACGAAACGCACGTTTCGCTGCAAAAGCGGCGTTTTGGTGCACGAAACGCACGTTTAACGTTAAACCTGTGCAAAAGCAGCGTTTTGGTGCACGAAACGCACGTTTAGCCTCAAAACTGCGTAAAAGCAGCGTTTTGTTGCACGAAACGCACGTTTCGTTGCAAAAGCGGCGTTTTGGTGCACGAAACGCACGTTTAGCGTCAAAACTGTGCAAAAGCAGCGATTTGGTGCACGATACGCACGTTTAGCGTCAAAACTGTGCGAAAGCAGCGTCTAGGTGCACGAAACGCACGTTTAGCGTCAAAACTGTGCAAAAGCAGCGTTTTGGTGCACGAAACGCACGTTTAGCGTCAAAACTGTGCAAAAGCAGCGTTTTGGTGCACGAAACGCACGTTTAGCGTCAAAACTGTGCAAAAGCAGCGATTTGGTGCACGAAACGCACGTTTCCTTCCAAAAGCGGAGTTTTTGTGCACGAAACGCACGTTTAGCGTCAAAACTGTGCAAAAGCAGCGTTTTGGTGCACGAAACGCACGTTTAGCGTCAAAACTGTGCAAAAGCAGCGTTTTGGTGCACGAAACGCACGTTTAGCGTCAAAACTGTGCAAAAGCAGCGATTTGGTGCACGAAACGCACGTTTCCTTCCAAAAGCGGAGTTTTTGTGCACGAAACGCACGTTTAGCGTCAAAACTGTGCAAAAGCAGCGTTTTGGTGCACGGAACGCACGTTTCGTTGCAAAAGCGGCGTTTTGGTGCACGAAACGCACGTTTAGCGTCAATACTGTGCAAAAGCAGCGATTTGGTGCACGAAACGCACGTTTCGTTGCAAAAGCGGGGTTTTGGTTCACGAAACGCCCGTTTAGCGTCAAAACTGTGCAAACCAGCGTTTTGGTGCACGAAACGCACGTTTAGCGTCAAAACTGAGCAAAAGCAGCGATTTGGTGCACGAAACGCACGTTTCGTTGCAAAAGCTGCGTTTTGGTGCACGAAACGCACGTTTAGCGTCAAACCTGTGCAAAAGCAGCGTTTTGGTGCACGAAACGCACGTTTAGTGTCAAAACTGTGCAAAAGCAGCGTTTTGGTGCACGAAACGCACGTTTAGCGTCAAAACTGTGCAAAAGCAGCGATTTGGTGCACGAAACGCACGTTTCCTTCCAAAAGCGGAGTTTTTGTGCACGAAACGCACGT
Organism: Stelis phaeoptera; assembly: GCA_943735885.1. Classification (NCBI taxonomy): domain Eukaryota; kingdom Metazoa; phylum Arthropoda; class Insecta; order Hymenoptera; family Megachilidae; genus Stelis; species Stelis phaeoptera. Next base: position 282,995 of record CALSEM010000097.1, read on the forward strand.
TTAGCGTCAAAACTGTGCAAAAGCTGCGATTTGGTGCACGAAACGCACGTTTCCTTCCAAAAGCGGAGTTTTTGTGCACGAAACGCACGTTTAGCGTCAAAACTGTGCAAAAGCAGCGTTTTGGTGCACGAAACGCACGTTTAGCGTCAAAACTGTGCAAAAGCAGCGTTTTGGTGCACGAAACGCACGTTTAGCGTCAATACTGTGCAAAAGCAGCGATTTGGTGCACGAAACGCACGTTTCGTTGCAAAAGCGGGGTTTTGGTTCACGAAACGCCCGTTTAGCGTCAAAACTGTGCAAACCAGCGTTTTGGTGCACGAAACGCACGTTTAGCGTCAAAACTGAGCAAAAGCAGCGATTTGGTGCACGAAACGCACGTTTCGTTGCAAAAGCGGCGTTTTGGTGCACGAAACGCACGTTTAATGTCAAAACTGTACAAAAGCAGCGTTTTGGTGCACGAAACGCACGTTTATCGTCAAAACTGTGCAAAAGCAGCGTTTTGGTGCACGAAACGCACGTTTAGCGTCAAACCTGTGCAAAAGCAGCGTTCTGGTGCACGAAACGCACGTTTAGCGTCAAAGCTGTGCAAAAGCAGCGTTTTGGTGCACGAAACGCACGTTTAGCGTCAAAACTGTGCAAAAGCAGCGATTTGGTGCACGAAACGCACGTTTCCTTCCAAAAGCGGAGTTTTTGTGCACGAAACGCACGTTTAGCGTCAAAACTGTGCAAAAGCAGCGTTTTGGTGCACGAAACGCACGTTTAGCGTCAAAGCTGTGCAAATGCAGCGTTTTGGTGCACGAAACGCACGTTTAGCGTCAAAACTGTGCAAAAGCAGCGTTTTGGTGCACGAAACGCACGTTTCGTTGCAAAAGCGGCGTTTTGGTGCACGAAACGCACGTTTAGCGTCAACACTGTGCAAAAGCAGCGATTTGGTGCACGAAACGCACGTTTCGTTGCAAAAGCGGCGTTTTGGTTCACGAAACGCACGTTTAGCGTCAAAACTGTGCAAAAGCAGCGTTTTGGTGAACGAAACGAACGTTTAGCGTCAAAACTGTGCAAAAGCAGCGATTTGGTGCACGAAACGCACGTTTCGCTGCAAAAGCGGCGTTTTGGTGCACGAAACGCACGTTTAACGTCAAACCTGTGCAAAAGCAGCGTTTTGGTGCACGAAACGCACGTTTAGCCTCAAAACTGCGTAAAAGCAGCGTTTTGTTGCACGAAACGCACGTTTCGTTGCAAAAGCGGCGTTTTGGTGCACGAAACGCACGTTTAGCGTCAAAACTGTGCAAAAGCAGCGATTTGGTGCACGATACGCACGTTTAGCGTCAAAACTGTGCGAAAGCAGCGTCTTGGTGCACGAAACGCACGTTTAGCGTCAAAACTGTGCAAAAGCAGCGTGCTGGTGCACGAAACGCACGTTTCGTGGCAAAAGCGGCGTTTTGGTGCACGAAACGCACGTTTAGCGTCAAAACTGTTCAAAAGCAGCGTATTGGAGCACGAAACGCACGCTTAGCGTCAAAACGGTGCAAAAGCAGCGTTTTGGTGCACGAAACGCACGTTTAGCGTCAAACCTGTGCAAAAGCAGCGTTTTGGTGCACGAAACGCACGTTTAGCGTCAAAACTGTGCAAAAGCAGCGTTTTGGTGCACGAAACGCACGTTTAGCGTCAAAACTGTGCAAAAGCAGCGATTTGGTGCACGAAACGCACGTTTCCTTCCAAAAGCGGAGTTTTTGTGCACGAAACGCACGTTTAGCGTCAAAACTGTGCAAAAGCAGCGTTTTGGTGCACGAAACGCACGTTTAGCGTCAAAACTGTGCAAAAGCAGCGTTTTGGTGCACGAAACGCACGTTTAGCGTCAAAACTGTGCAAAAGCAGCGATTTGGTGCACGAAACGCACGTTTCCTTCCAAAAGCGGAGTTTTTGTGCACGAAACGCACGTTTAGCGTCAAAACTGTGCAAAAGCAGCGTTTTGGTGCACGGAACGCACGTTTCGTTGCAAAAGCGGCGTTTTGGTGCACGAAACGCACGTTTAGCGTCAATACTGTGCAAAAGCAGCGATTTGGTGCACGAAACGCACGTTTCGTTGCAAAAGCGGGGTTTTGGTTCACGAAACGCCCGTTTAGCGTCAAAACTGTGCAAACCAGCGTTTTGGTGCACGAAACGCACGTTTAGCGTCAAAACTGAGCAAAAGCAGCGATTTGGTGCACGAAACGCACGTTTCGTTGCAAAAGCGGCGTTTTGGTGCACGAAACGCACGTTTAATGTCAAAACTGTACAAAAGCAGCGTTTTGGTGCACGAAACGCACGTTTATCGTCAAAACTGTGCAAAAGCAGCGTTTTGGTGCACGAAACGCACGTTTAGCGTCAAAACTGTGCAAAAGCAGCGATTTGGTGCACGATACGCACGTTTAGCGTCAAAACTGTGCGAAAGCAGCGTCTTGGTGCACGAAACGCACGTTTAGCGTCAAAACTGTGCAAAAGCAGCGTGCTGGTGCACGAAACGCACGTTTCGTGGCAAAAGCGGCGTTTTGGTGCACGAAACGCACGTTTAGTGTCAAAACTGTTCAAAAGCAGCGTATTGGAGCACGAAACGCACGCTTAGCGTCAAAACGGTGCAAAAGCAGCGATTTGGTGCACGAAACGCACGCTTAGCGTCAAAACTGTGTAAAAGCAGCGTTTTGGTGCACGAAACGCACGTTTAGCGTCAAAACTGTGCAAAAGCAGCGATTTGGTGCACGAAACGCACCTTTCGTTGCAAAAGCGGCGTTTTGGTGCACCAAACGCACGTTTCGTTGCAAAAGCGGCGCTTTGGTGCACGAAACGCACGTTTCTTGCCAAAACGGAGCAAAAGCGGCGGTTCGGTGCGCGAATCGCACGTTTCGCTGCAAAATCGGCGTTTTTGTGCACGAAACGCACGTTTTGCGTAAAAACTGTGCAAAAGCAGCGATTTGGTGCACGAAACGCACGTTTCTTGCCAAAACGGAGCAAAAGCGGCGAATCGTTGCGCGAAACGCACGTTTCGTTGCAAAAGCGGCGATTCGGTGCGCAACGCACGTTTAGCGTCAAAACTGTGCAAAAGCAACGGTTCGGTGCGCGAAACACACGTTTCGTTGCAAAAGCGGCGCCTTGGTGCACCAAACGCACGTTTAGCGTCAAAAGTGTGCAAGAGCAGCGATTTGGTGCACGAAACACACGTTTCTTTGCAGAAGCTGTGTTTTGGTGCACGAAACACACGTTTCTTCTCAAAACTGAGCAAAAGCTGCGATTCGGTGCACGAAACGCACGTTTCGTTGCAAAAGCGGCGTTTTGGTACACGAAACGCACGTTTCGTTGCAAAAGCGGCGTTTTGGTGCACGAAACGCACGTTTAGCGTCAAAACTGTGCAAAAGCAGCGATTTGGTGCACGAAACGCACGTTTCGCTGCAAAAGCGGCGGTTTGGTGCACGAAACGCACGTTTAGCGTCAAAACTGTGCAAAAGCAGCGATTTGGTGCACGAAACGCACGTTTCCTTCCAAAAGCGGAGTTTTTGTGCACGAAACGCACGTTTAGCGTCAACACTGTGCAAAAGCAGCGTTTTGGTGCACGAAACGCACGTTTAGCGTCAAAACTGTGCAAAAGCAGCGTTTTGGTGCACGAAACGCACGTTTAGCGTCAATACTGTGCAAAAGCAGCGATTTGGTGCACGAAACGCACGTTTCGTTGCAAAAGCGGGGTTTTGGTACACGAAACGCCCGTTTAGCGTCAAAACTGTGCAAACCAGCGTTTTGGTGCACGAAACGCACGTTTAGCGTCAAAACTGAGCAAAAGCAGCGATTTTTTGCACGAAACGCACGTTTCGTTGCAAAAGCGGCGTTTTGGTGCACGAAACGCACGTTTAATGTCAAAACTGTACAAAAGCAGCGTTTTGGTGCACGAAACGCACGTTTATCGTCAAAACTGTGCAAAAGCAGCGTTTTGGTGCACGAAACGCACGTTTATCGTCAAAACTGTGCAAAAGCAGCGTTTTGGTGCACGAAACGCACGTTTAGCGTCAAACCTGTGCAAAAGCAGCGTTTTGGTGCACGAAACGCACGTTTAGCGTCAAAACTGTGCAAAAGCAGCGTTTTTGTGCACGAAACGCACGTTTAGCGTCAAAACTGTGCAAAAGCAGCGTTTTGGTGCACGAAACGCACGTTTAGCGTCAAAACTGTGCAAATGCAGCGTTTTGGTGCACGAAACGCACGTTTAGCGTCAAAACTGTGCAAAAGCAGCGTTTTGGTGCACGAAACGCACGTTTAGCCTCAAAACTGCGTAAAAGCAGCGTTTTGTTGCACGAAACGCACGTTTCGTTGCAAAAGCGGCGTTTTGGTTCACGAAACGCACGTTTAGCGTCAAAACTGTGCAAAAGCAGCGTTTTGGTGCACGAAACGAACGTTTAGCGTCAAAACTGTGCAAAAGCAGCGATTTGGTGCACGAAACGCACGTTTCGCTGCAAAAGCGGCGTTTTGGTGCACGAAACGCACGTTTAACGTCAAACCTGTGCAAAAGCAGCGTTTTGGTGCACGAAACGCACGTTTAGCCTCAAAACTGCGTAAAAGCAGCGTTTTGTTGCACGAAACGCACGTTTCGTTGCAAAAGCGGCGTTTTGGTGCACGAAACGCACGTTTAGCGTCAAAACTGTGCAAAAGCAGCGATTTGGTGCACGATACGCACGTTTAGCGTCAAAACTGTGCGAAAGCAGCGTCTTGGTGCACGAAACGCACGTTTAGCGTCAAAACTGTGCAAAAGCAGCGTGCTGGTGCACGAAACGCACGTTTCGTGGCAAAAGCGGCGTTTTGGTGCACGAAACGCACGTTTAGCGTCAAAACTGTTCAAAAGCAGCGTATTGGAGCACGAAACGCACGCTTAGCGTCAAAACGGTGCAAAAGCAGCGTTTTGGTGCACGAAACGCACGTTTAGCGTCAAACCTGTGCAAAAGCAGCGTTTTGGTGCACGAAACGCACGTTTAGCGTCAAAACTGTGCAAAAGCAGCGTTTTGGTGCACGAAACGCACGTTTAGCGTCAAAACTGTGCAAAAGCAGCGATTTGGTGCACGAAACGCACGTTTCCTTCCAAAAGCAGAGTTTTTGTGCACGAAACGCACGTTTAGCGTCAAAACTGTGCAAAAGCAGCGTTTTGGTGCACGAAACGCACGTTTAGCGTCAAAACTGTGCAAAAGCAGCGTTTTGGTGCACGAAACGCACGTTTAGCGCCAAAACCGTGCAAAAGCAGCGATTTGGTGCACGAAACGCACGTTTCCTTCCAAAAGCGGAGTTTTTGTGCACGAAACGCACGTTTAGCGTCAATACTGTGCAAAAGCAGCGATTTGGTGCACGAAACGCACGTTTCGTTGCAAAAGCGGGGTTTTGGTTCACGAAACGCCCGTTTAGCGTCAAAACTGTGCAAACCAGCGTTTTGGTGCACGAAACGCACGTTTAGCGTCAAAACTGAGCAAAAGCAGCGATTTTTTGCACGAAACGCACGTTTCGTTGCAAAAGCGGCGTTTTGGTGCACGAAACGCACGTTTAATGTCAAAACTGTACAAAAGCAGCGTTTTGGTGCACGAAACGCACGTTTATCGTCAAAACTGTGCAAAAGCAGCGTTTTGGTGCACGAAACGCACGTTTATCGTCAAAACTGTGCAAAAGCAGCGTTTTGGTGCACGAAACGCACGTTTAGCGTCAAACCTGTGCAAAAGCAGCGTTTTGGTGCACGAAACGCACGTTTAGCGTCAAAACTGTGCAAAAGCAGCGTTTTTGTGCACGAAACGCACGTTTAGCGTCAAAACTGTGCAAAAGCAGCGTTTTGGTGCACGAAACGCACGTTTAGCGTCAAAACTGTGCAAATGCAGCGTTTTGGTGCACGAAACGCACGTTTAGCGTCAAAACTGTGCAAAAGCAGCGTTTTGGTGCACGAAACGCACGTTTAGCCTCAAAACTGCGTAAAAGCAGCGTTTTGTTGCACGAAACGCACGTTTCGTTGCAAAAGCGGCGTTTTGGTTCATGAAACGCACGTTTAGCGTCAAAACTGTGCAAAAGCAGCGTTTTGGTGCACGAAACGAACGTTTAGCGTCAAAACTGTGCAAAAGCAGCGATTTGGTGCACGAAACGCACGTTTCGCTGCAAAAGCGGCGTTTTGGTGCACGAAACGCACGTTTAACGTCAAACCTGTGCAAAAGCAGCGTTTTGGTGCACGAAACGCACGTTTAGCCTCAAAACTGCGTAAAAGCAGCGTTTTGTTGCACGAACCGCACGTTTCGTTGCAAAAGCGGCGTTTTGGTGCACGAAACGCACGTTTAGCGTCAAAACTGTGCAAAAGCAGCGATTTGGTGCACGATACGCACGTTTAGCGTCAAAACTGTGCGAAAGCAGCGTCTTGGTGCACGAAACGCACGTTTAGCGTCAAAACTGTGCAAAAGCAGCGTGCTGGTGCACGAAACGCACGTTTCGTGGCAAAAGCGGCGTTTTGGTGCACGAAACGCACGTTTAGCGTCAAAACTGTTCAAAAGCAGCGTATTGGAGCACGAAACGCACGCTTAGCGTCAAAACGGTGCAAAAGCAGCGTTTTGGTGCACGAAACGCACGTTTAGCGTCAAACCTGTGCAAAAGCAGCGTTTTGGTGCACGAAACGCACGTTTAGCGTCAAAACTGTGCAAAAGCAGCGTTTTGGTGCACGAAACGCACGTTTAGCGTCAAAACTGTGCAAAAGCAGCGATTTGGTGCACGAAACGCACGTTTCCTTCCAAAAGCGGAGTTTTTGTGCACGAAACGCACGTTTAGCGTCAAAACTGTGCAAAAGCAGCGATTTGGTGCACGATACGCACGTTTAGCGTCAAAACTGTGCGAAAGCAGCGTCTTGGTGCACGAAACGCACGTTTATCGTCAAAACTGTGCAAAAGCAGCGTGCTGGTGCACGAAACGCACGTTTCGTGGCAAAAGCGGCGTTTTGGTGCACGAAACGCACGTTTAGCGTCAAAACTGTTCAAAAGCAGCGTATTGGAGCACGAAACGCACGCTTAGCGTCAAAACGGTGCAAAAGCAGCGTTTTGGTGCACGAAACGCACGTTTAGCGTCAAACCTGTGCAAAAGCAGCGTTTTGGTGCACGAAACGCACGTTTAGCGTCAAAACTGTGCAAAAGCAGCGTTTTGGTGCACGAAACGCACGTTTAGCGTCAAAACTGTGCAAAAGCAGCGATTTGGTGCACGAAACGCACGTTTCCTTCCAAAAGCAGAGTTTTTGTGCACGAAACGCACGTTTAGCGTCAAAACTGTGCAAAAGCAGCGTTTTGGTGCACGAAACGCACGTTTAGCGTCAAAACTGTGCAAAAGCAGCGTTTTGGTGCACGAAACGCACGTTTAGCGCCAAAACCGTGCAAAAGCAGCGATTTGGTGCACGAAACGCACGTTTCCTTCCAAAAGCGGAGTTTTTGTGCACGAAACGCACGTTTAGCGTCAATACTGTGCAAAAGCAGCGATTTGGTGCACGAAACGCACGTTTCGTTGCAAAAGCGGGGTTTTGGTTCACGAAACGCCCGTTTAGCGTCAAAACTGTGCAAACCAGCGTTTTGGTGCACGAAACGCACGTTTAGCGTCAAAACTGAGCAAAAGCAGCGATTTTTTGCACGAAACGCACGTTTCGTTGCAAAAGCGGCGTTTTGGTGCACGAAACGCACGTTTAATGTCAAAACTGTACAAAAGCAGCGTTTTGGTGCACGAAACGCACGTTTATCGTCAAAACTGTGCAAAAGCAGCGTTTTGGTGCACGAAACGCACGTTTATCGTCAAAACTGTGCAAAAGCAGCGTTTTGGTGCACGAAACGCACGTTTAGCGTCAAACCTGTGCAAAAGCAGCGTTTTGGTGCACGAAACGCACGTTTAGCGTCAAAACTGTGCAAAAGCAGCGTTTTTGTGCACGAAACGCACGTTTAGCGTCAAAACTGTGCAAAAGCAGCGTTTTGGTGCACGAAACGCACGTTTAGCGTCAAAACTGTGCAAATGCAGCGTTTTGGTGCACGAAACGCACGTTTAGCGTCAAAACTGTGCAAAAGCAGCGTTTTGGTGCACGAAACGCACGTTTAGCCTCAAAACTGCGTAAAAGCAGCGTTTTGTTGCACGAAACGCACGTTTCGTTGCAAAAGCGGCGTTTTGGTTCACGAAACGCACGTTTAGCGTCAAAACTGTGCAAAAGCAGCGTTTTGGTGCACGAAACGAACGTTTAGCGTCAAAACTGTGCAAAAGCAGCGATTTGGTGCACGAAACGCACGTTTCGCTGCAAAAGCGGCGTTTTGGTGCACGAAACGCACGTTTAACGTCAAACCTGTGCAAAAGCAGCGTTTTGGTGCACGAAACGCACGTTTAGCCTCAAAACTGCGTAAAAGCAGCGTTTTGTTGCACGAAACGCACGTTTCGTTGCAAAAGCGGCGTTTTGGTGCACGAAACGCACGTTTAGCGTCAAAACTGTGCAAAAGCAGCGATTTGGTGCACGATACGCACGTTTAGCGTCAAAACTGTGCGAAAGCAGCGTCTTGGTGCACGAAACGCACGTTTAGCGTCAAAACTGTGCAAAAGCAGCGTGCTGGTGCACGAAACGCACGTTTCGTGGCAAAAGCCGCGTTTTGGTGCACGAAACGCACGTTTAGCGTCAAAACTGTTCAAAAGCAGCGTATTGGAGCACGAAACGCACGCTTAGCGTCAAAACGGTGCAAAAGCAGCGTTTTGGTGCACGAAACGCACGTTTAGCGTCAAACCTGTGCAAAAGCAGCGTTTTGGTGCACGAAACGCACGTTTAGCGTCAAAACTGTGCAAAAGCAGCGTTTTGGTGCACGAAACGCACGTTTAGCGTCAAAACTGTGCAAAAGCAGCGATTTGGTGCACGAAACGCACGTTTCCTTCCAAAAGCGGAGTTTTTGTGCACGAAACGCACGTTTAGCGTCAAAACTGTGCAAAAGCAGCGATTTGGTGCACGATACGCACGTTTAGCGTCAAAACTGTGCGAAAGCAGCGTCTTGGTGCACGAAACGCACGTTTAGCGTCAAAACTGTGCAAAAGCAGCGTGCTGGTGCACGAAACGCACGTTTCGTGGCAAAAGCGGCGTTTTGGTGCACGAAACGCACGTTTAGCGTCAAAACTGTTCAAAAGCAGCGTATTGGAGCACGAAACGCACGCTTAGCGTCAAAACGGTGCAAAAGCAGCGTTTTGGTGCACGAAACGCACGTTTAGCGTCAAACCTGTGCAAAAGCAGCGTTTTGGTGCACGAAACGCACGTTTAGCGTCAAAACTGTGCAAAAGCAGCGTTTTGGTGCACGAAACGCACGTTTAGCGTCAAAACTGTGCAAAAGCAGCGATTTGGTGCACGAAACGCACGTTTCCTTCCAAAAGCAGAGTTTTTGTGCACGAAACGCACGTTTAGCGTCAAAACTGTGCAAAAGCAGCGTTTTGGTGCACGAAACGCACGTTTAGCGTCAAAACTGTGCAAAAGCAGCGTTTTGGTGCACGAAACGCACGTTTAGCGCCAAAACCGTGCAAAAGCAGCGATTTGGTGCACGAAACGCACGTTTCCTTCCAAAAGCGGAGTTTTTGTGCACGAAACGCACGTTTAGCGTCAATACTGTGCAAAAGCAGCGATTTGGTGCACGAAACGCACGTTTCGTTGCAAAAGCGGGGTTTTGGTTCACGAAACGCCCGTTTAGCGTCAAAACTGTGCAAACCAGCGTTTTGGTGCACGAAACGCACGTTTAGCGTCAAAACTGAGCAAAAGCAGCGATTTTTTGCACGAAACGCACGTTTCGTTGCAAAAGCGGCGTTTTGGTGCACGAAACGCACGTTTAATGTCAAAACTGTACAAAAGCAGCGTTTTGGTGCACGAAACGCACGTTTATCGTCAAAACTGTGCAAAAGCAGCGTTTTGGTGCACGAAACGCACGTTTATCGTCAAAACTGTGCAAAAGCAGCGTTTTGGTGCACGAAACGCACGTTTAGCGTCAAACCTGTGCAAAAGCAGCGTTTTGGTGCACGAAACGCACGTTTAGCGTCAAAACTGTGCAAAAGCAGCGTTTTTGTGCACGAAACGCACGTTTAGCGTCAAAACTGTGCAAAAGCAGCGTTTTGGTGCACGAAACGCACGTTTAGCGTCAAAACTGTGCAAATGCAGCGTTTTGGTGCACGAAACGCACGTTTAGCGTCAAAACTGTGCAAAAGCAGCGTTTTGGTGCACGAAACGCACGTTTAGCCTCAAAACTGCGTAAAAGCAGCGTTTTGTTGCACGAAACGCACGTTTCGTTGCAAAAGCGGCGTTTTGGTTCACGAAACGCACGTTTAGCGTCAAAACTGTGCAAAAGCAGCGTTTTGGTGCACGAAACGAACGTTTAGCGTCAAAACTGTGCAAAAGCAGCGATTTGGTGCACGAAACGCACGTTTCGCTGCAAAAGCGGCGTTTTGGTGCACGAAACGCACGTTTAACGTCAAACCTGTGCAAAAGCAGCGTTTTGGTGCACGAAACGCACGTTTAGCCTCAAAACTGCGTAAAAGCAGCGTTTTGTTGCACGAAACGCACGTTTCGTTGCAAAAGCGGCGTTTTGGTGCACGAAACGCACGTTTAGCGTCAAAACTGTGCAAAAGCAGCGATTTGGTGCACGATACGCACGTTTAGCGTCAAAACTGTGCGAAAGCAGCGTCTTGGTGCACGAAACGCACGTTTAGCGTCAAAACTGTGCAAAAGCAGCGTGCTGGTGCACGAAACGCACGTTTCGTGGCAAAAGCCGCGTTTTGGTGCACGAAACGCACGTTTAGCGTCAAAACTGTTCAAAAGCAGCGTATTGGAGCACGAAACGCACGCTTAGCGTCAAAACGGTGCAAAAGCAGCGTTTTGGTGCACGAAACGCACGTTTAGCGTCAAACCTGTGCAAAAGCAGCGTTTTGGTGCACGAAACGCACGTTTAGCGTCAAAACTGTGCAAAAGCAGCGTTTTGGTGCACGAAACGCACGTTTAGCGTCAAAACTGTGCAAAAGCAGCGATTTGGTGCACGAAACGCACGTTTCCTTCCAAAAGCGGAGTTTTTGTGCACGAAACGCACGTTTAGCGTCAAAACTGTGCAAAAGCAGCGATTTGGTGCACGATACGCACGTTTAGCGTCAAAACTGTGCGAAAGCAGCGTCTTGGTGCACGAAACGCACGTTTAGCGTCAAAACTGTGCAAAAGCAGCGTGCTGGTGCACGAAACGCACGTTTCGTGGCAAAAGCGGCGTTTTGGTGCACGAAACGCACGTTTAGCGTCAAAACTGTTCAAAAGCAGCGTATTGGAGCACGAAACGCACGCTTAGCGTCAAAACGGTGCAAAAGCAGCGTTTTGGTGCACGAAACGCACGTTTAGCGTCAAACCTGTGCAAAAGCAGCGTTTTGGTGCACGAAACGCACGTTTAGCGTCAAAACTGTGCAAAAGCAGCGTTTTGGTGCACGAAACGCACGTTTAGCGTCAAAACTGTGCAAAAGCAGCGATTTGGTGCACGAAACGCACGTTTCCTTCCAAAAGCAGAGTTTTTGTGCACGAAACGCACGTTTAGCGTCAAAACTGTGCAAAAGCAGCGTTTTGGTGCACGAAACGCACGTTTAGCGTCAAAACTGTGCAAAAGCAGCGTTTTGGTGCACGAAACGCACGTTTAGCGCCAAAACCGTGCAAAAGCAGCGATTTGGTGCACGAAACGCACGTTTCCTTCCAAAAGCGGAGTTTTTGTGCACGAAACGCACGTTTAGCGTCAATACTGTGCAAAAGCAGCGATTTGGTGCACGAAACGCACGTTTCGTTGCAAAAGCGGGGTTTTGGTTCACGAAACGCCCGTTTAGCGTCAAAACTGTGCAAACCAGCGTTTTGGTGCACGAAACGCACGTTTAGCGTCAAAACTGAGTAAAAGCAGCGATTTGGTGCACGAAACGCACGTTTCGTTGCAAAAGCGGCGTTTTGGTGCACGAAACGCACGTTTAATGTCAAAACTGTACAAAAGCAGCGTTTTGGTGCACGAAACGCACGTTTATCGTCAAAACTGTGCAAAAGCAGCGTTTTGGTGCACGAAACGCACGTTTAGCGTCAAAACTGTGCAAAAGCAGCGATTTGGTGCACGATACGCACGTTTAGCGTCAAAACTGTGCGAAAGCAGCGTCTTGGTGCACGAAACGCACGTTTAGCGTCAAAACTGTGCAAAAGCAGCGTGCTGGTGCACGAAACGCACGTTTCGTGGCAAAAGCGGCGTTTTGGTGCACGAAACGCACGTTTAGCGTCAAAACTGTTCAAAAGCAGCGTATTGGAGCACGAAACGCACGCTTAGCGTCAAAACGGTGCAAAAGCAGCGTTTTGGTGCACGAAACGCACGTTTAGCGTCAAACCTGTGCAAAAGCAGCGTTTTGGTGCACGAAACGCACGTTTAGCGTCAAAACTGTGCAAAAGCAGCGTTTTGGTGCACGAAACGCACGTTTAGCGTCAAAACTGTGCAAAAGCAGCGATTTGGTGCACGAAACGCACGTTTCCTTCCAAAAGCGGAGTTTTTGTGCACGAAACGCACGTTTAGCGTCAAAACTGTGCAAAAGCAGCGTTTTGGTGCACGAAACGCACGTTTAGCGTCAAAACTGTGCAAAAGCAGCGTTTTGGTGCACGAAACGCACGTTTAGCGTCAAAACTGTGCAAAAGCAGCGATTTGGTGCACGAAACGCACGTTTCCTTCCAAAAGCGGAGTTTTTGTGCACGAAACGCACGTTTAGCGTCAATACTGTGCAAAAGCAGCGATTTGGTGCACGAAACGCACGTTTCGTTGCAAAAGCGGGGTTTTGGTTCACGAAACGCCCGTTTAGCGTCAAAACTGTGCAAACCAGCGTTTTGGTGCACGAAACGCACGTTTAGCGTCAAAACTGTGCGAAAGCAGCGTCTTGGTGCACGAAACGCACGTTTAGCGTCAAAACTGTGCAAAAGCAGCGTGCTGGTGCACGAAACGCACGTTTCGTGGCAAAAGCGGCGTTTTGGTGCACGAAACGCACGTTTAGTGTCAAAACTGTTCAAAAGCAGCGTATTGGAGCTCGAAACGCACGCTTAGCGTCAAAACGGTGCAAAAGCAGCGATTTGGTGCACGAAACGCACGCTTAGCGTCAAAACTGTGTAAAAGCAGCGTTTTGGTGCACGAAACGCACGTTTAGCGTCAAAACTGTGCAAAAGCAGCGATTTGGTGCACGAAACGCACGTTTCGTTGCAATAGCGGCGTTTTGGTGCACGAAACGCACGTTTCCTTCCAAAAGCGGAGTTTTTGTGCACGAAACGCACGTTTAGCGTCAATACTGTGCAAAAGCAGCGATTTGGTGCACGAAACGCACGTTTCGTTGCAAAAGCGGGGTTTTGGTTCACGAAACGCACGTTTATCGTCAAAAGTGTGCAAAAGCAGCGTTTTGGTGCACGAAACGCACGTTTAGCGTCAAAACTGTGCAAAAGCAGCGATTTGGTGCACGATACGCACGTTTAGCGTCAAAACTGTGCGAAAGCAGCGTCTTGGTGCACGAAACGCACGTTTAGCGTCAAAACTGTGCAAAAGCAGCGTGCTGGTGCACGAAACGCACGTTTCGTGGCAAAAGCGGCGTTTTGGTGCACGAAACGCACGTTTAGCGTCAAAACTGTTCAAAAGCAGCGTATTGGAGCACGAAACGCACGCTTAGCGTCAAAACGGTGCAAAAGCAGCGATTTGGTGCACGAAACGCACGCTTAGCGTCAAAACTGTGTAAAAGCAGCGTTTTGGTGCACGAAACGCACGTTTAGCGTCAAAACTGTGCAAAAGCAGCGATTTGGTGCACGAAACGCACGTTTCGTTGCAATAGCGGCGTTTTGGTGCACGAAACGCACGTTTCGTTGCAAAAGCGGAGTTTTGGTGCACGAAACGCACGTTTATCGTCAAAACTGCGCAATAGCAGCGTTGTTGTGCACGAAACGCATTTTTCGTTGCAAAAGCGGCGTTTTTTGCACGAAACGCACGTTTAGCGTCAAAACTGTGCAAAAGCTGCGTTTTGGTGCAGAAACGCACGTTTCGTTGCAGATACTGCGTTTTGGTGCACGAAACGCACCTTTCGTTGCAAAAGCGGCGTTTTGGTGCTCCAAACGCACGTTTCGTTGCAAAAGCGGCGCTTTGGAGCACGAAACGCACGTTTCTTGCCAAAACGGAGCAAAAGCGGCGGTTCGGTGCGCGAATCGCACGTTTCGCTGCAAAATCGGCGTTTTGGTGCACGAAACGCACGTTTTGCGTAAAAACTGTGCAAAAGCAGCGATTTGGTGCACGAAACGCACGTTTCTTGCCAAAACGGAGCAAAAGCGGCGAATCGTTGCGCGAAGCGCACGTTTCGTTGCAAAAGCGGCGATTCGGTGCGCAACGCACGTTTAGCGTCAAAACTGTGCAAAAGTAACGGTTCGGTGCGCGAAACGCACGTTTCGTTGCAAAAGCGGCGCCTTGGTGCACCAAACGCACGTTTAGCGTCAAAAGTGTGCAAGAGCAGCGATTTGGTGCACGAAACACACGTTTCTTTGCAGAAGCTGTGTTTTGGTGCACGAAACACACGTTTCTTCTCAAAACTGAGCAAAAGCTGCGATTCGGTGCACGAAACGCACGTTTCGTTGCAAAAGCGGCGTTTTGGTACACGAAACGCACGTTTCGTTGCAAAAGCGGCGTTTTGGTGCACGAAACGCACGTTTAGCGTCAAAACTGTGCAAAAGCAGCGATTTGGTGCACGAAACGAACGTTTAGCGTCAAAACTGTGCAAAAGCAGCGATTTGGTGCACGAAACGCACGTTTCGCTGCAAAAGCGGCGTTTTGGTGCACGAAACGCACGTTTAACGTCAAACCTGTGCAAAAGCAGCGTTTTGGTGCACGAAACGCACGTTTAGCCTCAAAACTGCGTAAAAGCAGCGTTTTGTTGCACGAAACGCACGTTTCGTTGCAAAAGCGGCGTTTTGGTGCACGAAACGCACGTTTAGCGTCAAAACTGTGCAAAAGCAGTGATTTGGTGCACGATACGCACGTTTAGCGTCAAAACTGTGCGAAGGCAGCGTCTTGGTGCACGAAACGCACGTTTAGCGTCAAAACTGTGCAAAAGCAGCGTGCTGGTGCACGAAACGCACGTTTCGTGGCAAAAGCGGCGTTTTGGTGCACGAAACGCACGATTAGCGTCAAAACTGTTCAAAAGCAGCGTATTGGAGCGCGAAACGCACGCTTAGCGTCAAAACGGTGCAAAAGCAGCGTTTTGGTGCACGAAACGCACGTTTAGCGTCAAACCTGTGCAAAAGCAGCGTTTTGGTGCATGAAACGCACGTTTAGCGTCAAAACTGTGCAAAAGCAGCGTTTTGGTGCACGAAACGCACGTTTAGCGTCAAAACTGTGCAAAAGCAGCGATTTGGTGCACGAAACGCACGTTTCCTTCCAAAAGCGGAGTTTTTGTGCACGAAACGCACGTTTAGCGTCAAAACTGTGCAAAAGCAGCGATTTGGTGCACGAAACGCACGTTTCCTTCCAAAAGCGGAGTTTTTGTGCACGAAACGCACGTTTAGCGTCAAAACTGTGCAAAAGCAGCGATTTGGTGCACGAAACGCACGTTTCGTTGCAATAGCGGCGTTTTGGTGCACGAAACGCACGTTTCGTTGCAAAAGCGGAGTTTTGGTGCACGAAACGCACGTTTATCGTCAAAACTGCGCAATAGCAGCGTTGTTGTGCACGAAACGCATTTTTCGTTGCAAAAGCGGCGTTTTTTGCACGAAACGCACGTTTAGCGTCAAAACTGTGCAAAAGCTGCGTTTTGGTGCAGAAACTCACGTTTCGTTGCAGATACTGCGTTTTGGTGCACGAAACGCACCTTTCGTTGCAAAAGCGGCGTTTTGGTGCACCAAACGCACGTTTCGTTGCAAAAGCGGCGCTTTGGAGCACGAAACGCACGTTTCTTGCCAAAACGGAGCAAAAGCGGCGGTTCGGTGCGCGAATCGCACGTTTCGCTGCAAAATCGGCGTTTTGGTGCACGAAACGCACGTTTTGCGTAAAAACTGTGCAAAAGCAGCGATTTGGTGCACGAAACGCACGTTTCGTTGCAAAAGCGGCGATTCGGTGCGCAACGCACGTTTAGCGTCAAAACTGTGCAAAAGTAACGGTTCGGTGCGCGAAACGCACGTTTCGTTGCAAAAGCGGCGCCTTGGTGCACCAAACGCACGTTTAGCGTCAAAAGTGTGCAAGAGCAGCGATTTGGTGCACGAAACACACGTTTCTTTGCAGAAGCTGTGTTTTGGTGCACGAAACACACGTTTCTTCTCAAAACTGAGCAAAAGCTGCGATTCGGTGCACGAAACGCACGTTTCGTTGCAAAAGCGGCGTTTTGGTACACGAAACGCACGTTTCGTTGCAAAAGCGGCGTTTTGGTGCACGAAACGCACGTTTAGCGTCAAAACTGTGCAAAAGCAGCGATTTGGTGCACGAAACGAACGTTTAGCGTCAAAACTGTGCAAAAGCAGCGATTTGGTGCACGAAACGCACGTTTCGCTGCAAAAGCGGCGTTTTGGTGCACGAAACGCACGTTTAACGTCAAACCTGTGCAAAAGCAGCGTTTTGGTGCACGAAACGCACGTTTAGCCTCAAAACTGCGTAAAAGCAGCGTTTTGTTGCACGAAACGCACGTTTCGTTGCAAAAGCGGCGTTTTGGTGCACGAAACGCACGTTTAGCGTCAAAACTGTGCAAAAGCAGCGATTTGGTGCACGATACGCACGTTTAGCGTCAAAACTGTGCGAAGGCAGCGTCTTGGTGCACGAAACGCACGTTTAGCGTCAAAACTGTGCAAAAGCAGCGTGCTGGTGCACGAAACGCACGTTTCGTGGCAAAAGCGGCGTTTTGGTGCACGAAACGCACGATTAGCGTCAAAACTGTTCAAAAGCAGCGTATTGGAGCGCGAAACGCACGCTTAGCGTCAAAACGGTGCAAAAGCAGCGTTTTGGTGCACGAAACGCACGTTAAGCGTCAAACCTGTGCAAAAGCAGCGTTTTGGTGCATGAAACGCACGTTTAGCGTCAAAACTGTGCAAAAGCAGCGTTTTGGTGCACGAAACGCACGTTTAGCGTCAAAACTGTGCAAAAGCAGCGATTTGGTGCACGAAACGCACGTTTCCTTCCAAAAGCGGAGTTTTTGTGCACGAAACGCACGTTTAGCGTCAAAACTGTGCAAAAGCAGCGATTTGGTGCACGAAACGCACGTTTCCTTCCAAAAGCGGAGTTTTTGTGCACGAAACGCACGTTTAGCGTCAAAACTGTGCAAAAGCAGCGATTTGGTGCACGAAACGCACGTTTCGTTGCAATAGCGGCGTTTTGGTGCACGAAACGCACGTTTCGTTGCAAAAGCGGAGTTTTGGTGCACGAAACGCACGTTTATCGTCAAAACTGCGCAATAGCAGCGTTGTTGTGCACGAAACGCATTTTTCGTTGCAAAAGCGGCGTTTTTTGCACGAAACGCACGTTTAGCGTCAAAACTGTGCAAAAGCTGCGTTTTGGTGCAGAAACGCACGTTTCGTTGCAGATACTGCGTTTTGGTGCACGAAACGCACCTTTCGTTGCAAAAGCGGCGTTTTGGTGCACCAAACGCACGTTTCGTTGCAAAAGCGGCGCTTTGGAGCACGAAACGCACGTTTCTTGCCAAAACGGAGCAAAAGCGGCGGTTCGGTGCGCGAATCGCACGTTTCGCTGCAAAATCGGCGTTTTGGTGCACGAAACGCACGTTTTGCGTAAAAACTGTGCAAAAGCAGCGATTTGGTGCACGAAACGCACGTTTCGTTGCAATAGCGGCGTTTTGGTGCACGAAACGCACGTTTCGTTGCAAAAGCGGAGTTTTGGTGCACGAAACGCACGTTTAATGTCAAAACTGTACAAAAGCAGCGATTTGGTGCACGAAACGAACGTTTAGCGTCAAAACTGTGCAAAAGCAGCGATTTGGTGCACGAAACGCACGTTTCGCTGCAAAAGCGGCGTTTTGGTGCACGAAACGCACGTTTAACGTCAAAGCTGTGCAAAAGCAGCGTTTTGGTGCACGAAACGCACGTTTAGCCTCAAAACTGCGTAAAAGCAGCGTTTTGTTGCACGAAACGCACGTTTCCTTCCAAAAGCGGAGTTTTTGTGCACGAAACGCACGTTTAGCGTCAAAACTGCGCAATAGCAGCGTTGTTGTGCACGAAACGCATTTTTCGTTGCAAAAGCGGCGTTTTTTGCACGAAACGCACGTTTAGCGTCAAAACTGTGCAAAAGCTGCGTTTTGGTGCAGAAACGCACGTTTCGTTGCAGATACTGCGTTTTGGTGCACGAAACGCACCTTTCGTTGCAAAAGCGGCGTTTTGGTGCACCAAACGCACGTTTCGTTGCAAAAGCGGCGCTTTGGAGCACGAAACGCACGTTTCTTGCCAAAACGGAGCAAAAGCGGCGGTTCGGTGCGCGAATCGCACGTTTCGCTGCAAAATCGGCGTTTTGGTGCACGAAACGCACGTTTTGCGTAAAAACTGTGCAAAAGCAGCGATTTGGTGCACGAAACGCACGTTTCTTGCCAAAACGGAGCAAAAGCGGCGAATCGTTGCGCGAAGCGCACGTTTCGTTGCAAAAGCGGCGATTCGGTGCGCAACGCACGTTTAGCGTCAAAACTGTGCAAAAGTAACGGTTCGGTGCGCGAAACGCACGTTTCGTTGCAAAAGCGGCGCCTTGGTGCACCAAACGCACGTTTAGCGTCAAAAGTGTGCAAGAGCAGCGATTTGGTGCACGAAACACACGTTTCTTTGCAGAAGCTGTGTTTTGGTGCACGAAACACACGTTTCTTCTCAAAACTGAGCAAAAGCTGCGATTCGGTGCACGAAACGCACGTTTCGTTGCAAAAGCGGCGTTTTGGTACACGAAACGCACGTTTCGTTGCAAAAGCGGCGTTTTGGTGCACGAAACGCACGTTTAGCGTCAAAACTGTGCAAAAGCAGCGATTTGGTGCACGAAACGAACGTTTAGCGTCAAAACTGTGCAAAAGCAGCGATTTGGTGCACGAAACGCACGTTTCGCTGCAAAAGCGGCGTTTTGGTGCACGAAACGCACGTTTAACGTCAAACCTGTGCAAAAGCAGCGTTTTGGTGCACGAAACGCACGTTTAGCCTCAAAACTGCGTAAAAGCAGCGTTTTGTTGCACGAAACGCACGTTTCGTTGCAAAAGCGGCGTTTTGGTGCACGAAACGCACGTTTAGCGTCAAAACTGTGCAAAAGCAGCGATTTGGTGCACGATACGCACGTTTAGCGTCAAAACTGTGCGAAGGCAGCGTCTTGGTGCACGAAACGCACGTTTAGCGTCAAAACTGTGCAAAAGCAGCGTGCTGGTGCACGAAACGCACGTTTCGTGGCAAAAGCGGCGTTTTGGTGCACGAAACGCACGTTTAGCGTCAAAACTGTTCAAAAGCAGCGTATTGGAGCGCGAAACGCACGCTTAGCGTCAAAACGGTGCAAAAGCAGCGTTTTGGTGCACGAAACGCACGTTTAGCGTCAAACCTGTGCAAAAGCAGCGTTTTGGTGCATGAAACGCACGTTTAGCGTCAAAACTGTGCAAAAGCAGCGTTTTGGTGCACGAAACGCACGTTTAGCGTCAAAACTGTGCAAAAGCAGCGATTTGGTGCACGAAACGCACGTTTCCTTCCAAAAGCGGAGTTTTTGTGCACGAAACGCACGTTTAGCGTCAAAACTGTGCAAAAGCAGCGATTTGGTGCACGAAACGCACGTTTCCTTCCTAAAGCGGAGTTTTTGTGCACGAAACGCACGTTTAGCGTCAAAACTGTGCAAAAGCAGCGTTTTGGTGCACGAAACGCACGTTTAGCGTCAAAACTGTGCAAAAGCAGCGTTTTGGTGCACGAAACGCACGTTTAGCGTCAATACTGTGCAAAAGCAGCGATTTGGTGCACGAAACGCACGTTTCGTTGCAAAAGCGGGGTTTTGGTTCACGAAACGCCCGTTTAGCGTCAAAACTGTGCAAACCAGCGTTTTGGTGCACGAAACGCACGTTTAGCGTCAAAACTGAGCAAAAGCAGCGATTTGGTGCACGAAACGCACGTTTCGTTGCAAAAGCGGCGTTTTGGTGCACGAAACGCACGTTTAATGTCAAAACTGTACAAAAGGAGCGTTTTGGTGCACGAAACGCACGTTTATCGTCAAAACTGTGCAAAAGCAGCGTTTTGGTGCACGAAACGCACGTTTAGCGTCAAACCTGTGCAAAAGCAGCGTTCTGGTGCACGAAACGCACGTTTAGCGTCAAAGCTGTGCAAAAGCAGCGTTTTAATGCACGAAACGCACGTTTAGCGTCAAAACTGTGCAAAAGCAGCGATTTGGTGCTCGAAACGCACGTTTCCTTCCAAAAGCGGAGTTTTTGTGCACGAAACGCACGTTTAGCGTCAACACTGTGCAAAAGCAGCGATTTGGTGCACGAAGCGCACGTTTCGTTGCAAAAGCGGCGTTTTGGTTCACGAAACGCACGTTTAGCGTCAAAACTGTGCAAAAGCAGCGTTTTGGTGCACGAAACGAACGTTTAGCGTCAAAACTGTGCAAAAGCAGCGATTTGGTGCACGAAACGCACGTTTCGCTGCAAAAGCGGCGTTTTGGTGCACGAAACGCACGTTTAACGTCAAACCTGTGCAAAAGCAGCGTTTTGGTGCACGAAACGCACGTTTAGCCTCAAAACTGCGTAAAAGCAGCGTTTTGTTGCACGAAACGCACGTTTCGTTGCAAAAGCGGCGTTTTGGTGCACGAAACGCACGTTTAATGTCAAAACTGTACAAAAGCAGCGTTTCGGTGCACGAAACGCACGTTTATCGTCAAAACTGTGCAAAAGCAGCGTTTTGGTGCACGAAACGCACGTTTAGCGTCAAACCTGTGCAAAAGCAGCGTTCTGGTGCACGAAACGCACGTTTAGCGTCAAAGCTGTGCAAAAGCAGCGTTTTGGTGCACGAAACGCACGTTTAGCGTCAAAACTGTGCAAAAGCAGCGATTTGGTGCACGAAACGCACGTTTCCTTCCAAAAGCGGAGTTTTTGTGCACGAAACGCACGTTTAGCGTCAAAACTGTGCAAAAGCAGCGTTTTGGTGCACGAAACGCACGTTTAGCGTCAAAACTGTGCAAATGCAGCGTTTTGGTGCACGAAACGCACGTTTAGCGTCAAAACTGTGCAAAAGCAGCGTTTTGGTGCACGAAACGCACGTTTCGTTGCAAAAGCGGCGTTTTGGTGCACGAAACGCACGTTTAGCGTCAACACTGTGCAAAAGCAGCGATTTGGTGCACGAAGCGCACGTTTCGTTGCAAAAGCGGCGTTTTGGTTCACGAAACGCACGTTTAGCGTCAAAAGTGTGCAAGAGCAGCGATTTGGTGCACGAAACACACGTTTCTTTGCAGAAGCTGTGTTTTGGTGCACGAAACACACGTTTCTTCTCAAAACTGAGCAAAAGCTGCGATTCGGTGCACGAAACGCACGTTTCGTTGCAAAAGCGGCGTTTTGGTACACGAAACGCACGTTTCGTTGCAAAAGCGGCGTTTTGGTGCACGAAACGCACGTTTAGCGTCAAAACTGTGCAAAAGCAGCGATTTGGTGCATGAAACGCACGTTTCCTGCCAAAACGGAGCAAAAGCGGCGATTCGGTGCACGGAACGCACGTTTCGTTGCAAAAGCGGCGTTTTGGTGTACGAAACTCACGTTTCCTGCCAAAACGGGGCAAAAGCGGCGATTCGGTGCGCGAAACGCAGGTTTCGTTGCAAAAGCGGCGATTCGGTGCGCGAAACGCACGTTTCGTTGCAAAAGCGGCGATTCGGTGCACGAAACGCACGTTTCTTGCCAAAACGGAGCAAAAGCAGCGTTTCGGTGCGCGATACGCACGTTTCGTTGCAAAAGCGGCGATTCGGTGCGCGAAACGCTCGTTCAGCGTCAAAACAGAGCAAAAGCGGCGATTTGGTGCGCGAGACGAACGTTTCGTTGCAAAAGCGGCGATTTGGTGCACAAAACACATGTTTCGCTGCAAAAGCGGCGATTTGGTGTACGAAACGCACGTTTCTTGCCAGAACGGAGCAAAAGCGTCGATTCGGTGCGCGAAACGCACGTTTCGTTGCAAAAGCGGCGATTTGGTGCACGAAACGCACGTCTCGTTGCAATAGCGGCGATTTGGTGCGCTAAAGGCACGTTTCGATGCAAGAGCGGCGATCTAGTGCACGAAACGCACGTTTCGTTGCAAAAGCGGCGATTTGGTGCATGAAAGGCACGTTTCTTGACAAAACGGAGCAAAAGTGGCGATTCGGTGCGCGAAACGCACGTTTAGCGTCAAAACGGAGCAAAAGCCGCGATGCGGTGCGCGAAATGCACGTTTCGTTGCAAAAGCGGCGATTCGGTGTGCGAAACGCACGTTTCTTACCAAAACGGAGCAAAAGCGGCGATTCGGTGCACGAAACGCACGTTTCGTTGCAAAAGCGGCGATTTGGTGCACGAAACGTATGTCTCGTTGCAAAAGCGGCGATTTGGTGTACGAAACGCACGTCTGGTGCCAAAACGGAGCAATAGCGGCGATTCGGTGCGCGAAACGCACGGTTCGGTGCCATGGCGGCGATTTGGTGCACAAAACGCATGTTTCGCTGCAAAAGCGGCGGTTTGGTGTACGAAACGCACGTCTGGTGCCTAAACGGAGCAAAAGCGGTGATGCGGTGGGCGAAACGCACGTTTCGTTGCAAAAGCGGCGATTCGGTGAACGAAACGCACGTTTCTTACCAAAACGGAGCAAAAGCGGCGATTCGGTGCACGAAACGCACGTTTCGTTGCAAAAGCGGCTATTTGGTGCACGTAACGCTCGTTTCTTGCCAAAACGGGGTAAAAGCGGCGATTCGGTGCGCGAAACGCACGTTTCGTTGCAAAAGCGGCGATTTGGTGCACGAAACGCACATTTCTTGCCAAAACGGAGCAAAAGCGGCGTTTCGGTGCGAGAAACGCACGTTTAGCGTCAAAACGGAGCAAAAGCGCCGATTCGGTGCGCGAAACGCACGTTTCGTTGCAATAGCGGCGATTTGGTGCACAAAACGCATGTCTCGTTGCAAAAGTTGCGATTTGGTGTACGAAACGCACGTCTGGTGCCAAAACGGAGCAAAAGCGGTGATGCGGTGGGCGAAACGCACGTTTCGTTGCAAAAGCGGCGATTCGGTGCACGAAACGCACGTTTCTTGCCAAAACGGAGCAAAAGCGGTGATTCGGTGCACGAAACGCACGTTTCGTTGCAAAAGCGGCGAATCGGTGTGCGAAACGCATGTTTCTTTCCAAAACGGAGCAAAAGCGGCGATTCGGTGCGCGAAACGCACGTCCAGAGTCAAAACAGCAAAAGCGGCGATTTGGTGCGCGAAACGAACGTTTCGTTGCAAAAGCGGCGATTTCGAGCACGAAACGCACGTCTCGTTGCAATAGCGGCGATTTGGTGCGCTAAAGGCACGTTTCGATGCAAAAGCGGCGATCTGGTGCACGAAACGCACGTTTCCTTGCAAAAGCGGCGATTTGGTGCGCTAAAGGCACGTTTCGATGCAAAAGCGGCGATTTGGTGCGCGAAAGGCACGTTGCGACGCAAAAGCGGCGATCTTGTGCACGAAACGCACGTTTCGTTGCAAAAGCGTCGATTCGGTGCACGAAACGCACGTTTCTTGCCAGAACGGAGCAAAAGCGTCGATTCGGTGCGCGAAACGCACGTTTCGTTGCAAAAGCGGCGATTTGGTGCACGAAACGCTCGTCTCGTTGCAATAGCTGCGATTTGGTGCGCTAAAGGCACGTTTCGATGCAAAAGCGGCGATCTGGTGCACGAAACGCACGTTTCGTTGCAAAAGCAGCGATTCGGTGCACGAAACGCACGTTTCTTGCCAGAACGGAGCAAAAGCGTCGATTTGGTGCGCGAAACGCACGTTTCGTTGCAAAAGCGGCGATTTGGTGCACGAAACGCACGTTTCGTTGCAAAAGCGGCGATTTGGTGCACGAAACGCACGTTTCTTGCCAATCGGAGTAAAAACAACGATTCGGTGCGCGAAAGGCTCGTTTCGATGCAATAGCGGCGATTTGGTGCACAAAACGCACGTTTCGTTGCAAAAGCGGCGATTTGCTGCATGAAACGCACGTTTCTTGTCATTACGGAGCAAAAGCAGCGATTCGGTGCGCGAACCACATGTTTCGTTGCAAAAGCGATGGTTTGGTGCAGGGAACGCAAGGTTTAGCGTCAAAACGGTGCAAAAGCCGCGATTCGGTGCGCGAAATGCACGTTTCGTTGCAAATGCGGCGTTTTGCTGCACGAAACGAACGTTTCTTGCCAAAACGAACCAAAAGCGGCGATTCGGTGCACGAAACGCACGTATCGTTGCAATAGCGCGGATTTGGTGCATGAAACGCACGTTTCTTGCCAAAACGGAGTAAAAGCGGCGATCCGGTCCGCGAAACGCACGTTTCGTTGCAAATGCGGCGATTTGGTGAACGAAATGCACGTTTAGCGTCAAAACGGACCAAAAGCAGCGATTCGGTGCGCGAAACGCACGTTTCGTTGCAAAAGCGGTGTTTTCGTGCTCGAAGCGCACGTTTCCTTGCAAAAGCGGCGATTTGGTGCACGAAACGCACGTTTCGTTGCATTAGCGGCGATTTGGTGCACGAAACGAAAATTTCTTGCCAAAACGGAGCAAAAGCGGCGATTCGGTGCACGATACGCACGTTTCATTGCAAAAGCGGCGTTCTGGTGCACGAAACGCACGTTTCGTTGCAAAAGCAACGTTTTGGTGCACGAAACGCACGTTTTGCTATAAAACTGTGCAAAAGGAGCGATTTGGTGCACGAAACGCACGTTCCCTGCCAAAACGGTGCAAAATCGGCGATTCGGTGCAAGAAACGCACGTTTCGTAGCAAAAGCGGCGTTTTGGTGCACCGAACGCACGTTTCCTGCCAAAACGGAGCAAAAGCGGCGATTCGGTGCACGAAACGCATGTCTCGTTGCAAAAGCGGCGATTTGGTGTACGAAACGCACGTCTGGTGCCAAAACGGAGCAAAAGCGGCGATTCGGTGCGCGAAACTTACGTTTCTTGCCAAAACGGAGCAAAAGCGGCGTATCTGTGCGCGATACGCACGTTTCGTTGCAATAGCGGCTATTTGGTGAATGAAACGCCCGTTTCGTTGCAAAAGCGGCGATTTGGTGCACGAAACGCACGTTTCTAACCAAAACGGAGCAATAGCGGCGATTCGGTGCGCGAAACGCACGCTTCGTTGCCATGGCGGCGATTCGGTGCGCGAAACGCACGTTTCGTCGCAAAACCGGCGTTTTGGGACACGAAGCGCACGTTTCTTACCAAAACGGAGCAAAAGCGGCGATTCGGTGCGCGAAATGCACGTTTCTTGCCAAAACGAAGCAAAAGGAGCGTTTCGGTGCGCGATACGCACGTTTTGTTGCCGTAGCGGCGATTTGGTGAACTAAATGCACGTTTCGTTGCAAAAGCGGCGATTAGGTGCACGAAACGCACGTTTCGTTGCAAAAGCGGCGTTTTGGTGCACGAAACGCACGTTTCGTTGCAAAAGCAGCGTTTTGGTGCACGAAACGCACGTTTAGCGTCAAAACTGTGCAAAAGCAGCGATTAAGTGCACGAAACGCACGTTTAGCGTCAAAGCTGTGCAAAAGCAGCGTTTTGGTGCACGAAACGCACGTTTAGCGTCAAAACTGTGCAAAAGCAGCGATTTGGTGCACGAAACGCACGTTTCGTTGCAAGAGCGGCGTTTTGGTGCACGAAACGCACGTTTAGCGTCAATACTGTGCAAAAGCAGCGATTTGGTGCACGAAACGCACGTTTCGTTGCAAAAGCGGCGTTTTGGTGCACGAAACGCACGTTTCGTTGCAAAAGCAGCGTTTTTTGCACGAAACGCACGTTTAGAGTCAAAACTGTGCAAAAGCAGCGATTTGGTGCACGAAACGCACGTTTCGTTGCTAAAGCGGCGTTTTGGTGCACGAAACGCACGTTTAGCGTCAAAACTGTGCAAAAGCAGCGATTTGGTGCACGAAACGCACGTTTCGTTGCAAAAGCGGCGCCTTGGTGCACCAAACGCACGTTTAGCGTCAAAAGTGTGCAAGAGCAGCGATTTGGTGCACGAAACACACGTTTCTTTGCAGAAGCTGTGTTTTGGTGCACGAAACACACGTTTCTTCTCAAAACTGAGCAAAAGCTGCGATTCGGTGCACGAAACGCACGTTTCGTTGCAAAAGCGGCGTTTTGGTACACGAAACGCACGTTTCGTTGCAAAAGCGGCGTTTTGGTGCACCAAACGCACGTTTCGTTGCAAAAGCGGCGCTTTGGAGCACGAAACGCACGTTTAGCGTCAAAACTGTGCAAAAGCGGCGGTTCGGTGCGCGAATCGCACGTTTCGCTGCAAAATCGGCGTTTTGGTGCACGAAACGCACGTTTTGCGTAAAAACTGTGCAAAAGCAGCGATTTGGTGCACGAAACGCACGTTTCGTTGCAAAAGCGGCGATTCGGTGCGCAACGCACGTTTAGCGTCAAAACTGTGCAAAAGTAACGGTTCGGTGCGCGAAACGCACGTTTCGTTGCAAAAGCGGCGCCTTGGTGCACCAAACGCACGTTTAGCGTCAAAAGTGTGCAAGAGCAGCGATTTGGTGCACGAAACACACGTTTCTTTGCAGAAGCTGTGTTTTGGTGCACGAAACACACGTTTCTTCTCAAAACTGAGCAAAAGCTGCGATTCGGTGCACGAAACGCACGTTTCGTTGCAAAAGCGGCGTTTTGGTACACGAAACGCACGTTTCGTTGCAAAAGCGGCGTTTTGGTGCACGAAACGCACGTTTAGCGTCAAAACTGTGCAAAAGCAGCGATTTGGTGCACGAAACGAACGTTTAGCGTCAAAACTGTGCAAAAGCAGCGATTTGGTGCACGAAACGCACGTTTCGCTGCAAAAGCGGCGTTTTGGTGCACGAAACGCACGTTTAACGTCAAAGCTGTGCAAAAGCAGCGTTTTGGTGCACGAAACGCACGTTTAGCCTCAAAACTGCGTAAAAGCAGCGTTTTGTTGCACGAAACGCACGTTTCGTTGCAAAAGCGGCGCTTTGGTGCACGAAACGCACGTTTAGCGTCAAAACTGTGCAAAAGCAGCGATTTGGTGCACGATACGCACGTTTAGCGTCAAAACTGTGCGAAGGCAGCGTCTTGGTGCACGAAACGCACGTTTAGCGTCAAAACTGTGCAAAAGCAGCGTGCTGGTGCACGAAACGCACGTTTCGTGGCAAAAGCGGCGTTTTGGTGCACGAAACGCACGTTTAGCGTCAAAACTGTTCAAAAGCAGCGTATTGGAGCGCGAAACGCACGCTTAGCGTCAAAACGGTGCAAAAGCAGCGTTTTGGTGCACGAAACGCACGTTTAGCGTCAAACCTGTGCAAAAGCAGCGTTTTGGTGCATGAAACGCACGTTTAGCGTCAAACCTGTGCAAAAGCAGCGTTTTGGTGCACGAAACGCACGTTTAGCGT
Organism: Stelis phaeoptera; assembly: GCA_943735885.1. NCBI lineage: Eukaryota > Metazoa > Arthropoda > Insecta > Hymenoptera > Megachilidae > Stelis > Stelis phaeoptera. Next base: position 310,572 of record CALSEM010000097.1, read on the forward strand.
CAAAACTGTGCAAAAGCAGCGATTTGGTGCACGAAACGCACGTTTCCTTCCAAAAGCGGAGTTTTTGTGCACGAAACGCACGTTTAGCGTCAAAACTGTGCAAAAGCAGCGATTTGGTGCACGAAACGCACGTTTCCTTCCAAAAGCGGAGTTTTTGTGCACGAAACGCACGTTTAGCGTCAAAACTGTGCAAAAGCAGCGTTTTGGTGCACGAAACGCACGTTTAGCGTCAAAACTGTGCAAAAGCAGCGTTTTGGTGCACGAAACGCACGTTTAGCGTCAATACTGTGCAAAAGCAGCGATTTGGTGCACGAAACGCACGTTTCGTTGCAAAAGCGGGGTTTTGGTTCACGAAACGCCCGTTTAGCGTCAAAACTGTGCAAACCAGCGTTTTGGTGCACGAAACGCACGTTTAGCGTCAAAACTGAGCAAAAGCAGCGATTTGGTGCACGAAACGCACGTTTCGTTGCAAAAGCGGCGTTTTGGTGCACGAAACGCACGTTTAATGTCAAAACTGTACAAAAGCAGCGTTTTGGTGCACGAAACGCACGTTTATCGTCAAAACTGTGCAAAAGCAGCGTTTTGGTGCACGAAACGCACGTTTAGCGTCAAACCTGTGCAAAAGCAGCGTTCTGGTGCACGAAACGCACGTTTAGCGTCAAACCTGTGCAAAAGCAGCGTTTTGGTGCACGAAACGAACGTTTAGCGTAAAAACAGTGCAAAAGCAGCGATTTGGTGCACGAAACGCACGTTTCGCTGCAAAAGCGGCGTTTTGGTGCACGAAACGCACGTTTAACGTCAAACCTGTGCAAAAGCAGCGTTTTGGTGCACGAAACGCACGTTTAGCCTCAAAACTGCGTAAAAGCAGCGTTTTGTTGCACGAAACGCACGTTTCGTTGCAAAAGCGGCGTTTTGGTGCACGAAACGCACGTTTAATGTCAAAACTGTACAAAAGCAGCGTTTTGGTGCACGAAACGCACGTTTATCGTCAAAACTGTGCAAAAGCAGCGTTTTGGTGCACGAAACGCACGTTTAGCGTCAAACCTGTGCAAAAGCAGCGTTCTGGTGCACGAAACGCACGTTTAGCGTCAAAGCTGTGCAAAAGCAGCGTTTTGGTGCACGAAACGCACGTTTAGCGTCAAAACTGTGCAAAAGCAGCGATTTGGTGCACGAAACGCACGTTTCCTTCCAAAAGCGGAGTTTTTGTGCACGAAACGCACGTTTAGCGTCAAAACTGTGCAAAAGCAGCGTTTTGGTGCACGAAACGCACGTTTCGTGGCAAAAGCGGCGTTTTGGTGCACGAAACGCACGTTTAGTGTCAAAACTGTTCAAAAGCAGCGTATTGGAGCTCGAAACGCACGCTTAGCGTCAAAACGGTGCAAAAGCAGCGATTTGGTGCACGAAACGCACGCTTAGCGTCAAAACTGTGTAAAAGCAGCGTTTTGGTGCACGAAACGCACGTTTAGCGTCAAAACTGTGCAAAAGCAGCGATTTGGTGCACGAAACGCACGTTTCGTTGCAATAGCGGCGTTTTGGTGCACGAAACGCACGTTTCGTTGCAAAAGCGGAGTTTTGGTGCACGAAACGCACGTTTAATGTCAAAACTGTACAAAAGCAGCGTTTTGGTGCACGAAACGCACGTTTATCGTCAAAAGTGTGCAAAAGCAGCGTTTTGGTGCACGAAACGCACGTTTAGCGTCAAAACTGTGCAAAAGCAGCGATTTGGTGCACGATACGCACGTTTAGCGTCAAAACTGTGCGAAAGCAGCGTCTTGGTGCACGAAACGCACGTTTAGCGTCAAAACTGTGCAAAAGCAGCGTGCTGGTGCACGAAACGCACGTTTCGTGGCAAAAGCGGCGTTTTGGTGCACGAAACGCACGTTTAGCGTCAAAACTGTTCAAAAGCAGCGTATTGGAGCACGAAACGCACGCTTAGCGTCAAAACGGTGCAAAAGCAGCGATTTGGTGCACGAAACGCACGCTTAGCGTCAAAACTGTGTAAAAGCAGCGTTTTGGTGCACGAAACGCACGTTTAGCGTCAAAACTGTGCAAAAGCAGCGATTTGGTGCACGAAACGCACGTTTCGTTGCAATAGCGGCGTTTTGGTGCACGAAACGCACGTTTCGTTGCAAAAGCGGAGTTTTGGTGCACGAAACGCACGTTTATCGTCAAAACTGCGCAATAGCAGCGTTGTTGTGCACGAAACGCATTTTTCGTTGCAAAAGCGGCGTTTTTTGCACGAAACGCACGTTTAGCGTCAAAACTGTGCAAAAGCTGCGTTTTGGTGCAGAAACGCACGTTTCGTTGCAGATACTGCGTTTTGGTGCACGAAACGCACCTTTCGTTGCAAAAGCGGCGTTTTGGTGCACCAAACGCACGTTTCGTTGCAAAAGCGGCGCTTTGGAGCACGAAACGCACGTTTCTTGCCAAAACGGAGCAAAAGCGGCGGTTCGGTGCGCGAATCGCACGTTTCGCTGCAAAATCGGCGTTTTGGTGCACGAAACGCACGTTTTGCGTAAAAACTGTGCAAAAGCAGCGATTTGGTGCACGAAACGCACGTTTCTTGCCAAAACGGAGCAAAAGCGGCGAATCGTTGCGCGAAGCGCACGTTTCGTTGCAAAAGCGGCGATTCGGTGCGCAACGCACGTTTAGCGTCAAAACTGTGCAAAAGTAACGGTTCGGTGCGCGAAACGCACGTTTCGTTGCAAAAGCGGCGCCTTGGTGCACCAAACGCACGTTTAGCGTCAAAAGTGTGCAAGAGCAGCGATTTGGTGCACGAAACACACGTTTCTTTGCAGAAGCTGTGTTTTGGTGCACGAAACACACGTTTCTTCTCAAAACTGAGCAAAAGCTGCGATTCGGTGCACGAAACGCACGTTTCGTTGCAAAAGCGGCGTTTTGGTACACGAAACGCACGTTTCGTTGCAAAAGCGGCGTTTTGGTGCACGAAACGCACGTTTAGCGTCAAAACTGTGCAAAAGCAGCGATTTGGTGCACGAAACGAACGTTTAGCGTCAAAACTGTGCAAAAGCAGCGATTTGGTGCACGAAACGCACGTTTCGCTGCAAAAGCGGCGTTTTGGTGCACGAAACGCACGTTTAACGTCAAACCTGTGCAAAAGCAGCGTTTTGGTGCACGAAACGCACGTTTAGCCTCAAAACTGCGTAAAAGCAGCGTTTTGTTGCACGAAACGCACGTTTCGTTGCAAAAGCGGCGTTTTGGTGCACGAAACGCACGTTTAGCGTCAAAACTGTGCAAAAGCAGCGATTTGGTGCACGATACGCACGTTTAGCGTCAAAACTGTGCGAAGGCAGCGTCTTGGTGCACGAAACGCACGTTTAGCGTCAAAACTGTGCAAAAGCAGCGTGCTGGTGCACGAAACGCACGTTTCGTGGCAAAAGCGGCGTTTTGGTGCACGAAACGCACGTTTAGCGTCAAAACTGTTCAAAAGCAGCGTATTGGAGCGCGAAACGCACGCTTAGCGTCAAAACGGTGCAAAAGCAGCGTTTTGGTGCACGAAACGCACGTTTAGCGTCAAACCTGTGCAAAAGCAGCGTTTTGGTGCATGAAACGCACGTTTAGCGTCAAAACTGTGCAAAAGCAGCGTTTTGGTGCACGAAACGCACGTTTAGCGTCAAAACTGTGCAAAAGCAGCGATTTGGTGCACGAAACGCACGTTTCCTTCCAAAAGCGGAGTTTTTGTGCACGAAACGCACGTTTAGCGTCAAAACTGTGCAAAAGCAGCGATTTGGTGCACGAAACGCACGTTTCCTTCCTAAAGCGGAGTTTTTGTGCACGAAACGCACGTTTAGCGTCAAAACTGTGCAAAAGCAGCGTTTTGGTGCACGAAACGCACGTTTAGCGTCAAAACTGTGCAAAAGCAGCGTTTTGGTGCACGAAACGCACGTTTAGCGTCAATACTGTGCAAAAGCAGCGATTTGGTGCACGAAACGCACGTTTCGTTGCAAAAGCGGGGTTTTGGTTCACGAAACGCCCGTTTAGCGTCAAAACTGTGCAAACCAGCGTTTTGGTGCACGAAACGCACGTTTAGCGTCAAAACTGAGCAAAAGCAGCGATTTGGTGCACGAAACGCACGTTTCGTTGCAAAAGCGGCGTTTTGGTGCACGAAACGCACGTTTAATGTCAAAACTGTACAAAAGGAGCGTTTTGGTGCACGAAACGCACGTTTATCGTCAAAACTGTGCAAAAGCAGCGTTTTGGTGCACGAAACGCACGTTTAGCGTCAAACCTGTGCAAAAGCAGCGTTCTGGTGCACGAAACGCACGTTTAGCGTCAAAGCTGTGCAAAAGCAGCGTTTTAATGCACGAAACGCACGTTTAGCGTCAAAACTGTGCAAAAGCAGCGATTTGGTGCTCGAAACGCACGTTTCCTTCCAAAAGCGGAGTTTTTGTGCACGAAACGCACGTTTAGCGTCAACACTGTGCAAAAGCAGCGATTTGGTGCACGAAGCGCACGTTTCGTTGCAAAAGCGGCGTTTTGGTTCACGAAACGCACGTTTAGCGTCAAAACTGTGCAAAAGCAGCGTTTTGGTGCACGAAACGAACGTTTAGCGTCAAAACTGTGCAAAAGCAGCGATTTGGTGCACGAAACGCACGTTTCGCTGCAAAAGCGGCGTTTTGGTGCACGAAACGCACGTTTAACGTCAAACCTGTGCAAAAGCAGCGTTTTGGTGCACGAAACGCACGTTTAGCCTCAAAACTGCGTAAAAGCAGCGTTTTGTTGCACGAAACGCACGTTTCGTTGCAAAAGCGGCGTTTTGGTGCACGAAACGCACGTTTAATGTCAAAACTGTACAAAAGCAGCGTTTCGGTGCACGAAACGCACGTTTATCGTCAAAACTGTGCAAAAGCAGCGTTTTGGTGCACGAAACGCACGTTTAGCGTCAAACCTGTGCAAAAGCAGCGTTCTGGTGCACGAAACGCACGTTTAGCGTCAAAGCTGTGCAAAAGCAGCGTTTTGGTGCACGAAACGCACGTTTAGCGTCAAAACTGTGCAAAAGCAGCGATTTGGTGCACGAAACGCACGTTTCCTTCCAAAAGCGGAGTTTTTGTGCACGAAACGCACGTTTAGCGTCAAAACTGTGCAAAAGCAGCGTTTTGGTGCACGAAACGCACGTTTAGCGTCAAAACTGTGCAAATGCAGCGTTTTGGTGCACGAAACGCACGTTTAGCGTCAAAACTGTGCAAAAGCAGCGTTTTGGTGCACGAAACGCACGTTTCGTTGCAAAAGCGGCGTTTTGGTGCACGAAACGCACGTTTAGCGTCAACACTGTGCAAAAGCAGCGATTTGGTGCACGAAGCGCACGTTTCGTTGCAAAAGCGGCGTTTTGGTTCACGAAACGCACGTTTAGCGTCAAAAGTGTGCAAGAGCAGCGATTTGGTGCACGAAACACACGTTTCTTTGCAGAAGCTGTGTTTTGGTGCACGAAACACACGTTTCTTCTCAAAACTGAGCAAAAGCTGCGATTCGGTGCACGAAACGCACGTTTCGTTGCAAAAGCGGCGTTTTGGTACACGAAACGCACGTTTCGTTGCAAAAGCGGCGTTTTGGTGCACGAAACGCACGTTTAGCGTCAAAACTGTGCAAAAGCAGCGATTTGGTGCATGAAACGCACGTTTCCTGCCAAAACGGAGCAAAAGCGGCGATTCGGTGCACGGAACGCACGTTTCGTTGCAAAAGCGGCGTTTTGGTGTACGAAACTCACGTTTCCTGCCAAAACGGGGCAAAAGCGGCGATTCGGTGCGCGAAACGCAGGTTTCGTTGCAAAAGCGGCGATTCGGTGCGCGAAACGCACGTTTCGTTGCAAAAGCGGCGATTCGGTGCACGAAACGCACGTTTCTTGCCAAAACGGAGCAAAAGCAGCGTTTCGGTGCGCGATACGCACGTTTCGTTGCAAAAGCGGCGATTCGGTGCGCGAAACGCTCGTTCAGCGTCAAAACAGAGCAAAAGCGGCGATTTGGTGCGCGAGACGAACGTTTCGTTGCAAAAGCGGCGATTTGGTGCACAAAACACATGTTTCGCTGCAAAAGCGGCGATTTGGTGTACGAAACGCACGTTTCTTGCCAGAACGGAGCAAAAGCGTCGATTCGGTGCGCGAAACGCACGTTTCGTTGCAAAAGCGGCGATTTGGTGCACGAAACGCACGTCTCGTTGCAATAGCGGCGATTTGGTGCGCTAAAGGCACGTTTCGATGCAAGAGCGGCGATCTAGTGCACGAAACGCACGTTTCGTTGCAAAAGCGGCGATTTGGTGCATGAAAGGCACGTTTCTTGACAAAACGGAGCAAAAGTGGCGATTCGGTGCGCGAAACGCACGTTTAGCGTCAAAACGGAGCAAAAGCCGCGATGCGGTGCGCGAAATGCACGTTTCGTTGCAAAAGCGGCGATTCGGTGTGCGAAACGCACGTTTCTTACCAAAACGGAGCAAAAGCGGCGATTCGGTGCACGAAACGCACGTTTCGTTGCAAAAGCGGCGATTTGGTGCACGAAACGTATGTCTCGTTGCAAAAGCGGCGATTTGGTGTACGAAACGCACGTCTGGTGCCAAAACGGAGCAATAGCGGCGATTCGGTGCGCGAAACGCACGGTTCGGTGCCATGGCGGCGATTTGGTGCACAAAACGCATGTTTCGCTGCAAAAGCGGCGGTTTGGTGTACGAAACGCACGTCTGGTGCCTAAACGGAGCAAAAGCGGTGATGCGGTGGGCGAAACGCACGTTTCGTTGCAAAAGCGGCGATTCGGTGAACGAAACGCACGTTTCTTACCAAAACGGAGCAAAAGCGGCGATTCGGTGCACGAAACGCACGTTTCGTTGCAAAAGCGGCTATTTGGTGCACGTAACGCTCGTTTCTTGCCAAAACGGGGTAAAAGCGGCGATTCGGTGCGCGAAACGCACGTTTCGTTGCAAAAGCGGCGATTTGGTGCACGAAACGCACATTTCTTGCCAAAACGGAGCAAAAGCGGCGTTTCGGTGCGAGAAACGCACGTTTAGCGTCAAAACGGAGCAAAAGCGCCGATTCGGTGCGCGAAACGCACGTTTCGTTGCAATAGCGGCGATTTGGTGCACAAAACGCATGTCTCGTTGCAAAAGTTGCGATTTGGTGTACGAAACGCACGTCTGGTGCCAAAACGGAGCAAAAGCGGTGATGCGGTGGGCGAAACGCACGTTTCGTTGCAAAAGCGGCGATTCGGTGCACGAAACGCACGTTTCTTGCCAAAACGGAGCAAAAGCGGTGATTCGGTGCACGAAACGCACGTTTCGTTGCAAAAGCGGCGAATCGGTGTGCGAAACGCATGTTTCTTTCCAAAACGGAGCAAAAGCGGCGATTCGGTGCGCGAAACGCACGTCCAGAGTCAAAACAGCAAAAGCGGCGATTTGGTGCGCGAAACGAACGTTTCGTTGCAAAAGCGGCGATTTCGAGCACGAAACGCACGTCTCGTTGCAATAGCGGCGATTTGGTGCGCTAAAGGCACGTTTCGATGCAAAAGCGGCGATCTGGTGCACGAAACGCACGTTTCCTTGCAAAAGCGGCGATTTGGTGCGCTAAAGGCACGTTTCGATGCAAAAGCGGCGATTTGGTGCGCGAAAGGCACGTTGCGACGCAAAAGCGGCGATCTTGTGCACGAAACGCACGTTTCGTTGCAAAAGCGTCGATTCGGTGCACGAAACGCACGTTTCTTGCCAGAACGGAGCAAAAGCGTCGATTCGGTGCGCGAAACGCACGTTTCGTTGCAAAAGCGGCGATTTGGTGCACGAAACGCTCGTCTCGTTGCAATAGCTGCGATTTGGTGCGCTAAAGGCACGTTTCGATGCAAAAGCGGCGATCTGGTGCACGAAACGCACGTTTCGTTGCAAAAGCAGCGATTCGGTGCACGAAACGCACGTTTCTTGCCAGAACGGAGCAAAAGCGTCGATTTGGTGCGCGAAACGCACGTTTCGTTGCAAAAGCGGCGATTTGGTGCACGAAACGCACGTTTCGTTGCAAAAGCGGCGATTTGGTGCACGAAACGCACGTTTCTTGCCAATCGGAGTAAAAACAACGATTCGGTGCGCGAAAGGCTCGTTTCGATGCAATAGCGGCGATTTGGTGCACAAAACGCACGTTTCGTTGCAAAAGCGGCGATTTGCTGCATGAAACGCACGTTTCTTGTCATTACGGAGCAAAAGCAGCGATTCGGTGCGCGAACCACATGTTTCGTTGCAAAAGCGATGGTTTGGTGCAGGGAACGCAAGGTTTAGCGTCAAAACGGTGCAAAAGCCGCGATTCGGTGCGCGAAATGCACGTTTCGTTGCAAATGCGGCGTTTTGCTGCACGAAACGAACGTTTCTTGCCAAAACGAACCAAAAGCGGCGATTCGGTGCACGAAACGCACGTATCGTTGCAATAGCGCGGATTTGGTGCATGAAACGCACGTTTCTTGCCAAAACGGAGTAAAAGCGGCGATCCGGTCCGCGAAACGCACGTTTCGTTGCAAATGCGGCGATTTGGTGAACGAAATGCACGTTTAGCGTCAAAACGGACCAAAAGCAGCGATTCGGTGCGCGAAACGCACGTTTCGTTGCAAAAGCGGTGTTTTCGTGCTCGAAGCGCACGTTTCCTTGCAAAAGCGGCGATTTGGTGCACGAAACGCACGTTTCGTTGCATTAGCGGCGATTTGGTGCACGAAACGAAAATTTCTTGCCAAAACGGAGCAAAAGCGGCGATTCGGTGCACGATACGCACGTTTCATTGCAAAAGCGGCGTTCTGGTGCACGAAACGCACGTTTCGTTGCAAAAGCAACGTTTTGGTGCACGAAACGCACGTTTTGCTATAAAACTGTGCAAAAGGAGCGATTTGGTGCACGAAACGCACGTTCCCTGCCAAAACGGTGCAAAATCGGCGATTCGGTGCAAGAAACGCACGTTTCGTAGCAAAAGCGGCGTTTTGGTGCACCGAACGCACGTTTCCTGCCAAAACGGAGCAAAAGCGGCGATTCGGTGCACGAAACGCATGTCTCGTTGCAAAAGCGGCGATTTGGTGTACGAAACGCACGTCTGGTGCCAAAACGGAGCAAAAGCGGCGATTCGGTGCGCGAAACTTACGTTTCTTGCCAAAACGGAGCAAAAGCGGCGTATCTGTGCGCGATACGCACGTTTCGTTGCAATAGCGGCTATTTGGTGAATGAAACGCCCGTTTCGTTGCAAAAGCGGCGATTTGGTGCACGAAACGCACGTTTCTAACCAAAACGGAGCAATAGCGGCGATTCGGTGCGCGAAACGCACGCTTCGTTGCCATGGCGGCGATTCGGTGCGCGAAACGCACGTTTCGTCGCAAAACCGGCGTTTTGGGACACGAAGCGCACGTTTCTTACCAAAACGGAGCAAAAGCGGCGATTCGGTGCGCGAAATGCACGTTTCTTGCCAAAACGAAGCAAAAGGAGCGTTTCGGTGCGCGATACGCACGTTTTGTTGCCGTAGCGGCGATTTGGTGAACTAAATGCACGTTTCGTTGCAAAAGCGGCGATTAGGTGCACGAAACGCACGTTTCGTTGCAAAAGCGGCGTTTTGGTGCACGAAACGCACGTTTCGTTGCAAAAGCAGCGTTTTGGTGCACGAAACGCACGTTTAGCGTCAAAACTGTGCAAAAGCAGCGATTAAGTGCACGAAACGCACGTTTAGCGTCAAAGCTGTGCAAAAGCAGCGTTTTGGTGCACGAAACGCACGTTTAGCGTCAAAACTGTGCAAAAGCAGCGATTTGGTGCACGAAACGCACGTTTCGTTGCAAGAGCGGCGTTTTGGTGCACGAAACGCACGTTTAGCGTCAATACTGTGCAAAAGCAGCGATTTGGTGCACGAAACGCACGTTTCGTTGCAAAAGCGGCGTTTTGGTGCACGAAACGCACGTTTCGTTGCAAAAGCAGCGTTTTTTGCACGAAACGCACGTTTAGAGTCAAAACTGTGCAAAAGCAGCGATTTGGTGCACGAAACGCACGTTTCGTTGCTAAAGCGGCGTTTTGGTGCACGAAACGCACGTTTAGCGTCAAAACTGTGCAAAAGCAGCGATTTGGTGCACGAAACGCACGTTTCGTTGCAAAAGCGGCGTTTTGGTGCACGAAACGCACGTTTCGTTGCAAAAGCGACGTTTTGGTGCACGAAACGCACGTTTAGCGTCAATACTGTGCAAAAGCAGCGATTTGGTGCACGAAACGCACGTTTCGCTGCAAAAGCGGCGTTTTGGTGCACGAAACGCACGTTTAACGTCAAACCTGTGCAAAAGCAGCGTTTTGGTGCACGAAACGCACGTTTAGCCTCAAAACTGCGTAAAAGCAGCGTTTTGTTGCACGAAACGCACGTTTCGTTGCAAAAGCGGCGTTTTGGTGCACGAAACGCACGTTTCGTTGCAAAAGCGGCGTTTTGGTGCACGAAACGCACGTTTCGTTGCAAAAGCGACGTTTTGGTGCACGAAACGCACGTTTAGCGTCAATACTGTGCAAAAGCAGCGATTTGGTGCACGAAACGCACGTTTCGTTGCAAAAGCGTCGTTTTGGTGCACGAAACGCACGTTTCGTTGCAAAAGCGTCGTTTTGGTGCACGAAACGCACGTTTCGTTGCAAAAGCGGCGTTTTGGTTCACGAAACGCACGTTTAGCGTCAAAACTGTGCAAAAGCAGCGTTTTGTTGCACGAAACGCACGTTTCGTTGCAAAAGCGGCGTTTTGGTGCAGGAAACGAACGTTTAGCGTCAAAACTGTGCAAAAGCAGCGATTTGGTGCACGAAACGCACGTTTCGCTGCAAAAGCGGCGTTTTGGTGCACGAAACGCACGTTTAACGTCAAACCTGTGCAAAAGCAGCGTTTTAGTGCACGAAACTCACGTTTAGCCCAAAACTGCGTAAAAGCAGCGTTTTGTTGCACGAAACGCACGTTTCGTTGCAAAAGCGGCGTTTTGGTGCACGAAACGCACGTTTAGCGTCAAAACTGTGCAAAAGCAGCGATTTGGTGCACGATACGCACGTTTAGCGTCAAAACTGTGCGAAAGCAGCGTCTTGGTGCACGAAACGCACGTTTAGCGTCAAAATTGTGCAAAAGCAGCGTGCTGGTGCACGAAACGCCCGTTTAGCGTCAAAACTGTGCAAAAGCAGCGATTTGGAGCACGAAACGCACGTTTCCTTCCAAAAGCGGAGTTTTTGTGCACGAAACGCACGTTTAGCGTCAAAACTGTGCAAAAGCAGCGTTTTGGTGCACGAAACGCACGTTTAGCGTCAAAACTGTGCAAAAGCAGCGTTTTGGTGCACGAAACGCACGTTTCCTTCCAAAAGCGGAGTTTTTGTGCAGGAAACGCACGTTTAGCGTCAATACTGTGCAAAAGCAGCGATTTGGTGCACGAAACGCACGTTTCGTTGCAAAAGCGGCGTTTTGGTTCACGAAACGCACGTTTAGCGTCAAAACTGTGCAAAAGCAGCGTATTGGAGCACGAAACGCACGCTTAGCGTCAAAACGGTGCAAAAGCAGCGATTTGGTGCACGAAACGCACGCTTAGCGTCAAAACTGTGTAAAAGCAGCGTTTTGGTGCACGAAACGCACGTTTAGCGTCAAAACTGTGCAAAAGCAGCGATTTGGTGCACGAAACGCACGTTTCGTTGCAATAGCGGCGTTTTGGTGCACGAAATGCACGTTTCGTTGCAAAAGCGGAGTTTTGGTGCACGAAACGCACGTTTAGCGTCAAAACTGTGCAAAAGCAGCGTTTTGGTGCACGAAACGCACGTTTAGCGTCAAAACTGTGCAAAAGCAGCGTTTTGGTGCACGAAACGCACGTTTCGTTGCAAAAGCGGAGTTTTGGTGCACGAAACGCACGTTTATCGTCAAAACTGCGCAATAGCAGCGTTGTTGTGCACGAAACGCATTTTTCGTTGCAAAAGCGGCGTTTTTTTTGCACGAAACGCACGTTTAGCGTCAAAACTGTGCAAAAGCAGCGTTTTGGTGCACGAAACGCACGTTCCGTTGCAGATACTGCGTTTTGGTGCACGAAACGCACCTTTCGTTGCAAAAGCGGCGTTTTGGTTCACCAAACGCACGTTTCGTTGCAAAAGCGGCGCTTTGGTGCACGAAACGCACGTTTCTTGCCAAAACGGAGCAAAAGCGGCGGTTCGGTGCGCGAATCGCACGTTTCGCTGCAAAATCGGCGTTTTGGTGCACGAAACGCACGTTTTGCGTAAAAACTGTGCAAAAGCAGCGATTTGGTGCACGAAACGCACGTTTCTTGCCAAAACGGAGCAAAAGCGGCGAATCGTTGCGCGAAACGCACGTTTCGTTGCAAAAGCGGCGATTCGGTGCGCAACGCACGTTTAGCGTCAAAACTGTGCAAAAGCAACGGTTCGGTGCGCGAAACGAACGTTTCGTTGCAAAAGCGGCGCCTTGGTGCACCAAACGCACGTTTAGCGTCAAAAGTGTGCAAGAGCAGCGATTTGGTGCACGAAACACACGTTTCTTTGCAGAAGCTGTGTTTTGGTGCACGAAACACACGTTTCTTCTCAAAACTGAGCAAAAGCTGCGATTCGGTTCACGAAACGCACGTTTCGTTGCAAAAGCGGCGTTTTGGTACACGAAACGCACGTTTCGTTGCAAAAGCGGCGTTTTGGTGCACTAAACGCACGTTTAGCGTCAAAACTGTGCAAAAGCAGCGATTTGGTGCATGAAACGCACGTTTCCTGCCAAAACGGAGCAAAAGCGGCGATTCGGTGCACGGAACGCACGTTTCGTTGCAAAAGCGGCGTTTTGGTGTACGAAACGCACGTTTCCTGCCAAAACGGGGCAAAAGCGGCGATTCGGTGCGCGAAACGCAGGTTTCGTTGCAAAAGCGGCGATTCGGTGCGCGAAACGCACGTTTCGTTGCAAAAGCGGCGATTCGGTGCACGAAACGCACGTTTCTTGCCAAAACGGAGCAAAAGCAGCGTTTCGGTGCGCGATACGCACGTTTCGTTGCAAAAGCGGCGATTCGGTGCGCGAAACGCTCGTTCAGCGTCAAAACAGAGCAAAAGCGGCGATTTGGTGCGCGAGACGAACGTTTCGTTGCAAAAGCGGCGATTTGGTGCACAAAACACATGTTTCGCTGCAAAAGCGGCGATTTGGTGTACGAAACGCACGTTTCTTGCCAGAACGGAGCAAAAGCGTCGATTCGGTGCGCGAAACGCACGTTTCGTTGCAAAAGCGGCGATTTGGTGCACGAAACGCACGTCTCGTTGCAATAGCGGCGATTTGGTGTACGAAACGCACGTCTGGTGCCAAAACGGAGCAATAGCGGCGATTCGGTGCGCTAAAGGCAAGTTTCGATGCAAAAGCGGCGATTTGGTGCGCGAAAGGCACGTTTCGACGCAAAAGCGGCGATTTTGTGCACGAAACGCACGTTTCGTTGCAAAAGCGTCGATTCGGTGCACGAAACGCACGTTTCTTGCCAGAACGGAGCAAAAGCGTCGATTCGGTGCGCGAAACGCAGGTTTCGTTGCAAAAGCGGCGATTTGGTGCACGAAACGCTCGTCTCGTTGCAATAGCTGCGATTTGGTGCGCTAAAGGCACGTTTCGATGCAAAAGCGGCGATCTGGTGCACGAAACGCACGTTTCGTTGCAAAAGCAGCGATTCGGTGCACGAAACGCACGTTTCTTGCCAGAACGGAGCAAAAGCGTCGATTTGGTGCGCGAAACGCACGTTTCGTTGCAAAAGCGGCGATTTGGTGCACGAAACGCACGTTTCGTTGCAAAAGCGGCGATTTGGTGCACGAAACGCACGTTTCTTGCCAATCGGAGTAAAAACAACGATTCGGTGCGCGAAAGATTCGTTTCGATGCAATAGCGGCGATTTGGTGCACAAAACGCACGTTTCGTTGCAAAAGCGGCGATTTGCTGCATGAAACGCACGTTTCTTGTCATAACGGAGCAAAAGCAGCGATTCGGTGCGCGAACCACATGTTTCGTTGCAAAAGCGATGGTTTGGTGCAGGGAACGCAAGGTTTAGCGTCAAAACGGTGCAAAAGCCGCGATTCGGTGCGCGAAATGCACGTTTCGTTGCAAATGCGGCGTTTTGCTGCACGAAACGAACGTTTCTTGCCAAAACGAACCAAAAGCGGCGATTCGGTGCGCGAAACGCACGTTTCGTTGCAAAAGCGGCGATTTGGTGCACGAAACGCACGTTTCCTTGCAAAAGCGGCGATTTGGTGCACGAAACGCACGTTTCGTTGCATTAGCGGCGATTTGGTGCACGAAACGAAAATTTCTTGCCAAAACGGAGCAAAAGCGGCGATTCGGTGCACGATACGCACGTTTCATTGCAAAAGCGGCGTTCTGGTGCACGAAACGCACGTTTAGCATCAAAACGGAACAAACGCAGCGAGTCGGTGCGCGAAACGCACATTTCGTTGCAAAAGCGTCGTTTTCGTGCACGAAGCGCACGTTTCGTTGCAAAAGCGGCGATTTGGTGCGCGAAACGCACGTTTCGTTGCAAAAGCAGCGTTTTGTTGCACGAAACGCACGTTTCGTTGCAAAAGCGGCGTTTTGGTGCAGGAAACGAACGCTTAGCGTCAAAACTGTGCAAAAGCAACGGTTCGGTGCGCGAAACGCACGTTTCGTTGCAAAAGCGGCGCCTTGGTGCACCAAACGCACGTTTAGCGTCAAAAGTGTGCAAGAGCAGCGATTTGGTGCACGAAACACACGTTTCTTTGCAGAAGCTGTGTTTTGGTGCACGAAACACACGTTTCTTCTCAAAACTGAGCAAAATCTGCGATTCGGTGCACGAAACGCACGTTTCGTTGCAAAAGCGGCGTTTTGGTACACGAAACGCACGTTTCGTTGCAAAAGCGGCGTTTTGGTGCACTAAACGCACGTTTAGCGTCAAAACTGTGCAAAAGCAGCGATTTGGTGCATGAAACGCACGTTTCCTGCCAAAACGGAGCAAAAGCGGCGATTCGGTGCACGGAACGCACGTTTCGTTGCAAAAGCGGCGTTTTGGTGTACGAAACGCACGTTTCCTGCCAAAACGGGGCAAAAGCGGCGATTCGGTGCGCGAAACGCAGGTTTCGTTGCAAAAGCGGCGTTTTGGTGCACGAAACGCACGTTTAACGTCAAACCTGTGCAAAAGCAGCGTTTTAGTGCACGAAACTCACGTTTAGCCCAAAACTGCGTAAAAGCAGCGTTTTGTTGCACGAAACGCACGTTTCGTTGCAAAAGCGGCGTTTTGGTGCACGAAACGCACGTTTCGTTGCAAAAGCGGCGTTTTGGTGCACGAAACGCACGTTTAACGTCAAACCTGTGCAAAAGCAGCGTTTTAGTGCACGAAACGCACGTTTAGCCCAAAACTGCGTAAAAGCAGCGTTTTGTTGCACGAAACGCACGTTTCGTTGCAAAAGCGGCGTTTTGGTGCACGAAACGCACGTTTCGTTGCAAAAGCGGCGTTTTGGTGCACGAAACGCACGTTTCGTTGCAAAAGCGACGTTTTGGTGCACGAAACGCACGTTTAGCGTCAATACTGTGCAAAAGCAGCGGTTTGGTGCACGAAACGCACGTTTCGTTGCAAAAGCGTCGTTTTGGTGCACGAAACGCACGTTTCGTTGCAAAAGCGGCGTTTTGGTTCACGAAACGCACGTTTAGCGTCAAAACTGTGCAAAAGCAGCGTTTTGTTGCACGACACGCACGTTTCGTTGCAAAAGCGGCGTTTTGGTGCAGGAAACGAACGTTTAGCGTCAAAACTGTGCAAAAGCAGCGATTTGGTGCACGAAACGCACGTTTCGCTGCAAAAGCGGCGATTTGGTGCACAAAACACATGTTTCGCTGCAAAAGCGGCGATTTGGTGTACGAAACGCACGTTTCTTGCCAGAACGGAGCAAAAGCGTCGATTCGGTGCGCGAAACGCACGTTTCGTTGCAAAAGCGGCGATTTGGTGCACGAAACGCACGTCTCGTTGCAATAGCGGCGATTTGGTGCGCTAAAGGCACGTTTCGATGCAAGAGCGGCGATCTAGTGCACGAAACGCACGTTTCGTTGCAAAAGCGGCGATTTGGTGCATGAAAGGCACGTTTCTTGACAAAACGGAGCAAAAGTGGCGATTCGGTGCGCGAAACGCACGTTTAGCGTCAAAACGGAGCAAAAGCCGCGATGCGGTGCGCGAAATGCACGTTTCGTTGCAAAAGCGGCGATTCGGTGTGCGAAACGCACGTTTCTTACCAAAACGGAGCAAAAGCGGCGATTCGGTGCACGAAACGCACGTTTCGTTGCAAAAGCGGCGATTTGGTGCACGAAACGTATGTCTCGTTGCAAAAGCGGCGATTTGGTGTACGAAACGCACGTCTGGTGCCAAAACGGAGCAATAGCGGCGATTCGGTGCGCGAAACGCACGTTTCGGTGCCATGGCGGCGATTTGGTGCACAAAACGCATGTTTCGCTGCAAAAGCGGCGGTTTGGTGTACGAAACGCACGTCTGGTGCCTAAACGGAGCAAAAGCGGTGATGCGGTGGGCGAAACGCACGTTTCGTTGCAAAAGCGGCGATTCGGTGAACGAAACGCACGTTTCTTACCAAAACGGAGCAAAAGCGGCGATTCGGTGCACGAAACGCACGTTTCGTTGCAAAAGCGGCTATTTGGTGCACGTAACGCTCGTTTCTTGCCAAAACGGGGTAAAAGCGGCGATTCGGTGCGCGAAACGCACGTTTCGTTGCAAAAGCGGCGATTTGGTGCACGAAACGCACATTTCTTGCCAAAACGGAGCAAAAGCGGCGTTTCGGTGCGAGAAACGCACGTTTAGCGTCAAAACGGAGCAAAAGCGCCGATTCGGTGCGCGAAACGCACGTTTCGTTGCAATAGCGGCGATTTGGTGCACAAAACGCATGTCTCGTTGCAAAAGTTGCGATTTGGTGTACGAAACGCACGTCTGGTGCCAAAACGGAGCAAAAGCGGTGATGCGGTGGGCGAAACGCACGTTTCGTTGCAAAAGCGGCGATTCGGTGCACGAAACGCACGTTTCTTGCCAAAACGGAGCAAAAGCGGTGATTCGGTGCACGAAACGCACGTTTCGTTGCAAAAGCGGCGAATCGGTGTGCGAAACGCATGTTTCTTTCCAAAACGGAGCAAAAGCGGCGATTCGGTGCGCGAAACGCACGTCCAGAGTCAAAACAGCAAAAGCGGCGATTTGGTGCGCGAAACGAACGTTTCGTTGCAAAAGCGGCGATTTCGAGCACGAAACGCACGTCTCGTTGCAATAGCGGCGATTTGGTGCGCTAAAGGCACGTTTCGATGCAAAAGCGGCGATCTGGTGCACGAAACGCACGTTTCCTTGCAAAAGCGGCGATTTGGTGCGCTAAAGGCACGTTTCGATGCAAAAGCGGCGATTTGGTGCGCGAAAGGCACGTTGCGACGCAAAAGCGGCGATCTTGTGCACGAAACGCACGTTTCGTTGCAAAAGCGTCGAATCGGTGCACGAAACGCACGTTTCTTGCCAGAACGGAGCAAAAGCGTCGATTCGGTGCGCGAAACGCACGTTTCGTTGCAAAAGCGGCGATTTGGTGCACGAAACGCTCGTCTCGTTGCAATAGCTGCGATTTGGTGCGCTAAAGGCACGTTTCGATGCAAAAGCGGCGATCTGGTGCACGAAACGCACGTTTCGTTGCAAAAGCAGCGATTCGGTGCACGAAACGCACGTTTCTTGCCAGAACGGAGCAAAAGCGTCGATTTGGTGCGCGAAACGCACGTTTCGTTGCAAAAGCGGCGATTTGGTGCACGAAACGCACGTTTCGTTGCAAAAGCGGCGATTTGGTGCACGAAACGCACGTTTCTTGCCAATCGGAGTAAAAACAACGATTCGGTGCGCGAAAGGCTCGTTTCGATGCAATAGCGGCGATTTGGTGCACAAAACGCACGTTTCGTTGCAAAAGCGGCGATTTGCTGCATGAAACGCACGTTTCTTGTCATTACGGAGCAAAAGCAGCGATTCGGTGCGCGAACCACATGTTTCGTTGCAAAAGCGATGGTTTGGTGCAGGGAACGCAAGGTTTAGCGTCAAAACGGTGCAAAAGCCGCGATTCGGTGCGCGAAATGCACGTTTCGTTGCAAATGCGGCGTTTTGCTGCACGAAACGAACGTTTCTTGCCAAAACGAACCAAAAGCGGCGATTCGGTGCACGAAACGCACGTATCGTTGCAATAGCGCGGATTTGGTGCATGAAACGCACGTTTCTTGCCAAAACGGAGTAAAAGCGGCGATCCGGTCCGCGAAACGCACGTTTCGTTGCAAATGCGGCGATTTGGTGAACGAAATGCACGTTTAGCGTCAAAACGGACCAAAAGCAGCGATTCGGTGCGCGAAACGCACGTTTCGTTGCAAAAGCGGTGTTTTCGTGCTCGAAGCGCACGTTTCCTTGCAAAAGCGGCGATTTGGTGCACGAAACGCACGTTTCGTTGCATTAGCGGCGATTTGGTGCACGAAACGAAAATTTCTTGCCAAAACGGAGCAAAAGCGGCGATTCGGTGCACGATACGCACGTTTCATTGCAAAAGCGGCGTTCTGGTGCACGAAACGCACGTTTCGTTGCAAAAGCAACGTTTTGGTGCACGAAACGCACGTTTTGCTATAAAACTGTGCAAAAGGAGCGATTTGGTGCACGAAACGCACGTTCCCTGCCAAAACGGTGCAAAATCGGCGATTCGGTGCAAGAAACGCACGTTTCGTAGCAAAAGCGGCGTTTTGGTGCACCGAACGCACGTTTCCTGCCAAAACGGAGCAAAAGCGGCGATTCGGTGCACGAAACGCATGTCTCGTTGCAAAAGCGGCGATTTGGTGTACGAAACGCACGTCTGGTGCCAAAACGGAGCAAAAGCGGCGATTCGGTGCGCGAAACTTACGTTTCTTGCCAAAACGGAGCAAAAGCGGCGTATCTGTGCGCGATACGCACGTTTCGTTGCAATAGCGGCTATTTGGTGAATGAAACGCCCGTTTCGTTGCAAAAGCGGCGATTTGGTGCACGAAACGCACGTTTCTAACCAAAACGGAGCAATAGCGGCGATTCGGTGCGCGAAACGCACGCTTCGTTGCCATGGCGGCGATTCGGTGCGCGAAACGCACGTTTCGTCGCAAAACCGGCGTTTTGGGACACGAAGCGCACGTTTCTTACCAAAACGGAGCAAAAGCGGCGATTCGGTGCGCGAAATGCACGTTTCTTGCCAAAACGAAGCAAAAGGAGCGTTTCGGTGCGCGATACGCACGTTTCGTTGCCGTAGCGGCGATTTGGTGAACTAAATGCACGTTTCGTTGCAAAAGCGGCGATTAGGTGCACGAAACGCACGTTTCGTTGCAAAAGCGGCGTTTTGGTGCACGAAACGCACGTTTCGTTGCAAAAGCAGCGTTTTGGTGCACGAAACGCACGTTTAGCGTCAAAACTGTGCAAAAGCAGCGATTAAGTGCACGAAACGCACGTTTAGCGTCAAAGCTGTGCAAAAGCAGCGTTTTGGTGCACGAAACGCACGTTTAGCGTCAAAACTGTGCAAAAGCAGCGATTTGGTGCACGAAACGCACGTTTCGTTGCAAGAGCGGCGTTTTGGTGCACGAAACGCACGTTTAGCGTCAATACTGTGCAAAAGCAGCGATTTGGTGCACGAAACGCACGTTTCGTTGCAAAAGCGGCGTTTTGGTGCACGAAACGCACGTTTCGTTGCAAAAGCAGCGTTTTTTGCACGAAACGCACGTTTAGAGTCAAAACTGTGCAAAAGCAGCGATTTGGTGCACGAAACGCACGTTTCGTTGCTAAAGCGGCGTTTTGGTGCACGAAACGCACGTTTAGCGTCAAAACTGTGCAAAAGCAGCGATTTGGTGCACGAAACGCACGTTTCGTTGCAAAAGCGGCGTTTTGGTGCACGAAACGCACGTTTCGTTGCAAAAGCGACGTTTTGGTGCACGAAACGCACGTTTAGCGTCAATACTGTGCAAAAGCAGCGATTTGGTGCACGAAACGCACGTTTCGTTGCACAAGCGGCGTTTTGGTGCAGGAAACGAACGTTTAGCGTCAAAACTGTGCAAAAGCAGCGATTTGGTGCACGAAACGCACGTTTCGTTGCAAAAGCGGAGTTTTGGTGCACGAAACGCACGTTTAGCGTCAAAACTGTGCAAAAGCAGCGATTTGGTGCACGAAACGCACGTTTCGTTGCAAAAGCGGCGTTTTGGTGCACGAAACGCACGTTTCGTTGCAAAAGCGGCGTTTTGTTGCACGAAACGCACGTTTCGTTGCAAAAGCGGCGTTTTGGTGCACGAAACGCACGTTTAGCGTCAAAACTGTGCAAAAGCAGCGTTTTGTTGCACGAAACGCACGTTTCGTTGCAAAAGCGGCGTTTTGGTGCAGGAAACGAACGTTTAGCGTCAAAACTGTGCAAAAGCAGCGATTTGGTGCACGAAACGCACGTTTCGCTGCAAAAGCGGCGTTTTGGTGCACGAAACGCACGTTTAACGTCAAACCTGTGCAAAAGCAGCGTTTTGGTGCACGAAACGCACGTTTAGCCTCAAAACTGCGTAAAAGCAGCGTTTTGTTGCACGAAACGCACGTTTCGTTGCAAAAGCGGCGTTTTGGTGCACGAAACGCACGTTTCGTTGCAAAAGCGGCGTTTTGGTGCACGAAACGCACGTTTCGTTGCAAAAGCGACGTTTTGGTGCACGAAACGCACGTTTAGCGTCAATACTGTGCAAAAGCAGCGATTTGGTGCACGAAACGCACGTTTCGTTGCAAAAGCGTCGTTTTGGTGCACGAAACGCACGTTTCGTTGCAAAAGCGTCGTTTTGGTGCACGAAACGCACGTTTCGTTGCAAAAGCGGCGTTTTGGTTCACGAAACGCACGTTTAGCGTCAAAACTGTGCAAAAGCAGCGTTTTGTTGCACGAAACGCACGTTTCGTTGCAAAAGCGGCGTTTTGGTGCAGGAAACGAACGTTTAGC
Organism: Stelis phaeoptera; assembly: GCA_943735885.1. Taxonomy (NCBI): domain Eukaryota; kingdom Metazoa; phylum Arthropoda; class Insecta; order Hymenoptera; family Megachilidae; genus Stelis; species Stelis phaeoptera. The sequence continues at coordinate 331,524 of CALSEM010000097.1, forward strand.
GTCAAAACTGTGCAAAAGCAGCGATTTGGTGCACGAAACGCACGTTTCGCTGCAAAAGCGGCGTTTTGGTGCACGAAACGCACGTTTAACGTCAAACCTGTGCAAAAGCAGCGTTTTAGTGCACGAAACTCACGTTTAGCCCAAAACTGCGTAAAAGCAGCGTTTTGTTGCACGAAACGCACGTTTCGTTGCAAAAGCGGCGTTTTGGTGCACGAAACGCACGTTTAGCGTCAAAACTGTGCAAAAGCAGCGATTTGGTGCACGATACGCACGTTTAGCGTCAAAACTGTGCGAAAGCAGCGTCTTGGTGCACGAAACGCACGTTTAGCGTCAAAATTGTGCAAAAGCAGCGTGCTGGTGCACGAAACGCCCGTTTAGCGTCAAAACTGTGCAAAAGCAGCGATTTGGAGCACGAAACGCACGTTTCCTTCCAAAAGCGGAGTTTTTGTGCACGAAACGCACGTTTAGCGTCAAAACTGTGCAAAAGCAGCGTTTTGGTGCACGAAACGCACGTTTAGCGTAAAAACTGTGCAAAAGCAGCGTTTTGGTGCACGAAACGCACGTTTCCTTCCAAAAGCGGAGTTTTTGTGCAGGAAACGCACGTTTAGCGTCAATACTGTGCAAAAGCAGCGATTTGGTGCACGAAACGCACGTTTCGTTGCAAAAGCGGCGTTTTGGTTCACGAAACGCACGTTTAGCGTCAAAACTGTGCAAAAGCAGCGTATTGGAGCACGAAACGCACGCTTAGCGTCAAAACGGTGCAAAAGCAGCGATTTGGTGCACGAAACGCACGCTTAGCGTCAAAACTGTGTAAAAGCAGCGTTTTGGTGCACGAAACGCACGTTTAGCGTCAAAACTGTGCAAAAGCAGCGATTTGGTGCACGAAACGCACGTTTCGTTGCAATAGCGGCGTTTTGGTGCACGAAATGCACGTTTCGTTGCAAAAGCGGAGTTTTGGTGCACGAAACGCACGTTTAGCGTCAAAACTGTGCAAAAGCAGCGTTTTGGTGCACGAAACGCACGTTTAGCGTCAAAACTGTGCAAAAGCAGCGTTTTGGTGCACGAAACGCACGTTTCGTTGCAAAAGCGGAGTTTTGGTGCACGAAACGCACGTTTATCGTCAAAACTGCGCAATAGCAGCGTTGTTGTGCACGAAACGCATTTTTCGTTGCAAAAGCGGCGTTTTTTTTGCACGAAACGCACGTTTAGCGTCAAAACTGTGCAAAAGCAGCGTTTTGGTGCACGAAACGCACGTTCCGTTGCAGATACTGCGTTTTGGTGCACGAAACGCACCTTTCGTTGCAAAAGCGGCGTTTTGGTTCACCAAACGCACGTTTCGTTGCAAAAGCGGCGCTTTGGTGCACGAAACGCACGTTTCTTGCCAAAACGGAGCAAAAGCGGCGGTTCGGTGCGCGAATCGCACGTTTCGCTGCAAAATCGGCGTTTTGGTGCACGAAACGCACGTTTTGCGTAAAAACTGTGCAAAAGCAGCGATTTGGTGCACGAAACGCACGTTTCTTGCCAAAACGGAGCAAAAGCGGCGAATCGTTGCGCGAAACGCACGTTTCGTTGCAAAAGCGGCGATTCGGTGCGCAACGCACGTTTAGCGTCAAAACTGTGCAAAAGCAACGGTTCGGTGCGCGAAACGAACGTTTCGTTGCAAAAGCGGCGCCTTGGTGCACCAAACGCACGTTTAGCGTCAAAAGTGTGCAAGAGCAGCGATTTGGTGCACGAAACACACGTTTCTTTGCAGAAGCTGTGTTTTGGTGCACGAAACACACGTTTCTTCTCAAAACTGAGCAAAAGCTGCGATTCGGTTCACGAAACGCACGTTTCGTTGCAAAAGCGGCGTTTTGGTACACGAAACGCACGTTTCGTTGCAAAAGCGGCGTTTTGGTGCACTAAACGCACGTTTAGCGTCAAAACTGTGCAAAAGCAGCGATTTGGTGCATGAAACGCACGTTTCCTGCCAAAACGGAGCAAAAGCGGCGATTCGGTGCACGGAACGCACGTTTCGTTGCAAAAGCGGCGTTTTGGTGTACGAAACGCACGTTTCCTGCCAAAACGGGGCAAAAGCGGCGATTCGGTGCGCGAAACGCAGGTTTCGTTGCAAAAGCGGCGATTCGGTGCGCGAAACGCACGTTTCGTTGCAAAAGCGGCGATTCGGTGCACGAAACGCACGTTTCTTGCCAAAACGGAGCAAAAGCAGCGTTTCGGTGCGCGATACGCACGTTTCGTTGCAAAAGCGGCGATTCGGTGCGCGAAACGCTCGTTCAGCGTCAAAACAGAGCAAAAGCGGCGATTTGGTGCGCGAGACGAACGTTTCGTTGCAAAAGCGGCGATTTGGTGCACAAAACACATGTTTCGCTGCAAAAGCGGCGATTTGGTGTACGAAACGCACGTTTCTTGCCAGAACGGAGCAAAAGCGTCGATTCGGTGCGCGAAACGCACGTTTCGTTGCAAAAGCGGCGATTTGGTGCACGAAACGCACGTCTCGTTGCAATAGCGGCGATTTGGTGTACGAAACGCACGTCTGGTGCCAAAACGGAGCAATAGCGGCGATTCGGTGCGCTAAAGGCAAGTTTCGATGCAAAAGCGGCGATTTGGTGCGCGAAAGGCACGTTTCGACGCAAAAGCGGCGATTTTGTGCACGAAACGCACGTTTCGTTGCAAAAGCGTCGATTCGGTGCACGAAACGCACGTTTCTTGCCAGAACGGAGCAAAAGCGTCGATTCGGTGCGCGAAACGCAGGTTTCGTTGCAAAAGCGGCGATTTGGTGCACGAAACGCTCGTCTCGTTGCAATAGCTGCGATTTGGTGCGCTAAAGGCACGTTTCGATGCAAAAGCGGCGATCTGGTGCACGAAACGCACGTTTCGTTGCAAAAGCAGCGATTCGGTGCACGAAACGCACGTTTCTTGCCAGAACGGAGCAAAAGCGTCGATTTGGTGCGCGAAACGCACGTTTCGTTGCAAAAGCGGCGATTTGGTGCACGAAACGCACGTTTCGTTGCAAAAGCGGCGATTTGGTGCACGAAACGCACGTTTCTTGCCAATCGGAGTAAAAACAACGATTCGGTGCGCGAAAGATTCGTTTCGATGCAATAGCGGCGATTTGGTGCACAAAACGCACGTTTCGTTGCAAAAGCGGCGATTTGCTGCATGAAACGCACGTTTCTTGTCATAACGGAGCAAAAGCAGCGATTCGGTGCGCGAACCACATGTTTCGTTGCAAAAGCGATGGTTTGGTGCAGGGAACGCAAGGTTTAGCGTCAAAACGGTGCAAAAGCCGCGATTCGGTGCGCGAAATGCACGTTTCGTTGCAAATGCGGCGTTTTGCTGCACGAAACGAACGTTTCTTGCCAAAACGAACCAAAAGCGGCGATTCGGTGCGCGAAACGCACGTTTCGTTGCAAAAGCGGCGATTTGGTGCACGAAACGCACGTTTCGTTGCAATAGCGCGGATTTGGTGCATGAAACGCACGTTTCTTACCAAAACGGAGTAAAAGCGGCGATCCGGTCCGCGAAACGCACGTTTCGTTTCAAATGCGGCGATTTGGTGAACGAAATGCACGTTTAGCGTCAAAACGGACCAAAAGCAGCGATTCGGTGCGCGAAACGCACGATTCGTTGCAAAAGCCGTGTTTTCGTGCTCGAAGCGCACGTTTCCTTGCAAAAGCGGCGATTTGGTGCACGAAACGCACGTTTCGTTGCATTAGCGGCGATTTGGTGCACGAAACGAAAATTTCTTGCCAAAACGGAGCAAAAGCGGCGATTCGGTGCACGATACGCACGTTTCATTGCAAAAGCGGCGTTCTGGTGCACGAAACGCACGTTTAGCATCAAAACGGAACAAACGCAGCGAGTCGGTGCGCGAAACGCACATTTCGTTGCAAAAGCGTCGTTTTCGTGCACGAAGCGCACGTTTCGTTGCAAAAGCGGCGATTTGGTGCGCGAAACGCACGTTTCGTTGCAAAAGCAGCGTTTTGTTGCACGAAACGCACGTTTCGTTGCAAAAGCGGCGTTTTGGTGCAGGAAACGAACGCTTAGCGTCAAAACTGTGCAAAAGCAACGGTTCGGTGCGCGAAACGCACGTTTCGTTGCAAAAGCGGCGCCTTGGTGCACCAAACGCACGTTTAGCGTCAAAAGTGTGCAAGAGCAGCGATTTGGTGCACGAAACACACGTTTCTTTGCAGAAGCTGTGTTTTGGTGCACGAAACACACGTTTCTTCTCAAAACTGAGCAAAATCTGCGATTCGGTGCACGAAACGCACGTTTCGTTGCAAAAGCGGCGTTTTGGTACACGAAACGCACGTTTCGTTGCAAAAGCGGCGTTTTGGTGCACTAAACGCACGTTTAGCGTCAAAACTGTGCAAAAGCAGCGATTTGGTGCATGAAACGCACGTTTCCTGCCAAAACGGAGCAAAAGCGGCGATTCGGTGCACGGAACGCACGTTTCGTTGCAAAAGCGGCGTTTTGGTGTACGAAACGCACGTTTCCTGCCAAAACGGGGCAAAAGCGGCGATTCGGTGCGCGAAACGCAGGTTTCGTTGCAAAAGCGGCGTTTTGGTGCACGAAACGCACGTTTAACGTCAAACCTGTGCAAAAGCAGCGTTTTAGTGCACGAAACTCACGTTTAGCCCAAAACTGCGTAAAAGCAGCGTTTTGTTGCACGAAACGCACGTTTCGTTGCAAAAGCGGCGTTTTGGTGCACGAAACGCACGTTTCGTTGCAAAAGCGGCGTTTTGGTGCACGAAACGCACGTTTAACGTCAAACCTGTGCAAAAGCAGCGTTTTAGTGCACGAAACGCACGTTTAGCCCAAAACTGCGTAAAAGCAGCGTTTTGTTGCACGAAACGCACGTTTCGTTGCAAAAGCGGCGTTTTGGTGCACGAAACGCACGTTTCGTTGCAAAAGCGGCGTTTTGGTGCACGAAACGCACGTTTCGTTGCAAAAGCGACGTTTTGGTGCACGAAACGCACGTTTAGCGTCAATACTGTGCAAAAGCAGCGGTTTGGTGCACGAAACGCACGTTTCGTTGCAAAAGCGTCGTTTTGGTGCACGAAACGCACGTTTCGTTGCAAAAGCGGCGTTTTGGTTCACGAAACGCACGTTTAGCGTCAAAACTGTGCAAAAGCAGCGTTTTGTTGCACGACACGCACGTTTCGTTGCAAAAGCGGCGTTTTGGTGCAGGAAACGAACGTTTAGCGTCAAAACTGTGCAAAAGCAGCGATTTGGTGCACGAAACGCACGTTTCGCTGCAAAAGCGGCGTTTTGGTGCACGAAACGCACGTTTAACGTCAAACCTGTGCAAAAGCACCGTTTTGGTGCACGAAACGCACGTTTAGCCTCAAAACTGCGTAAAAGCAGCGTTTTGTTGCACGAAACGCACGTTTCGTTGCAAAAGCGGCGTTTTGGTGCACGAAACGCACGTTTAGCGTCAAAACTGTGCAAAAGCAGCGATTTGGTGCACGATACGCACGTTTAGCGTCAAAACTGTGCGAAAGCAGCGTCTTGGTGCACGAAACGCACGTTTAGCGTCAAAATTGTGCAAAAGCAGCGTGCTGGTGCACGAAACGCCCGTTTAGCGTCAAAACTGTGCAAAAGCAGCGATTTGGAGCACGAAACGCACGTTTCCTTCCAAAAGCGGAGTTTTTGTGCACGAAACGCACGTTTAGCGTCAAAACTGTGCAAAAGCAGCGTTTTGGTGCACGAAACGCACGTTTAGCGTCAAAACTGTGCAAAAGCAGCGTTTTGGTGCACGAAACGCACGTTTCCTTCCAAAAGCGGAGTTTTTGTGCAGGAAACGCACGTTTAGCGTCAATACTGTGCAAAAGCAGCGATTTGGTGCACGAAACGCACGTTTCGTTGCAAAAGCGGCGTTTTGGTTCACGAAACGCACGTTTAGCGTCAAAACTGTGCAAAAGCAGCGTATTGGAGCACGAAACGCACGCTTAGCGTCAAAACGGTGCAAAAGCAGCGATTTGGTGCACGAAACGCACGCTTAGCGTCAAAACTGTGTAAAAGCAGCGTTTTGGTGCACGAAACGCACGTTTAGCGTCAAAACTGTGCAAAAGCAGCGATTTGGTGCACGAAACGCACGTTTCGTTGCAATAGCGGCGTTTTGGTGCACGAAATGCACGTTTCGTTGCAAAAGCGGAGTTTTGGTGCACGAAACGCACGTTTAGCGTCAAAACTGTGCAAAAGCAGCGTTTTGGTGCACGAAACGCACGTTTAGCGTCAAAACTGTGCAAAAGCAGCGTTTTGGTGCACGAAACGCACGTTTCGTTGCAAAAGCGGAGTTTTGGTGCACGAAACGCACGTTTATCGTCAAAACTGCGCAATAGCAGCGTTGTTGTGCACGAAACGCATTTTTCGTTGCAAAAGCGGCGTTTTTTTTTGCACGAAACGCACGTTTAGCGTCAAAACTGTGCAAAAGCAGCGTTTTGGTGCACGAAACGCACGTTCCGTTGCAGATACTGCGTTTTGGTGCACGAAACGCACCTTTCGTTGCAAAAGCGGCGTTTTGGTTCACCAAACGCACGTTTCGTTGCAAAAGCGGCGCTTTGGTGCACGAAACGCACGTTTCTTGCCAAAACGGAGCAAAAGCGGCGGTTCGGTGCGCGAATCGCACGTTTCGCTGCAAAATCGGCGTTTTGGTGCACGAAACGCACGTTTTGCGTAAAAACTGTGCAAAAGCAGCGATTTGGTGCACGAAACGCACGTTTCTTGCCAAAACGGAGCAAAAGCGGCGAATCGTTGCGCGAAACGCACGTTTCGTTGCAAAAGCGGCGATTCGGTGCGCAACGCACGTTTAGCGTCAAAACTGTGCAAAAGCAACGGTTCGGTGCGCGAAACGAACGTTTCGTTGCAAAAGCGGCGCCTTGGTGCACCAAACGCACGTTTAGCGTCAAAAGTGTGCAAGAGCAGCGATTTGGTGCACGAAACACACGTTTCTTTGCAGAAGCTGTGTTTTGGTGCACGAAACACACGTTTCTTCTCAAAACTGAGCAAAAGCTGCGATTCGGTGCACGAAACGCACGTTTCGTTGCAAAAGCGGCGTTTTGGTACACGAAACGCACGTTTCGTTGCAAAAGCGGCGTTTTGGTGCACTAAACGCACGTTTAGCGTCAAAACTGTGCAAAAGCAGCGATTTGGTGCATGAAACGCACGTTTCCTGCCAAAACGGAGCAAAAGCGGCGATTCGGTGCACGGAACGCACGTTTCGTTGCAAAAGCGGCGTTTTGGTGTACGAAACGCACGTTTCCTGCCAAAACGGGGCAAAAGCGGCGATTCGGTGCGCGAAACGCAGGTTTCGTTGCAAAAGCGGCGATTCGGTGCGCGAAACGCACGTTTCGTTGCAAAAGCGGCGATTCGGTGCACGAAACGCACGTTTCTTGCCAAAACGGAGCAAAAGCAGCGTTTCGGTGCGCGATACGCACGTTTCGTTGCAAAAGCGGCGATTCGGTGCGCGAAACGCTCGTTCAGCGTCAAAACAGAGCAAAAGCGGCGATTTGGTGCGCGAGACGAACGTTTCGTTGCAAAAGCGGCGATTTGGTGCACAAAACACATGTTTCGCTGCAAAAGCGGCGATTTGGTGTACGAAACGCACGTTTCTTGCCAGAACGGAGCAAAAGCGTCGATTCGGTGCGCGAAACGCACGTTTCGTTGCAAAAGCGGCGATTTGGTGCACGAAACGCACGTCTCGTTGCAATAGCGGCGATTTGGTGTACGAAACGCACGTCTGGTGCCAAAACGGAGCAATAGCGGCGATTCGGTGCGCTAAAGGCACGTTTCGATGCAAAAGCGGCGATTTGGTGCGCGAAAGGCACGTTTCGACGCAAAAGCGGCGATTTTGTGCACGAAACGCACGTTTCGTTGCAAAAGCGTCGATTCGGTGCACGAAACGCACGTTTCTTGCCAGAACGGAGCAAAAGCGTCGATTCGGTGCGCGAAACGCAGGTTTCGTTGCAAAAGCGGCGATTTGGTGCACGAAACGCTCGTCTCGTTGCAATAGCTGCGATTTGGTGCGCTAAAGGCACGTTTCGATGCAAAAGCGGCGATCTGGTGCACGAAACGCACGTTTCGTTGCAAAAGCAGCGATTCGGTGCACGAAACGCACGTTTCTTGCCAGAACGGAGCAAAAGCGTCGATTTGGTGCGCGAAACGCACGTTTCGTTGCAAAAGCGGCGATTTGGTGCACGAAACGCACGTTTCGTTGCAAAAGCGGCGATTTGGTGCACGAAACGCACGTTTCTTGCCAATCGGAGTAAAAACAACGATTCGGTGCGCGAAAGATTCGTTTCGATGCAATAGCGGCGATTTGGTGCACAAAACGCACGTTTCGTTGCAAAAGCGGCGATTTGCTGCATGAAACGCACGTTTCTTGTCATAACGGAGCAAAAGCAGCGATTCGGTGCGCGAACCACATGTTTCGTTGCAAAAGCGATGGTTTGGTGCAGGGAACGCAAGGTTTAGCGTCAAAACGGTGCAAAAGCCGCGATTCGGTGCGCGAAATGCACGTTTCGTTGCAAATGCGGCGTTTTGCTGCACGAAACGAACGTTTCTTGCCAAAACGAACCAAAAGCGGCGATTCGGTGCGCGAAACGCACGTTTCGTTGCAAAAGCGGCGATTTGGTGCACGAAACGCACGTTTCGTTGCAATAGCGCGGATTTGGTGCATGAAACGCACGTTTCTTACCAAAACGGAGTAAAAGCGGCGATCCGGTCCGCGAAACGCACGTTTCGTTTCAAATGCGGCGATTTGGTGAACGAAATGCACGTTTAGCGTCAAAACGGACCAAAAGCAGCGATTCGGTGCGCGAAACGCACGTTTCGTTGCAAAAGCCGTGTTTTCGTGCTCGAAGCGCACGTTTCCTTGCAAAAGCGGCGATTTGGTGCACGAAACGCACGTTTCGTTGCATTAGCGGCGATTTGGTGCACGAAACGAAAATTTCTTGCCAAAACGGAGCAAAAGCGGCGATTCGGTGCACGATACGCACGTTTCATTGCAAAAGCGGCGTTCTGGTGCACGAAACGCACGTTTAGCATCAAAACGGAACAAACGCAGCGAGTCGGTGCGCGAAACGCACATTTCGTTGCAAAAGCGTCGTTTTCGTGCACGAAGCGCACGTTTCGTTGCAAAAGCGGCGATTTGGTGCGCGAAACGCACGTTTCGTTGCAAAAGCAGCGTTTTGTTGCACGAAACGCACGTTTCGTTGCAAAAGCGGCGTTTTGGTGCAGGAAACGAACGCTTAGCGTCAAAACTGTGCAAAAGCAACGGTTCGGTGCGCGAAACGCACGTTTCGTTGCAAAAGCGGCGCCTTGGTGCACCAAACGCACGTTTAGCGTCAAAAGTGTGCAAGAGCAGCGATTTGGTGCACGAAACACACGTTTCTTTGCAGAAGCTGTGTTTTGGTGCACGAAACACACGTTTCTTCTCAAAACTGAGCAAAATCTGCGATTCGGTGCACGAAACGCACGTTTCGTTGCAAAAGCGGCGTTTTGGTACACGAAACACACGTTTCGTTGCAAAAGCGGCGTTTTGGTGCACTAAACGCACGTTTAGCGTCAAAACTGTGCAAAAGCAGCGATTTGGTGCATGAAACGCACGTTTCCTGCCAAAACGGAGCAAAAGCGGCGATTCGGTGCACGGAACGCACGTTTCGTTGCAAAAGCGGCGTTTTGGTGTACGAAACGCACGTTTCCTGCCAAAACGGGGCAAAAGCGGCGATTCGGTGCGCGAAACGCAGGTTTCGTTGCAAAAGCGGCGATTCGGTGCGCGAAACGCACGTTTCGTTGCAAAAGCGGCGATTCGGTGCACGAAACGCACGTTTCTTGCCAAAACGGAGCAAAAGCAGCGTTTCGGTGCGCGATACGCACGTTTCGTTGCAAAAGCGGCGATTCGGTGCGCGAAACGCTCGTTCAGCGTCAAAACAGAGCAAAAGCGGCGATTTGGTGCGCGAGACGAACGTTTCGTTGCAAAAGCGGCGATTTGGTGCACAAAACACATGTTTCGCTGCAAAAGCGGCGATTTGGTGTACGAAACGCACGTTTCTTGCCAGAACGGAGCAAAAGCGTCGATTCGGTGCGCGAAACGCACGTTTCGTTGCAAAAGCGGCGATTTGGTGCACGAAACGCACGTCTCGTTGCAATAGCGGCGATTTGGTGTACGAAACGCACGTCTGGTGCCAAAACGGAGCAATAGCGGCGATTCGGTGCGCTAAAGGCACGTTTCGATGCAAAAGCGGCGATTTGGTGCGCGAAAGGCACGTTTCGACGCAAAAGCGGCGATTTTGTGCACGAAACGCACGTTTCGTTGCAAAAGCGTCGATTCGGTGCACGAAACGCACGTTTCTTGCCAGAACGGAGCAAAAGCGTCGATTCGGTGCGCGAAACGCAGGTTTCGTTGCAAAAGCGGCGATTTGGTGCACGAAACGCTCGTCTCGTTGCAATAGCTGCGATTTGGTGCGCTAAAGGCACGTTTCGATGCAAAAGCGGCGATCTGGTGCACGAAACGCACGTTTCGTTGCAAAAGCAGCGATTCGGTGCACGAAACGCACGTTTCTTGCCAGAACGGAGCAAAAGCGTCGATTTGGTGCGCGAAACGCACGTTTCGTTGCAAAAGCGGCGATTTGGTGCACGAAACGCACGTTTCGTTGCAAAAGCGGCGATTTGGTGCACGAAACGCACGTTTCTTGCCAATCGGAGTAAAAGCAGCGATTCGGTGCGCGAACCACATGTTTCGTTGCAAAAGCGATGGTTTGGTGCAGGGAACGCAAGGTTTAGCGTCAAAACGGTGCAAAAGCCGCGATTCGGTGCGCGAAATGCACGTTTCGTTGCAAATGCGGCGTTTTGCTGCACGAAACGAACGTTTCTTGCCAAAACGAACCAAAAGCGGCGATTCGGTGCGCGAAACGCACGTTTCGTTGCAAAAGCGGCGATTTGGTGCACGAAACGCACGTTTCGTTGCAATAGCGCGGATTTGGTGCATGAAACGCACGTTTCTTACCAAAACGGAGTAAAAGCGGCGATCCGGTCCGCGAAACGCACGTTTCGTTTCAAATGCGGCGATTTGGTGAACGAAATGCACGTTTAGCGTCAAAACGGACCAAAAGCAGCGATTCGGTGCGCGAAACGCACGTTTCGTTGCAAAAGCCGTGTTTTCGTGCTCGAAGCGCACGTTTCCTTGCAAAAGCGGCGATTTGGTGCACGAAACGCACGTTTCGTTGCATTAGCGGCGATTTGGTGCACGAAACGAAAATTTCTTGCCAAAACGGAGCAAAAGCGGCGATTCGGTGCACGATACGCACGTTTCATTGCAAAAGCGGCGTTCTGGTGCACGAAACGCACGTTTAGCATCAAAACGGAACAAACGCAGCGAGTCGGTGCGCGAAACGCACATTTCGTTGCAAAAGCGTCGTTTTCGTGCACGAAGCGCACGTTTCGTTGCAAAAGCGGCGATTTGGTGCGCGAAACGCACGTTTCGTTGCAAAAGCAGCGTTTTGTTGCACGAAACGCACGTTTCGTTGCAAAAGCGGCGTTTTGGTGCAGGAAACGAACGCTTAGCGTCAAAACTGTGCAAAAGCAACGGTTCGGTGCGCGAAACGCACGTTTCGTTGCAAAAGCGGCGCCTTGGTGCACCAAACGCACGTTTAGCGTCAAAAGTGTGCAAGAGCAGCGATTTGGTGCACGAAACACACGTTTCTTTGCAGAAGCTGTGTTTTGGTGCACGAAACACACGTTTCTTCTCAAAACTGAGCAAAATCTGCGATTCGGTGCACGAAACGCACGTTTCGTTGCAAAAGCGGCGTTTTGGTACACGAAACGCACGTTTCGTTGCAAAAGCGTCGATTCGGTGCACGAAACGCACGTTTCTTGCCAGAACGGAGCAAAAGCGTCGATTCGGTGCGCGAAACGCAGGTTTCGTTGCAAAAGCGGCGATTTGGTGCACGAAACGCTCGTCTCGTTGCAATAGCTGCGATTTCGTGCGCTAAAGGCACGTTTCGATGCAAAAGCGGCGATCTGGTGCACGAAACGCACGTTTCGTTGCAAAAGCAGCGATTCGGTGCACGAAACGCACGTTTCTTGCCAGAACGGAGCAAAAGCGTCGATTTGGTGCGCGAAACGCACGTTTCGTTGCAAAAGCGGCGATTTGGTGCACGAAACGCACGTTTCGTTGCAAAAGCGGCGATTTGGTGCACGAAACGCACGTTTCTTGCCAATCGGAGTAAAAGCAGCGATTCGGTGCGCGAACCACATGTTTCGTTGCAAAAGCGATGGTTTGGTGCAGGGAACGCAAGGTTTAGCGTCAAAACGGTGCAAAAGCCGCGATTCGGTGCGCGAAATGCACGTTTCGTTGCAAATGCGGCGTTTTGCTGCACGAAACGAACGTTTCTTGCCAAAACGAACCAAAAGCGGCGATTCGGTGCGCGAAACGCACGTTTCGTTGCAAAAGCGGCGATTTGGTGCACGAAACGCACGTTTCGTTGCAATAGCGCGGATTTGGTGCATGAAACGCACGTTTCTTACCAAAACGGAGTAAAAGCGGCGATCCGGTCCGCGAAACGCACGTTTCGTTTCAAATGCGGCGATTTGGTGAACGAAATGCACGTTTAGCGTCAAAACGGACCAAAAGCAGCGATTCGGTGCGCGAAACGCACGTTTCGTTGCAAAAGCCGTGTTTTCGTGCTCGAAGCGCACGTTTCCTTGCAAAAGCGGCGATTTGGTGCACGAAACGCACGTTTCGTTGCATTAGCGGCGATTTGGTGCACGAAACGAAAATTTCTTGCCAAAACGGAGCAAAAGCGGCGATTCGGTGCACGATACGCACGTTTCATTGCAAAAGCGGCGTTCTGGTGCACGAAACGCACGTTTCGTTGCAAAAGCAACGTTTTGGTGAACGAAACGCACGTTTTGCGATAAAACTGTGCAAAAGGAGCGATTTGGTGCACGAAACGCACGTTCCCTGCCAAAACGGTGCAAAATCGGCGATTCGGTGCAAGAAACGCACGTTTCGTAGCAAAAGCGGCGTTTTGGTGCACCGAACGCACGTTTCCTGCCAAAACGGAGCAAAAGCGGCGATTCGGTGCACGAAACGCATGTTTCGCTGCAAAAGCGGCGATTTGGTGTACGAAACGCACGTCTGGTGCCTAAACGGAGCAAAAGCGGTGATTCGGTGCGCGAAACGCACGTTTCTTGCCAAAACGGAGTGAAAGCGGCGATTCGGTGCGCGAAACGCACGTTTCGTTGCAATAGCGGCGATTTGGTGCACAAAATGCATGTCTCGTTGCAAAAGCTGCGATTTGGTGCACGAAACGCACGCTTCCTGCCAAAACGGAGCAAAAGCAGCGATTCGGTCCGCGAAACGCACGCTTCGTTGCAAAAGCGGCGGTTTGGTGCACGAAACGCACGTTTAGCATCAAAACGGAACAAACGCAGCGAGTCGGTGCGCGAAACGCACATTTCGTTGCAAAAGCGTCGTTTTCGTGCACGAAGCGCACGTTTCGTTGCAAAAGCGGCGATTTGGTGCGCGAAACGCACGTTTCGTTGCAAAAGCAGCGTTTTGTTGCACGAAACGCACGTTTCGTTGCAAAAGCGGCGTTTTGGTGCAGGAAACGAACGCTTAGCGTCAAAACTGTGCAAAAGCAGCGATTTGGTGCACGAAACGCACGTTTCGCTGCAAAAGCGGCGTTTTGGTGCACGAAACGCACGTTTAACGTCAAACCTGTGCAAAAGCAGCGTTTTGGTGCACGAAACGCACGTTTAGCCTCAAAACTGCGTAAAAGCAGCGTTTTGTTGCACGAAACGCACGTTTCGTTGCAAAAGCGGCGTTTTGGTGCACGAAACGCACGTTTAGCGTCAAAACTGTGCAAAAGCAGCGATTTGGTGCACGATACGCACGTTTAACGTCAAAACTGTGCGAAAGCAGCGTCTTGGTGCACGAAACGCACGTTTAGCGTCAAAACTGTGCAAAAGCAGCGTGCTGGTGCACGAAACGCACGTTTCGTGGCAAAAGCGGCGTTTTGGTGCACGAAACGCACGTTTAGCGTCAAAACTGTTCAAAAGCAGCGTATTGGAGCACGAAACGCACGCTTAGCGACAAAACGGTGCAAAAGCAGCGTTTTGGTGCACGAAACGCACGTTTAGCGTCAAACCTGTGCAAAAGCAGCGTTTTGGTGCACGAAACGCACGTTTAGCGTCAAAACTGTGCAAAAGCAGCGTTTTGGTGCACGAAACGCACGTTTAGCGTCAAAACTGTGCAAAAGCAGCGTTTTGGTGCACGAAACGCACGTTTCGTTGCAAAAGCGGCGTTTTGGTGCACGAAACGCACGTTTCGTTGCAAAAGCGACGTTTTGGTGCACGAAACGCACGTTTAGCGTCAATACTGTGCAAAAGCAGCGATTTGGTGCACGAAACGCACGTTTCGTTGCACAAGCGTCGTTTTGGTGCACGAAACGCACGTTTCGTTGCAAAAGCGGCGTTTTGGTTCACGAAACGCACGTTTAGCGTCAAAACTGTGCAAAAGCAGCGTTTTGTTGCACGAAACGCACGTTTCGTTGCAAAAGCGGCGTTTTGGTGCAGGAAACGAACGTTTAGCGTCAAAACTGTGCAAAAGCAGCGATTTGGTGCACGAAACGCACGTTTCGTTGCAAAAGCGGAGTTTTGGTGCACGAAACGCACGTTTAGCGTCAAAACTGTGCAAAAGCAGCGATTTGGTGCACGAAACGCACGTTTCGTTGCAAAAGCGGCGTTTTGGTGCACGAAACGCACGTTTCGCTGCAAAAGCGGCGTTTTGGTGCACGAAACGCACGTTTAACGTCAAACCTGTGCAAAAGCAGCGTTTTGGTGCACGAAACGCACGTTTAGCCACAAAACTGCGTAAAAGCAGCGTTTTGTTGCACGAAACGCACGTTTCGTTGCAAAAGCGGCGTTTTGGTGCACGAAACGCACGTTTCGTTGCAAAAGCGGCGTTTTGGTGCACGAAACGCACGTTTCGTTGCAAAAGCGACGTTTTGGTGCACGAAACGCACGTTTAGCGTCAATACTGTGCAAAAGCAGCGATTTGGTGCACGAAACGCACGTTTCGTTGCAAAAGCGTCGTTTTGGTGCACGAAACGCACGTTTCGTTGCAAAAGCGGCGTTTTGGTTCACGAAACGCACGTTTAGCGTCAAAACTGTGCAAAAGCAGCGTTTTGTTGCACGAAACGCACGTTTCGTTGCAAAAGCGGCGTTTTGGTGCAGGAAACGAACGTTTAGCGTCAAAACTGTGCAAAAGCAGCGATTTGGTGCACGAAACGCACGTTTCGCTGCAAAAGCGGCGTTTTGGTGCACGAAACGCACGTTTAACGTCAAACCTGTGCAAAAGCAGCGTTTTAGTGCACGAAACGCACGTTTAGCCCAAAACTGCGTAAAAGCAGCGTTTTGTTGCACGAAACGCACCTTTCGTTGCAAAAGCGGCGTTTTGGTGCACGAAACGCACGTTTCGTTGCAAAAGCGGCGTTTTGGTGCACGAAACGCACGTTTAACGTCAAACCTGTGCAAAAGCAGCGTTTTAGTGCACGAAACGCACGTTTAGCCCAAAACTGCGTAAAAGCAGCGTTTTGTTGCACGAAACGCACGTTTCGTTGCAAAAGCGGCGTTTTGGTGCACGAAACGCACGTTTCGTTGCAAAAGCGGCGTTTTGGTGCACGAAACGCACGTTTCGTTGCAAAAGCGACGTTTTGGTGCACGAAACGCACGTTTAGCGTCAATACTGTGCAAAAGCAGCGGTTTGGTGCACGAAACGCACGTTTCGTTGCAAAAGCGTCGTTTTGGTGCACGAAACGCACGTTTCGTTGCAAAAGCGGCGTTTTGGTTCACGAAACGCACGTTTAGCGTCAAAACTGTGCAAAAGCAGCGTTTTGTTGCACGACACGCACGTTTCGTTGCAAAAGCGGCGTTTTGGTGCAGGAAACGAACGTTTAGCGTCAAAACTGTGCAAAAGCAGCGATTTGGTGCACGAAACGCACGTTTCGCTGCAAAAGCGGCGTTTTGGTGCACGAAACGCACGTTTAACGTCAAACCTGTGCAAAAGCACCGTTTTGGTGCACGAAACGCACGTTTAGCCTCAAAACTGCGTAAAAGCAGCGTTTTGTTGCACGAAACGCACGTTTCGTTGCAAAAGCGGCGTTTTGGTTCACGAAACGCACGTTTAGCGTCAAAACTGTGCAAAAGCAGCGTATTGGAGCACGAAACGCACGCTTAGCGTCAAAACGGTGCAAAAGCAGCGATTTGGTGCACGAAACGCACGCTTAGCGTCAAAACTGTGTAAAAGCAGCGTTTTGGTGCACGAAACGCACGTTTAGCGTCAAAACTGTGCAAAAGCAGCGATTTGGTGCACGAAACGCACGTTTCGTTGCAATAGCGGCGTTTTGGTGCACGAAATGCACGTTTCGTTGCAAAAGCGGAGTTTTGGTGCACGAAACGCACGTTTAGCGTCAAAACTGTGCAAAAGCAGCGTTTTGGTGCACGAAACGCACGTTTAGCGTCAAAACTGTGCAAAAGCAGCGTTTTGGTGCACGAAACGCACCTTTCGTTGCAAAAGCGGCGTTTTGGTTCACCAAACGCACGTTTCGTTGCAAAAGCGGCGCTTTGGTGCACGAAACGCTCGTTTCTTGCCAAAACGGAGCAAAAGCGGCGGTTCGGTGCGCGAATCGCACGTTTCGCTGCAAAATCGGCGTTTTGGTGCACGAAACGCACGTTTTGCGTCAAACCTGTGCAAAAGCAGCGTTTTGGTGCACGAAACGCACGTTTAGCCTCAAAACTGCGTAAAAGCAGCGTTTTGTTCCACGAAACGCACGTTTCGTTGCAAAAGCGGCGTTTTGGTGCACGAAACGCACGTTTAGCGTAAAAACTGTGCAAAAGCAGCGATTTGGTGCACGATACGCACGTTTAGCGTCAAAACTGTGCGAAAGCAGCGTCTTGGTGCACGAAACGCACGTTTAGCTTCAAAACTGTGCAAAAGCAGCGTTTTGGTGCACGAAACGCACGTTTAGCGTCAAAACTGTGCAAAAGCAGCGATTTGGTGCACGAAACGCACGTTTCCTTCCAAAAGCGGAGTTTTTGTGCACGAAACGCACGTTTAGCGTCAAAACTGTGCAAAAGCAGCGATTTGGTGCACGATACGCACGTTTAGCGTCAAAACTGTGCGAAAGCAGCGTCTTGGTGCACGAAACGCACGTTTAGCGTCAAAACTGTGCAAAAGCAGCGTTTTGGTGCACGAAACGCACGTTTAGCGTCAAAACTGTGCAAAAGCAGCGTTTTGGTGCACGAAACGCACGTTTCGTTGCAATAGCGGCGTTTTGGTGCACGAAACGCACGTTTCGTTGCAAAAGCGGAGTTTTGGTGCACGAAACGCACGTTTAGCGTCAAAACTGTGCAAAAGCAGCGTTTTGGTGCACGAAACGCACGTTTAGCGTCAAAACTGTGCAAAAGCAGCGTTTTGGTGCACGAAACGCACGTTTCGTTGCAAAAGCGGCGTTTTGGTGCAGGAAACGAACGTTTAGCGTCAAACCTGTGCAAAAGCAGCGATTTGGTGCACGAAACGCACGTTTCGCTGCAAAAGCGGCGTTTTGGTGCACGAAACGCACGTTTCGCGTAAAAACTGTGCAAAAGCAGCGATTTGGTGCACGAAACGCACGTTTCGCTGCAAAAGCGGCGTTTTGGTGCACGAAACGCACGTTTAGCGTCAAACCTGTGCAAAAGCAGCGTTTTGGTGCACGAAACGCACGTTTCGCTGCAAAAGCGGCGTTTTGGTGCACGAAACGCACGTTTAGCGTCAAACCTGTGCAAAAGCAGCGTTTTGGTGCACGAAACGCACGTTTAGCCTCAAAACTGCGTAAAAGCAGCGTTTTGTTGCACGAAACGCACGTTTCGTTGCAAAAGCGGCGTTTTGGTGCACGAAACGCACGTTTAGCGTAAAAACTGTGCAAAAGCAGCGATTTGGTGCACGATACGCACGTTTAGCGTCAAAACTGTGCGAAAGCAGCGTCTTGGTGCACGAAACGCACGTTTAGCTTCAAAACTGTGCAAAAGCAGCGTTTTGGTGCACGAAACGCACGTTTCGTTGCAAAAGCGGCGTTTTGGTGCAGGAAACGAACGTTTAGCGTCAAACCTGTGCAAAAGCAGCGATTTGGTGCACGAAACGCACGTTTCGTTGCAAAAGCGGCGTTTTGGTGCAGGAAACGAACGTTTAGCGTCAAACCTGTGCAAAAGCAGCGATTTGGTGCACGAAACGCACGTTTCGCTGCAAAAGCGGCGTTTTGGTGCACGAAACGCACGTTTCGCGTAAAAACTGTGCAAAAGCAGCGATTTGGTGCACGAAACGCACGTTTCGCTGCAAAAGCGGCGTTTTGGTGCACGAAACGCACGTTTAGCGTCAAACCTGTGCAAAAGCAGCGTTTTGGTGCACGAAACGCACGTTTAGCCTCAAAACTGCGTAAAAGCAGCGTTTTGTTGCACGAAACGCACGTTTCGTTGCAAAAGCGGCGTTTTGGTGCACGAAACGCACGTTTAGCGTAAAAACTGTGCAAAAGCAGCGATTTGGTGCACGATACGCACGTTTAGCGTCAAAACTGTGCGAAAGCAGCGTCTTGGTGCACGAAACGCACGTTTAGCTTCAAAACTGTGCAAAAGCAGCGTTTTGGTGCACGAAACGCACGTTTAGCGTCAAAACTGTGCAAAAGCAGCGTTTTGGTGCACGAAACGCACGTTTAGCGTCAAAACTGTGCAAAAGCAGCGTTTTGGTGCACGAAACGCACGTTTCGTTGCAAAAGCGGCGTTGTTGTGCACGAAACGCATTTTTCGTTGCAAAAGCGGCGTTTTTTTGCACGAAACGCACGTTTATCGACAAAACTGCGCAAAAGCAGCGTTTTGGTGCACGAGACGCACGTTTCGTTGCAGATACTGCGTTTTGGTGCACGAAACGCACCTTTCGTTGCAAAAGCGGCGTTTTGGTTCACCAAACGCACGTTTCGTTGCAAAAGCGGCGCTTTGGTGCACGAAACGCACGTTTCTTGCCAAAACGGAGCAAAAGCGGCGGTTCGGTGCGCGAATCGCACGTTTCGCTGCAAAATCGGCGTTTTGGTGCACGAAACGCACGTTTTGCGTAAAAACTGTGCAAAAGCAGCGATTTGGTGCACGAAACGCACGTTTCTTGCCAAAACGGAGCAAAAGCGGCGAATCGTTGCGCGCAACGCACGTTTCGTTGCAAAAGCGGCGATTCGGTGCGCGAAACGCACGTTTAGCGTCAAAACTGTGCAAAAGCAGCGGTTCGGTGCGCGAAACGCACGTTTCGTTGCAAAAGCGGCGCCTTGGTGCACCAAACGCACGTTTCGTTGCAAAAGCAGCGTTTTTTGCTCGAAACGCACGTTTAGAGTCAAAACTGTGCAAAAGCAGCGATGTGGTGCACGAAACGCACGTTTCGTTTTAAAGCGGCGTTTTGGTGCACGAACCGCACGTTTAGCGTCAAAACTGTGCAAAAGCAGCGATTTGGTGCACGAAACGCACGTTTCGTAGCAAAAGCGGCGTTTTGGTGCACCAAACGCACGTTTCGTTGCGAAAGAGGCGTTTTGGTGCACGAAACGCACGTTTAGCGTCAAAACTGTGCAAAAGCAGCGTTTTGGTGCACGAAACGCACGTTTCGTTCCAAAAGCAGCGTTTTGGTGCACGAAACGCACGTTTAGCGTCAAAACTGTGCAAAAGCAGCGATTTGGTGCACGAAACGAACGTTTAGCCTCAAAACTGCGCAAAAGCAGCGTTTTGGTGCACGAAACGCCGGTTTCGTTGCAAAAGCGGCGTTTTGGTGCACGAAACGAACGTTTAGCGTCAAAACTGTGCAAAAGCAGCGATTTGGTGCACGAAACGCACGTTTCGTTGCAAAAGCGTCGTTTTGGTGCACGAAACGCACGTTTCCTGCCAAAGCGGAGCAAAGGCAGCGATGCGGTGCGCGAAACGCACGTTTCGTCGCAGAAGCGGCGATTTGGTGCACGAAACAAACGTTTCTTGCCAAAACGGAGCAAAAGCAGCGATTCGGTGCGCGAAACGCACGTTTCGTTGCAAAAGCGGCGATTCGGTGCACGAAACCCACGATTCTTGCCAAAACGGAGCAATAGCGGCGATTCGGTGCGCGAAACGCACGCTTCGTTGCCATGGCGGCGATTCGGTGCGCGAAACGCACGTTTCGTTGCAAAACCGGCGTTTTGGGGCACGAAGCGCACGTTTCTTGCCAAAACGGAGCAAAAGCGGCGATTCAGAGCGCGAAATGCACGTTTCTTGCCAAAACGGAGCAAAAGCAGCGTTTCGGTGCGCGATACGCACGTTTCGTTGCAATAGCGGCGATTTGGTGAACTAAACTCACGTTTCGTTGCAAAAGCGGCGATCAGGTGCACGAAACGCACGTTTCGTTGCAAAAGCGGCGATTTGGTGCACAAAACGCACGTTTCACTGCAAAAGCGGCGATTCGGTGCACCAAACGCACGTTTCTTGCCAAAACGGAGCAAAAGCGGCAATTTGGTGCGCGAAACGCACGTTTCTTGCCAAACGGAGTAAAAACAACGATTCGGTGCGCGAAACGCACGTTTCGTTGCAAAAGCGGCGATTTGGTGCACGAAACGCACGTTTCTTGCCAAAACGGAGCAAAACTAGCGATTAGGTACGCGAAACGCACGTTTCGTCGCAAAAGCGGCGATATGGTGCACGAAACGCACGTTTCTAGCCAAAACGGAGCAAAAGCAACGATTCGGTCCGCGAAACGCACCTTTCGTTGCAAAAGCGGCGATTTAGTGCACGAAACGCACATTTCGTTGCAAAAGCGGCGGTTTGGTGCACGAAACCCACGTTTCTCGCCAAAACGGAGCAAAACTAGCGATTAGGTGCGCGAAACGCACGTTTCGTCGCAAAAGCGGCGATTTGGTGCACGAAACGCACGTTTCTTGCCAAAAGGGAGCAAAAGCGGCGTTTTGGTGCACAAAGTGCTCGTTTAGCGTCAAAACTGTGCCAAAGCAGCGATTTGGTGCACGATACGCACGTATCCTGCCAAAACGGAGCAAAAGCGGCGATTCGGTGCACGAAACGCACGTTTCGATGCAAAAGCGGCGTTTTGGTGCACGAAACTCTCGTTTTGAGTCAAAACTGTGCAAAAGCGGCGTTTTGGTGCACAAAACGCATGTTTGGCGTCAATACGGAGCAAAAGCGACGATTCGGTGCGTGAAACGCACGTTTCGCTGCAAAAGCGGCGTTTTGGTGCACGAAACGCACGTTTAGCGTAAAAACTGTGCAAAAGCAGCGATTCGGTGCGCGAAACGCACGTTTCGTTGCAAAAGCGTCGTTTTCGTGCACGAAGCGCACGATTCGTTGCAAAAGCGGCGATTTGGTGCACGAAACGCAGGTTTCGTTGCAAAAGCTGCGATTTGGTGCATGAAATTCACGTTTCTTGTCAAAACGGAGCAAAAGCGGCGATTCGGTCCGCGAAACGCACCTTTCGTTGCAAAAGCGGCGATTTAGTGCACGAAACGCACATTTCGTTGCAAAAGCTGCGGTTTGGTGCACGAAACCCACGTTTCTCGCCAAAACGGAGCAAAACTAGCGATTAGGTGCGCGAAACGCACGTTTTGTCGCAAAAGCGGCGATTTGGTGCACGAAACGCACGCTTCTTGCCAAAAGGGAGCAAAAGCGGCGTTTTGGTGCACAAAGTGCTCGTTTAGCGTCAAAACTGTGCCAAAGCAGCGATTTGGTGCACGATACGCACGTATCCTGCCAAAACGGAGCAAAAGCGGCGATTCGGTGCACGAAACGCACGTTTCGATGCAAAAGCGGCGTTTTGGTGCACGAAACTCTCGTTTTGAGTCAAAACTGTGCAAAAGCGGCGTTTTGGTGCACAAAACGCATGTTTGGCGTCAAACCTGTGCAAAAGCAGCGTTTTGGTGCACGAAACGCACGTTTAGCGTCAAAACTGTTCAAAAGCAGCGTATTGGAGCACGAAACGCACGCTTAGCGACAAAACGGTGCAAAAGCAGCGTTTTGGTGCACGAAACGCACGTTTAGCGTCAAACCTGTGCAAAAGCAGCGTTTTGGTGCACGAAACGCACGTTTAGCGTCAAAACTGTGCAAAAGCAGCGTTTTGGTGCACGAAACGCACGTTTAGCGTCAAAACTGTGCAAAAGCAGCGTTTTGGTGCACTAAACGCACGTTTCGTTGCAAAAGCGGCGTTTTGGTGCACGAAACGCACGTTTCGTTGCAAAAGCGACGTTTTGGTGCACGAAACGCACGTTTAGCGTCAATACTGTGCAAAAGCAGCGATTTGGTGCACGAAACGCACGTTTCGTTGCAAAAGCGGCGTTTTGGTGCACGAAACGCACGTTTCGTTGCAAAAGCGGAGTTTTGGTGCACGAAACGCACGTTTAGCGTCAAAACTGTGCAAAAGCAGCGTATTGGTGCACGAAACGCACGTTTAGCGTCAAAACTGTGCAAAAGCAGCGTTTTGGTGCACGAAACGCACGTTTCGTTGCAAAAGCGGCGTTGTTGTGCACGAAACGCATTTTTCGTTGCAAAAGCGGCGTTTTTTTGCACGAAACGCACGTTTATCGACAAAACTGCGCAAAAGCAGCGTTTTGGTGCACGAGACGCACGTTTCGTTGCAGATACTGCGTTTTGGTGCACGAAACGCACCTTTCGTTGCAAAAGCGGCGTTTTGGTTCACCAAACGCACGTTTCGTTGCAAAAGCGGCGCTTTGGTGCACGAAACGCACGTTTCTTGCCAAAACGGAGCAAAAGCGGCGGTTCGGTGCGCGAATCGCACGTTTCGCTGCAAAATCGGCGTTTTGGTGCACGAAACGCACGTTTTGCGTAAAAACTGTGCAAAAGCAGCGATTTGGTGCACGAAACGCACGTTTCTTGCCAAAACGGAGCAAAAGCGGCGAATCGTTGCGCGCAACGCACGTTTCGTTGCAAAAGCGGCGATTCGGTGCGCGAAACGCACGTTTAGCGTCAAAACTGTGCAAAAGCAGCGGTTCGGTGCGCGAAACGCACGTTTCGTTGCAAAAGCGGCGCCTTGGTGCACCAAACGCACGTTTCGTTGCAAAAGCAGCGTTTTTTGCTCGAAACGCACGTTTAGAGTCAAAACTGTGCAATAGCAGCGATGTGGTGCACGAAACGCACGTTTCGTTTTAAAGCGGCGTTTTGGTGCACGAACCGCACGTTTAGCGTCAAAACTGTGCAAAAGCAGCGATTTGGTGCACGAAACGCACGTTTCGTAGCAAAAGCGGCGTTTTGGTGCACCAAACGCACGTTTCGTTGCAAAAGAGGCGTTTTGGTGCACGAAACGCACGTTTAGCGTCAAAACTGTGCAAAAGCAGCGTTTTGGTGCACGAAACGCACGTTTCGTTCCAAAAGCAGCGTTTTGGTGCACGAAACGCACGTTTAGCGTCAAAACTGTGCAAAAGCAGCGATTTGGTGCACGAAACGAACGTTTAGCCTCAAAACTGCGCAAAAGCAGCGTTTTGGTGCACGAAACGCCGGTTTCGTTGCAAAAGCGGCGTTTTGGTGCACGAAACGAACGTTTAGCGTCAAAACTGTGCAAAAGCAGCGATTTGGTGCACGAAACGCACGTTTCGTTGCAAAAGCGTCGTTTTGGTGCACGAAACGCACGTTTCCTGCCAAAGCGGAGCAAAGGCAGCGATGCGGTGCGCGAAACGCACGTTTCGTCGCAGAAGCGGCGATTTGGTGCACGAAACAAACGTTTCTTGCCAAAACGGAGCAAAAGCAGCGATTCGGTGCGCGAAACGCACGTTTCGTTGCAAAAGCGGCGATTCGGTGCACGAAACCCACGATTCTTGCCAAAACGGAGCAATAGCGGCGATTCGGTGCGCGAAACGCACGCTTCGTTGCCATGGCGGCGATTCGGTGCGCGAAACGCACGTTTCGTTGCAAAACCGGCGTTTTGGGGCACGAAGCGCACGTTTCTTGCCAAAACGGAGCAAAAGCGGCGATTCAGAGCGCGAAATGCACGTATCTTGCCAAAACGGAGCAAAAGCAGCGTTTCGGTGCGCGATACGCACGTTTCGTTGCAATAGCGGCGATTTGGTGAACTAAACTCACGTTTCGTTGCAAAAGCGGCGATTAGGTGCACGAAACGCACGTTTCGTTGCAAAAGCGGCGATTTGGTGCACAAAACGCACGTTTCACTGCAAAAGCGGCGATTCGGTGCACCAAACGCACGTTTCTTGCCAAAACGGAGCAAAAGCGGCAATTCGGTGCGCGAAACGCACGTTTCTTGCCAAACGGAGTAAAAACAACAATTCGGTGCGCGAAACGCACGTTTCGTTGCAAAAGCGGCGATTTGGTGCACGAAACGCACGTTTCTTGCCAAAACGGAGCAAAACTAGCGATTAGGTGCGCGAAACGCACGTTTCGTCGCAAAAGCGGCGATATGGTGCACGAAACGCACGTTTCTAGCCAAAACGGAGCAAAAGCAACGATTCGGTTCGCGAAACGCATCTTTCGTTGCAAAAGCGGCGATTTAGTGCACGAAACGCACATTTCGTTGCAAAAGCGGCGGTTTGGTGCACGAAACCCACGTTTCTCGCCAAAACGGAGCAAAACTAGCGATTAGGTGCGCGAAACGCACGTTTCGTCGCAAAAGCGGCGATTTGGTGCACGAAACGCACGCTTCTTGCCAAAAGGGAGCAAAAGCGGCGTTTTGGTGCACAAAGTGCTCGTTTAGCGTCAAAACTGTGCCAAAGCAGCGATTTGGTGCACGATACGCACGTATCCTGCCAAAACGGAGCAAAAGCGGCGATTCGGTGGACGAAACGCACGTTTCGATGCAAAAGCGGCGTTTTGGTGCACGAAACTCTCGTTTTGAGTCAAAACTGTGCAAAAGCGGCGTTTTGGTGCACAAAACGCATGTTTGGCGTCAAACCTGTGCAAAAGCAGCGTTTTGGTGCACGAAACGCACGTTTAGCGTCAAAACTGTTCAAAAGCAGCGTATTGGAGCACGAAACGCACGCTTAGCGACAAAACGGTGCAAAAGCAGCGTTTTGGTGCACGAAACGCACGTTTAGCGTCAAACCTGTGCAAAAGCAGCGTTTTGGTGCACGAAACGCACGTTTAGCGTCAAAACTGTGCAAAAGCAGCGTTTTGGTGCACGAAACGCACGTTTAGCGTCAAAACTGTGCAAAAGCAGCGTTTTGGTGCACGAAACGCACGTTTCGTTGCAAAAGCGGCGTTTTGGTGCACGAAACGCACGTTTCGTTGCAAAAGCGACGTTTTGGTGCACGAAACGCACGTTTAGCGTCAATACTGTGCAAAAGCAGCGATTTGGTGCACGAAACGCACGTTTCGTTGCAAAAGCGTCGTTTTGGTGCACGAAACGCACGTTTCGTTGCAAAAGCGGCGTTTTGGTTCACGAAACGCACGTTTAGCGTCAAAACTGTGCAAAAGCAGCGTTTTGTTGCACGAAACGCACGTTTCGTTGCAAAAGCGGCGTTTTGGTGCAGGAAACGAACGTTTAGCGTCAAAACTGTGCAAAAGCAGCGATTTGGTGCACGAAACGCACGTTTCGCTGCAAAAGCGGCGTTTTGGTGCACGAAACGCACGTTTAACGTTAAACCTGTGCAAAAGCAGCGTTTTGGTGCACGAAACGCACGTTTAGCCTCAAAACTGCGTAAAAGCAGCGTTTTGTTGCACGAAACGCACGTTTCGTTGCAAAAGCGGCGTTTTGGTGCACGAAACTCACGTTTCGTTGCAAAAGCGGCGTTTTGGTGCACGAAACGCACGTTTCGTTGCAAAAGCGACGTTTTGGTGCACGAAACGCACGTTTAGCGTCAATGCTGTGCAAAAGCAGCGATTTGGTGCACGAAACGCACGTTTCGTTGCAAAAGCGTCGTTTTGGTGCACGAAACGCACGTTTCGTTGCAAAAGCGTCGTTTTGGTGCACGAAACGCACGTTTCGTTGCAAAAGCGGCGTTTTGGTTCACGAAACGCACGTTTAGCGTCAAAACTGTGCAAAAGCAGCGTTTTGTTGCACGAAACGCACGTTTCGTTGCAAAAGCGGCGTTTTGGTGCAGGAAACGAACGTTTAGCGTCAAAACTGTGCAAAAGCAGCGATTTGGTGCACGAAACGCACGTTTCGCTACAAAAGCGGCGTTTTGGTGCACGAAACGCACGTTTAACGTCAAACCTGTGCAAAAGCAGCGTTTTAGTGCACGAAACGCACGTTTAGCCCAAAACTGCGTGAAAGCAGCGTTTTGTTGCACGAAACGCACGTTTCGTTGCAAAAGCGGCGTTTTGGTGCACGAAACGCACGTTTCGTTGCAAAAGCGGTGTTTTGGTGCACGAAACGCACGTTTCGTTGCAAAAGCGACGTTTTGGTGCACGAAACGCACGTTTAGCGTCAATACTGTGCAAAAGCAGCGATTTGGTGCACGATACGCACGTTTCGTTGCAAAAGCGTCGTTTTGGTGCACGAAACGCACGTTTCGTTGCAAAAGCGGCGTTTTGGTGCACGAAACGCACGTTTAGCGTCAAAACTGTGCAAAAGCAGCGATTTGGTGCACGATACGCACGTTTAGCGTCAAAACTGTGCGAAAGCAGCGTCTAGGTGCACGAAACGCACGTTTAGCGTCAAAACTGTGCAAAAGCAGCGTGCTGGTGCACGAAACGCACGATTAGCGTCAAAACTGTGCAAAAGCAGCGATTTGGGGCACGAAACGCACGTTTCCTTCCAAAAGCGGAGTTTTTGTGCACGAAACGCACGTTTAGCGTCAAAACTGTGCAAAAGCAGCGTTTTGGTGGACGAAACGCACGTTTAGCGTCAAAACTGTGCAAAAGCAGCGTTTTGGTGCACGAAACGCACGTTTCCTTCCAAAAGCGGAGTTTTTGTGCAGGAAACGCACGTTTAGCGTCAATACTGTGCAAAAGCAGCGATTTGGTGCACGAAACGCACGTTTCGTTGCAAAAGCGGCGTTTTGGTTCACGAAACGCACGTTTAGCGTCAAAAATGTGCAAAAGCAGCGTATTGGAGCACGAAACGCACGCTTAGCGTCAAAACGGTGCAAAAGCAGCGATTTGGTGCACGAAACGCACGCTTAGCGTCAAAACTGTGTAAAAGCAGCGTTTTGGTGCACGAAACGCACGTTTAGCGTCAAAACTGTGCAAAAGCAGCGATTTGGTGCACGAAACGCACGTTTCGTTGCAATAGCGGCGTTTTGGTGCACGAAATGCACGTTTCGTTGCAAAAGCGGAGTTTTGGTGCACGAAACGCACGTTTAGCGTCAAAACTGTGCAAAAGCAGCGTTTTGGTGCACGAAACGCACGTTTAGCGTCAAAACTGTGCAAAAGCAGCGTTTTGGTGCACGAAACGCACGTTTCGTTGCAAAAGCGGCGTTTTGGTGCAGGAAACGAACGTTTAGCGTCAAACCTGTGCAAAAGCAGCGATTTGGTGCACGAAACGCACGTTTCGCTGCAAAAGCGGCGTTTTGGTGCACGAAACGCACGTTTCGCGTAAAAACTGTGCAAAAGCAGCGATTTGGTGCACGAAACGCACGTTTCGCTGCAAAAGCGGCGTTTTGGTGCACGAAACGCACGTTTAGCGTCAAACCTGTGCAAAAGCAGCGTTTTGGTGCACGAAACGCACGTTTAGCCTCAAAACTGCGTAAAAGCAGCGTTTTGTTGCACGAAACGCACGTTTCGTTGCAAAAGCGGCGTTTTGGTGCACGAAACGCACGTTTAGCGTAAAAACTGTGCAAAAGCAGCGATTTGGTGCACGATACGCACGTTTAGCGTCAAAACTGTGCGAAAGCAGCGTCTTGGTGCACGAAACGCACGTTTAGCTTCAAAACTGTGCAAAAGCAGCGTTTTGGTGCACGAAACGCACGTTTAGCGTCAAAACTGTGCAAAAGCAGCGATTTGGTGCACGAAACGCACGTTTCCTTCCAAAAGCGGAGTTTTTGTGCACGAAACGCACGTTTAGCGTCAAAACTGTGCAAAAGCAGCGATTTGGTGCACGATACGCACGTTTAGCGTCAAAACTGTGCGAAAGCAGCGTCTTGGTGCACGAAACGCACGTTTAGCGTCAAAACTGTGCAAAAGCAGCGTTTTGGTGCACGAAACGCACGTTTAGCGTCAAAACTGTGCAAAAGCAGCGTTTTGGTGCACGAAACGCACGTTTCGTTGCAATAGCGGCGTTTTGGTGCACGAAACGCACGTTTCGTTGCAAAAGCGGAGTTTTGGTGCACGAAACGCACGTTTAGCGTCAAAACTGTGCAAAAGCAGCGTTTTGGTGCACGAAACGCACGTTTAGCGTCAAAACTGTGCAAAAGCAGCGTTTTGGTGCACGAAACGCACGTTTCGTTGCAAAAGCGGCGTTTTGGTGCAGAAAACGAACGTTTAGCGTCAAAACTGTGCAAAAGCAGCGATTTGGTGCACGAAACGCACGTTTCGCTGCAAAAGCGGCGTTTTGGTGCACGAAACGCACGTTTCGCGTAAAAACTGTGCAAAAGCAGCGATTTGGTGCACGAAACGCACGTTTCGCTGCAAAAGCGGCGTTTTGGTGCACGAAATGCACGTTTAGCGTGAAACCTGTGCAAAAGCAGCGTTTTGGTGCACGAAACGCACGTTTAGCCTCAAAACTGCGTAAAAGCAGCGTTTTGTTGCACGAAACGCACGTTTCGTTGCAAAAGCGGCGTTTTGGTGCACGAAACGCACGTTTAGCGTAAAAACTGTGCAAAAGCAGCGATTTGGTGCACGATACGCACGTTTAGCGTCAAAACTGTGCGAAAGCAGCGTCTTGGTGCACGAAACGCACGTTTAGCTTCAAAACTGTGCAAAGGCAGCGTTTTGGTGCACGAAACGCACGTTTAGCGTCAAAACTGTGCAAAAGCAGCGATTTGGTGCACGAAACGCACGTTTCCTTCCAAAAGCGGAGTTTTTGTGCACGAAACGCACGTTTAGCGTCAAAACTGTGCAAAAGCAGCGATTTGGTGCACGATACGCACGTTTAGCGTCAAAACTGCGCGAAAGCAGCGTCTTGGTGCACGAAACGCACGTTTAGCGTCAAAACTGTGCAAAAGCAGCGTTTTGGTGCACGAAACGCACGTTTAGCGTCAAAACTGTGCAAAAGCAGCGTTTTGGTGCACGAAACGCACGTTTCGTTGCAAAAGCGGCGTTTTGGTGCACGAAACGCACGTTTCGTTGCAAAAGCGGAGTTTTGGTGCACGAAACGCACGTTTATCGTCAAAACTGCGCAATAGCAGCGTTGTTGTGCACGAAACGCATTTTTCGTTGCAAAAGCGGCGTTTTTTTGCACGAAACGCACGTTTAGCGTCAAAACTGTGCAAAAGCAGCGTTTTGGTGCACGAAACGCACGTTTCGTTGCAGATACTGCGTTTTGGTGCACGAAACGCACCTTTCGTTGCAAAAGCGGCGTTTTGGTTCACCAAACGCACGTTTCGTTGCAAAAGCGGCGCTTTGGTGCACGAAACGCACGTTTCTTGCCAAAACGGAGCAAAAGCGGCGGTTCGGTGCGCGAATCGCACGTTTCGCTGCAAAATTGGCGTTTTGGTGCACGAAACGCACGTTTTGCGTAAAAACTGTGCAAAAGCAGCGATTTGGTGCACGAAACGCACGTTTCTTGCCAAAACGGAGCAAAAGCGGCGAATCGTTGCGCGCAACGCACGTTTCGTTGCAAAAGCGGCGATTCGGTGCGCGAAACGCACGTTTAGCGTCAAAACTGTGCAAAAGCAACGGTTCGGTGCGCGAAACGCACGTTTCGTTGCAAAAGCGGCGCCTTGGTGCACGAAACGCACGTTTAGCGTCAAAACTGTGCAAAAGCAGCGATTTGGTGCACGAAACGCACGTTTAGCGTCAAAACCGTGCGAAAGCAGCGTTTTGGTGCACGAAACGCACGATTAGCGTCAAAACTGTGCAAAAGTAGCGTGATGGTGCACAAAACGCACGTTTCGTTGCAAAAGCGGCGCTTTGGTGCACGAAACGCACGTTGAGCGTCAAAACTGCGCAATAGCAGCGTTGTTGTGCACGAAACGCATTTTTCGTTGCAAAAGCGGCGTTTTTTTGCCAGAAACGCACGTTTAAGGTCAAAACTGTGCAAAAGCAACGTTTTCGTGCACGAAGCGCACGTTTAGCGTCAAAACTGTGCAAAAGCAGCGTTTTGGTGCAAGAAACGCACGTTTCGTTGCAAAAGCGGCGTTTTGGTGCACGATACGCACGTTTCGTTGCAAAAGCGGCGTTTTGGTGCAGGAAACGCCCGTTTAGCGTCAAAACTGTGCAAAAGCAGCGATTTGGTGCACGAAACGCACGTTTAGCGTCAAAACTGTGCAAAAGCAGCGTTTTGGTACACGAAACGTTCGTTTCGTTGCAAAAGCGGCGTTTTGGTGCACGAAACGCACGTTTAGCGTCAAAACTGTGCAAAAGCAGCGTTTTGGTGCACGAAACGCACGTTTCGTTCCAAAAGCGGCGTTTTGGTGCACGAAACGCACGTTTAGCGTCAAAACTGTGCAAAAGCAGCGATTTGGTGCACGAAACGAACGTTTAGCCTCAAAACTGCGCAAAAGCAGCGTTTTGGTGCACGAAACGCCAGTTTCGTTGCAAAAGCGGCGTTTTGGTGCACGAAACGAACGTTTAGCGTCAAAACTGTGCAAAAGCAGCGATTTGGTGCACGAAACGCACGTTTCGTTGCAAAAGCGGCGTTTTGGTGCACGAAACGCACGTTTCGTTGCAAAAGCGGAGTTTTGGTGCACGAAACGCACGTTTAGCGTCAAAACTGTGCAAAAGCAGCGTTTTGGTGCACGAAACGCACGTTTAGCGTCAAAACTGTGCAAAAGCAGCGTTTTGGTGCACGAAACGCACGTTTCGTTGCAAAAGCGGCGTTGTTGTGCACGAAACGCATTTTTCGTTGCAAAAGCGGCGTTTTTTTGCACGAAACGCACGTTTATCGACAAAACTGCGCAAAAGCAGCGTTTTGGTGCACGAGACGCACGTTTCGTTGCAGATACTGCGTTTTGGTGCACGAAACGCACCTTTCGTTGCAAAAGCGGCGTTTTGGTTCACCAAACGCACGTTTCGTTGCAAAAGCGGCGCTTTGGTGCACGAAACGCACGTTTCTTGCCAAAACGGAGCAAAAGCGGCGGTTCGGTGCGCGAATCGCACGTTTCGCTGCAAAATCGGCGTTTTGGTGCACGAAACGCACGTTTTGCGTAAAAACTGTGCAAAAGCAGCGATTTGGTGCACGAAACGCACGTTTCTTGCCAAAACGGAGCAAAAGCGGCGAATCGTTGCGCGCAACGCACGTTTCGTTGCAAAAGCGTCGTTTTCGTGCACGAAACGCACATTTCGTTGCAAAAGCTGCGGTTTGGTGCACGAAACCCACGTTTCTCGCCAAAACGGAGCAAAACTAGCGATTAGGTGCGCGAAACGCACGTTTCGTCGCAAAAGCGGCGATATGGTGCACGAAACGCACGTTTCTAGCCAAAACGGAGCAAAAGCAACGATTCGGTCCGCGAAACGCACCTTTCGTTGCAAAAGCGGCGATTTAGTGCACGAAACGCACATTTCGTTGCAAAAGCGGCGGTTTGGTGCACGAAACCCACGTTTCTCGCCAAAACGGAGCAAAACTAGCGATTAGGTGCGCGAAACGCACGTTTCGTCGCAAAAGCGGCGATTTGGTGCACGAAACGCACGTTTCTTGCCAAAAGGGAGCAAAAGCGGCGTTTTGGTGCACAAAGTGCTCGTTTAGCGTCAAAACTGTGCCAAAGCAGCGATTTGGTGCACGATACGCACGTATCCTGCCAAAACGGAGCAAAAGCGGCGATTCGGTGCACGAAACGCACGTTTCGATGCAAAAGCGGCGTTTTGGTGCACGAAACTCTCGTTTTGAGTCAAAACTGTGCAAAAGCGGCGTTTTGGTGCACAAAACGCATGTTTGGCGTCAATACGGAGCAAAAGCGGCGATTCGGTGCGTGAAACGCACGTTTCGCTGCAAAAGCGGCGTTTTGGTGCACGAAACGCACGTTTAGCGTAAAAACTGTGCAAAAGCAGCGATTCGGTGCGCGAAACGCACGTTTCGTTGCAAAAGCGTCGTTTTCGTGCACGAAGCGCACGATTCGTTGCAAAAGCGGCGATTTGGTGCACGAAACGCAGGTTTCGTTGCAAAAGCTGCGATTTGGTGCATGAAATTCACGTTTCTTGTCAAAACGGAGCAAAAGCGGCGATTCGGTCCGCGAAACGCACCTTTCGTTGCAAAAGCGGCGATTTAGTGCACGAAACGCACATTTCGTTGCAAAAGCTGCGGTTTGGTGCACGAAACCCACGTTTCTCGCCAAAACGGAGCAAAACTAGCGATTAGGTGCGCGAAACGCACGTTTCGTCGCAAAAGCGGCGATTTGGTGCACGAAACGCACGCTTCTTGCCAAAAGGGAGCAAAAGCGGCGTTTTGGTGCACAAAGTGCTCGTTTAGCGTCAAAACTGTGCCAAAGCAGCGATTTGGTGCACGATACGCACGTATCCTGCCAAAACGAAGCAAAAGCGGCGATACGGTGCACGAAACGCACGGTTCGATGCAAAAGCGGCGTTTTGGTGCACGAAACTCTCGTTTTGAGTCAAAACTGTGCAAAAGCGGCGTTTTGGTGCACAAAACGCATGTTTGGCGTCAATACGGAGCAAAAGCGGCGATTCGGTGGGTGAAACGCACGTTTCGCTGCAAAAGCGGCGTTTTGGTGCACGAAACGCACGTTTAGCGTAAAAACTGTGCAAATGCAGCTATTTGGTGCGCGAAACGCACGTTTCGTTGCAAAAGCGGCGTTTTGGTGCACGAAACGCACGTTTTGAGTAAAAACTGTGCAAAAGCGGGGTTTTGGTGTACGAAACGCACGTTTAGCGTCAAAACGGAGCAAAAGCGGCGATTCGGTGCGCGAAACGCATGTTTCGTTGCAAAATCGACGTTTTGGTGCACGAAACGCACGTTTAGCGTCAAAACTGTGCAAAAGCAGCGATTTGGTGCGCGAAACGCACGTTTCGTTGCAAAAGCGGCGACTTGGTGCACGAAACGCACGTTTTTTGCCAAAACGGAGCAAAAGCGGCGATCCGGGGCACGAAACGCGCGTTTCGTTGCAAAAGCGGCGATTTGGTGCACGAAACGCACGCTTCTTCCTAAAACGGAGCAGAAGCGGCGATTCGGTGTGCGAAACGCACGTTTCGTTGCAAAAGCGGCGTTTTGGTGCACGAAACTCACGTTTTGAGTCAAAACTGTGCAAAAGCGGCGTTTTGGTGCACAAAACGCACGTTTAGCGTCAATACGGAGCAAAAGCGGCGATTCGGTGCGCGAAACACACGTTTCGTCTCAAAAGCGGCGTTTTGGTGGACGAAACGCACGTTTCTTGCCAAAACGGAGCAAAAGCTGCGATTCGGCGCTAGACGCACGTTTCGTTGCAAAAGCGGCGTTTAGGTGCGCCAAACGCACGTTTAGCGTCAAAATTGTGCAAAAGCAGCGATTTGGTGCGCGAAACGTATGTTTCGTTGCAAAAGCAGCGTTTTGGTGCACGAAACGCAGGTTTAGTTGCAAAAGCGGCGATTTGGTGCACGAAACGCACGTTTAGCGTCAAAACGGACCAAAAGCAGCGATTCGGTGCGCGAAACGCACGTTTCGTTGCAAAAGCGTCGTTTTCGTGCACGAAGCGCACGTTTCGTTGCAAAAGCGGCGGTTTGGTGCACGAAACCCACGTTTCTCGCCAAAACGGAGCAACACTAGCGATTAGGTGCGCGAAACGCACGTTTCGTCGCAAAAGCGGCGATTTGGTGCACGAAACGCACGTTTCTTGCCAAAAGGGAGCAAAAGCGGCGTTTTGGTGCACAAAGTGCTCGTTTAGCGTCAAAACTGTGCCAAAGCAGCGATTTGGTGC
The DNA here is from genome assembly GCA_943735885.1 of Stelis phaeoptera. Classification (NCBI taxonomy): domain Eukaryota; kingdom Metazoa; phylum Arthropoda; class Insecta; order Hymenoptera; family Megachilidae; genus Stelis; species Stelis phaeoptera. Next base: position 365,471 of record CALSEM010000097.1, read on the forward strand.
ACGATACGCACGTATCCTGCCAAAACGGAGCAAAAGCGGCGATTCGGTGCACGAAACGCACGTTCCGATGCAAAAGCGGCGTTTTGGCGCACGAAACTCTCGTTTTGAGTCAAAACTGTGCAAAAGCGGCGTTTTGGTGCACAAAACGCATGTTTGGCGTCAATACGGAGCAAAAGCGGCGATTCGGTGCGTGAAACGCACGTTTCGCTGCAAAAGCGGCGTTTTGGTGCACGAAACGCACGTTTAGCGTAAAAACTGTGCAAAAGCAGCGATTCGGTGCGCGAAACGCACGTTTCGTTGCAAAAGCGTCGTTTTCGTGCACGAAGCGCACGATTCGTTGCAAAAGCGGCGATTTGGTGCACGAAACGCAGGTTTCGTTGCAAAAGCTGCGATTTGGTGCATGAAATTCACGTTTCTTGTCAAAACGGAGCAAAAGCGGCGATTCGGTCCGCGAAACGCACCTTTCGTTGCAAAAGCGGCGATTTAGTGCACGAAACGCACATTTCGTTGCAAAAGCTGCGGTTTGGTGCACGAAACCCACGTTTCTCGCCAAAACGGAGCAAAACTAGCGATTAGGTGCGCGAAACGCACGTTTCGTCGCAAAAGCGGCGATTTGGTGCACGAAACGCACGCTTCTTGCCAAAAGGGAGCAAAAGCGGCGTTTTGGTGCACAAAGTGCTCGTTTAGCGTCAAAACTGTGCCAAAGCAGCGATTTGGTGCACGATACGCACGTATCCTGCCAAAACGGAGCAAAAGCGGCGATTCGGTGCACGAAACGCACGTTTCGATGCAAAAGCGGCGTTTTGGTGCACGAAACTCTCGTTTTGAGTCAAAACTGTGCAAAAGCGGCATTTTGGTGCACAAAACGCATGTTTGGCGTCAATACGGAGCAAAAGCGGCGATTCGGTGGGTGAAACGCACGTTTCGCTGCAAAAGCGGCGTTTTGGTGCACGAAACGCACGTTTAGCGTAAAAACTGTGCAAATGCAGCTATTTGGTGCGCGAAACGCACGTTTCGTTGCAAAAGCGGCGTTTTGGTGCACGAAACGCACGTTTTGAGTAAAAACTGTGCAAAAGCGGGGTTTTGGTGTACGAAACGCACGTTTAGCGTCAATACGGAGCAAAAGCGGCGATTCGGTGCGCGAAACACACGTTTCGTCTCAAAAGCGGCGTTTTGGTGGACGAAACGCACGTTTCTTGCCAAAACGGAGCAAAAGCTGCGATTCGGCGCTAGACGCACGTTTCGTTGCAAAAGCGGCGTTTAGGTGCGCCAAACGCACGTTTAGCGTCAAAATTGTGCAAAAGCAGCGATTTGGTGCGCGAAACGTACGTTTCGTTGCAAAAGCAGCGTTTTGGTGCACGAAACGCACGTTTAGCGTCAAAACAGTGCAAAAGCAGCGATTTGGTGCACGAAACGCACGTTTCTTGCCAAAACGGAGCAAAAGCGGCGTTCTGGTGCACGAAGTGCACGTTTAGCGGCAAAACTGTGCAAAAGCAGCGATTTGGTGCACGAAACGCACGTTTCTTGCCAAAGCGGAGCAAAAGCGGCGATTCGGTGCGCGAAACGCACGTTTCGTAGCAAAAGCGGCGATTTGGTGCACGAAGCGCACGATTCGTTGCAAAAGCGGCGATTTGGTTCACGATACGCACGTTTCTTGCCAAAACGGAGCAAAAGCGGCGATTTGGTGCGCGAAACGAACGTTTAGTTGCAAAAGCGGCGATTTGGTGCACGAAACGCACGTTTAGCGTCAAAACGGACCAAAAGCAGCGATTCGGTGCGCGAAACGCACGTTTCGTTGCAAAAGCGTCGTTTTCGTGCACGAAGCGCACGTTTCGTTGCAAAAGCGGCGGTTTGGTGCACGAAACGCACGTTTCGCGCCAAAACGGAGCAAAATTAGCGATTAGGTGCGCGAAACGCACGTTTCGTCGCAAAAGCGGCGATCTGGTGCTCGAAACGCACGTTTCTTGCCAAAACGGAGCAAAAGCAACTATTCGGTCCGCGAAACGCACGTTTCGTTGCAAAAGCGGCGATTTAGTGCACGAAACGCACATTTCGCTGTAAAAGCGGTGATTTGGTGCACGATACGCACGTTTCTTGCCAAAACGGAGCAAAAGCGGCGATTTGGTGCGCGAAGCGCACGTTTCGCGGCGAAAGCGGCGATTTGGTGCACGAAGCGCACGTTTCTCGCCAAAACGGAGCAAAAGGGGCGATTCGGTGCGCGAAACGTACGTTTCGTTGCAAAAGCGGCGATTTGTTGCACGAAACGCACGTTTCGTTGCAAAAGCGGGGATTTGGTGCACGAAGCGCACGTTTCTCGCCAAAACGGAGCAAAAGCGGAGATTCGGTCCGCGATACGCACCTTTCGTTGCAAAAGCGGCGGTTTGGTGCACGAAGCGCACGTTTCGCGCCAAAACGGAGCAAAACTAGCGATTAGGTGCGCGAAACGCACGTTTCGTCGCAAAAGCGTCGTTTTCGTGCACGAAGCGCACGATTCGTTGCAAGAGCGGCGATTTGGTGCACGAAACGCAGGTTTCGTTGCAAAAGCTGCGATTTAGTGCATGGAATTCACGTTTCTTGTCAAAACGGAGCAAAAGCGGCGATTCGGTACGCGATACGCACGTTTCGTTGCAAAAGCGGCGGTTTGGTGCACGAAACGCACGTTTCTCGCCAAAACGGAGCAAAACTAGCGATTAGGTGCGCGAAACGCACGTTTCGTCGCAAAAGCGGCGATTTGGTGCACGAAACGCACGTTTCTAGCCAAAACGGAGCAAAAGCAACTATTCGGTCCGCGAAACGCACGTTTCGTTGCAAAAGCGGCGATTTAGTGCACGAAACGCACATTTCGCTGTAAAAGCGGTGATTTGGTGCACGATACGCACGTTTCTTGCCAAAACGGAGCAAAAGCGGCGATTTGGTGCGCGATACGCACCTTTCGTTGCAAAAGCGGCGGTTTGGTGCACGAAGCGCACGTTTCGCGCCAAAACGGAGCAAAACTAGCGATTAGGTGCGCGAAACGCACGTTTCGTCGCAAAAGCGTCGTTTTCGTGCACGAAGCGCACGATTCGTTGCAAAAGCGGCGATTTGGTGCACGAAACGCAGGTTTCGTTGCAAAAGCTGCGATTTAGTGCATGGAATTCACGTTTCTTGTCAAAACGGAGCAAAAGCGGCGATTCGGTACGCGATACGCACGTTTCGTTGCAAAAGCGGCGGTTTGGTGCACGAAACGCACGTTTCTCGCCAAAACGGAGCAAAACTAGCGATTAGGTGCGCGAAACGCACGTTTCGTCGCAAAAGCGGCGATTTGGTGCACGAAACGCACGTTTCTAGCCAAAACGGAGCAAAAGCAACGATTCGGTCCGCGAAACGCACCTTTCGTTGCAAAAGCTGCGATTTAGTGCACGAAACGCACATTTCGTTGCAAAAGCGGCGGTTTGGTGCACGAAACCCACGTTTCTCGCCAAAACGGGGCAAAACTAGCGATTAGGTGCGCGAAACGCACGTTTCGTCGCAAAAGCGGCGATTTGGTGCACGAAACGCACGTTTCTTGCCAAAAGGGAGCAAAAGCGGCGTTTTGGTGCACAAAGTGCTCGTTTAGCGTCAAAACTGTGCCAAAGCAGCGATTTGGTGCACGATACGCACGTATCCTGCCAAAACGGAGCAAAAGCGGCGATTCGGTGCACGAAACGCATGTTTCGTTGCAAAATCGACGTTTTGGTGCACGAAACGCACTTTTAGCGTCAAAACTGTGCAAAAGCAGCGATTTGGTGCGCGAAACGCACGTTTCGTTGCAAAAGCGGCGACTTGGTGCACGAAACGCACGTTTTTTGCCAAAACGGAGCAAAAGCGGCGATCCGGGGCACGAAACGCGCGTTTCGTTGCAAAAGCGGCGATTTGGTGCACGAAACGCACGCTTCTTCCTAAAACGGAGCAGAAGCGGCGATTCGGTGTGCGAAACGCACGTTTCGTTGCAAAAGCGGCGTTTTGGTGCACGAAACTCACGTTTTGAGTCAAAACTGTGCAAAAGCGGCGTTTTGGTGCACAAAACGCACGTTTAGCGTCAATACGGAGCAAAAGCGGCGATTCGGTGCGCGAAACACACGTTTCGTCTCAAAAGCGGCGTTTTGGTGGACAAAACGCACGTTTCTTGCCAAAACGGAGCAAAAGCTGCGATTCGGCGCTAGACGCACGTTTCGTTGCAAAAGCGGCGTTTAGGTGCGCCAAACGCACATTTAGCGTCAAAATTGTGCAAAAGCAGCGATTTGGTGCGCGAAACGTACGTTTCGTTGCAAAAGCAGCGTTTTGGTGCACGAAACGCATGTTTAGCGTCAAAACAGTGCAATAGCTGCGATTTGGTGCACGAAACGCACGTTTCGTTGCAAAAGCGGAGCAAAAGCGGCGAATCGGTGCGCGAAACGCACGTTTCGTTGCGAAAGCGGCGTTTTGTTGCGCGAAACGCCCGTCTAGCGTCAAAACTGTACAAAAGCGGCGTTTCGGTGCACGAAACGAACGTTTATCTTCAAAACTGTGCAAAAGCAGCGATTTGGTGCACGAAACGCACGTTTCTTGCCAAAACGGAGCAAAAGCGGCGGTTCGGTGCGCGAATCGCACGTTTCGCTGCAGATGCTGCGTTTTGGTGCACGAAACGCACCTTGCGTTGCAAGAGCGGCGTTTTGGTGCACGAAACGCACGTATCCTACCGAAACGGGGCAAAAGCGCACGTTTAGCGTCAAAACTGTGCAAATGCAGCGATTCGGGGCGCGAAACGTACGTTTCGTTGCAACAGCAGCGATTTAGCGCACGAAACGCACGTTTCTTTCCAAAGCGGAGCAAAAGCGGCGTTTTGGTGCACGAAGTGCACGTTAAGCGTCAAAACTGTGCAAAAGCAGCGATTTGGTGCACGAAGCGCACGTTTCTTGTCAAAGGGGCGCAAAAGCGGAGATTCGGTGCGCGAAACGCACGTTTCGTTGCAAAAGCGGCGTTTTGGTGCACGAAACGCACGTTTCGTTGCAAAAGCGGCGATATGGTGCAGGAAACGCACGCTTCTTGCCAAACCGGAGCAAAAGCGGCGATTTGGTGCACGAAACGCACGTTTCGTTGCAATAGCGGCGATTTGGTGCGCGAAAGGCACGTTTCGATGCAAACTCGGCGATCTTGTGCACGAAACGCACGTTTCGTTGCAAAAGCGGCGATTTGGTGCACGAAACGCACGTTTCTTGCCAAAACGGAGCAAAAGCGGCGATTTGGTGCACGAAGCGCACGTTTCGTTGCAAAAGCGTCGAGTTGGTGAACGAAACGCACGTTTCGATGCAAAAGCGGCGATTTGGTGCATGAAACGCAGGTTTCTTGACAAAACTAAACGAAAGCGGCGATTTGGTGAACGAAACGCGGGTTTCGTTGCAAAAGCTGCGATTTGGTGCATGAAATTCACGTTTCGTGTCAAAACGGAGCAAAAGCGGCGATTCGATCCGCGATACGCACGTTTCGTTGCAAAAGCGGCGATTTGGTGCGCGAAAGGCACCTTTCGATGCAAAAGGGGCGATGTGGTGCACGAAAAGCACGTTTCGTTGCGAAAGCGGCGATTTGGCGCACGAAACGCACGCTTCTTGCCAGAATAGAGCAAAAGCGGCGATTCGGTGCGCGAAACGCGTGTTTCGTTGCAAAAGCGGCGATTTCAAGCGCGAAACGCACGTTTCGTAGCAAAAGCGGCGATTTGGTGCACGCAACGCACGTTTCGTTGCAAAAGCGGCGATTTGGTGCATGAAACGCACGTTTCTTGACAAAACGAAACGAAAGCGGCGATTTGGTGAACGAAACGCAGGTTTCGTTGCAAAAGCTGCGATTTGGTGCATGAAATTCACGTTTCTTGTCAAAACGGAGCAAAAGCGGCGTTTCGGTCCGCGATACGCACGTTTCGTTGCAAAAGCGGCGATTTGGTGCACGAAACGCACGTTTCTCGCCAAAACGAAGCAAAACTAGCGATTAGGTGCGCGAAACGCACGTTTCGTTGTAAAAGCGTCGTTTTCGTGCACGAAGCGCACGATTCGTTGCAAAAGCGGCGATTTGGTGCACGAAACGCACGTTTCGTTGCAAAAGCGGCGATTTCGAGCGCGAAACGCAAGTTTGTTGCAAAAGCGGCGATTTGGTGCACGAAACGCACGTTTCGTTGCAATAGCGGCGATTTGGTGCGCGAAAGGCACGTTTTGATGCAAAAGCCGCGATTTTGTGCACGAAACGCACGTTTCGTTGCAAAAGCGGCGATTTGGCGCACGAAACGCACGCTTCTTGCCAAATCGGAGCAAAACTAGCGATTAGGTGCTCGAAACGCACGTTTAGTCGCAAAAGCGGCGATTTGGCGCACGAAACGCACGCTTCTTGCCAGAATGGAGCAAAAGCGGCATTTCGGTGCGCGAAACGCGTGTTTCGTTGCCAAAGCGGCGAATTCGTGCGCGAAACGCACGTTTCGTTGCAAAAGCGGCGATTTGGTGCACGAAACGCACGTTTCGTTGCAATAGCGGCGATTTGGTGCGCGAAAGGCACGTTTCGATGCAAACTCGGCGATCTTGTGCAGGAAACGCATGTTTCGTTGCAAAAGCGGCGATTTGGTGCACGGAACGCACGTTTCTTGCCAAAACGGAGCAAAAGCGGTGATTTGGTGCACGAAGCGCACGTTTCGTTGCAAAAGCGCCGATTTGGTGCACGACAGGCACGTTTCTTGCCAAAACGGAGCAAAAGCAGCGATTCGGTCCGCGAAACGCACGTTTCGTTGCAAAAGCGGCGATATGGTGCAGGAAACGCACGTTTAGCGTCAAAACGGAGTAAAAGCGGCGATTCGGTGCGAAAAAAGCACGTTTCGTTGCAAAAGCGGCGATTTGGACCACGAAACGCACGTTTCTTGCCAAACCGGAGCAAAATCGGCGATTTGGTGCACGAAACGCACGTTTCGTTGCAATAGCGGCGATTTGGTGCGCGAAAGGCACGTTCGATGCAAACTCGGCGATCTTGTGCACGAAACGCACGTTTCGTTGCAAAAGCGGCGATTTGGTGCACGAAACGCACGTTTCTTGCCAAAACGGAGCAAAAGCGGCGATTTGGTGCACGAAGCGCACGTTTCGTTGCAAAAGCGGCAATATGGCGCAGGAAACGCACGTTTAGCGTCAAAACGGAGTAAAAGCGGCGATTTGGTGCGCGAAAAGCACGTTTCGTTGCAAAAGCGGCGATTTGGACCACGAAACGCACGTTTCTTGCCAAACAGGAGCAAAAGCGGCGATTTGGTGCACGAAGCGCACGTTTCGTTGCAAAAGCGTCGAGTTGGAGCACGAAACGCACGTTTCGTTGCAAAAGCGCCGATTTGGTGCGCGAAACGCACGTTTCGTAGCAAAAGCGGCGATTTGGTACACGAAACGCACGTTTCGTTGCAATAGCGGCGATTTGGTGCGCGAAAGGCACGTTTCGATGCAAACTCGGCGATCTTGTGCACGAAACGCACGTTTCGTTGCAAAAGCGGCGATTTGGTGCACGAAACGCACGTTTCTTGCCAAAACGGAGCAAAAGCGGCGATTTGGTGAACGAAACGGAGGTTTCGTTGCAAAAGCTGCGATTTGGTGCATGAAATTCACGATTCTTGTCAAAACGGAGCAAAAGCGGCGATTCGGTCCGCGATACGCACGTTTCGTTGCAAAAGCGGCGGTTTGGTGCACGAAACGCACGTTTCTCGCCAAAACGGAGCAAAACTAGCGATTAGGTGCGCGAAACGCACGTTTCGTCGCAAAAGCGGCGATTTGGTGCACGAAACGCACGTTTCTTGCCAAAACGGAGCAAAAGCGGCGATTCGGTCCGCGATACGCACGTTTCGTTGCAAAAGCGGCGATCTTGTGCACGAAACGCACGTTTCTTTCCAAAACGGAGCAAAAGCGGCGATTTGGTGCACGAAACGCAGGTTTCGTTGCAAAAGCTGCGATTTGGTGCATGAAATTCACGTTTCTTGTCAAAACGGAGCAAAAGCGGCGGTTCGGTCCGCGATACGCACGTTTCGTTGCAAAAGCGGCGATCTTGTGCACGAAACGCACGTTTCGTTGCAAAAGCGCCGATTTGGTGCACGACACGCACGTTTCTTGCCAAAACGGAGCAAAAGCAGCGATTCGATCCGCGAAACGCACGTTTCGTTGCAAAAGCGGCGTTTTGGTGGACGAAACGCACGTTTAGCGTCAAAACTGTGCAAAAGCAGCGATTTGGTACACGAAACGCACGTTTCTTGCCAAAGCGGAGCAAAAGCGGCGATTCGGTGCGCGAAACGCACGTTTCGTTGCAAAAGCGGTGTTTTGGTACACGAAACGCACGTTTAGCCACAGAACGCAGCAAAAGCGGCGATTTGATGCGCGAATCGCACGTTTCGTTGCAAAAGCAGCGTTTTGGTGCACGAAACGCACGTTTAGCGTCAAAATTGTGCCAAAGCAGCAATTAGGTGCACGAAACGCACGTTTCGTTGCAAAGGCGGCGATTCGGTGCGCGAAAGGCAGGTCTCGTTGCAGAAGCGGCGATTTGGTGCACGAAACAAACGTTTCTTGCCAAAACGGAGCAAAAGCAGCGATTCGGTGCGCGAAACGCACGTTTCGCTGCAAAAGCGGCGATTCGGTGCACGAAACACACGGTTCTTGCCAAAACGGAGCAATAGCGGCGATTCGGTGCGCGAAACGCACGCTTCGTTGCCATGGCGGCGATTCGGTGCGCGAAACGCACGTTTCGTTGCAAAACCGGCGTTTTGGGGCACGAAGCGCACGTTTCTTGCCAAAACGGAGCAAAAGCGGCGATTCGGTGCGCGAAATGCACGTTTCTTGCCAAAACGGAGCAATAGCCGCGATTCGGTGCGCGAAACGCACGCTTCGTTGCCATGGCGGCGTTTCGGTGTGCGATACGCACGTTTCGTTGCAATAGAAGCGATTTGGTGAACTAAACGCACGTTTCGTTGCAAAAGCGGCGATTTGGTGCACGACACGCACGTTTCCTGCCAAAACGGAGCAAAGGCAGCGATGCGGTGCGCGAAACGCACGTTTCGTTGCAGAAGCGGCGATTTGGTGCACGAAACAAACGTTTCTTGCCAAAACGGAGCAAAAGCAGCGATACGGTGCGCGAAACGCACGTTTCGTGCCAAAACGGAGCAAAAGCAGCGATGCGGTGCGCGAAACGCACGTTTCGTTGCAAAAGCGACGTTTTGGTGCACGAAACGCACGTTTAGCGTCAAAACTGTGCAAAAGCAGCGTTTTGGTGTACGAAACGCACGTTTCGTTCCAAAAGCGGCGTTTTGGTGCACGAAACGCACGTTTTGTTCCAAAAGCGGCGTTTTGGTGCACGAAACGCACGTTTAGCGTCAAAACTGTGCAAAAGCAGCGATTTGGTGCACGAAACGAACGTTTAGCCTCAAAACTGCGCAAAAGCAGCGTTTTGGTGCACGAAACGCCGGTTTCGTTGCAAAAGCGGCGTTTTGGTGCACGAAACCAACGTTTAGCGTCAACACTGTGCAAAAGCAGCGATTTGGTGCACAAAACGCACGTTTCGTTGCAAAAGCTGCGTTTTGGTGCACGAAACGCACGTTTCGTTGCAAAAGCAGCGTTTTTTGCACGAAACGCACGTTTAGAGTCAAAACTGTGCAAAAGCAGCGATTTGGTGCACGAAACGCACGTTTAGCGTCAAACCTGTGCAAAAGCAGCGTTTTGGTGCACGAAACGCACGTTTAGCGTCAAAACTGTGCAAAAGCAGCGTTTTGGTGCACGAAACGCACGTTTAGCGTCAAAACTGTGCAAAAGCAGCGTTTCGTTGCAAAAGCTGCGTTTTGGTGCACGAAACACACGTTTAGCGTCAATACTGTGCAAAAGCAGCGATTTGGTGCACGAAACGCACGTTTCGTTGCAAAAGCTGCGTTTTGGTGCACGAAACGCACGTTTCGTTGCAAAAGCAGCGTTTTTTGCACGAAACGCACGTTTAGAGTCAAAACTGTGCAAAAGCAGCGATTTGGTGCACGAAACGCACGTTTCGTTGCTAAAGCGGAGTTTTGGTGCACGAAACGCACGCTTAGCGTCAAAACTGTGCAAAAGCAGCGTTTTGGTGCACGAAACGCACGTTTCGTTGCAAAAGCAGCGTTTTTTGCTCGAAACGCACGTTTAGAGTCAAAACTGTGCAAAAGCAGCGATTTGGTGCACGAAACGCACGTTTCGTTGCTAAAGCGGCGTTTTGGTGCACGAAACGCACGTTTCGTTGCTAAAGCGGCGTTTTGGTGCACGAAATGCACGTTTAGCGTCAAAACTGTGCAAAAGCAGCGTTTTGGTGCACGAAACGCACGTTTAGCGTCAAAACTGTGCAAAAGCAGCGTTTCGTTGCAAAAGCTGCGTTTTGGTGCACGAAACGCACGTTTAGCGTCAATACTGTGCAAAAGCAGCGATTTGGTGCACGAAACGCACGTTTCGTCGCAAAAGCGGCGTTTTGGTGCACGAAACGCACGTTTCGTTGCAAAAGCAGCGTTTTTTGCACGAAATGCACGTTTAGAGTCAAAACTGTGCAAAAGCAGCGATTTGGTGCACGAAACGCACGTTTCGTTGCTAAAGCGGCGTTTTGGTGCACGAAACGCACGCTTAGCGTCAAAACTGTGCAAAAGCAGCGTTTTGGTGCACGAAACGCAAGCTTGGCGTCAAAACTGTGCAAAAGCAGCGATTTGGTGCACGAAGTGCACGTTTCGTTGCAAAAGCGGCGTTTTGGTGCACGAAACGCACGCTTAGCGTCAAAACTGTGCAAAAGCAGCGTTTTGGTGCACGAAACGCACGTTTCGTTGCAAAAGCAGCGTTTTTTGCTCGAAACGCACGTTTAGAGTCAAAACTGTGCAAAAGCAGCGATTTGGTGCACGAAACGCACGTTTCGTTGCAAAAGCGGCGTTTTGGTGCACGAAACGCACGTTTAGCGTCAAAACTGTGCAAAAGCAGCGATTTGGTGCACGAAACGCACGTTTAGCGTCAAACCTGTGCAAAAGCAGCGTTTTGGTGCACGAAACGCACGTTTAGCGTCAAAACTGTGCAAAAGCAGCGTTTTGGTACACGAAACGCACGTTTAGCGTCAAAACTGTGCAAAAGCATCGTTTCGTTGCAAAAGCTGCGTTTTGGTGCACGAAACGCACGTTTCGTTGCAAAAGCAGCGTTTTTTGCACGAAATGCACGTTTAGAGTCAAAACTGTGCAAAAGCAGCGATTTGGTGCACGAAACGCACGTTTCGTTGCTAAAGCGGCGTTTTGGTGCACGAAACGCACGCTTAGCGTCAAAACTGTGCAAAAGCAGCGTTTTGGTGCACGATACGCAAGCTTAGCGTCAAAACTGTGCAAAAGCAGCGATTTGGTGCACGAAACGCACGTTTCGTTGCAAAAGCGGCGTTTTGGTGCACGAAACGCACGTTTAGCGTCAAAACTGTGCAAAAGCAGCGATTTGGTGCACGAAACGAACGTTTAGCCTCAAAACTGCGCAAAAGCAGCGTTTTGGTGCACGAAACGCCGGTTTCGTTGCAAAAGCGGCGTTTTGGTGCACGAAACCAACGTTTAGCGTCAACACTGTGCAAAAGCAGCGATTTGGTGCACAAAACGCACGTTTCGTTGCAAAAGCGGCGTTTTGGTGCACGAAACGCACGTTTAGCGTCAAAACTGTGCAAAAGCAGCGATTTGGTGCACGAAACGCACGTTTAGCGTCAAACCTGTGCAAAAGCAGCGTTTTGGTGCACGAAACGCACGTTTAGCGTCAAAACTGTGCAAAAGCAGCGTTTTGGTGCACGAAACGCACGTTTAGCATCAAAACTGTGCAAAAGCAGCGTTTCGTTGCAAAAGCTGCGTTTTGGTGCACGAAACACACGTTTAGCGTCAATACTGTGCAAAAGCAGCGATTTGGTGCACGAAACGCACGTTTCGTTGCAAAAGCGGCGTTTTGGTGCACGAAACGCACGTTTCGTTGCAAAAGCAGCGTTTTTTGCACGAAACGCACGTTTAGAGTCAAAACTGTGCAAAAGCAGCGATTTGGTGCACGAAGTGCACGTTTCGTTGCAAAAGCGGCGTTTTGGTGCACGAAACGCACGTTTCGTTGCTAAAGCGGCGTTTTGGTGCACGAAACGCACGCTTAGCGTCAAAACTGTTCAAAAGCAGCGTTTTGGTGCACGAAACGCACGTTTAGCGTCAAAACTGTGCAAAAGCAGCGTGTTGGTGCACGAAACGCACGTTTAGCGTCAGAACTGTGCAAAAGCAGCGATTTGGTGCACGAAACGCACGCTTAGCGTCAAAACTGTGTAAAAGCAGCGTTTTGGTGCACGAAACGCACGTTTAGCGTCAAAACTGTGCAAAAGCAGCGATTTGGTGCACGAAACGCACGTTTCGTTGCAAAAGCGGAGTTTTGGTGCACGAAACGCACGTTTAGCGTCAAAACTGTGCAAAAGCAGCGTTTTGGTGCACGAAACGCACGTTTCGTTGCAAAAGCAGCGTTTTTTGCTCGAAACGCACGTTTAGAGTCAAAACTGTGCAAAAGCAGCGATTTGGTGCACGAAACGCACGTTTCGTTGCTAAAGCGGCGTTTTGGTGCACGAAACGCACGTTTAGCGTCAAAACTGTGCAAAAGCAGCGATTTGGTGCACGAAACGCACGTTTCGTTGCAAAAGCGTCGTCTTGGTGCACCAAACGCACGTTTAGTGTCCAAAGTGTGCAAAAGCAGCGATTTGGTGCACGAAACACACGTTTCTTTGCAGAAGCTGAGTTTTGGTGCACGAAACACACGTTTCTTCTCAAAACTGAGCAAAAGCTGCGATTCGGTGCACGAAACGTACGTTTCGTTGCAAAAGCGGCGATTTGGTGCACAAAACGCACGTTTCGTTGCAAAAGCGGCGTTTTGGTGCACGAAACGCACGTTTAGCGTCAAAACTGTGCAAAAGCAGCGATTTGGTGCACGAAACGCACGTTTAGCGTCAAACCTGTGCAAAAGCAGCGTTTTGGTGCACGAAACGCACGTTTAGCGTCAAAACTGTGCAAAAGCAGCGTTTTGGTGCACGAAACGCACGTTTAGCATCAAAACTGTGCAAAAGCAGCGTTTCGTTGCAAAAGCTGCGTTTTGGTGCACGAAACACACGTTTAGCGTCAATACTGTGCAAAAGCAGCGATTTGGTGCACGAAACGCACGTTTCGTTGCAAAAGCGGCGTTTTGGTGCACGAAACGCACGTTTCGTTGCAAAAGCAGCGTTTTTTGCACGAAACGCACGTTTAGAGTCAAAACTGTGCAAAAGCAGCGATTTGGTGCACGAAGTGCACGTTTCGTTGCAAAAGCGGCGTTTTGGTGCACGAAACGCACGTTTCGTTGCTAAAGCGGCGTTTTGGTGCACGAAACGCACGCTTAGCGTCAAAACTGTTCAAAAGCAGCGTTTTGGTGCACGAAACGCACGTTTAGCGTCAAAACTGTGCAAAAGCAGCGTGTTGGTGCACGAAACGCACGTTTAGCGTCAGAACTGTGCAAAAGCAGCGATTTGGTGCACGAAACGCACGCTTAGCGTCAAAACTGTGTAAAAGCAGCGTTTTGGTGCACGAAACGCACGTTTAGCGTCAAAACTGTGCAAAAGCAGCGATTTGGTGCACGAAACGCACGTTTCGTTGCAAAAGCGGAGTTTTGGTGCACGAAACGCACGTTTAGCGTCAAAACTGTGCAAAAGCAGCGTTTTGGTGCACGAAACGCACGTTTCGTTGCAAAAGCAGCGTTTTTTGCTCGAAACGCACGTTTAGAGTCAAAACTGTGCAAAAGCAGCGATTTGGTGCACGAAACGCACGTTTCGTTGCTAAAGCGGCGTTTTGGTGCACGAAACGCACGTTTAGCGTCAAAACTGTGCAAAAGCAGCGATTTGGTGCACGAAACGCACGTTTCGTTGCAAAAGCGTCGTCTTGGTGCACCAAACGCACGTTTAGTGTCCAAAGTGTGCAAAAGCAGCGATTTGGTGCACGAAACACACGTTTCTTTGAAGAAGCTGAGTTTTGGTGCACGAAACACACGTTTCTTCTCAAAACTGAGCAAAAGCTGCGATTCGGTGCACGAAACGTACGTTTCGTTGCAAAGGCGGCGTTTTGGTGCACGAAACGCACGTTTCGTTGCAAAAGCGGCGTTTTGGTGCACGAAACGCACGTTTAGCGTCAAAACTGTGCAAAAGCAGCGATTTGGTACACGAAACGCACGTTTCTTGCCAAAGCGGAGCAAAAGCGGCAATTCGGTGCACGAAACGCACGTTTCGTTGCAAAAGCGGCGTTTTGGTGCACGAAACGCACGTTTAGCGTCAATACTGTGCAAAAGCAGCGATTAGGTGCACGAAACGCACGTTTCGTTGCAAAAGCGGCGTTTTGGTTCACGAAACGCACGTTTAGCGTCAAAACTGTGCAAAAGCAGCGATTTGGTGCACGAAACGCACGTTTCGTTGCTAAAGCGGCGTTTTGGTGCACGAAACGCACGTTTAGCGTCAAAACTATGCAAAAGCAGCGATTTGGTGCACGATACGCACGTTTAGCGTCAAAACTGAGCAAAAGCAGCGATTTGGTGCACGAAACGCACGTTTCGTTGCAAAAGCGGCGTTTTGGTGCACGAAACGCACGTTTAATGTCAAAACTGTACAAAAGCAGCGTTTTGGTGCACGCAACGCACGTTTATCGTCACAACTGTGCAACAGCAGCGTTTTGGTGCACGAAACGCACGTTTCGTTGCAAAAGCGGCGTTTTGGTGCACGAAAATGCACGTTTCGTTGCAAAAGAATCGTTTTTTGCACGAAACGCACGTTTAGAGTCAAAACTGTGCAAAAGCAGCGATTTGGTGCACGAAACGCACGTTTCGTTGCTAAAGCGGCGTTTTGGTGCACGAAACGCACGTTTAGCGTCAAAACTGTGCAAAAGCAGCGATTTGGTGCACGAAACGCACGTTTCGTTGCAAAAGCGGCGATTTGGTGCACGAAACGCACGTTTCTCGCCAAAACGGAGCAAAGCTAGCGATTAGGTGGGCGAAACGCACGTTTCGTCGCAAAAGCGGCGATTTGGTGCACGAAACGCACGTTTCGTTGCAAAAGCGGCGTTTTGGTTCACGAAACGCACGTTTAGCGTCAAAACTGTGCAAAAGCAGCGATTTGGTGCACGAAACGCACGTTTCGTTGCTAAAGCGGCGTTTTGGTGCACGAAACGCACGTTTAGCGTCAAAACTATGCAAAAGCAGCGATTTGGTGCACGATACGCACGTTTAGCGTCAAAACTGAGCAAAAGCAGCGATTTGGTGCACGAAACGCACGTTTCGTTGCAAAAGCGGCGTTTTGGTGCACGAAACGCACGTTTAATGTCAAAACTGTACAAAAGCAGCGTTTTGGTGCACGCAACGCACGTTTATCGTCACAACTGTGCAACAGCAGCGTTTTGGTGCACGAAACGCACGTTTCGTTGCAAAAGCGGCGTTTTGGTGCACGAAAATGCACGTTTCGTTGCAAAAGAATCGTTTTTTGCACGAAACGCACGTTTAGAGTCAAAACTGTGCAAAAGCAGCGATTTGGTGCACGAAACGCACGTTTCGTTGCAAAAGCGGCGATATGGTGCAGGAAACGCACGTTTAGCGTCAAAACGGAGTAAAAGCGGCGATTCGGTGCGCGATACGCACGTTTCGTTGCAAAAGCGGCGATTTGGTGCACGAAACACACGTTTCTCGCCAAAACGAAGCAAAACTAGCGATTAGGTGCGCGAAACGCACGTTTCGTTGCAAAAGCGCCGTTTTCGTGCCCGAAGCGCACGATTCTTGCCAGACTGGAGCAAAAGCGGCGATTCGGCGCGCGAAACGCACGTTTGTTGCAAAAGCGGCGATTTGGTGCACGAAACGCGTGTTTCGTTGCAAAAGCGGCGATTTCGTGCGCGAAACGCACGTTTCTTGGCAAAACGGAGCAAAAGCGGCGATTCGGTGCGCGAAACGCGTGTTTCGTTGCAAAAGCGGTGATTTCGTGCGCGAAACGCACGTTTGTTGCAAAAGCGGCGATTTGGTGCACGAAACGCACATTTCGTTGCAATAGCGGCGATTTGGTGCATGAAACGCACGTTTCTTGGCAAAACGGAGCAAAAGCGGCGATTTGGTGCGCGAAACGCGTGTTTCGTTGCAAAAGCGGCGATTTCGTGCGCGAAACGCACGTTTCGTTGCAAAAGCGGCGATTTGGTGCACGAAACACACGTTTCGTTGCAATAGCGGCGATTTGGTGCGTGAAAGGCATGTCTCGATGCAAACTCGGCGATTTTGTGCCCGAAACGCACGTTTCGTTGCAAAAGCGGCGTTTTGGTGCACGAAACGCATGTTTAGCGTCAAAACGGTGCAAAAGCAGAGATTTGGTGCACGAAACGCACGTTTTGTTGCAAAAGCGGCGCTTAGGTGCACGAAACGCACGTTTCTTGTCAAAACGGAGCAAAAGCGGCGATTCGGTCCGCGATACGCACGTTTCGTTGCAAAAGCGGCGGTTTGGTGCACGAAACGCACGTTTCTTGCCAAAACGGAGCAAAAGCGGCGATTTGGTGCACGAAGCGCACGTTTCGTTTCAAAAGCGGCGATATGGTGCAGGAAACGCACGTTTAGCGTCAAAACGGAGTAAAAGCGGCGATTCGGTGCGCGAAAAGCACGTTTCGTTGGAAAAGCGGCGATTTGGACCACGAAACGCACGTTTCTTGCCAAAACGGAGCAAAAGCGGCGATTTGGTGCACGAAGTGCACGTTTCGTTGCAAAAGCGTCGAGTTGGAGCACGAAACGCACGTTTCGTTGCAAAAGCGGCGATTTGGTGCGCGAAAGGGGGGGTGTCCCACTTGGACTCCGACCGATTGGACACGTCCCGATTGGACTGTCCCGATTGGACACGTCCCGATTGGACTCCGTGCCGATTGGACTCGTGTCGTTTGGACTCCGTGCCGATTGGACTCGTGCCGTTTGGACTCCGTGCCGTTTGGACACCGTACCGGTAGGACCCGTGCCGTTTGGACTGCGTGCCGATTGGACTCCGTGCCGGTTGGACTTGTGCCGTTTGGATTCGTTACGTTTGGACGGCGTAAATTTAATAATAATTGCATCTCGAAGTCTACGTATGGTGATATTGTATTATGATACGGTATTGTGGTATGTTTATTTATTATTGGAAATCTATTAAATGTGAACCTGAGCTTAATTTGAATGTGGTTTTTTACGCATTTCTTGCTTGGGGGAACAATAACGTATTTGCAATTAAGAATAATTATTGAGAAAAATTCCGGGCCGTTGTGAGAAAAATAATATGGAAATGGTGTTTGAGTGTGCATTTTATAATACAAACTTAGATAAATGTTTATTTTTTGTGCAAATAACAATCAATAATATAAGTATCTATATTTTGACAGGTATAGGTTATAGAGAGAAATAGCTGGATACCAGTAATTACAAAAGTGAAAAAAAATTAGACCAAATATTGCAGGAGATAATGCACAAGACACAGTAATGTTGCCTTGTAATACGTTTGTGCACACATTAGAACCATAATAGTTCTTAGCAGAATAATTATAATTCTTAGCGTGATATGGTACATCAATAACGCTGTGTTTATAAAGTGGTATTTAATTGTTAACAACAAGAACAGAAGCATATAAGAGAGATTTCTCAATAACAGAGTAAGTAAAATCCACAATGAAAATTAGATTGTGTTTACCATTATTTAATAAGCACTTTAGTGAGCTAAAAGTATAGGTACTAACTTTCTAAATTCCATTGCGTTTTCTGTTTCCATAGTCTTTAATTGATGTAAGCAGCGACAGTCATCCCAATAAGGGAAAGCTACCAGAAGAATCGTACAAATATTATTGGAAATACTATAATGTTTGACAGGTATAGGTTAAAGTGAAGACGTTCAGAAACATAGAAGTAAACGTACAGTTTCCAATGAAATGCAATGACAAAAACCAAAAATATTGAATACAGAGAAGCACATACTTCATCGTTCGATGGATCTGGAAATATGTTTAAGGTAAAAGAAACATTACATATTTTATTTCAAATTATAGTAGTAATTGTAAGATATAAATGTATTAGTATATAACGTTATGTAATTTTTTTCTTTATTTTCAGCATTTGTTCAGATCTTGATGGGAAAATTGCAATTGTTGGACAAACAGCAAACGTATTGAATACAGAGATGCATTTACTTTCTCACAAGATATAACTGGAAACATGTTTAAGGTAAGAAAAATATTAAATGTTTTATTTGAAATTAATGTTGCTAAATACAGTGTATCAATATATAATACTATGATATCATTTTCTTTATATTCTGTCTTTTTTTAAACATTGATGGGATGACTACAATTATAGGACAAACAGCAAAAATATTTAATACAGAGAAGCACATACTTCATCGCTCAATGAATCTGGAAATATGTTTAAGGTAAAAGAAATATTAAATATTTTATTTCAAATTGTAGTTGTAGTTGTAAGATATAAATGTATTAGTATATAACGCTAGGTAATTTTTTTCTTTATGTTCAGCATTTGTTCAGATCTTGTTGGGAAGATTACAATTGTACGACAAACAGCAGAAATATTAAATACAGTGAAGCACTTACTTTCTCGTTCGATGGATCTGGATATATGTTTAAGGTAAAAGAAATATTAAATATTTTATTTCAAATTGTAGTTGTAGTTGTAAGATATAAATGTATTAGTATATAACGCTATGTAATTTTTTTCTTTATTTTCAGCAATTGTTCAGATCTTGTTGGGAAGATTACAATTGTAGGACAAACAGCAAAAATATTAAATACAGAGAAGCACTTACTTTCTCGTTCGATGGATCTGGATATATGTTTAAGGTAAAAGAAATATTGAATATTTTACTTCAAATTGTACTTGCAAAATATAAATGTATCAGTATATAACGCTGATATTTATTTATTCATTTTCAGCATTTGTTCAGATCTTGATGGGAAAATTGCAATTGTTGGACAAACAGCAAACGTATTGAATACAGAGATGCATTTACTTTCTCACAAGATATAACTGGAAACATGTTTAAGGTAAAAAAAATATTAAATGTTTTATTTGAAATTAAAGTTGCTAAATACAGTGTATCAATATATAATACTATGATATCATTTTCTTTATATTCTGTCTTTTTTTAAACATTGATGGGATGACTACAATTATAGGACAAACAGCAAAAATATTTAATACAGAGAAGCACATACTTCATCGCTCGATGAATCTGGAAATATGTTTAAGGTAAGAGAAACATTACATATTTCATTTCAAATTATAGTTGTAATTGTAAGATATAAATGTATTAGTATATAATGCTATGTAATTTTTTTCTTTATTTTCAGCATTTGTTCGGATCTTGTTGGAAAGATTACAATTGTAGGACAAACAGCAAAAATCTTGAATACAGATTAGCACTTACTTTCTCGTTCGATGGATCTGGATATATGTTTAAGGTAAAAGAAATATTAAATATTTTATTTCAAATTGTACTTGTAAAATATAAATGTATCAGTATATAACGCTATCTAAGTTTTTTCTTTATTTTCAGCATTTGTTCAGATCTTGTTGGGAAGATTACAATTGTAGGACAAACAGCAAAAATATTAAATACAGAGAAGCACTTACTTTCTCGTTCGATGGATCTGGATATATGTTTAAGGTAAAAGAAATATTGAATATTTTATTTCAAATTGTACTTGCAAAATATAAATGTATCAGTATATAACGCTGATATTTTTTTATTCATTTTCAGCATTTGTCCAGATCTTGATGGGAAAATTGCAATTGTTGGACAAACAGCAAACGTATTGAATACAGAGATGCATTTACTTTCTCACAAGATATAACTGGAAACATGTTTAAGGTAAGAGAAATATTAAATGTTTTATTTCAAATTAAAGTTGCAAAATACAGTGTATCAATATATAATACTATGATATCATTTTCTTTATATTCTGTCTTTTTCGAAACATTGATGGGATGACTACAGTTATAGGACAAAGAGCAAAAATATTTAATACAGAGAAGCACATACTTCATCGCTCGATGAATCTGGAAATATGTTTAAGGTAAAAGAAATATTAAATATTTTATTTCAAATTGTAGTTGTAGTTGTAAGATATAAATGTATTAGTATATAACGCTAGGTAATTTTTTTCTTTATGTTCAGCATTTGTTCAGATCTTGTTGGGAAGATTACAATTGTACGACAAACAGCACAAATATTAAATACAGAGAAGCACTTACTTTCTCGTTCGATGGATCTGGATACATGTTTAAGGTAAAAGAGATATTAAATATTTTATTTCAAATTGTAGTTGTAGTTGTCAGATATAAATGTATTAGTATATAACGCTATGTAATTTTTTTCTTTATTTTCAGCAATTGTTCAGATCTTGTTGGGAAGATTACAATTGTAGGACAAACAGCAAAAATATTAAATACAGAGAAGCACTTACTTTCTCGTTCGATGGATCTGGATATATGTTTAAGGTAAAAGAAATATTGAATATTTTACTTCAAATTGTACTTGCAAAATATAAATGTATCAGTATATAACGCTGATATTTATTTATTCATTTTCAGCATTTGTTCAGATCTTGATGGGAAAATTGCAATTGTTGGACAAACAGCAAACGTACTGAATACAGAGATGCATTTACTTTCTCAGAAGATATAACTAGAGTCATGTTTAAGGTGAAATGTTAATATTTCAAAGGGTTTGTGTTTGTAAAAGTGAATTATAATAAATATTTAGTCATTTACGGAAATGTATAGTTTATTTAACGCGTTTTATGTTTCTATTTGTTTGGTTTTTAAGTTACAGAAATGAACAATCGCATTTTTTATTAAGATTACACATTTCATTTCTACTTAAAAAATAATGTTGCTATTATTTTCTAAAGATTGAGATACAAGATAATACATAAAAATAAATAAGTTTAATTAAAATGCGAACAAGAGAGTTTATCATTGTCAATAGTTATTAAATATTTGTTAAATTTTCAAATAAAATGAAATAAACCGGCGTTTAAAACTATAAAAAAACTCTGTAAATCTTAATCAATTAGCAATTAAAAGAAACATTAAACCTTATTTTCTTCAATACATCCTTTATTTCAAATTAATGTTGTTGAGTACAATGTATCAATATGTAATAATATAATTTCTTCTTCTTTATCTTCAACATTTATTCAGATACTGATGAGGAAATTACAACAAAGAAATAACGAAATAGAAAAGTTGAATAGACACATTAAAGAAATTAACCAGCGTACAGAGAATAACATACAGAGTTCCCAATGAAATACCATGCCAACAACACTAGCGGACCCTGAAAACAGAGATGCGATTACTTTCTTTCAAGATATATATGCAAATATGTTTAACATAAAAGAAATATTTTCTTCAATACATCCTTTATTTCAAATTGGTGTTGTAGAGTACGATGTGTCAATATATATTAATATGATTTCTCTTTCCTTATTTTCATTATTTATTCAGACATTGTTGAGGAAATTACCACAAAAAAATTATGGTTCACTGTAGTGAAGGAACAATCTAAAGGAGTGAATTATTAAATTAGATAAGTTTGTCTTGCAAATCGTGGACTATAAAAGCTATGTAATGCCAGCATAGTTTAAGTAAATAAATTTATAGAAGAAAATATGACTCTTAAACTGTAATTTCCTATTCTAATTTCCTTAATGTAGAGTTTCATTTATGGTTCATGTCGTCCTCTTCTACTTGCAAATAAATACTTATGTCGAATAGAACTTAATAGATAAGGAAAAAAGTTTTAATAACAGAATACTTACATACTTCACTATTCACTTTCACCTAGTTTATATTATTTGTATCCAGTTTACAAACCTCAAATTCATTTTATCCAACTACACAGTCCAACTGAAATATTCCATTGTTCACACCAATCAAAAAAAGTATTAAAACGTTTAGAAATAATGTCGTTCAAAGAAGACTCGTGGAGAAAAGATGAAAAAGGATGTTCAATTACTATGGATTAGTTTTACACTCAATTTTTTTGCGAAACACCCGAAGCACAAGACGAAATGCAACGCGTTATACAGCTGACGCGATAAAACTGAACAAATGGATAGAAATCAATATGTAATTATATACAACCTTTCCCACGCATTTTCACGATCAACGTTACTTTTTGCCGAAAATCACGAGCTTTTCAACTTATTTGTGACAGAAGGTGCTTATCGTGCAACATAATTTGTTAAATGGCTGACGCGATAAAACCTTAGAAATCGTTGGAAATCTATAATTCCCCATTTTTTCACGCATTTCCATTATCAACATCATTTTTAACTGAGAATCACGAGCACTTTTCAATTCTTTTACAACAGAAGTTGCTTATCGGCCAAAAAAATTTTGTCAATGCCTGACGCGATAAAACTTTAGAAATCGATATTTCCACTATTTCTCCACGCATTTTCGTGAAGGACGTACGTATGTATGTGTATATGTATGTATGTACATCTTTTGCACGAAATCACGAATGCTTTTCAATTTTTGAACGAGGGAAGATGCTTATCATGAAAGGAAACCGCGATTACCAGTAAAAAGAGACGCAGATCATGAAAATGCGTAGAAGAATAGCTGCACTATCGATTTTTTCAGTTTTTACAATTTTAGGGTGTCATCGATTTAACAACGTATCTTCCACGATAAGCACCCTTTCTCGTGTCGACCGAGCCCCTACTAGATATTCTATGACGGTCCCCTTTACCCTCGGTCCCAAACCACGCACTCTCCGTTTTCAGGTATTTTATGTATCCTGACCCTTTTTCCTGCTTTTCCGATCAGATATCCTTAGAAAAAGGCCCCTCGTATCCCATCCTCCAGAAACCTCGATATTTATGTATCCGGGACTGATTCCCACATTTTTTCCAGAAAACCCTCACTGTTCTCCCACCTACCCCTACCACTACTTTCCCTACCACTACTTTCCCTACCAAAAACCCCTTATAAAAGGACGACCCAAAAAGCGTAAGTCAGTCAGTAGAGTCAGTACAGTAAGAAAAGTCAGTATAATCAGAATTTCCGTCGAGACTCCGCAAGTCCGTGCGCGTAGTTAGTAAGATCCAGTGTTTGTCTGTATAATCTTCAAAGTACTAAATAAAGAACATTTCTTAAAACCAACTCATCTTGTGTGACGTTGACGACACTCGTTTGAGAATTGATAAGTATTGCTGATTTCCGGTAAAATGATACGTCAATCATGTGGATGCATGGAAAAATAGCGGAGTTACTGATTTTTATCGATTTTTGCTATTTTATTGCGTCGTTTATTAAACAACATTTTTTCCACGATAACCACCTTTTCTCGTTAATAGATTGAGAAATATTCGCGATTTCCATTAAAAAGTGTGGTCGATCATGGAAATACATAGAGAATTAGTGGAATTATTGATTTCTCCGATTTTTTACAATTTTATTACGTCATCATTAGATTAACTTATTTTCCACGATAGGCACCTCCTCTCGTTAATAAATTTAAAAGTAGTCGCGATTTCCAGTAAAAAGAGTGGTCGATCATGGAAATACATAGAGATTTAGTGGAATTATTGATTTTTTCGATTTTTTACAATTTTATTGCGTCATCTTGAGATTAACTTATTTTCCACGATAAGCACCTTTTCTCGTTAATAAATTTAAAAGTATTCGTGATTTCCAGTAAAAAGAGTGGTCGATCATGGAAATACATGCAGAAATAGCGGAATTATTGATTTTTTCGATCTTTTATGATTCTGCTGCGTCATCTTTAGATGAATTTATTTTCTACGATAAGCACACTTTCCCGATGAAAAATCGAAAAGTATTCGTGATTTCCAGTAAAAAGAGTGGTCGATCATGGAAATACATGCAGAAATAGCGGAATTATTGATGTTTTCGATCTTTTATCATTCTGCTGCGTCATCTTTAGATGAATTTATTTTGTACGATAAGCACACTTTCCCGATGAAAAATCGAAAAGTATTCGTGATTTCCAGTAAAAAGAGTGGTCGATCATGGAAATACATGCAGAAATAGCGGAATTATTGATGTTTTCGATTTTTTACTATTTCGCCGCGTCATCTTTAGATGAATTTATTTTCCAGGATAAGCACTCCTTCGCGATCAAAAATCGAAAAGTATTCGTGGTTTCCAGTAAAAAGAGTGGTCGATTATTGAAATACATGCAGAAATAGCGGAATTATTGATGTTTTCGATCTTTTATCATTCTGCTGCGTCATCTTTTGATGAATTTATTTTCTACGATAAGCACACTTTCCTGATGAAAAATCGAAAAGTATTCGTGATTTCCAGTAAAAAGAGTGGTCGATCATGGAAATACATGCAGAAATAGCGGAATTATTGATGTTTTCGATCTTTTAATATTCTGCTGCGTCATCTTTAGATGAATTTATTTTCTACGATAAGCTCACTTTCCTGATGAAAAATCGAAAAGTATTCGTGATTTCCAGTAAAAAGAGTGGTCGATCATGGAAATACATGCAGAAATAGCGGAATTATTGATGTTTTCGATCTTTTAATATTCTGCTGCGTCATCTTTAGATGAATTTATTTTCTACGATAAGCTCACTTTCCTGATGAAAAATCGAAAAGTATTCGTGATTTCCAGTAAAAAGAGTGGTCGATCCTGGAAATACATGCAGAAATAGCGGAATTATTGATTTTTTCGATCTTTTAATATTCTGCTGCGTCATCTTTAGATGAATTTATTTTCTACGATAAGCACACTTTCCCGATGAAAAATCGAAAAGTATTCGTGATTTCCAGTAAAAAGAGTGGTCGATCATGGAAATACATGCAGAAATAGCGGAATTATTGATTTTTTCGATCTTTTAATATTCTGCTGCGTCATCTTTAGATGAATTTATTTTCTACGATAAGCTCACTTTCCTGATGAAAAATCGAAAAGTATTCGTGATTTCCAGTAAAAAGAGTGGTCGATCATGGAAATACATGCAGAAATAACGGAATTATTGATTTTTTCGATCTTTTATGATTCTGCTGCGTCATCTTTAGATGAATTTATTTTCTACGATAAGCACACTTTCCCGATGAAAAATCGAAAAGTATTCGTGATTTCCAGTAAAAAGAGTGGTCGATCATGGAAATACATGCAGAAATAGCGGAATTATTGATGTTTTCGATCTTTTAATATTCTGCTGCGTCATCTTTAGATGAATTTATTTTCTACGATAAGCTCACTTTCCTGATGAAAAATCGAAAAGTATTCGTGATTTCCAGTAAAAAGAGTGGTCGATCATGGAAATACATGCAGAAATAGCGGAATTATTGATGTTTTCGATCTTTTAATATTCTGCTGCGTCATCTTTAGATGAATTTATTTTCTACGATAAGCTCACTTTCCTGATGAAAAATCGAAAAGTATTCGTGATTTCCAGTAAAAAGAGTGGTCGATCATGGAAATACATGCAGAAATAGCGGAATTATTGATTTTTTCGATCTTTTAATATTCTGCTGCGTCATCTTTAGATGAATTTATTTTCTACGATAAGCACACTTTCCCGATGAAAAATCGAAAAGTATTCGTGATTTCCAGTAAAAAGAGTGGTCGATCATGGAAATACATGCAGAAATAGCGGAATTATTGATTTTTTCGATCTTTTAATATTCTGCTGCGTCATCTTTAGATGAATTTATTTTCTACGATAAGCTCACTTTCCTGATGAAAAATCGAAAAGTATTCGTGATTTCCAGTAAAAAGAGTGGTCGATCATGGAAATACATGCAGAAATAACGGAATTATTGATTTTTTCGATCTTTTATGATTCTGCTGCGTCATCTTTAGATGAATTTATTTTCTACGATAAGCACACTTTCCCGATGAAAAATCGAAAAGTATTCGTGATTTCCAGTAAAAAGAGTGGTCGATCATGGAAATACATGCAGAAATAGCGGAATTATTGATGTTTTCGATTTTTTACTATTTCGCCGCGTCATCTTTAGATGAATTTATTTTCCAGGATAAGCACTCCTTCGCGATCAAAAATCGAAAAGTATTCGTGGTTTCCAGTAAAAAGAGTGGTCGATTATTGAAATACATGCAGAAATAGCGGAATTATTGATGTTTTCGATCTTTTATCATTCTGCTGCGTCATCTTTTGATGAATTTATTTTCTACGATAAGCACACTTTCCTGATGAAAAATCGAAAAGTATTCGTGATTTCCAGTAAAAAGAGTGGTCGATCATGGAAATACATGCAGAAATAGCGGAATTATTGATGTTTTCGATTTTTTACTATTTCGCCGCGTCATCTTTAGATGAATTTATTTTCCAGGATAAGCACTCCTTCGCGATCAAAAATCGAAAAGTATTCGTGGTTTCCAGTAAAAAGAGTGGTCGATTATTGAAATACATGCAGAAATAGCGGAATTATTGATGTTTTCGATCTTTTATCATTCTGCTGCGTCATCTTTAGATGAATTTATTTTCTACGATAAGCACACTTTCCTGATGAAAAATCGAAAGGTATTCGTGATTTCCAGTAAAAAGAGTGGTCGATCATGGAAATACATGCAGAAATAGCGGAATTATTGATGTTTTCGATCTTTTAATATTCTGCTGCGTCATCTTTAGATGAATTTATTTTGTACGATAAGCTCACTTTCCTGATGAAAAATCGAAAAGTATTCGTGATTTCCAGTAAAAAGAGTGGTCGATCATGGAAATACATGCAGAAATAGCGGAATTATTGATGTTTTCGATCTTTTAATATTCTGCTGCGTCATCTTTAGATGAATTTATTTTCTACGATAAGCTCACTTTCCTGATGAAAAATCGAAAAGTATTCGTGATTTCCAGTAAAAAGAGTGGTCGATCATGGAAATACATGCAGAAATAACGGAATTATTGATTTTTTCGATCTTTTATGATTCTGCTGCGTCATCTTTAGATGAATTTATTTTCTACGATAAGCACACTTTCCTGATGAAAAATCGAAAAGTATTCGTGATTTCCAGTAAAAAAAGTGGTCGATCATGGAAATACATGCAGAAATAGCGGAATTATTGATGTTTTCGATTTTTTACTATTTCGCCGCGTCATCTTTAGATGAATTTATTTTCCACGATAAGCACCTTCTCTCGTTAATAAATTGAAAAGTATTCGCGATTTGCAGTAAAAAGAGTGGTCGATCATGGAAATACATAGAGAATTAGTAGAATTATTGATTTTTTCGATTTTTTACAATTTTATTGCGTCATCTTGAGATTAACTTATTTTCCACGATAAGCACCTTCTCTCGTTAATAAATTGAAAAGTATTCGCGATTTCCAGTAAAAAGAGTGGTCGATCATGGAAATACATAGAGAATTAGTGGAATTATTGATTTTTTCGATTTTTTACAATTTTATTGCCTCATCTTTAGATTAACTTATTTTCCACGATAAGCACCTTCTCTCGTTAATAAATTTAAAAGTATTCGCGATTTCCAGTAAAAAGAGTGGTCGATCATGGAAATACATAGAGAATTAGTGGAATTATTGATTTTTTCGATTTTTTACAATTTTATTGCGTCTTCTTGAGATTAACTTATTTTCCACGATAAGCACCTTCTCTCGTTAATAAATTTAAAAGTATTCGCGATATCCAGTAAAAAGAGTGGTCGATCATGGAAATACATAGAGAATTAGTGGAATTATTGATTTTTTCGATTTTTTACAATTTTATTGCGTCATCTTTAGATTAACTTATTTTCCACGATAAGCACCTTCTTTTGTTAATAAATTGAAAAGTATTCGCGATTTCCAGTAAAAAGAGTGGTCGATCATGGAATGATCGAAAAAGATATGTACGTGACACCCTAAAATTGTAAAAACTGAAAAAATCGATAGTGCAGCTATTCTTCTACGCATTTTCATGATCTGCGTCTCTTTTTACTGGTAATCGCGGTTTCCTTTCATGATAAGCATCTTCCCTCGTTCAAAAATTGAAAAGCATTCGTGATTTCGTGCAAAAGATGTACATACATACATATACACATACATACGTACGTCCTTCACGAAAATGCGTGGAGAAATAGTGGAAATATCGATTTCTAAAGTTTTATCGCGTCAGCCAGTGAAAGAATTTTTTTGGCCGATAAGCAACTTCTGTTGTAAAAGAATTGAAAAGTGCTCGTGATTCTCAGTTAAAAATGATGTTGATAATGGAAATGCGTGGAAAAATGGGGAATTATAGATTTCCATCGATTTCTAAGGTTTTATCGCGTCAGCCATTTAACAAATTATGTTGCACGATAAGCACCTTCTGTCACAGTTGGAGAATAAGTTGAAAAGCTCGTGATTTTCGGCAAAAAGTAACGTTGATCGTGAAAATGCGTGGGAAAGGTTGTATATAATTACATATTGATTTCTATCCATTTGTTCAGTATTATCGCGTCAGCTGTATAACGCGTTGCATTTCGTCTTGTGCTTCGGGTGTTTCGCAAAAAAATTGAGTGTAAAACTAATCCATAGTAATTGAACATCCTTTTTCATCTTTTCTCCACGAGTCTTCTTTGAACGACATTATTTCTAAACGTTTTAATACTTTTTCTGATTGGTGTGAACAATGGAATATTTCAGTTGGACTGTGTAGTTGGATAAAATGAATTTGAGGTTTGTAAACAGGATACAAATAATATAAACTAGGTGAAAGTGAATAGTGAAGTATGTAAGTATTCTGTTATTAAAACTTTTTTCCTTATCTATGAAGTTCTATTCGACATAAGTATTTATTTGCAAGTAGAAGAGGACGACATGAACCATAAATTAAACTCTACATTAAGGAAATTAGAATAGGAAATTACAGTTTAAGAGTCATATTTTCTTCTATAAATTTATTTACTTAAACTATGCTGGCATTACATAGCTTTTATAGTCCACGATTTGCAAGACAAACTTATCTAATTTAATAATTCAATCCTTTAGATTGTTCCTTCACTACAGTGAACCATAATTTTTTTGTGGTAATTTCCTCAACAATGTCTGAATAAATGCTGAAAATAAGGAAAGAGAAATCATATTAATATATATTGACACATCGTACTCTACAACACCAATTTGAAATAAAGGATGTATTGAAGAAAATATTTCTTTTATGTTAAACATATTTGCATATATATCTTGAAAGAAAGTAATCGCATCTCTGTTTTCAGGGTCCGCTAGTGTTGTTTGGCATGGTATTTCATTGGGAACTGTGTATGTTATTCTCTGTACGCTGGTTAATTTCTTTAATGTGTCTATTCAACTTTTCTATTTCGTTATTTCTTTGTTGTAATTTCCTCATCAGTATCTGAATAAATGTTGAAGATAAAGAAGAAGAAATTATATTATTACATATTGATACATTGTACTCAACAACATTAATTTGAAATAAAGGATGTATTGAAGAAAATAAGGTTTAATGTTTCTTTTAATTGCTAATTGATTAAGATTTACAGAGTTTTTTTATAGTTTTAAACGCCGGTTTATTTCATTTTATTTGAGAATTTAACAAATATTTAATAACTATTGACAATGATAAACTCTCTTGTTCGCATTTTAATTAAACTTATTTATTTTTATGTATTATCTTGTATCTCAATCTTTAGAAAATAATAGCAACATTATTTTTTAAGTAGAAATGAAATGTGTAATCTTAATAAAAAATGCGATTTTTCATTTCTGTAACTTAAAAACTAAATAAATAGAAACATAAAACGCGTTAAATAAACTATGCATTTCCGTAAATGACTAAATATTTATTGTAATTCACTTTTACAAACACAAACACTTTGAAATATTAACATTTCACCTTAAACATGCCTCCAGTTATATCTTGTGAGAAAGTAAATGCATCTCTGTATTCAATACGTTTGCTGTTTGTCCAACATTTGCAATTTTCCCATCAAGATCTGAACAAATGCTGAAAATGAAGAAAAAAATTACGTAGTGTTATACACTGATACATTTATATCTTACAACTACAACTATAATTTGATATAAAATATGTAATGTTTCTTTTACCTTAAACATATTTCCAGATTCATCAAGCGATGAAGTATGTGATTCCCTGTATTAAATATTTTTGCTGTTTGTCCTACAATTGTAATCTTTCCAACAAGATCTGAAATGCTGAAAATAAAGAAAAAAATTACATAGCCTTATATACTAATACATTTATAACTTACAATTACAACTATAATTTGAAATAAAATATGTAATGTTTCTTTTACCTTAAACATATTTCCAGATTCATCGAGCGATGAAGTATGTGCTTCTCTGTATTAAATATTTTTGCTGTTTGTCCTATAATTGTAGTCATCCCATCAATGTTTCAAAAAGACAGAATATAAAGAAAATGATATCATAGTATTATATATTGATACACTGTATTTTGCAACTTTAATTTGAAATATAACATTTAATATTTTTCTTACCTTAAACATGTTTCCAGTTATATCTTGTGAGAAAGTAAATGCATCTCTGTATGCAATACGTTTGCTGTTTGTCCAACAATTGCAATTTGCCCATCAAGATCTGAACAAATGCTGAAAATGAATAAAAAAATATCAGCGTTATATACTGATACATTTATATTTTACAAGTACAATTTGAAATAAAATATTTAATATTTCTTTTACCTTAAACATATATCCAGATCCACCGAACGAGAAAGTAAGTGCTTCTCTGTATTTAATATTTTTGCTCTTTGTCCTATAACTGTAGTCATCCCATCAATGTTTCGGAAAAGACAGAATATAAAGAAAATGATATCATAGTATTATATATTGTCACACTATATTTGGCAACTTTAATTTGAAATAAAACATTTAATATTTCTCTTACCTTAAACATGTTTCCAGTTATATCTTGTGAGAAAGTAAATGCATCTCTCTAGTCAATAGTTTTGCTGTTTGTCATTGCATTTCATTGGAAACTGTACGTTAGCTTGCACGTTTCCCAACGTCTACACTTTAACCTATACTTGTTAAACATTATAGTATTTCCAATAATACTTGCACAATTCTTCTGGTAGTATTTTAGCTTTTACCCTATTAGAATGACTGTCACTGCTTACATCAATCAAAGACTGTGGAAACAGAAAACCCAGTAGAATTTACAACGTTAGTGCTTATACTTTTAGCTTACAAAACTACTTATTGAATAATGGTAAACACAATCTAATTTTCATTGTGGATTTTACTTACTCTGTTATTGAGAAATCTCTCTTATATGCTTCTGTTCTTGTTGTTAACAATTAAATACCACTTTATAAAGACAGCGTTATTGATGTACCATATCACGCTAAGAATTATAATTATTCTGCTAAGAACTATTATGGTTCTAATGTGTGCACAAACGTATTACAAGGCAACATTACTGTGTCTTGTGCATTATCTCCTGCAATATTTGGTCTAATTTTTTTTCACTTTTGTAATTACTGGTATCCAGCTATTTCTCTCTATAACCTATACCTGTCAAAATATAGATACTTATATTATTGATTGTTATTTGCACAAAAAATAAACATTTATCTAAGTTTGTATTATAAAATGCACACTCAAACACCATTTCCATATTATTTTTCTCACAACGGCCCGGAATTTTTCTCAATAATTATTCTTAATTGCAAATACGTTATTGTTCCCCCAAGCAAGAAATGCGTAAAAAACCACATTCAAATTAAGTTCAGGTTCACATTTAATAGATTTCCAATAATAAATAAACATACCACAATACCGTATCATAATACAATATCACCATACGTAGACTTCGAGATGCAATTATTATTAAATTTACGCCGTCCAAACGTAACGAATCCAAACGGCACGAGTCCAACCGGCACGGAGTCCAATCGGCACGCAGTCCAAACGGCACGGGTCCTACCGGTACGGTGTCCAAACGGCACGGAGTCCAAACGGCACGAGTCCAATTGGCACGGAGTCCAAACGGCACTAGTCCAATTGGCACGGAGTCCAATCGGGACGTGTCCAATCGGGACAGTCCAATCGGGACGTGTCCAATCGGTCGGAGTCCAATCGGGCATCACTCCGCGAAAGGCACGTTTCGATTTCAAAAGGGGCGATGTGGTGCACGAAACGCACGTTTCGTTGCCAAAGCGGCGATTTGGTGAACGAAACGCAGGTTTCGTTGCAAAAGCTGCGATTTGGTGCATGAAATTCACGTTTCTTGTCAAAACGGAGCAAAAGCGGCGATTTGGTGCACGAAACGCACGTTTCTCGCCAAAACGAAGCAAAACTAGCGATTAGGTGCGCGAAACGCACGTTTCGTTGCAAAAGCGTCGTTTTCGTGCTCGAAGCGCACGATTCGTAGCAAAAGCAGCGATTTGGTGCACGAAACGCAGGTTTCGTTGCAAAAGCGGCGATTTCGTGCGCGAAACGCACGTTTGTTGCAAAAGTGGCGATTTGGTGCACGAAACGCACGTTTCGTTGCAATAGCGGCGATTTGGTGCGCGAAAGGCACGTTTGTTGCAAAAGTGGCGATTTGGCGCACGAAACGCACGCTTCTTGCCAGACTGGAGCAAAAGCGGCGATTTGGAGCGCGAAACGCACGTTTCGCGGCAAAAGCGGCGATTTGGTGCACGAAGCGCACGTTTCTTGCCAAAACGGAGCAAAAGCGGCGATTAGGTGCGCGAATCGTACGTTTCGTTGCAAAAGCGGCGATTTGGTGCACGAAACGCACGTTTCGTTGCAAAAGCGGCGATTTGTTGCACGAAACGCACGTTTCGTTGCAATAGCGGCGATTTGTTGCGCGAAAGGCACGTTTCGATGCAAAAGCGGCGATTTGGTGCACGAAACGCACGTTTCTTGCCAAAACGGAGCAAAAGCGGCGATTTGGTGCGCGAAACGAACGTTTAGTTGCAAAAGCGGCGATTTGGTGCACGAAACGCACGCTTAGCGTCAAAACGGAGCAAAAGCAGCGAAACGCACGTTTTGTTGCAAAAGCGTCGTTTTCGTGCACGAAGCGCACGATTCGTTGCAAAAGCGGCGATTTGGTGCACGAAATTCAGGTTTCGTTGCAAAAGCTGCGATTTGGTGCATGAAATTCGCGTTTCTTGTCAAAACGGAGCAAGAGCGGCGATTCGGTCCGCGATACGCACGTTTCGTTGCAAAAGCGGCGGTTTGGTGCACGAAACCCACGTTTCTCGCCAAAACGGAGCAAAAGCGACGATTTGGTGCACGAAGCGCACGTTTCGTTGCAAAAGCGTCGTGTTGGAGCACAAAACGCACGTTTCGTTGCAAAAGCGGCGATTTGGTGCGCGAAACGCGTGTTTCGTTGCAAAAGCGGCGATTTCATGCGCGAAACGCACGTTTCGTAGCAAAAGCGGCGATTTGGTGCACGAAACGCACGTTTCGTTGCAATAGCGGCGATTTGGTGCGCGAAAGGCACGTTTCGATGCAAACTGGGCGATCTTGTGCACGAAACGCACGTTTCGTTGCAAAAGCGGCGAATTGTTTCGCGAAACGCACGTTTCGTTGCAAAAGCGGCGATTTGGTGCACGAAGCGCACGTTTCGTTGCAAAAGCGGCGATTTGGTGCACGAAACGCACGTTTCTTGCCAAACCGGAGCAAAAGCAGCGTGTTGGTGCACGAAACGCACGTTTCGTTGCAAAAGCGGCGTTTTGGTGCACGAAACGCACGTTTAACGTCAAACCTGTGCAAAAGCATCGTTTTGGTGCACGAAACGCACGTTTAGCCTCAAAACTGCGCAAAAGCAGCGTTTTGTTGCACGAAACGCCGGTTTCGTTGCAAAAGCGGCGTTTTGGTGCAGGAAACGAACGTTTAGCGTCAAAACTGTGCAAAAGCAGCGTTTTGGTGCACGAAACGCACGTTTAGCGTCACAACTGTGCAAAAGCAGCGTTTTGGTGCACGAAACGCACGTTTCGTTGCAAAAGCGGCGTTTTGGTGCACGAAACGCACGTTTAGCGTCAAAACTGTACAAAACCAGCGTTTTGGTGCACGAAACGCACGTTTATCGTCACAACTGTGCAAAAGCAGCGTTTTGGTGCACGAAACGCACGTTTCGTTGCTAAAGCGGCGTTTTGGTGCACGAAATGCACGTTTAGCGTCAAAACTATGCAAAAGCAGCGATTTGGTGCACGATACGCACGTTTCGTTGCAAAAGCAGCGATTTGGTGCACGAAACACACGTTTCGTTGCAAAAGCAGCGATTTGGTGCACGAAACGCACGTTTAATGTCAAAACTGTACAAAAGCAGCGTTTTGGTGCACGCAACGCACGTTTATCGTCACAACTGTGCAACAGCAGCGTTTTGGTGCACGAAACGCACGTTTCGTTGCAAAAGCGGCGTTTTGGTGCACGAAAATGCACGTTTCGTTGCAAAAGAATCGTTTTTTGCACGAAACGCACGTTTAGAGTCAAAACTGTGCAAAAGCAGCGATTTGGTGCACGAAACGCACGTTTCGTTGCTAAAGCGGCGTTTTGGTGCACGAAACGCACGTTTCGTTGCTAAAGCGGCGTTTTGGTGCACGAAACGCACGTTTAGCGTCAAAACTGTGCAAAAGCAGCGATTTGGTGCACGAAACGCACGTTTCGTTGCAAAAGCGGCGATTTGGTGCACGAAACGCACGTTTCTCGCCAAAACGGGGCAAAGCTAGCGATTAGGTGGGCGAAACGCACGTTTCGTCGCAAAAGCGGCGATTTGGTGCACGAAACGCACGTTTCTCGCCAAAACGAAGCAAAACTACCGATTAGGTGCGCGAAACGCACGTTTCGTTGCAAAAGCGTCGTTTTCGTGCACGAAGCGCACGATTCGTTGCAAAAGCGGCGATTTGGTGCACGAAACGCACGTTTAGCGTCACAACTGTGCAAAAGCAGCGTTTTGGTGCACGAAACGCACGTTTCGTTGCAAAAGCGGCGTTTTGGTGCACGAAACGCACGTTTAATGTCAAAACTGTACAAAAGCAGCGTTTTGGTGCACGAAACGCACGTTTATCGTCAAAACTGTGCAAAAGCAGCGTTTTGGTGCACGAAACGCACGTTTAGCGTCAAAACTGTGCAAAAGCAGCGATTTGGTGCACGAAACGCACGTTTAGCGTCAAAACTGTGCAAAAGCAGCGATTTGGTGCACGAAACGCACGTTTCGTTGCTAAAGCGGCGTTTTGGTGCACGAAACGCACGTTTAGCGTCAAAACTGTGCAAAAGCAGCGATTTGGTGCACGAAACGCACGTTTCGTTGCAAAAGCGGCGTTTTGGTGCACGAAACGCACGTTTAGCGTCAATACTGTGCAAAAGCAGCGATTAGGTGCACGAAACGCACGTTTCGTTGCAAAAGCGGCGTTTTGGTTCACGAAACGCACGTTTAGCGTCAAAACTGTGCAAGAGCAGCGATTTGGTGCACGAAACGCACGTTTCGTTGCTAAAGCGGCGTTTTGGTGCACGAAACGCACGTTTAGCGTCAAAACTATGCAAAAGCAGCGATTTGGTGCACGATACGCACGTTTCGTTGCAAAAGCAGCGATTTGGTGCACGAAACACACGTTTCGTTGCAAAAGCAGCGATTTGGTGCACGAAACGCACGTTTCGTTGCAAAAGCGGCGTTTTGGTTCACGAAACACACGTTTAGCGTCAAAACTGTGCAAAAGCAGCGTTTTGGTGCATGAAACGCACGTTTAGCGTCAAAACTGAGCAGAAGCAGCGATTTGGTGCACGAAACGCACGTTTCGTTGCAAAAGCGGCGTTTTGGTGCACGAAACGTACGTTTAATGTCAAAACTGTACAAAAGCAGCGTTTTGGTGCACGCAACGCACGTTTATCGTCACAACTGTGCAACAGCAGCGTTTTGGTGCACGAAACGCACGTTTCGTTGCAAAAGCGGCGTTTTGGTGCACGAAAATGCACGTTTCGTTGCAAAAGAATCGTTTTTTGCACGAAACGCACGTTTAGAGTCAAAACTGTGCAAAAGCAGCGATTTGGTGCACGAAACGCACGTTTCGCTGCAAAAGCGGCGTTTTGGTGCACGAAACGCACGTTTAACGTCAAACCTGTGCAAAAGCATCGTTTTGGTGCACGAAACGCACGTTTAGCCTCAAAACTGCGCAAAAGCAGCGTTTTGTTGCACGAAACGCCGGTTTCGTTGCAAAAGCGGCGTTTTGGTGCAGGAAACGAACGTTTAGCGTCAAAACTGTGCAAAAGCAGCGTTTTGGTGCACGAAACGCACGTTTAGCGTCACAACTGTGCAAAAGCAGCGTTTTGGTGCACGAAACGCACGTTTCGTTGCAAAAGCGGCGTTTTGGTGCACGAAACGCACGTTTAACGTCAAACCTGTGCAAAAGCATCGTTTTGGTGCACGAAACGCACGTTTAGCCTCAAAACTGCGCAAAAGCAGCGTTTTGTTGCACGAAACGCCGGTTTCGTTGCAAAAGCGGCGTTTTGGTGCAGGAAACGAACGTTTAGCGTCAAAACTGTGCAAAAGCAGCGTTTTGGTGCACGAAACGCACGTTTAGCGTCACAACTGTGCAAAAGCAGCGTTTTGGTGCACGAAACGCACGTTTCGTTGCAAAAGCGGCGTTTTGGTGCACGAAACGCACGTTTAGCGTCAAAACTGTACAAAACCAGCGTTTTGGTGCACGAAACGCACGTTTATCGTCACAACTGTGCAAAAGCAGCGTTTTGGTGCACGAAACGCACGTTTCGTTGCTAAAGCGGCGTTTTGGTGCACGAAATGCACGTTTAGCGTCAAAACTATGCAAAAGCAGCGATTTGGTGCACGATACGCACGTTTCGTTGCAAAAGCAGCGATTTGGTGCACGAAACACACGTTTCGTTGCAAAAGCAGCGATTTGGTGCACGAAACGCACGTTTAATGTCAAAACTGTACAAAAGCAGCGTTTTGGTGCACGCAACGCACGTTTATCGTCACAACTGTGCAACAGCAGCGTTTTGGTGCACGAAACGCACGTTTCGTTGCAAAAGCGGCGTTTTGGTGCACGAAAATGCACGTTTCGTTGCAAAAGAATCGTTTTTTGCACGAAACGCACGTTTAGAGTCAAAACTGTGCAAAAGCAGCGATTTGGTGCACGAAACGCACGTTTCGTTGCTAAAGCGGCGTTTTGGTGCACGAAACGCACGTTTCGTTGCTAAAGCGGCGTTTTGGTGCACGAAACGCACGTTTAGCGTCAAAACTGTGCAAAAGCAGCGATTTGGTGCACGAAACGCACGTTTCGTTGCAAAAGCGGCGATTTGGTGCACGAAACGCACGTTTCTCGCCAAAACGGGGCAAAGCTAGCGATTAGGTGGGCGAAACGCACGTTTCGTCGCAAAAGCGGCGATTTGGTGCACGAAACGCACGTTTCTCGCCAAAACGAAGCAAAACTACCGATTAGGTGCGCGAAACGCACGTTTCGTTGCAAAAGCGTCGTTTTCGTGCACGAAGCGCACGATTCGTTGCAAAAGCGGCGATTTGGTGCACGAAACGCACGTTTAGCGTCACAACTGTGCAAAAGCAGCGTTTTGGTGCACGAAACGCACGTTTCGTTGCAAAAGCGGCGTTTTGGTGCACGAAACGCACGTTTAATGTCAAAACTGTACAAAAGCAGCGTTTTGGTGCACGAAACGCACGTTTATCGTCAAAACTGTGCAAAAGCAGCGTTTTGGTGCACGAAACGCACGTTTAGCGTCAAAACTGTGCAAAAGCAGCGATTTGGTGCACGAAACGCACGTTTAGCGTCAAAACTGTGCAAAAGCAGCGATTTGGTGCACGAAACGCACGTTTCGTTGCTAAAGCGGCGTTTTGGTGCACGAAACGCACGTTTAGCGTCAAAACTGTGCAAAAGCAGCGATTTGGTGCACGAAACGCACGTTTCGTTGCAAAAGCGGCGTTTTGGTGCACGAAACGCACGTTTAGCGTCAATACTGTGCAAAAGCAGCGATTAGGTGCACGAAACGCACGTTTCGTTGCAAAAGCGGCGTTTTGGTTCACGAAACGCACGTTTAGCGTCAAAACTGTGCAAGAGCAGCGATTTGGTGCACGAAACGCACGTTTCGTTGCTAAAGCGGCGTTTTGGTGCACGAAACGCACGTTTAGCGTCAAAACTATGCAAAAGCAGCGATTTGGTGCACGATACGCACGTTTAGCGTCAAAACTGAGCAAAAGCAGCGATTTGGTGCACGAAACGCACGTTTCGTTGCAAAAGCGGCGTTTTGGTGCACGAAACGCACGTTTAATGTCAAAACTGTACAAAAGCAGCGTTTTGGTGCACGCAACGCACGTTTATCGTCACAACTGTGCAACAGCAGCGTTTTGGTGCACGAAACGCACGTTTCGTTGCAAAAGCGGCGTTTTGGTGCACGAAAATGCACGTTTCGTTGCAAAAGAATCGTTTTTTGCACGAAACGCACGTTTAGAGTCAAAACTGTGCAAAAGCAGCGATTTGGTGCACGAAACGCACGTTTCGTTGCAAAAGCGGCGATATGGTGCAGGAAACGCACGTTTAGCGTCAAAACGGAGTAAAAGCGGCGATTCGGTGCGCGATACGCACGTTTCGTTGCAAAAGCGGCGATTTGGTGCACGAAACACACGTTTCTCGCCAAAACGAAGCAAAACTAGCGATTAGGTGCGCGAAACGCACGTTTCGTTGCAAAAGCGCCGTTTTCGTGCCCGAAGCGCACGATTCTTGCCAGACTGGAGCAAAAGCGGCGATTCGGCGCGCGAAACGCACGTTTGTTGCAAAAGCGGCGATTTGGTGCACGAAACGCGTGTTTCGTTGCAAAAGCGGCGATTTCGTGCGCGAAACGCACGTTTCTTGGCAAAACGGAGCAAAAGCGGCGATTCGGTGCGCGAAACGCGTGTTTCGTTGCAAAAGCGGTGATTTCGTGCGCGAAACGCACGTTTGTTGCAAAAGCGGCGATTTGGTGCACGAAACGCACATTTCGTTGCAATAGCGGCGATTTGGTGCATGAAACGCACGTTTCTTGGCAAAACGGAGCAAAAGCGGCGATTTGGTGCGCGAAACGCGTGTTTCGTTGCAAAAGCGGCGATTTCGTGCGCGAAACGCACGTTTCGTTGCAAAAGCGGCGATTTGGTGCACGAAACACACGTTTCGTTGCAATAGCGGCGATTTGGTGCGTGAAAGGCATGTCTCGATGCAAACTCGGCGATTTTGTGCCCGAAACGCACGTTTCGTTGCAAAAGCGGCGTTTTGGTGCACGAAACGCATGTTTAGCGTCAAAACGGTGCAAAAGCAGAGATTTGGTGCACGAAACGCACGTTTTGTTGCAAAAGCGGCGCTTAGGTGCACGAAACGCACGTTTCTTGTCAAAACGGAGCAAAAGCGGCGATTCGGTCCGCGATACGCACGTTTCGTTGCAAAAGCGGCGGTTTGGTGCACGAAACGCACGTTTCTTGCCA
Source organism: Stelis phaeoptera (assembly GCA_943735885.1). Taxonomy (NCBI): domain Eukaryota; kingdom Metazoa; phylum Arthropoda; class Insecta; order Hymenoptera; family Megachilidae; genus Stelis; species Stelis phaeoptera. The sequence goes on from CALSEM010000097.1 coordinate 404,927, forward strand.
AAACGGAGCAAAAGCGGCGATTTGGTGCACGAAGCGCACGTTTCGTTTCAAAAGCGGCGATATGGTGCAGGAAACGCACGTTTAGCGTCAAAACGGAGTAAAAGCGGCGATTCGGTGCGCGAAAAGCACGTTTCGTTGGAAAAGCGGCGATTTGGACCACGAAACGCACGTTTCTTGCCAAAACGGAGCAAAAGCGGCGATTTGGTGCACGAAGTGCACGTTTCGTTGCAAAAGCGTCGAGTTGGAGCACGAAACGCACGTTTCGTTGCAAAAGCGGCGATTTGGTGCGCGAAAGGGGGGGTGTCCCACTTGGACTCCGACCGATTGGACACGTCCCGATTGGACTGTCCCGATTGGACACGTCCCGATTGGACTCCGTGCCGATTGGACTCGTGTCGTTTGGACTCCGTGCCGATTGGACTCGTGCCGTTTGGACTCCGTGCCGTTTGGACACCGTACCGGTAGGACCCGTGCCGTTTGGACTGCGTGCCGATTGGACTCCGTGCCGGTTGGACTTGTGCCGTTTGGATTCGTTACGTTTGGACGGCGTAAATTTAATAATAATTGCATCTCGAAGTCTACGTATGGTGATATTGTATTATGATACGGTATTGTGGTATGTTTATTTATTATTGGAAATCTATTAAATGTGAACCTGAGCTTAATTTGAATGTGGTTTTTTACGCATTTCTTGCTTGGGGGAACAATAACGTATTTGCAATTAAGAATAATTATTGAGAAAAATTCCGGGCCGTTGTGAGAAAAATAATATGGAAATGGTGTTTGAGTGTGCATTTTATAATACAAACTTAGATAAATGTTTATTTTTTGTGCAAATAACAATCAATAATATAAGTATCTATATTTTGACAGGTATAGGTTATAGAGAGAAATAGCTGGATACCAGTAATTACAAAAGTGAAAAAAAATTAGACCAAATATTGCAGGAGATAATGCACAAGACACAGTAATGTTGCCTTGTAATACGTTTGTGCACACATTAGAACCATAATAGTTCTTAGCAGAATAATTATAATTCTTAGCGTGATATGGTACATCAATAACGCTGTGTTTATAAAGTGGTATTTAATTGTTAACAACAAGAACAGAAGCATATAAGAGAGATTTCTCAATAACAGAGTAAGTAAAATCCACAATGAAAATTAGATTGTGTTTACCATTATTTAATAAGCACTTTAGTGAGCTAAAAGTATAGGTACTAACTTTCTAAATTCCATTGCGTTTTCTGTTTCCATAGTCTTTAATTGATGTAAGCAGCGACAGTCATCCCAATAAGGGAAAGCTACCAGAAGAATCGTACAAATATTATTGGAAATACTATAATGTTTGACAGGTATAGGTTAAAGTGAAGACGTTCAGAAACATAGAAGTAAACGTACAGTTTCCAATGAAATGCAATGACAAAAACCAAAAATATTGAATACAGAGAAGCACATACTTCATCGTTCGATGGATCTGGAAATATGTTTAAGGTAAAAGAAACATTACATATTTTATTTCAAATTATAGTAGTAATTGTAAGATATAAATGTATTAGTATATAACGTTATGTAATTTTTTTCTTTATTTTCAGCATTTGTTCAGATCTTGATGGGAAAATTGCAATTGTTGGACAAACAGCAAACGTATTGAATACAGAGATGCATTTACTTTCTCACAAGATATAACTGGAAACATGTTTAAGGTAAGAAAAATATTAAATGTTTTATTTGAAATTAATGTTGCTAAATACAGTGTATCAATATATAATACTATGATATCATTTTCTTTATATTCTGTCTTTTTTTAAACATTGATGGGATGACTACAATTATAGGACAAACAGCAAAAATATTTAATACAGAGAAGCACATACTTCATCGCTCAATGAATCTGGAAATATGTTTAAGGTAAAAGAAATATTAAATATTTTATTTCAAATTGTAGTTGTAGTTGTAAGATATAAATGTATTAGTATATAACGCTAGGTAATTTTTTTCTTTATGTTCAGCATTTGTTCAGATCTTGTTGGGAAGATTACAATTGTACGACAAACAGCAGAAATATTAAATACAGTGAAGCACTTACTTTCTCGTTCGATGGATCTGGATATATGTTTAAGGTAAAAGAAATATTAAATATTTTATTTCAAATTGTAGTTGTAGTTGTAAGATATAAATGTATTAGTATATAACGCTATGTAATTTTTTTCTTTATTTTCAGCAATTGTTCAGATCTTGTTGGGAAGATTACAATTGTAGGACAAACAGCAAAAATATTAAATACAGAGAAGCACTTACTTTCTCGTTCGATGGATCTGGATATATGTTTAAGGTAAAAGAAATATTGAATATTTTACTTCAAATTGTACTTGCAAAATATAAATGTATCAGTATATAACGCTGATATTTATTTATTCATTTTCAGCATTTGTTCAGATCTTGATGGGAAAATTGCAATTGTTGGACAAACAGCAAACGTATTGAATACAGAGATGCATTTACTTTCTCACAAGATATAACTGGAAACATGTTTAAGGTAAAAAAAATATTAAATGTTTTATTTGAAATTAAAGTTGCTAAATACAGTGTATCAATATATAATACTATGATATCATTTTCTTTATATTCTGTCTTTTTTTAAACATTGATGGGATGACTACAATTATAGGACAAACAGCAAAAATATTTAATACAGAGAAGCACATACTTCATCGCTCGATGAATCTGGAAATATGTTTAAGGTAAGAGAAACATTACATATTTCATTTCAAATTATAGTTGTAATTGTAAGATATAAATGTATTAGTATATAATGCTATGTAATTTTTTTCTTTATTTTCAGCATTTGTTCGGATCTTGTTGGAAAGATTACAATTGTAGGACAAACAGCAAAAATCTTGAATACAGATTAGCACTTACTTTCTCGTTCGATGGATCTGGATATATGTTTAAGGTAAAAGAAATATTAAATATTTTATTTCAAATTGTACTTGTAAAATATAAATGTATCAGTATATAACGCTATCTAAGTTTTTTCTTTATTTTCAGCATTTGTTCAGATCTTGTTGGGAAGATTACAATTGTAGGACAAACAGCAAAAATATTAAATACAGAGAAGCACTTACTTTCTCGTTCGATGGATCTGGATATATGTTTAAGGTAAAAGAAATATTGAATATTTTATTTCAAATTGTACTTGCAAAATATAAATGTATCAGTATATAACGCTGATATTTTTTTATTCATTTTCAGCATTTGTCCAGATCTTGATGGGAAAATTGCAATTGTTGGACAAACAGCAAACGTATTGAATACAGAGATGCATTTACTTTCTCACAAGATATAACTGGAAACATGTTTAAGGTAAGAGAAATATTAAATGTTTTATTTCAAATTAAAGTTGCAAAATACAGTGTATCAATATATAATACTATGATATCATTTTCTTTATATTCTGTCTTTTTCGAAACATTGATGGGATGACTACAGTTATAGGACAAAGAGCAAAAATATTTAATACAGAGAAGCACATACTTCATCGCTCGATGAATCTGGAAATATGTTTAAGGTAAAAGAAATATTAAATATTTTATTTCAAATTGTAGTTGTAGTTGTAAGATATAAATGTATTAGTATATAACGCTAGGTAATTTTTTTCTTTATGTTCAGCATTTGTTCAGATCTTGTTGGGAAGATTACAATTGTACGACAAACAGCACAAATATTAAATACAGAGAAGCACTTACTTTCTCGTTCGATGGATCTGGATACATGTTTAAGGTAAAAGAGATATTAAATATTTTATTTCAAATTGTAGTTGTAGTTGTCAGATATAAATGTATTAGTATATAACGCTATGTAATTTTTTTCTTTATTTTCAGCAATTGTTCAGATCTTGTTGGGAAGATTACAATTGTAGGACAAACAGCAAAAATATTAAATACAGAGAAGCACTTACTTTCTCGTTCGATGGATCTGGATATATGTTTAAGGTAAAAGAAATATTGAATATTTTACTTCAAATTGTACTTGCAAAATATAAATGTATCAGTATATAACGCTGATATTTATTTATTCATTTTCAGCATTTGTTCAGATCTTGATGGGAAAATTGCAATTGTTGGACAAACAGCAAACGTACTGAATACAGAGATGCATTTACTTTCTCAGAAGATATAACTAGAGTCATGTTTAAGGTGAAATGTTAATATTTCAAAGGGTTTGTGTTTGTAAAAGTGAATTATAATAAATATTTAGTCATTTACGGAAATGTATAGTTTATTTAACGCGTTTTATGTTTCTATTTGTTTGGTTTTTAAGTTACAGAAATGAACAATCGCATTTTTTATTAAGATTACACATTTCATTTCTACTTAAAAAATAATGTTGCTATTATTTTCTAAAGATTGAGATACAAGATAATACATAAAAATAAATAAGTTTAATTAAAATGCGAACAAGAGAGTTTATCATTGTCAATAGTTATTAAATATTTGTTAAATTTTCAAATAAAATGAAATAAACCGGCGTTTAAAACTATAAAAAAACTCTGTAAATCTTAATCAATTAGCAATTAAAAGAAACATTAAACCTTATTTTCTTCAATACATCCTTTATTTCAAATTAATGTTGTTGAGTACAATGTATCAATATGTAATAATATAATTTCTTCTTCTTTATCTTCAACATTTATTCAGATACTGATGAGGAAATTACAACAAAGAAATAACGAAATAGAAAAGTTGAATAGACACATTAAAGAAATTAACCAGCGTACAGAGAATAACATACAGAGTTCCCAATGAAATACCATGCCAACAACACTAGCGGACCCTGAAAACAGAGATGCGATTACTTTCTTTCAAGATATATATGCAAATATGTTTAACATAAAAGAAATATTTTCTTCAATACATCCTTTATTTCAAATTGGTGTTGTAGAGTACGATGTGTCAATATATATTAATATGATTTCTCTTTCCTTATTTTCATTATTTATTCAGACATTGTTGAGGAAATTACCACAAAAAAATTATGGTTCACTGTAGTGAAGGAACAATCTAAAGGAGTGAATTATTAAATTAGATAAGTTTGTCTTGCAAATCGTGGACTATAAAAGCTATGTAATGCCAGCATAGTTTAAGTAAATAAATTTATAGAAGAAAATATGACTCTTAAACTGTAATTTCCTATTCTAATTTCCTTAATGTAGAGTTTCATTTATGGTTCATGTCGTCCTCTTCTACTTGCAAATAAATACTTATGTCGAATAGAACTTAATAGATAAGGAAAAAAGTTTTAATAACAGAATACTTACATACTTCACTATTCACTTTCACCTAGTTTATATTATTTGTATCCAGTTTACAAACCTCAAATTCATTTTATCCAACTACACAGTCCAACTGAAATATTCCATTGTTCACACCAATCAAAAAAAGTATTAAAACGTTTAGAAATAATGTCGTTCAAAGAAGACTCGTGGAGAAAAGATGAAAAAGGATGTTCAATTACTATGGATTAGTTTTACACTCAATTTTTTTGCGAAACACCCGAAGCACAAGACGAAATGCAACGCGTTATACAGCTGACGCGATAAAACTGAACAAATGGATAGAAATCAATATGTAATTATATACAACCTTTCCCACGCATTTTCACGATCAACGTTACTTTTTGCCGAAAATCACGAGCTTTTCAACTTATTTGTGACAGAAGGTGCTTATCGTGCAACATAATTTGTTAAATGGCTGACGCGATAAAACCTTAGAAATCGTTGGAAATCTATAATTCCCCATTTTTTCACGCATTTCCATTATCAACATCATTTTTAACTGAGAATCACGAGCACTTTTCAATTCTTTTACAACAGAAGTTGCTTATCGGCCAAAAAAATTTTGTCAATGCCTGACGCGATAAAACTTTAGAAATCGATATTTCCACTATTTCTCCACGCATTTTCGTGAAGGACGTACGTATGTATGTGTATATGTATGTATGTACATCTTTTGCACGAAATCACGAATGCTTTTCAATTTTTGAACGAGGGAAGATGCTTATCATGAAAGGAAACCGCGATTACCAGTAAAAAGAGACGCAGATCATGAAAATGCGTAGAAGAATAGCTGCACTATCGATTTTTTCAGTTTTTACAATTTTAGGGTGTCATCGATTTAACAACGTATCTTCCACGATAAGCACCCTTTCTCGTGTCGACCGAGCCCCTACTAGATATTCTATGACGGTCCCCTTTACCCTCGGTCCCAAACCACGCACTCTCCGTTTTCAGGTATTTTATGTATCCTGACCCTTTTTCCTGCTTTTCCGATCAGATATCCTTAGAAAAAGGCCCCTCGTATCCCATCCTCCAGAAACCTCGATATTTATGTATCCGGGACTGATTCCCACATTTTTTCCAGAAAACCCTCACTGTTCTCCCACCTACCCCTACCACTACTTTCCCTACCACTACTTTCCCTACCAAAAACCCCTTATAAAAGGACGACCCAAAAAGCGTAAGTCAGTCAGTAGAGTCAGTACAGTAAGAAAAGTCAGTATAATCAGAATTTCCGTCGAGACTCCGCAAGTCCGTGCGCGTAGTTAGTAAGATCCAGTGTTTGTCTGTATAATCTTCAAAGTACTAAATAAAGAACATTTCTTAAAACCAACTCATCTTGTGTGACGTTGACGACACTCGTTTGAGAATTGATAAGTATTGCTGATTTCCGGTAAAATGATACGTCAATCATGTGGATGCATGGAAAAATAGCGGAGTTACTGATTTTTATCGATTTTTGCTATTTTATTGCGTCGTTTATTAAACAACATTTTTTCCACGATAACCACCTTTTCTCGTTAATAGATTGAGAAATATTCGCGATTTCCATTAAAAAGTGTGGTCGATCATGGAAATACATAGAGAATTAGTGGAATTATTGATTTTTCCGATTTTTTACAATTTTATTACGTCATCATTAGATTAACTTATTTTCCACGATAGGCACCTCCTCTCGTTAATAAATTTAAAAGTAGTCGCGATTTCCAGTAAAAAGAGTGGTCGATCATGGAAATACATAGAGATTTAGTGGAATTATTGATTTTTTCGATTTTTTACAATTTTATTGCGTCATCTTGAGATTAACTTATTTTCCACGATAAGCACCTTTTCTCGTTAATAAATTTAAAAGTATTCGTGATTTCCAGTAAAAAGAGTGGTCGATCATGGAAATACATGCAGAAATAGCGGAATTATTGATTTTTTCGATCTTTTATGATTCTGCTGCGTCATCTTTAGATGAATTTATTTTCTACGATAAGCACACTTTCCCGATGAAAAATCGAAAAGTATTCGTGATTTCCAGTAAAAAGAGTGGTCGATCATGGAAATACATGCAGAAATAGCGGAATTATTGATGTTTTCGATCTTTTATCATTCTGCTGCGTCATCTTTAGATGAATTTATTTTGTACGATAAGCACACTTTCCCGATGAAAAATCGAAAAGTATTCGTGATTTCCAGTAAAAAGAGTGGTCGATCATGGAAATACATGCAGAAATAGCGGAATTATTGATGTTTTCGATTTTTTACTATTTCGCCGCGTCATCTTTAGATGAATTTATTTTCTACGATAAGCTCACTTTCCTGATGAAAAATCGAAAAGTATTCGTGATTTCCAGTAAAAAGAGTGGTCGATCATGGAAATACATGCAGAAATAACGGAATTATTGATTTTTTCGATCTTTTATGATTCTGCTGCGTCATCTTTAGATGAATTTATTTTCTACGATAAGCACACTTTCCCGATGAAAAATCGAAAAGTATTCGTGATTTCCAGTAAAAAGAGTGGTCGATCATGGAAATACATGCAGAAATAGCGGAATTATTGATGTTTTCGATCTTTTAATATTCTGCTGCGTCATCTTTAGATGAATTTATTTTCTACGATAAGCTCACTTTCCTGATGAAAAATCGAAAAGTATTCGTGATTTCCAGTAAAAAGAGTGGTCGATCATGGAAATACATGCAGAAATAGCGGAATTATTGATTTTTTCGATCTTTTAATATTCTGCTGCGTCATCTTTAGATGAATTTATTTTCTACGATAAGCACACTTTCCCGATGAAAAATCGAAAAGTATTCGTGATTTCCAGTAAAAAGAGTGGTCGATCATGGAAATACATGCAGAAATAGCGGAATTATTGATTTTTTCGATCTTTTAATATTCTGCTGCGTCATCTTTAGATGAATTTATTTTCTACGATAAGCTCACTTTCCTGATGAAAAATCGAAAAGTATTCGTGATTTCCAGTAAAAAGAGTGGTCGATCATGGAAATACATGCAGAAATAACGGAATTATTGATTTTTTCGATCTTTTATGATTCTGCTGCGTCATCTTTAGATGAATTTATTTTCTACGATAAGCACACTTTCCCGATGAAAAATCGAAAAGTATTCGTGATTTCCAGTAAAAAGAGTGGTCGATCATGGAAATACATGCAGAAATAGCGGAATTATTGATGTTTTCGATTTTTTACTATTTCGCCGCGTCATCTTTAGATGAATTTATTTTCCAGGATAAGCACTCCTTCGCGATCAAAAATCGAAAAGTATTCGTGGTTTCCAGTAAAAAGAGTGGTCGATTATTGAAATACATGCAGAAATAGCGGAATTATTGATGTTTTCGATCTTTTATCATTCTGCTGCGTCATCTTTTGATGAATTTATTTTCTACGATAAGCACACTTTCCTGATGAAAAATCGAAAAGTATTCGTGATTTCCAGTAAAAAGAGTGGTCGATCATGGAAATACATGCAGAAATAGCGGAATTATTGATGTTTTCGATTTTTTACTATTTCGCCGCGTCATCTTTAGATGAATTTATTTTCCAGGATAAGCACTCCTTCGCGATCAAAAATCGAAAAGTATTCGTGGTTTCCAGTAAAAAGAGTGGTCGATTATTGAAATACATGCAGAAATAGCGGAATTATTGATGTTTTCGATCTTTTATCATTCTGCTGCGTCATCTTTAGATGAATTTATTTTCTACGATAAGCACACTTTCCTGATGAAAAATCGAAAGGTATTCGTGATTTCCAGTAAAAAGAGTGGTCGATCATGGAAATACATGCAGAAATAGCGGAATTATTGATGTTTTCGATCTTTTAATATTCTGCTGCGTCATCTTTAGATGAATTTATTTTGTACGATAAGCTCACTTTCCTGATGAAAAATCGAAAAGTATTCGTGATTTCCAGTAAAAAGAGTGGTCGATCATGGAAATACATGCAGAAATAGCGGAATTATTGATGTTTTCGATCTTTTAATATTCTGCTGCGTCATCTTTAGATGAATTTATTTTCTACGATAAGCTCACTTTCCTGATGAAAAATCGAAAAGTATTCGTGATTTCCAGTAAAAAGAGTGGTCGATCATGGAAATACATGCAGAAATAACGGAATTATTGATTTTTTCGATCTTTTATGATTCTGCTGCGTCATCTTTAGATGAATTTATTTTCTACGATAAGCACACTTTCCTGATGAAAAATCGAAAAGTATTCGTGATTTCCAGTAAAAAAAGTGGTCGATCATGGAAATACATGCAGAAATAGCGGAATTATTGATGTTTTCGATTTTTTACTATTTCGCCGCGTCATCTTTAGATGAATTTATTTTCCACGATAAGCACCTTCTCTCGTTAATAAATTGAAAAGTATTCGCGATTTGCAGTAAAAAGAGTGGTCGATCATGGAAATACATAGAGAATTAGTAGAATTATTGATTTTTTCGATTTTTTACAATTTTATTGCGTCATCTTGAGATTAACTTATTTTCCACGATAAGCACCTTCTCTCGTTAATAAATTGAAAAGTATTCGCGATTTCCAGTAAAAAGAGTGGTCGATCATGGAAATACATAGAGAATTAGTGGAATTATTGATTTTTTCGATTTTTTACAATTTTATTGCCTCATCTTTAGATTAACTTATTTTCCACGATAAGCACCTTCTCTCGTTAATAAATTTAAAAGTATTCGCGATTTCCAGTAAAAAGAGTGGTCGATCATGGAAATACATAGAGAATTAGTGGAATTATTGATTTTTTCGATTTTTTACAATTTTATTGCGTCTTCTTGAGATTAACTTATTTTCCACGATAAGCACCTTCTCTCGTTAATAAATTTAAAAGTATTCGCGATATCCAGTAAAAAGAGTGGTCGATCATGGAAATACATAGAGAATTAGTGGAATTATTGATTTTTTCGATTTTTTACAATTTTATTGCGTCATCTTTAGATTAACTTATTTTCCACGATAAGCACCTTCTTTTGTTAATAAATTGAAAAGTATTCGCGATTTCCAGTAAAAAGAGTGGTCGATCATGGAATGATCGAAAAAGATATGTACGTGACACCCTAAAATTGTAAAAACTGAAAAAATCGATAGTGCAGCTATTCTTCTACGCATTTTCATGATCTGCGTCTCTTTTTACTGGTAATCGCGGTTTCCTTTCATGATAAGCATCTTCCCTCGTTCAAAAATTGAAAAGCATTCGTGATTTCGTGCAAAAGATGTACATACATACATATACACATACATACGTACGTCCTTCACGAAAATGCGTGGAGAAATAGTGGAAATATCGATTTCTAAAGTTTTATCGCGTCAGCCAGTGAAAGAATTTTTTTGGCCGATAAGCAACTTCTGTTGTAAAAGAATTGAAAAGTGCTCGTGATTCTCAGTTAAAAATGATGTTGATAATGGAAATGCGTGGAAAAATGGGGAATTATAGATTTCCATCGATTTCTAAGGTTTTATCGCGTCAGCCATTTAACAAATTACGTTGCACGATAAGCACCTTCTGTCACAGTTGGAGAATAAGTTGAAAAGCTCGTGATTTTCGGCAAAAAGTAACGTTGATCGTGAAAATGCGTGGGAAAGGTTGTATATAATTACATATTGATTTCTATCCATTTGTTCAGTATTATCGCGTCAGCTGTATAACGCGTTGCATTTCGTCTTGTGCTTCGGGTGTTTCGCAAAAAAATTGAGTGTAAAACTAATCCATAGTAATTGAACATCCTTTTTCATCTTTTCTCCACGAGTCTTCTTTGAACGACATTATTTCTAAACGTTTTAATACTTTTTCTGATTGGTGTGAACAATGGAATATTTCAGTTGGACTGTGTAGTTGGATAAAATGAATTTGAGGTTTGTAAACAGGATACAAATAATATAAACTAGGTGAAAGTGAATAGTGAAGTATGTAAGTATTCTGTTATTAAAACTTTTTTCCTTATCTATGAAGTTCTATTCGACATAAGTATTTATTTGCAAGTAGAAGAGGACGACATGAACCATAAATTAAACTCTACATTAAGGAAATTAGAATAGGAAATTACAGTTTAAGAGTCATATTTTCTTCTATAAATTTATTTACTTAAACTATGCTGGCATTACATAGCTTTTATAGTCCACGATTTGCAAGACAAACTTATCTAATTTAATAATTCAATCCTTTAGATTGTTCCTTCACTACAGTGAACCATAATTTTTTTGTGGTAATTTCCTCAACAATGTCTGAATAAATGCTGAAAATAAGGAAAGAGAAATCATATTAATATATATTGACACATCGTACTCTACAACACCAATTTGAAATAAAGGATGTATTGAAGAAAATATTTCTTTTATGTTAAACATATTTGCATATATATCTTGAAAGAAAGTAATCGCATCTCTGTTTTCAGGGTCCGCTAGTGTTGTTTGGCATGGTATTTCATTGGGAACTGTGTATGTTATTCTCTGTACGCTGGTTAATTTCTTTAATGTGTCTATTCAACTTTTCTATTTCGTTATTTCTTTGTTGTAATTTCCTCATCAGTATCTGAATAAATGTTGAAGATAAAGAAGAAGAAATTATATTATTACATATTGATACATTGTACTCAACAACATTAATTTGAAATAAAGGATGTATTGAAGAAAATAAGGTTTAATGTTTCTTTTAATTGCTAATTGATTAAGATTTACAGAGTTTTTTTATAGTTTTAAACGCCGGTTTATTTCATTTTATTTGAGAATTTAACAAATATTTAATAACTATTGACAATGATAAACTCTCTTGTTCGCATTTTAATTAAACTTATTTATTTTTATGTATTATCTTGTATCTCAATCTTTAGAAAATAATAGCAACATTATTTTTTAAGTAGAAATGAAATGTGTAATCTTAATAAAAAATGCGATTTTTCATTTCTGTAACTTAAAAACTAAATAAATAGAAACATAAAACGCGTTAAATAAACTATGCATTTCCGTAAATGACTAAATATTTATTGTAATTCACTTTTACAAACACAAACACTTTGAAATATTAACATTTCACCTTAAACATGCCTCCAGTTATATCTTGTGAGAAAGTAAATGCATCTCTGTATTCAATACGTTTGCTGTTTGTCCAACATTTGCAATTTTCCCATCAAGATCTGAACAAATGCTGAAAATGAAGAAAAAAATTACGTAGTGTTATACACTGATACATTTATATCTTACAACTACAACTATAATTTGATATAAAATATGTAATGTTTCTTTTACCTTAAACATATTTCCAGATTCATCAAGCGATGAAGTATGTGATTCCCTGTATTAAATATTTTTGCTGTTTGTCCTACAATTGTAATCTTTCCAACAAGATCTGAAATGCTGAAAATAAAGAAAAAAATTACATAGCCTTATATACTAATACATTTATAACTTACAATTACAACTATAATTTGAAATAAAATATGTAATGTTTCTTTTACCTTAAACATATTTCCAGATTCATCGAGCGATGAAGTATGTGCTTCTCTGTATTAAATATTTTTGCTGTTTGTCCTATAATTGTAGTCATCCCATCAATGTTTCAAAAAGACAGAATATAAAGAAAATGATATCATAGTATTATATATTGATACACTGTATTTTGCAACTTTAATTTGAAATATAACATTTAATATTTTTCTTACCTTAAACATGTTTCCAGTTATATCTTGTGAGAAAGTAAATGCATCTCTGTATGCAATACGTTTGCTGTTTGTCCAACAATTGCAATTTGCCCATCAAGATCTGAACAAATGCTGAAAATGAATAAAAAAATATCAGCGTTATATACTGATACATTTATATTTTACAAGTACAATTTGAAATAAAATATTTAATATTTCTTTTACCTTAAACATATATCCAGATCCACCGAACGAGAAAGTAAGTGCTTCTCTGTATTTAATATTTTTGCTCTTTGTCCTATAACTGTAGTCATCCCATCAATGTTTCGGAAAAGACAGAATATAAAGAAAATGATATCATAGTATTATATATTGTCACACTATATTTGGCAACTTTAATTTGAAATAAAACATTTAATATTTCTCTTACCTTAAACATGTTTCCAGTTATATCTTGTGAGAAAGTAAATGCATCTCTCTAGTCAATAGTTTTGCTGTTTGTCATTGCATTTCATTGGAAACTGTACGTTAGCTTGCACGTTTCCCAACGTCTACACTTTAACCTATACTTGTTAAACATTATAGTATTTCCAATAATACTTGCACAATTCTTCTGGTAGTATTTTAGCTTTTACCCTATTAGAATGACTGTCACTGCTTACATCAATCAAAGACTGTGGAAACAGAAAACCCAGTAGAATTTACAACGTTAGTGCTTATACTTTTAGCTTACAAAACTACTTATTGAATAATGGTAAACACAATCTAATTTTCATTGTGGATTTTACTTACTCTGTTATTGAGAAATCTCTCTTATATGCTTCTGTTCTTGTTGTTAACAATTAAATACCACTTTATAAAGACAGCGTTATTGATGTACCATATCACGCTAAGAATTATAATTATTCTGCTAAGAACTATTATGGTTCTAATGTGTGCACAAACGTATTACAAGGCAACATTACTGTGTCTTGTGCATTATCTCCTGCAATATTTGGTCTAATTTTTTTTCACTTTTGTAATTACTGGTATCCAGCTATTTCTCTCTATAACCTATACCTGTCAAAATATAGATACTTATATTATTGATTGTTATTTGCACAAAAAATAAACATTTATCTAAGTTTGTATTATAAAATGCACACTCAAACACCATTTCCATATTATTTTTCTCACAACGGCCCGGAATTTTTCTCAATAATTATTCTTAATTGCAAATACGTTATTGTTCCCCCAAGCAAGAAATGCGTAAAAAACCACATTCAAATTAAGTTCAGGTTCACATTTAATAGATTTCCAATAATAAATAAACATACCACAATACCGTATCATAATACAATATCACCATACGTAGACTTCGAGATGCAATTATTATTAAATTTACGCCGTCCAAACGTAACGAATCCAAACGGCACGAGTCCAACCGGCACGGAGTCCAATCGGCACGCAGTCCAAACGGCACGGGTCCTACCGGTACGGTGTCCAAACGGCACGGAGTCCAAACGGCACGAGTCCAATTGGCACGGAGTCCAAACGGCACTAGTCCAATTGGCACGGAGTCCAATCGGGACGTGTCCAATCGGGACAGTCCAATCGGGACGTGTCCAATCGGTCGGAGTCCAATCGGGCATCACTCCGCGAAAGGCACGTTTCGATTTCAAAAGGGGCGATGTGGTGCACGAAACGCACGTTTCGTTGCCAAAGCGGCGATTTGGTGAACGAAACGCAGGTTTCGTTGCAAAAGCTGCGATTTGGTGCATGAAATTCACGTTTCTTGTCAAAACGGAGCAAAAGCGGCGATTTGGTGCACGAAACGCACGTTTCTCGCCAAAACGAAGCAAAACTAGCGATTAGGTGCGCGAAACGCACGTTTCGTTGCAAAAGCGTCGTTTTCGTGCTCGAAGCGCACGATTCGTAGCAAAAGCAGCGATTTGGTGCACGAAACGCAGGTTTCGTTGCAAAAGCGGCGATTTCGTGCGCGAAACGCACGTTTGTTGCAAAAGTGGCGATTTGGTGCACGAAACGCACGTTTCGTTGCAATAGCGGCGATTTGGTGCGCGAAAGGCACGTTTGTTGCAAAAGTGGCGATTTGGCGCACGAAACGCACGCTTCTTGCCAGACTGGAGCAAAAGCGGCGATTTGGAGCGCGAAACGCACGTTTCGCGGCAAAAGCGGCGATTTGGTGCACGAAGCGCACGTTTCTTGCCAAAACGGAGCAAAAGCGGCGATTAGGTGCGCGAATCGTACGTTTCGTTGCAAAAGCGGCGATTTGGTGCACGAAACGCACGTTTCGTTGCAAAAGCGGCGATTTGTTGCACGAAACGCACGTTTCGTTGCAATAGCGGCGATTTGTTGCGCGAAAGGCACGTTTCGATGCAAAAGCGGCGATTTGGTGCACGAAACGCACGTTTCTTGCCAAAACGGAGCAAAAGCGGCGATTTGGTGCGCGAAACGAACGTTTAGTTGCAAAAGCGGCGATTTGGTGCACGAAACGCACGCTTAGCGTCAAAACGGAGCAAAAGCAGCGAAACGCACGTTTTGTTGCAAAAGCGTCGTTTTCGTGCACGAAGCGCACGATTCGTTGCAAAAGCGGCGATTTGGTGCACGAAATTCAGGTTTCGTTGCAAAAGCTGCGATTTGGTGCATGAAATTCGCGTTTCTTGTCAAAACGGAGCAAGAGCGGCGATTCGGTCCGCGATACGCACGTTTCGTTGCAAAAGCGGCGGTTTGGTGCACGAAACCCACGTTTCTCGCCAAAACGGAGCAAAAGCGACGATTTGGTGCACGAAGCGCACGTTTCGTTGCAAAAGCGTCGTGTTGGAGCACAAAACGCACGTTTCGTTGCAAAAGCGGCGATTTGGTGCGCGAAACGCGTGTTTCGTTGCAAAAGCGGCGATTTCATGCGCGAAACGCACGTTTCGTAGCAAAAGCGGCGATTTGGTGCACGAAACGCACGTTTCGTTGCAATAGCGGCGATTTGGTGCGCGAAAGGCACGTTTCGATGCAAACTGGGCGATCTTGTGCACGAAACGCACGTTTCGTTGCAAAAGCGGCGAATTGTTTCGCGAAACGCACGTTTCGTTGCAAAAGCGGCGATTTGGTGCACGAAGCGCACGTTTCGTTGCAAAAGCGGCGATTTGGTGCACGAAACGCACGTTTCTTGCCAAACCGGAGCAAAAGCAGCGTGTTGGTGCACGAAACGCACGTTTCGTTGCAAAAGCGGCGTTTTGGTGCACGAAACGCACGTTTAACGTCAAACCTGTGCAAAAGCATCGTTTTGGTGCACGAAACGCACGTTTAGCCTCAAAACTGCGCAAAAGCAGCGTTTTGTTGCACGAAACGCCGGTTTCGTTGCAAAAGCGGCGTTTTGGTGCAGGAAACGAACGTTTAGCGTCAAAACTGTGCAAAAGCAGCGTTTTGGTGCACGAAACGCACGTTTAGCGTCACAACTGTGCAAAAGCAGCGTTTTGGTGCACGAAACGCACGTTTCGTTGCAAAAGCGGCGTTTTGGTGCACGAAACGCACGTTTAGCGTCAAAACTGTACAAAACCAGCGTTTTGGTGCACGAAACGCACGTTTATCGTCACAACTGTGCAAAAGCAGCGTTTTGGTGCACGAAACGCACGTTTCGTTGCTAAAGCGGCGTTTTGGTGCACGAAATGCACGTTTAGCGTCAAAACTATGCAAAAGCAGCGATTTGGTGCACGATACGCACGTTTCGTTGCAAAAGCAGCGATTTGGTGCACGAAACACACGTTTCGTTGCAAAAGCAGCGATTTGGTGCACGAAACGCACGTTTAATGTCAAAACTGTACAAAAGCAGCGTTTTGGTGCACGCAACGCACGTTTATCGTCACAACTGTGCAACAGCAGCGTTTTGGTGCACGAAACGCACGTTTCGTTGCAAAAGCGGCGTTTTGGTGCACGAAAATGCACGTTTCGTTGCAAAAGAATCGTTTTTTGCACGAAACGCACGTTTAGAGTCAAAACTGTGCAAAAGCAGCGATTTGGTGCACGAAACGCACGTTTCGTTGCTAAAGCGGCGTTTTGGTGCACGAAACGCACGTTTCGTTGCTAAAGCGGCGTTTTGGTGCACGAAACGCACGTTTAGCGTCAAAACTGTGCAAAAGCAGCGATTTGGTGCACGAAACGCACGTTTCGTTGCAAAAGCGGCGATTTGGTGCACGAAACGCACGTTTCTCGCCAAAACGGGGCAAAGCTAGCGATTAGGTGGGCGAAACGCACGTTTCGTCGCAAAAGCGGCGATTTGGTGCACGAAACGCACGTTTCTCGCCAAAACGAAGCAAAACTACCGATTAGGTGCGCGAAACGCACGTTTCGTTGCAAAAGCGTCGTTTTCGTGCACGAAGCGCACGATTCGTTGCAAAAGCGGCGATTTGGTGCACGAAACGCACGTTTAGCGTCACAACTGTGCAAAAGCAGCGTTTTGGTGCACGAAACGCACGTTTCGTTGCAAAAGCGGCGTTTTGGTGCACGAAACGCACGTTTAATGTCAAAACTGTACAAAAGCAGCGTTTTGGTGCACGAAACGCACGTTTATCGTCAAAACTGTGCAAAAGCAGCGTTTTGGTGCACGAAACGCACGTTTAGCGTCAAAACTGTGCAAAAGCAGCGATTTGGTGCACGAAACGCACGTTTAGCGTCAAAACTGTGCAAAAGCAGCGATTTGGTGCACGAAACGCACGTTTCGTTGCTAAAGCGGCGTTTTGGTGCACGAAACGCACGTTTAGCGTCAAAACTGTGCAAAAGCAGCGATTTGGTGCACGAAACGCACGTTTCGTTGCAAAAGCGGCGTTTTGGTGCACGAAACGCACGTTTAGCGTCAATACTGTGCAAAAGCAGCGATTAGGTGCACGAAACGCACGTTTCGTTGCAAAAGCGGCGTTTTGGTTCACGAAACGCACGTTTAGCGTCAAAACTGTGCAAGAGCAGCGATTTGGTGCACGAAACGCACGTTTCGTTGCTAAAGCGGCGTTTTGGTGCACGAAACGCACGTTTAGCGTCAAAACTATGCAAAAGCAGCGATTTGGTGCACGATACGCACGTTTCGTTGCAAAAGCAGCGATTTGGTGCACGAAACACACGTTTCGTTGCAAAAGCAGCGATTTGGTGCACGAAACGCACGTTTCGTTGCAAAAGCGGCGTTTTGGTTCACGAAACACACGTTTAGCGTCAAAACTGTGCAAAAGCAGCGTTTTGGTGCATGAAACGCACGTTTAGCGTCAAAACTGAGCAGAAGCAGCGATTTGGTGCACGAAACGCACGTTTCGTTGCAAAAGCGGCGTTTTGGTGCACGAAACGTACGTTTAATGTCAAAACTGTACAAAAGCAGCGTTTTGGTGCACGCAACGCACGTTTATCGTCACAACTGTGCAACAGCAGCGTTTTGGTGCACGAAACGCACGTTTCGTTGCAAAAGCGGCGTTTTGGTGCACGAAAATGCACGTTTCGTTGCAAAAGAATCGTTTTTTGCACGAAACGCACGTTTAGAGTCAAAACTGTGCAAAAGCAGCGATTTGGTGCACGAAACGCACGTTTCGCTGCAAAAGCGGCGTTTTGGTGCACGAAACGCACGTTTAACGTCAAACCTGTGCAAAAGCATCGTTTTGGTGCACGAAACGCACGTTTAGCCTCAAAACTGCGCAAAAGCAGCGTTTTGTTGCACGAAACGCCGGTTTCGTTGCAAAAGCGGCGTTTTGGTGCAGGAAACGAACGTTTAGCGTCAAAACTGTGCAAAAGCAGCGTTTTGGTGCACGAAACGCACGTTTAGCGTCACAACTGTGCAAAAGCAGCGTTTTGGTGCACGAAACGCACGTTTCGTTGCAAAAGCGGCGTTTTGGTGCACGAAACGCACGTTTAACGTCAAACCTGTGCAAAAGCATCGTTTTGGTGCACGAAACGCACGTTTAGCCTCAAAACTGCGCAAAAGCAGCGTTTTGTTGCACGAAACGCCGGTTTCGTTGCAAAAGCGGCGTTTTGGTGCAGGAAACGAACGTTTAGCGTCAAAACTGTGCAAAAGCAGCGTTTTGGTGCACGAAACGCACGTTTAGCGTCACAACTGTGCAAAAGCAGCGTTTTGGTGCACGAAACGCACGTTTCGTTGCAAAAGCGGCGTTTTGGTGCACGAAACGCACGTTTAGCGTCAAAACTGTACAAAACCAGCGTTTTGGTGCACGAAACGCACGTTTATCGTCACAACTGTGCAAAAGCAGCGTTTTGGTGCACGAAACGCACGTTTCGTTGCTAAAGCGGCGTTTTGGTGCACGAAATGCACGTTTAGCGTCAAAACTATGCAAAAGCAGCGATTTGGTGCACGATACGCACGTTTCGTTGCAAAAGCAGCGATTTGGTGCACGAAACACACGTTTCGTTGCAAAAGCAGCGATTTGGTGCACGAAACGCACGTTTAATGTCAAAACTGTACAAAAGCAGCGTTTTGGTGCACGCAACGCACGTTTATCGTCACAACTGTGCAACAGCAGCGTTTTGGTGCACGAAACGCACGTTTCGTTGCAAAAGCGGCGTTTTGGTGCACGAAAATGCACGTTTCGTTGCAAAAGAATCGTTTTTTGCACGAAACGCACGTTTAGAGTCAAAACTGTGCAAAAGCAGCGATTTGGTGCACGAAACGCACGTTTCGTTGCTAAAGCGGCGTTTTGGTGCACGAAACGCACGTTTCGTTGCTAAAGCGGCGTTTTGGTGCACGAAACGCACGTTTAGCGTCAAAACTGTGCAAAAGCAGCGATTTGGTGCACGAAACGCACGTTTCGTTGCAAAAGCGGCGATTTGGTGCACGAAACGCACGTTTCTCGCCAAAACGGGGCAAAGCTAGCGATTAGGTGGGCGAAACGCACGTTTCGTCGCAAAAGCGGCGATTTGGTGCACGAAACGCACGTTTCTCGCCAAAACGAAGCAAAACTACCGATTAGGTGCGCGAAACGCACGTTTCGTTGCAAAAGCGTCGTTTTCGTGCACGAAGCGCACGATTCGTTGCAAAAGCGGCGATTTGGTGCACGAAACGCACGTTTAGCGTCACAACTGTGCAAAAGCAGCGTTTTGGTGCACGAAACGCACGTTTCGTTGCAAAAGCGGCGTTTTGGTGCACGAAACGCACGTTTAATGTCAAAACTGTACAAAAGCAGCGTTTTGGTGCACGAAACGCACGTTTATCGTCAAAACTGTGCAAAAGCAGCGTTTTGGTGCACGAAACGCACGTTTAGCGTCAAAACTGTGCAAAAGCAGCGATTTGGTGCACGAAACGCACGTTTAGCGTCAAAACTGTGCAAAAGCAGCGATTTGGTGCACGAAACGCACGTTTCGTTGCTAAAGCGGCGTTTTGGTGCACGAAACGCACGTTTAGCGTCAAAACTGTGCAAAAGCAGCGATTTGGTGCACGAAACGCACGTTTCGTTGCAAAAGCGGCGTTTTGGTGCACGAAACGCACGTTTAGCGTCAATACTGTGCAAAAGCAGCGATTAGGTGCACGAAACGCACGTTTCGTTGCAAAAGCGGCGTTTTGGTTCACGAAACGCACGTTTAGCGTCAAAACTGTGCAAGAGCAGCGATTTGGTGCACGAAACGCACGTTTCGTTGCTAAAGCGGCGTTTTGGTGCACGAAACGCACGTTTAGCGTCAAAACTATGCAAAAGCAGCGATTTGGTGCACGATACGCACGTTTCGTTGCAAAAGCAGCGATTTGGTGCACGAAACACACGTTTCGTTGCAAAAGCAGCGATTTGGTGCACGAAACGCACGTTTCGTTGCAAAAGCGGCGTTTTGGTTCACGAAACACACGTTTAGCGTCAAAACTGTGCAAAAGCAGCGTTTTGGTGCATGAAACGCACGTTTAGCGTCAAAACTGAGCAGAAGCAGCGATTTGGTGCACGAAACGCACGTTTCGTTGCAAAAGCGGCGTTTTGGTGCACGAAACGTACGTTTAATGTCAAAACTGTACAAAAGCAGCGTTTTGGTGCACGCAACGCACGTTTATCGTCACAACTGTGCAACAGCAGCGTTTTGGTGCACGAAACGCACGTTTCGTTGCAAAAGCGGCGTTTTGGTGCACGAAAATGCACGTTTCGTTGCAAAAGAATCGTTTTTTGCACGAAACGCACGTTTAGAGTCAAAACTGTGCAAAAGCAGCGATTTGGTGCACGAAACGCACGTTTCGCTGCAAAAGCGGCGTTTTGGTGCACGAAACGCACGTTTAACGTCAAACCTGTGCAAAAGCATCGTTTTGGTGCACGAAACGCACGTTTAGCCTCAAAACTGCGCAAAAGCAGCGTTTTGTTGCACGAAACGCCGGTTTCGTTGCAAAAGCGGCGTTTTGGTGCAGGAAACGAACGTTTAGCGTCAAAACTGTGCAAAAGCAGCGTTTTGGTGCACGAAACGCACGTTTAGCGTCACAACTGTGCAAAAGCAGCGTTTTGGTGCACGAAACGCACGTTTCGTTGCAAAAGCGGCGTTTTGGTGCACGAAACGCACGTTTAGCGTCAAAACTGTACAAAACCAGCGTTTTGGTGCACGAAACGCACGTTTATCGTCACAACTGTGCAAAAGCAGCGTTTTGGTGCACGAAACGCACGTTTCGTTGCTAAAGCGGCGTTTTGGTGCACGAAACGCACGTTTAGCGTCAAAACTATGCAAAAGCAGCGATTTGGTGCACGATACGCACGTTTCGTTGCAAAAGCAGCGATTTGGTGCACGAAACACACGTTTCGTTGCAAAAGCAGCGATTTGGTGCACGAAACGCACGTTTCGTTGCAAAAGCGGCGTTTTGGTTCACGAAACACACGTTTAGCGTCAAAACTGTGCAAAAGCAGCGTTTTGGTGCACGAAACGCACGTTTAGCGTCAAAACTGAGCAAAAGCAGCGATTTGGTGCACGAAACGCACGTTTCGTTGCAAAAGCGGCGTTTTGGTGCACGAAACGCACGTTTAATGTCAAAACTGTACAAAAGCAGCGTTTTGGTGCACGCAACGCACGTTTATCGTCACAACTGTGCAACAGCAGCGTTTTGGTGCACGAAACGCACGTTTCGTTGCAAAAGCGGCGTTTTGGTGCACGAAAATGCACGTTTCGTTGCAAAAGAATCGTTTTTTGCACGAAACGCACGTTTAGAGTCAAAACTGTGCAAAAGCAGCGATTTGGTGCACGAAACGCACGTTTCGTTGCTAAAGCGGCGTTTTGGTGCACGAAACGCACGTTTCGTTGCTAAAGCGGCGTTTTGGTGCACGAAACGCACGTTTCGTTGCTAAAGCGGCGTTTTGGTGCACGAAACGCACGTTTCGTTGCTAAAGCAGCGTTTTGGTGCACGAAACGCACGTTTAGCGTCAAAACTGTGCAAAAGCAGCGATTTGGTGCGCGAAACGCACGTTTCGTTGCAAAAGCGGCGATTTGGTGCACGAAACGCACGATTCTCGCCAAAACGGAGCAAAGCTAGCGATTAGGTGGGCGAAACGCACGTTTCGTCGCAAAAGCGGCGATTTGGTGCACGAAACGCACGTTTCTCGCCAAAACGAAGCAAAACTACCGATTAGGTGCGCGAAACGCACGTTTCGTTGCAAAAGCGTCGTTTTCGTGCACGAAGCGCACGATTCGTTGCAAAAGCGGCGATTTGGTGCACGAAACGCACGTTTAGCGTCACAACTGTGCAAAAGCAGCGTTTTGGTGCACGAAACGCACGTTTCGTTGCAAAAGCGGCGTTTTGGTGCACGAAACGCACGTTTAATGTCAAAACTGTACAAAAGCAGCGTTTTGGTGCACGAAACGCACGTTTATCGTCAAAACTGTGCAAAAGCAGCGTTTTGGTGCACGAAACGCACGTTTAGCGTCAAAACTGTGCAAAAGCAGCGATTTGGTGCACGAAACGCACGTTTAGCGTCAAAACTGTGCAAAAGCAGCGATTTGGTGCACGAAACGCACGTTTCGTTGCTAAAGCGGCGTTTTGGTGCACGAAACGCACGTTTAGCGTCAAAACTGTGCAAAAGCAGCGATTTGGTGCACGAAACGCACGTTTCGTTGCAAAAGCGGCGTTTTGGTGCACGAAACGCACGTTTAGCGTCAATACTGTGCAAAAGCAGCGATTAGGTGCACGAAACGCACGTTTCGTTGCAAAAGCGGCGTTTTGGTGCACGAAACGCACGTTTAGCGTCAAAACTATGCAAAAGCAGCGATTTGGTGCACGAAACGCACGTTTCGTTGCAAAAGCGGCGTTTTGGTGCACGAAAATGCACGTTTCGTTGCAAAAGAATCGTTTTTTGCACGAAACGCACGTTTAGAGTCAAAACTGTGCAAAAGCAGCGATTTGGTGCACGAAACGCACGTTTCGTTGCTAAAGCGGCGTTTTGGTGCACGAAACGCACGTTTAGCGTCAAAACTGTGCAAAAGCAGCGATTTGGTGCACGAAACGCACGTTTCGTTGCAAAAGCGGCGATTTGGTGCACGAAACGCACGTTTCTCGCCAAAACGGAGCAAAGCTAGCGATTAGGTGGGCGAAACGCACGTTTCGTCGCAAAAGCGGCGATTTGGTGCACGAAACGCACGTTTCTCGCCAAAACGAAGCAAAACTACCGATTAGGTGCGCGAAACGCACGTTTCGTTGCAAAAGCGTCGTTTTCGTGCACGAAGCGCACGTTTAGCGTCAAAACTGTGCAAAAGCAGCGATTTGGTGCACGAAACGCACGTTTCGTTGCTAAAGCGGCGTTTTGGTGCACGAAACGCACGTTTAGCGTAAAAACTGTGCAAAAGCAGCGATTTGGTGCACGAAACGCACGTTTCGTTGCAAAAGCGGCGTTTTGGTGCACGAAACGCACGTTTAGCGTCAATACTGTGCAAAAGCAGCGATTAGGTGCACGAAACGCACGTTTCGTTGCAAAAGCGGCGTTTTGGTTCACGAAACGCACGTTTAGCGTCAAAACTGTGCAAAAGCAGCGATTTGGTGCACGAAACGCACGTTTCGTTGCTAAAGCGGCGTTTTGGTGCACGAAACGCACGTTTAGCGTCAAAACTATGCAAAAGCAGCGATTTGGTGCACGATACGCACGTTTAGCGTCAAAACTGAGCAAAAGCAGCGATTTGGTGCACGAAACGCACGTTTCGTTGCAAAAGCGGCGTTTTGGTGCACGAAACGCACGTTTAATGTCAAAACTGTACAAAAGCAGCGTTTTGGTGCACGCAACGCACGTTTATCGTCACAAATGTGCAACAGCAGCGTTTTGGTGCACGAAACGCACGTTTCGTTGCAAAAGCGGCGTTTTGGTGCACGAAAATGCACGTTTCGTTGCAAAAGAATCGTTTTTTGCACGAAACGCACGTTTAGAGTCAAAACTGTGCAAAAGCAGCGATTTGGTGCACGAAACGCACGTTTCGTTGCAAAAGCGGCGTTTTGGTGCACGAAACGCACGTTTAGCGTCAATACTGTGCAAAAGCAGCGATTAGGTGCACGAAACGCACGTTTCGTTGCAAAAGCGGCGTTTTGGTTCACGAAACGCACGTTTAGCGTCAAAACTGTGCAAAAGCAGCGATTTGGTGCACGAAACGCACGTTTCGTTGCTAAAGCGGCGTTTTGGTGCACGAAACGCACGTTTAGCGTCAAAACTATGCAAAAGCAGCGATTTGGTGCACGATACGCACGTTTAGCGTCAAAACTGAGCAAAAGCAGCGATTTGGTGCACGAAACGCACGTTTCGTTGCAAAAGCGGCGTTTTGGTGCACGAAACGCACGTTTAATGTCAAAACTGTACAAAAGCAGCGTTTTGGTGCACGCAACGCACGTTTATCGTCACAAATGTGCAACAGCAGCGTTTTGGTGCACGAAACGCACGTTTCGTTGCAAAAGCGGCGTTTTGGTGCACGAAAATGCACGTTTCGTTGCAAAAGAATCGTTTTTTGCACGAAACGCACGTTTAGAGTCAAAACTGTGCAAAAGCAGCGATTTGGTGCACGAAACGCACGTTTCGTTGCAAAAGCGGCGATATGGTGCAGGAAACGCACGTTTAGCGTCAAAACGGAGTAAAAGCGGCGATTCGGTGCGCGATACGCACGTTTCGTTGCAAAAGCGGCGATTTGGTGCACGAAACACACGTTTCTCGCCAAAACGAAGCAAAACTAGCGATTAGGTGCGCGAAACGCACGTTTCGTTGCAAAAGCGCCGTTTTCGTGCCCGAAGCGCACGATTCTTGCCAGACTGGAGCAAAAGCGGCGATTCGGCGCGCGAAACGCACGTTTGTTGCAAAAGCGGCGATTTGGTGCACGAAACGCGTGTTTCGTTGCAAAAGCGGCGATTTCGTGCGCGAAACGCACGTTTCTTGGCAAAACGGAGCAAAAGCGGCGATTCGGTGCGCGAAACGCGTGTTTCGTTGCAAAAGCGGTGATTTCGTGCGCGAAACGCACGTTTGTTGCAAAAGCGGCGATTTGGTGCACGAAACGCACATTTCGTTGCAATAGCGGCGATTTGGTGCATGAAACGCACGTTTCTTGGCAAAACGGAGCAAAAGCGGCGATTTGGTGCGCGAAACGCGTGTTTCGTTGCAAAAGCGGCGATTTCATGCGCGAAACGCACGTTTCGTAGCAAAAGCGGCGATTTGGTGCACGAAACGCACGTTTCGTTGCAATAGCGGCGATTTGGTGCGCGAAAGGCACGTTTCGATGCAAACTGGGCGATCTTGTGCACGAAACGCACGTTTCGTTGCAAAAGCGGCGAATTGTTTCGCGAAACGCACGTTTCGTTGCAAAAGCGGCGATTTGGTGCACGAAGCGCACGTTTCGTTGCAAAAGCGGCGATTTGGTGCACGAAACGCACGTTTCTTGCCAAACCGGAGCAAAAGCGGCGAATCGGTGCGCGAAACGCACGTTTCGTTGCGAAAGCGGCGTTTTGTTGCACGAAACGCCCGTCTAGCGTCAAAACTGTACAAAAGCGGCGATTTGGTGCACGAAACAAACGTTTCATGCCAAAACGGAGCAAAAGCGGCGATTCGGTGCGCGAAACGCACGTTTCGTTGCGAAAGCGGCGTTTTGTTGCACGAAACGCACGTTTATCTTCAAAACTGTGCAAAAGCAGCGATTTGGTGCACGAAACGCACGTTTCTTGCCAAAACGGACCAAAAGCGGCGATTCGGTGCGCGAAACGCACGTTTCGCTGCGAAAGCAGAGTTTTGGTGCACGAAACGCACGTTTAGAGTCAAAACACTGCAAAAGCAGCGATTCGGTGCGCGAAACGCACATTTCGTTGCAAAAGTGTCGTTTTCGTGCACGAAGCGCACGTTTCGTTGCAAAAGCGGCGATTTGGTGCACGAATCGCACGTTTCGTTGCAATAGCGGCGATTTGGTGCGCGAAAGGCACGTTTCGATGCAAGAGCGGCGATTTCGTGCCCGAAACGCACGTTTCGTTGCAAAAGTGTCGTTTTCGTGCACGAAGCGCACGTTTCGTTGCAAAAGCGGCGATTTGGTGCACGAATCGCACGTTTCGTTGCAATAGCGGCGATTTGGTGCGCGAAAGGCACGTTTCGATGCAAGAGCGGCGATTTTGTGCCCGAAACGCACGTTTCGTTGCAAAAGTGTCGTTTTCGTGCACGAAGCGCACGTTTCATTGCAAAAGCGGCGATTTGGTGCACGAAACGCACGTTTCGTTGCAAAAGTGTCGTTTTCGTGCACGAAGCGCACGTTTCGTTGCAAAAGCGGCGATTTGGACCACGAAACGCACGTTTCTTGCCAAAACGGAGCAAAAGCGACGATTTGGTGCACGAAGCGCACGTTTCGTTGCAAAAGCGTCGTGTTGGAGCACAAAACGCACGTTTCGTTGCAAAAGCGGCGATTTGGTGCGCGAAACGCGTGTTTCGTTGCAAAAGCGGCGATTTCATGCGCGAAACGCACGTTTCGTAGCAAAAGCGGCGATTTGGTGCACGAAACGCACGTTTCGTTGCAATAGCGGCGATTTGGTGCGCGAAAGGCACGTTTCGATGCAAACTGGGCGATCTTGTGCACGAAACGCACGTTTCGTTGCAAAAGCGGCGAATTGTTTCGCGAAACGCACGTTTCGTTGCAAAAGCGGCGATTTGGTGCACGAAGCGCACGTTTCGTTGCAAAAGCGGCGATTTGGTGCACGAAACGCACGTTTCTTACCAAACCGGAGCAAAAGCGGCGAATCGGTGCGCGAAACGCACGTTTCGTTGCGAAAGCGGCGTTTTGTTGCACGAAACGCCCGTCTAGCGTCAAAACTGTACAAAAGCGTCGATTTGGTGCACGAAACAAACGTTTCATGCCAAAACGGAGCAAAAGCGGCGATTCGGTGCGCGAAACGCACGTTTCGTTGCGAAAGCGGCGTTTTGTTGCACGAAACGCACGTTTATCTTCAAAACTGTGCAAAAGCAGAGTTTTGGTGCACGAAACGCACGTTTAGAGTCAAAACACTGCAAAAGCAGCGATTCGGTGCGCGAAACGCACATTTCGTTGCAAAAGTGTCGTTTTCGTGCACGAAGCGCACGTTTCGTTGCAAAAGCGGCGATTTGGTGCACGAATCGCACGTTTCGTTGCAATAGCGGCGATTTGGTGCGCGAAAGGCACGTTTCGATGCAAGAGCGGCGATTTCGTGCCCGAAGCGCACGTTTCGTTGCAAAAGTGTCGTTTTCGTGCACGAAGCGCACGTTTCGTTGCAAAAGCGGCGATTTGGTGCACGAATCGCACGTTTCGTTGCAATAGCGGCGATTTGGTGTGCAAAAGGCACGTTTCGATGCAAGAGCGGCGATTTTGTGACCGAAACGCACGTTTCGTTGCAAAAGTGTCGTTTTCGTGCACGAAGCGCACGTTTCATTGCAAAAGCGGCGATTTGGTGCACGAAACGCACGTTTCGTTGCAAAAGTGTCGTTTTCGTGCACGAAGCGCACGTTTCGTTGCAAAAGCGGCGATTTGGTGCACGAATCGCACGTTTCGTTGCAATAGCGGCGATTTGGTGCGCGAAAGGCACGTTTCGATGCAAAAGCGGCGATTTTGTGCCCGAAACGCACGTTTCGTTGCAAAAGTGTCGTTTTCGTGCACGAAGCGCACGTTTCGTTGCAAAAGCGGCGATTTGGTGCACGAAACGCACGATTCGTTGCAATAGCGGCGATTTGGTGCACGAAACGCACGTTTCTTGCCAAAACGGAGCAAAAGCGGCGATTTGGTGCGCGAAACGCCCGTTTCGTTGCAAAAGCGGCGATTTCGTGCACGAATCGCACGTTTCGTTCCAATAGCGGCGATTTGTTGCGCGAAAGGCACGTTTCGATGTAAAAGCGGCGATTTGGTGCACGAAACGCACGTTTCTTGCCAAAACGGAGCAAAAGCGGCGATTTGGTGCGCAAAACGCCCGTTTCGTTGCAAAAGCGGCGATATGGTGCACGAATCGCACGTTTCGTTGCAATAGCGGCGATATGGTGCACGAATCGCACGTTTCGTTGCAAAAGCGGCGATTTGGTGCACGAAACGCACGTTTCGTTGCAATAGCGGCGATTTGGTGCACGAAACGCACGTTTCTTGTCAAAACGGAGCAAAAGCGGCGATTCGGTCCGCGATACGCACGTTTCGTTGCAGAAGCGACGATTTGGTGCACGATACGAACGTTTCTCGCCAAAACGGAGCAAAAGCAGCGATTCGGTGCGCTAAAGGCACGTTTCGTTTCAAAAGCGGCGGTTTGGTGCGCGAAACGGATGTTTCTTGTTAAAACGGAGTAAAAGCGGCGATTCGGTGCGCGAAAAGCACGTTTCGTTGCAAAAGCGGCGATTTGGACCACGAAACGCACGTTTCTTGCCAAAACGGAGCAAAAGCGGCGATTTGGTGTACGAAGCGCACGTTTCGTTGCAAAAGCGTAGAGTTAGAGCACGAAACGCACGTTTCGTTGCAAAAGCGGCGATTTGGTGCGCGAAAGGCACGTTTCGATGCAAAAGGGGCGATTTGGTGCACGAAACGCACGTTTCGTTGCAAAAGCGGCGATTTGGTGAACGAAACGCACGTTTCGTTGCAAAAGCGGCGATTTGGTGCATGAAGCGCACGTTTCTTGACAAAACGGAGCAAAAGCGGCGATTTGGTGCACGAAGCGCACGTTTCGTTGCAAAAGCGCCGATTTGGTGCACGACAGGCACGTTTCTTGCCAAAACGGAGCAAAAGCAGCGATTCGGTCCGCGAAACGCACGTTTCGTTGCAAAAGCGGCGATTTAGTGCACGAAACGCACATTTGGTTGTAAAAGCGGTGATTTGGTGCACGATACGCACGTTTCTTGCCAAACGGAGCAAAAGCGGCGATTTGGAGCGCGAAACGCATGTTTCGCGGCAAAAGCGGCGATTTGGTGCACGAAGCGCACGTTTCTAGCCAAAACGGAGTAAAAGCGGCGATTCGGGGCGCGAAATGCACGTTTCTTGCCAAAACGGAGCAATAGCCGCGATTCGGTGCGCGAAACGCACGTTTCGTTGCAAAAGCTGCGATTTGGTGCACGAAACGAACGTTTAGCCTCAAAACTGCGCAAAAGCAGCGTTTTGGTGCACGAAACGCCGGTTTCGTTGCAAAAGCGGCGTTTTGGTGCACGAAACGAACGTTTAGCGTCAACACTGTGCAAAAGCAGCGATTTGGTGCACGAAACGCACGTTTCGTTGCAAAAGCGGCGTTTTGGTGCACGAAACGCACGTTTAGCGTCAAAACTGTGCAAAAGCAGCGATTTGGTGCACGAAACGCAAGCTTAGCGTCAAAACTGTGCAAAAGCAGCGATTTGGTGCACGAAGTGCACGTTTCGTTGCAACAGCGGCGTTTTGGTGCACGAAACGCACGCTTAGCGTCAAAACTGTGCAAAAGCAGCGTTTTGGTGCACGAAACGCACGTTTCGCTGCAAAAGCAGCGTTTTTTGCTCGAAACGCACGTTTAGAGTCAAAACTGTGCAAAAGCAGCGATTTGGTGCACGAAACGCACGTTTCGTTGCAAAAGCGGCGTTTTGGTGCACGAAACGCACGTTTAGCGTCAAAACTGTGCAAAAGCAGCGATTTGGTGCACGAAACGCACGTTTCGTTGCAAAAGCGGCGTTTTGGTGCACGAAACGCACGTTTAGCGTCAAAACTGTGCAAAAGCAGCGATTTGGTGCACGAAACGCACGTTTAGCGTCAAACCTGTGCATAAGCAGCGTTTTGGTGCACGAAACGCACGTTTAGCGTCAAAACTGTGCAAAAGCAGCGTTTTGGTACACGAAACGCACGTTTAGCGTCAAAACTGTGCAAAAGCAGCGTTTCGTTGCAAAAGCTGCGTTTTGGTGCACGAAACGCACGTTTAGCGTCAATACTGTGCAAAAGCAGCGATTTGGTGCACGAAACGCACGTTTCGTTGCAAAAGCGGCGTTTTGGTGCACGAAACGCACGTTTCGTTGCAAAAGCGGCGTTTTGGTGCACGAAACGCACGTTTAGCGTCAAAACTGTGCAAAAGCAGCGTTTTGGTGCACGAAACGCACGTTTAGCGTCAAAACTGTGCAAAAGCAGCGTGTTGGTGCACGAAACGTACGTTTAGCGTCAGAACTGTGCAAAAGCAGCGAATTTGGTGCACGAAACGCACGCTTAGCGTCAAAACTGTGTAAAAGCAGCGTTTTGGTGCACGAAACGCACGTTTAGCGTCAAAACTGTGCAAAAGCAGCGATTTGGTGCACGAAACGCACGTTTCGTTGCAATAGCGGCGTTTTGGTGCACGAAACGCACGTTTCGTTGCAAAAGCGGAGTTTTGGTGCACGAAACGCACGTTTAGCGTCAAAACTGTGCAAAAGCAGCGTTTTGGTGCACGAAACGCACGTTTCGTTGCAAAAGCAGCGTTTTTTGCTCGAAACGCACGTTTAGAGTCAAAACTGTGCAAAAGCAGCGATTTGGTGCACGAAACGCACGTTTCGTTGCTAAAGCGGCGTTTTGGTGCACGAAACGCACGTTTAGCGTCAAAACTGTGCAAAAGCAGCGTGTTGGTGCACGAAACGCACGTTTCGTTGCAAAAGCGGCGTTTTGGTGCACGAAGCGAACGTTTAGCGTCAAAACTGTGCAAAAGCAGCGATTTGGTGCACGAAACGCACGTTTCGTTGCAAAACCGGCGTTTTGGGGCACGAAGCGCTCGTTTCTTGCCAAAACGGAGCAAAAGCGGCGATTCGGTGCGCGAAATGCACGTTTTTTGCCAAAACGGAGCAAAAGCAGCGTTTCGGTGTGCGATACGCACGTTTCGTAGCAATAGCGGCGATTTGGTGAACTAAACGCACGTTTCGTTGCAAAAGCGGCGGCGATTTGGTGCACGACACGCACGTTTCCTGCCAAAACGGAGCAAAGGCAGCGATGCGGTGCGCGAAACGCACGTTTCGTTGCAGAAGCGGCGATTTGGTGCACGAAACAAACGTTTCTTGCCAAAACGGAGCAAAAGCAGCGATACGGTGCGCGAAACGCACGATTCGTGCCAAAACGGAGCAAAAGCAGCGATGCGGTGCGCGAAACGCACGTTTCGTTGCAGAAGCGGAGATTTGGTGCACGAAACAAACGTTTCTTTGCAATAGCGGCGATTTGTTGCGCGAAAGGCACGTTTCGATGTAAAAGCGGCGATTTGGTGCACGAAGCGCACGTTTCGTTGCAAAACCGGCGTTTTGGGGCACGAAGCGCACGTTTCTTGCCAAAACGGAGCAAAAGCGGCGATTCGGTGCGCGAAATGCACGTTTCTTGCCAAAACGGAGCAATAGCCGCGATTCGGTGCGCGAAACGCACGTTTCGTTGCAAAAGCGGCGATTTGGTGCACGAAACGCACGTTTAGCGTCAAAACTGTGCAAAAGCAGCGTTTTGGTGCACGAAACGCACGTTTCGTTCCAAAAGCGGCGATTTGGTGCGCGAAACGAACGTTTAGTTGCAAAAGCGGCGGTTTGGTGCACGAAACGCTCGTTTAGCGTCAAAACGGAGCAAAAGCAGCGATTCGGTGCGCGAAACGCACGTTTCGTTGCAAAAGCGTCGTTTTCGTGCACGAAGCGCACGATTCGTTGCAAAAGCGGCGATTTGGTGCACGAAACGCAGGTTTCGTTGCAAAAGCTGCGATTTGGTGCATGAAATTCACGTTTCTTGTCAAAACGGAGCAAAAGCGGCGATTCGGTCCGCGATACGCACGTTTCGTTGCAAAAGCGGCGATCTTGTGCACGAAACGCACGTTTCGTTGCAAAAGCGCCGATTTGGTGCACGACAGGCACGTTTCTTGCCAAAACGGAGCAAAAGCAGCGATTCGGTCCGCGAAACGCACGTTTCGTTGCAAAAGCGGCGATATGGTGCAGGAAACGCACGTTTAGCGTCAAAACGGAGTAAAAGCGGCGATCCGGTGCGCGAAAAGCACGTTTCGTTGCAAAAGCGGCGATTTGGTGCACGAAACGAATGTTTAGCGTCAAAACTGTGTAAAAGCAGCGATTTGGTGCACGAAACGCACGTTTCGTTCCAAAAGCGGCGTTTTGGTGCACGAAACGCACGTTTCGTTGCAAAAGCGGCGTCTTGGTGCACCAAACGCACGTTTAGTGTCCAAAGTGTGCAAAAGCAGCGATTTGGTGCACGAAACGCACGTTTCGTTGCAAAAGCGGCGTCTTGGTGCACCAAACGCACGTTTAGTGTTCAAAGTGTGCAAAAGCAGCGATTTGGTGCACGAAACACACGTTTCGTTCCAAAAGCGGCGATTTGGTGCGCGAAACGAACGTTCAGTTGCAAAAGCGGCGGTTTGGTGCACGAAACGCACGTTTAGCGTCAAAACGGAGCAAAAGCAGCGATTCGGTGCGCGAAACGCACGTTTCGTTGCAAAAGCGTCGTTTTCGTGCACGAAGCGCACGATTCGTTGCAAAAGCGGCGATTTGGTGCACGAAACGCAGGTTTCGTTCCAAAAGCTGCGATTTGGTGCATGAAATTCACGTTTCTTGTCAAAACGGAGCAAAAGCGGCGATTCGGTCCGCGATACGCACGTTTCGTTGCAAAAGCGGCGATCTTGTGCACGAAACGCACGTTTCGTTGCAAAAGCGCCGATTTGGTGCACGACAGGCACGTTTCTTGCCAAAACGGAGCAAAAGCAGCGATTCGGTCCGCGAAACGCACGTTTCGTTGCAAAAGCGGCGATATGGTGCAGGAAACGCACGTTTAGCGTCAAAACGGAGTAAAAGCGGCGATCCGGTGCGCGAAAAGCACGTTTCGTTGCAAAAGCGGCGATTTGGTGCACGAAACGAATGTTTAGCGTCAAAACTGTGTAAAAGCAGCGATTTGGTGCACGAAACGTACGTTTCGTTGCAAAAGCGGCGTTTTGGTGCACGAAACGCACGTTTCGTTGCAAAAGCGGCGTTTTGGTGCACGAAACGCACGTTTAGCGTCAAAACTGTGCAAAAGCAGCGATTTGGTGCACGAAACGCACGTTTCGTTGCAAAGGCGGCGATTCGGTGCGCGAAAGGCAGGTCTCGTTGCAGAAGCGGCGATTCGGTGCACGAAACGCACGTTTGTTGCCAAAACGGAGCAAAAGCAGCGGTTCGGTGCGCGAAACGCACGTTTCGTGCCAAAACGGAGCAAAAGCAGCGATGCGGTGCGCGAAACGCACGTTTCGTCGCAGAAGCGGCGATGTGGTGCACGAAACAAACGTTTCTTGCCAAAACGGAGCAAAAGCAGCGATTCGGTGCGCGAAACGCACGTTTCGTTGCAAAAGCGGCGATTCTGTGCACGAAACCCACGATTCTTGCCAAAACGGAGCAATAGCGGCGATTCGGTGCGCGAAACGCACGCTTCGTTGCCATGGCGGCGATTCGGTGCGCGAAACGCACGTTTCGTTGCAAAACCGGCGTTTTGGGGCACGAAGCGCTCGTTTCTTGCCAAAACGGAGCAAAAGCGGCGATTCGGTGCGCGAAATGCACGTTTTTTGCCACAACGGAGCAAAAGCAGCGTTTCGGTGTGCGATACGCACGTTTCGTAGCAATAGCGGAGATTTGGTGAACTAAACGCACGTTTCGTTGCAAAAGCGGCGATTTGGTGCACGACACGCACGTTTCCTGCCAAAACGGAGCAAAGGCAGCGATGCGGTGCGCGAAACGCACGTTTCGTTGCAGAAGCGGCGATTTGGTGCACGAAACAAACGTTTCTTGCCAAAACGGAGCAAAAGCAGCGATACGGTGCGCGAAACGCACGATTCGTGCCAAAACGGAGCAAAAGCAGCGATGCGGTGCGCGAAACGCACGTTTCGTTGCAGAAGCGGAGATTTGGTGCACGAAACAAACGTTTCGTTGCAATAGCGGCGATTTGTTGCGCGAAAGGCACGTTTCGATGTAAAAGCGGCGATTTGGTGCACGAAGCGCACGTTTCGTTGCAAAACCGGCGTTTTGGGGCACGAAGCGCACGTTTCTTGCCAAAACGGAGCAAAAGCGGCGATTCGGTGCGCGAAATGCACGTTTCTTGCCAAAACGGAGCAATAGCCGCGATTCGGTGCGCGAAACGCACGTTTCGTTGCAAAAGCGGCGATTTGGTGCACGAAACGCACGTTTAGCGTCAAAACTGTGCAAAAGCAGCGTTTTGGTGCACGAAACGCACGTTTCGTTCCAAAAGCGGCGATTTGGTGCGCGAAACGAACGTTTAGTTGCAAAAGCGGCGGTTTGGTGCACGAAACGCACGTTTAGCGTCAAAACGGAGCAAAAGCAGCGATTCGGTGCGCGAAACGCACGTTTCGTTGCAAAAGCGTCGTTTTCGTGCACGAAGCGCACGATTCGTTGCAAAAGCGGCGATTTGGTGCACGAAGCGCAGGTTTCGTTGCAAAAGCTGCGATTTGGTGCATGAAATTCACGTTTCTTGTCAAAACGGAGCAAAAGCGGCGATTCGGTCCGCGATACGCACGTGTCGTTGCAAGAGCGGCGATCTTGTGCACGAAACGCACGTTTCGTTGCAAAAGCGCCGATTTGGTGCACGACAGGCACGTTTCTTGCCAAAACGGAGCAAAAGCAGCGATTCGGTCCGCGAAACGCACGTTTCGTTGCAAAAGCGGCGATATGGTGCAGGAAACGCACGTTTAGCGTCAAAACGGAGTAAAAGCGGCGATCCGGTGCGCGAAAAGCACGTTTCGTTGCAAAAGCGGCGATTTGGTGCACGAAACGAATGTTTAGCGTCAAAACTGTGTAAAAGCAGCGATTTGGTGCACGAAACGCACGTTTCGTTGCAAAAGCGGCGTTTTGGTGCACGAAACGCACGTTTCGTTCCAAAAGCGGCGTTTTGGTGCACGAAACGCACGTTTAGCGTCAAAACTGTGCAAAAGCAGCGATTTGGTGCACGAAACGAACGTTTAGCCTCAAAACTGCGCAAAAGCAGCGTTTTGGTGCACGAAACGCCGGTTTCGTTGCAAAAGCGGCGTTTTGGTGCACGAAACGAACGTTTAGCGTCAACACTGTGCAAAAGCAGCGTTTCGTTGCAAAAGCTGCGTTTTGGTGCACGAAACGCACGTTTAGCGTCAATACTGTGCAAAAGCAGCGATTTGGTGCACGAAACGCTGGTTTCGTTGCAAAAGCGGCGTTTTGGTGCACGAAACGCAAGCTTAGCGTCAAAACTGTGCAAAAGCTGCGATTTGGTGCACGAAACGCACGTTTCGTTGCAAAAGCGGCGTTTTGGTGCACGAAACGCACGTCTAGCGTCAAAACTGTGCAAAAGCAGCGATTTGGTGCACGAAACACACGATTCTTGCCAAAACGGAGCAATAGCGGCGATTCGGTGCGCGAAACGCACGCTTCGTTGCCATGGCGGCGATTCGGTGCGCGAAACGCACGTTTCGTAGCAAAACCGGCGTTTTGGGGCACGAAGCGCACGTTTCTTGCCAAAACGGAGCAAAAGCGGCGATTCGGTGCGCGAAATGCACGTTTCTTGCCAAAACGGAGCAATAGCCGCGATTCGGTGCGCGAAACGCACGTTTCGTTGCAAAAGCGGCGATTTGGTGCACGAAACGCACGTTTCGTTGCTAAAGCGGCGTTTTGGTGCACGAAACGCACGCTTAGCGTCAAAACTGTGCAAAAGCAGCGTTTTGGTGCACGAAACGCACGTTTAGCGTCAAAACTGTGCAAAAGCAGCGTGTTGGTGCACGAAACGCACGTTTCGTTGCAAAAGCGGCGTTTTGGTGCACGAAACGAACGTTTAGCGTCAAAACTGTGCAAAAGCAGCGATTTGGTGCACGAAACGCACGTTTCGTTGCAAAAGCGGCGTCTTGGTGCACCAAACGCACGTTTAGCGTCCAAAGTGTGCAAAAGCAGCGATTTGGTGCACGAAACACACGTTTCTTTGCAGAAGCTGAGTTTTGGTGCACGAAACACACGTTTCTTCTCAAAACTGAGCAAAAGCTGCGATTCGGTGCACGAAACGCACGTTTCGTTGCAAAAGCGGCGTTTTGGTGCACGAAACGCACGTTTCGTTGCACAAGCGGCGTTTTGGTGCACGAAACGCACGTTTAGCGTCAAAACTGTGCAAAAGCAGCGATTTGGTGCACGAAACGCACGTTTCGTTGCAAAGGCGGCGATTCGGTGCGCGAAATGCAGGTCTCGTTGTAGAAGCGGCGATTCGGTGCACGAAACGCACGTTTGTTGCCAAAACGGTGCAAAAGCAGCGGTTCGGTGCGCGAAACGCACGTTTCGTGCCAAAACGGAGCAAAAGCAGCGATGCGGTGCGCGAAACGCACGTTTCGTCGCAGAAGCGGCGATGTGGTGCACGAAACAAACGTTTCTTGCCAAAACGGAGCAAAAGCAGCGATTCGGTGCGCGAAACGCACGTTTCGTTGCAAAAGCGGCGATTCTGTGCACGAAACCCACGATTCTTGCCAAAACGGAGCAATAGCGGCGATTCGGTGCGCGAAACGCACGCTTCGTTGCCATGGCGGCGATTCGGTGCGCGAAACGCACGTTTTTTGCCAAAACGGAGCAAAAGCAGCGTTTCGGTGTGCGATACGCACGTTTCGTAGCAATAGCGGCGATTTGGTGAACTAAACGCACGTTTCGTTGCAAAAGCGGCGATTTGGTGCACGACACGCACGTTTCCTGCCAAAACGGAGCAAAGGCAGCGATGCGGTGCGCGAAACGCACGTTTCGTTGCAGAAGCGGCGATTTGGTGCACGAAACAAACGTTTCTTGCCAAAACGGAGCAAAAGCAGCGATACGGTGCGCGAAACGCACGATTCGTGCCAAAACGGAGCAAAAGCAGCGATGCGGTGCGCGAAACGCACGTTTCGTTGCAGAAGCGGCGATTTAGTGCACGAAACAAACGTTTCTTGCCAAAACGGAGCAAAAGCGGCGATTCGGTCCGCGAAACACACGTTTAGCGTCAAAACAGAGCAAAAGCGTCGATTTGGTGCGCGAAACGAACGTTTAGCCTCAAAACTGTGCAAAAGCAGCGATTTGGTGCACGAAACGCACGTTTCGTTGCAAAAGCGGCGTTTTGGTGCACGAAACGCACGTTTAGCGTCAAAACTGTGCGAAAGCAGCGTCTTGGTGCACGAAACGCACGTTTAGCGTCAAAACTGTGCAAAAGCAGCGTTTTGGTGCACGAAACGCACGTTTCGTTCCAAAAGCGGCGATTTGGTGCGCGAAACGAACGTTTAGTTGCAAAAGCGGCGGTTTGGTGCACGAAACGCACGTTTAGCGTCAAAACGGAGCAAAAGCAGCGATTCGGTGCGCGAAACGCACGTTTCGTTGCAAAAGCGTCGTTTTCGTGCACGAAGCGCACGATTCGTTGCAAAAGCGGCGATTTGGTGCACGAAACGCAGGTTTCGTTGCAAAAGCTGCGATTTGGTGCATGAAATTCACGTTTCTTGTCAAAACGGAGCAAAAGCGGCGATTCGGTCCGCGATACGCACGTTTCGTTGCAAAAGCGGCGACCTTGTGCACGAAACGCACGTTTCGTTGCAAAAGCGCCGATTTGGTGCACGACAGGCACGTTTCTTGCCAAAACGGAGCAAAAGCAGCGATTCGGTCCGCGAAACGCACGTTTCGTTGCAAAAGCGGCGATATGGTGCAGGAAACGCACGTTTAGCGTCAAAACGGAGTAAAAGCGGCGATCCGGTGCGCGAAAAGCACGTTTCGTTGCAAAAGCGGCGATTTGGTGCACGAAACGAATGTTTATCGTCAAAACTGTGTAAAAGCAGCGATTTGGTGCACGAAACGCACGTTTCGTTCCAAAAGCGGCGTTTTGGTGCACGAAACGCACGTTTAGCGTCAAAACTGTGCAAAAGCAGCGATTTGGTGCACGAAACGAACGTTTAGCCTCAAAACTGCGCAAAAGCAGCGTTTTGGTGCACGAAACGCCGGTTTCGTTGCAAAAGCGGCGTTTTGGTGCACGAAACGCACGTTTAGCGTCAAAACTGTGCAAAAGCAGCGATTTGGTGCACGAAACACACGATTCTTGCCAAAACGGAGCAATAGCGGCGATTCGGTGCGCGAAACGCACGCTTCGTTGCCATGGCGGCGATTCGGTGCGCGAAACGCACGTTTCGTTGCAAAACCGGCGTTTTGGGGCACGAAGCGCACGTTTCTTGCCAAAACGGAGCAAAAGCGGCGATTCGGTGCGCGAAATGCACGTTTCTTGCCAAAACGGAGCAATAGCCGCGATTCGGTGCGCGAAACGCACGTTTCGTTGCAAAAGCGGCGATTTGGTGCACGAAACGAACGTTTAGCCTCAAAACTGCGCAAAAGCAGCGTTT
Organism: Stelis phaeoptera; assembly: GCA_943735885.1. Classification (NCBI taxonomy): domain Eukaryota; kingdom Metazoa; phylum Arthropoda; class Insecta; order Hymenoptera; family Megachilidae; genus Stelis; species Stelis phaeoptera. The sequence continues at coordinate 443,626 of CALSEM010000097.1, forward strand.
TGGTGCACGAAACGCTGGTTTCGTTGCAAAAGCGGCGTTTTGGTGCACGAAACGCTGGTTTCGTTGCAAAAGCGGCGTTTTGGTGCACGAAACGCAAGCTTAGCGTCAAAACTGTGCAAAAGCTGCGATTTGGTGCACGAAGTGCACGTTTCGTTGCAAAAGCGGCGTTTTGGTGCACGAAACGCACGTTTCGTTGCTAAAGCGGCGTTTAGGTGCACGAAACGCACGCTTAGCGTCAAAACTGTGCAAAAGCAGCGTTTTGGTGCACGAAACGCACGTTTAGCGTCAAAACTGTGCAAAAGCAGCGTGTTGGTGCACGAAACGCACGTTTAGCGTGAGAACTGTGCAAAAGCAGCAATTTGGTGCACGAAACGCACGCTTAGCGTCAAAACTGTGTAAAAGCAGCGTTTTGGTGCACGAAACGCACGTTTAGCGTCAAAACTGTGCAAAAGCAGCGATTTGGTGCACGAAACGCACGTTTCGTTGCAATAGCGGCGTTTTGGTGCACGAAACGCACGTTTAGAGTCAAAACTGTGCAAAAGCAGCGATTTGGTGCACGAAACGCACGTTTCGTTGCAAAAGCGGCGTTTTGGTGCACGAAACGCACGTTTAGCGTCAAAACTGTGCGAAAGCAGCGTCTTGGTGCACGAAACGCACGTTTAGCGTCAAAACTGTGCAAAAGCAGCGTTTTGGTGCACGAAACGCACGTTTCGTTCCAAAAGCGGCGATTTGGTGCGCGAAACGAACGTTTAGTTGCAAAAGCGGCGGTTTGGTGCACGAAACGCACGTTTAGCGTCAAAACGGAGCAAAAGCAGCGATTCGGTGCGCGAAACGCACGTTTCGTTGCAAAAGCGTCGTTTTCGTGCACGAAGCGCACGATTCGTTGCAAAAGCGGCGATTTGGTGCACGAAACGCAGGTTTCGTTGCAAAAGCTGCGATTTGGTGCATGAAATTCACGTTTCTTGTCAAAACGGAGCAAAAGCGGCGATTCGGTCCGCGATACGCACGTTTCGTTGCAAAAGCGGCGATCTTGTGCACGAAACGCACGTTTCGTTGCAAAAGCGCCGATTTGGTGCACGACAGGCACGTTTCTTGCCAAAACGGAGCAAAAGCAGCGATTCGGTCCGCGAAACGCACGTTTCGTTGCAAAAGCGGCGATATGGTGCAGGAAACGCACGTTTAGCGTCAAAACGGAGTAAAAGCGGCGATCCGGTGCGCGAAAAGCACGTTTCGTTGCAAAAGCGGCGATTTGGTGCACGAAACGAATGTTTAGCGTCAAAACTGTGTAAAAGCAGCGATTTGGTGCACGAAACGCACGTTTCGTTCCAAAAGCGGCGTTTTGGTGCACGAAACGCACGTTTCGTTCCAAAAGCGGCGTTTTGGTGCACGAAACGCACGTTTAGCGTCAAAACTGTGCAAAAGCAGCGATTTGGTGCACGAAACGAACGTTTAGCCTCAAAACTGCGCAAAAGCACCGTTTTGGTGCACGAAACGCCGGTTTCGTTGCAAAAGCGGCGTTTAGGTGCACGAAACGAACGTTTAGCGTCAACACTGTGCAAAAGCAGCGTTTCGTTGCAAAAGCTGCGTTTTGGTGCATGAAACGCACGTTTAGCGTCAATACTGTGCAAAAGCAGCGATTTGGTGCACGAAACGCACGTTTCGTTGCAAAAGCGGCGTTTTGGTGCACGAAACGCACGCTTAGCGTCAAAACTGTGCAAAAGCAGCGTTTTGGCGCACGAAACGCATGTTTAGCGTCACAACTGTGCAAAAGCAGCGTTTTGGTGCACGAAACGCACGTTTCGTTGCAAAAGCGGCGTTTTGGTATACGAAACGCACGATTAGCGTCAAAACTGTACAAAACCAGCGTTTTGGTGCACGAAACGCACGTTTATCGTCACAACTGTGCAAAAGCAGCGTTTTGGTGCACGAAACGCACGTTTCGTTGCTAAAGCGGCGTTTTGGTGCACGAAACGCACGTTTAGCGTCAAAACTATGCAAAAGCAGCGATTTGGTGCACGATACGCACGTTTCGTTGCAAAAGCAGCGATTTGGTGCACGAAACACACGTTTCGTTGCAAAAGCAGCGATTTGGTGCACGAAACGCACGTTTCGTTGCAAAAGCGGCGTTTTGGTTCACGAAACACACGTTTAGCGTCAAAACTGTGCAAAAGCAGCGTTTTGGTGCACGAAACGCACGTTTAGCGTCAAAACTGAGCAAAAGCAGCGATTTGGTGCACGAAACGCACGTTTCGTTGCAAAAGCGGCGTTTTGGTGCACGAAACGCACGTTTAATGTCAAAACTGTACAAGAGCAGCGTTTTGGTGCACGCAACGCACGTTTATCGTCACAACTGTGCAACAGCAGCGTTTTGGTGCACGAAACGCACGTTTCGTTGCAAAAGCGGCGTTTTGGTGCACGAAAATGCACGTTTCGTTGCAAAAGAATCGTTTTTTGCACGAAACGCACGTTTAGAGTCAAAACTGTGCAAAAGCAGCGATTTGGTGCACGAAACGCACGTTTCGTTGCTAAAGCGGCGTTTTGGTGCACGAAACGCACGTTTCGTTGCTAAAGCGGCGTTTTGGTGCACGAAACGCACGTTTAGCGTGAAAACTGTGCAAAAGCAGCGATTTGGTGCACGAAACGCACGTTTCGTTGCAAAAGCGGCGATTTGGTGCACGAAACGCACGTTTCTCGCCAAAACGGAGCAAAGCTAGCGATTAGGTGGGCGAAACGCACGTTTCGTCGCAAAAGCGGCGATTTGGTGCACGAAACGCACGTTTCTCGCCAAAACGAAGCAAAACTACCGATTAGGTGCGCGAAACGCACGTTTCGTTGCAAAAGCGTCGTTTTCGTGCACGAAGCGCACGATTCGTTGCAAAAGCGGCGATTTGGTGCACGAAACGCACGTTTAGCGTCACAACTGTGCAAAAGCAGCGTTTTGGTGCACGAAACGCACGTTTCGTTGCAAAAGCGGCGTTTTGGTGCACGAAACGCACGTTTAATGTCAAAACTGTACAAAAGCAGCGTTTTGGTGCACGAAACGCACGTTTATCGTCAAAACTGTGCAAAAGCAGCGTTTTGGTGCACGAAACGCACGTTTAGCGTCAAAACTGTGCAAAAGCAGCGATTTGGTGCACGAAACGCACGTTTAGCGTCAAAACTGTGCAAAAGCAGCGATTTGGTGCACGAAACGCACGTTTCGTTGCTAAAGCGGCGTTTTGGTGCACGAAACGCACGTTTAGCGTCAAAACTGTGCAAAAGCAGCGATTTGGTGCACGAAACGCACGTTTCGTTGCAAAAGCGGCGTTTTGGTGCACGAAACGCACGTTTAGCGTCAATACTGTGCAAAAGCAGCGATTAGGTGCACGAAACGCACGTTTCGTTGCAAAAGCGGCGTTTTGGTTCACGAAACGCACGTTTAGCGTCAAAACTGTGCAAGAGCAGCGATTTGGTGCACGAAACGCACGTTTCGTTGCTAAAGCGGCGTTTTGGTGCACGAAACGCACGTTTAGCGTCAAAACTATGCAAAAGCAGCGATTTGGTGCACGATACGCACGTTTCGTTGCAAAAGCAGCGATTTGGTGCACGAAACACACGTTTCGTTGCAAAAGCAGCGATTTGGTGCACGAAACGCACGTTTCGTTGCAAAAGCGGCGTTTTGGTTCACGAAACACACGTTTAGCGTCAAAACTGTGCAAAAGCAGCGTTTTGGTGCATGAAACGCACGTTTAGCGTCAAAACTGAGCAAAAGCAGCGATTTGGTGCACGAAACGCACGTTTCGTTGCAAAAGCGGCGTTTTGGTGCACGAAACGCACGTTTAATGTCAAAACTGTACAAAAGCAGCGTTTTGGTGCACGCAACGCACGTTTATCGTCACAACTGTGCAACAGCAGCGTTTTGGTGCACGAAACGCACGTTTCGTTGCAAAAGCGGCGTTTTGGTGCACGAAAATGCACGTTTCGTTGCAAAAGAATCGTTTTTTGCACGAAACGCACGTTTAGAGTCAAAACTGTGCAAAAGCAGCGATTTGGTGCACGAAACGCACGTTTCGTTGCTAAAGCGGCGTTTTGGTGCACGAAACGCACGTTTAGCGTCAAAACTGTGCAAAAGCAGCGATTTGGTGCACGAAACGCACGTTTCGTTGCAAAAGCGGCGATTTGGTGCACGAAACGCACGTTTCTCGCCAAAACGGAGCAAAGCTAGCGATTAGGTGGGCGAAACGCACGTTTCGTCGCAAAAGCGGCGATTTGGTGCACGAAACGCACGTTTCTCGCCAAAACGAAGCAAAACTACCGATTAGGTGCGCGAAACGCACGTTTCGTTGCAAAAGCGTCGTTTTCGTGCACGAAGCGCACGATTCGTTGCAAAAGCGGCGATTTGGTGCACGAAACGCACGTTTCGTTGCAGTAGCGGCGATTTGGTGCGCGAAAGGCACGTTTCGATGCAAAAGCGGCGATTTTGTGCACGAAACGCACGTTTCGTTGCTAAAGCGGCGTTTTGGTGCACGAAACGCACGTTTAGCGTCAAAACTGTGCAAAAGCAGCGATTTGGTGCACGAAACGCACGTTTCGTTGCAAAAGCGGCGTTTTGGTGCACGAAACGCACGTTTAGCGTCAAAACTGTGCGAAAGCAGCGTCTTGGTGCACGAAACGCACGTTTAGCGTCAAAACTGTGCAAAAGCAGCGTTTTGGTGCACGAAACGCACGTTTCGTTCCAAAAGCGGCGATTTGGTGCGCGAAACGAACGTTTAGTTGCAAAAGCGGCGGTTTGGTGCACGAAACGCACGTTTAGCGTCAAAACGGAGCAAAAGCAGCGATTCGGTCCGCGAAACGCACGTTTCGTTGCAAAAGCGGCGATATGGTGCAGGAAACGCACGTTTAGCGTCAAAACGGAGTAAAAGCGGCGATCCGGTGCGCGAAAAGCACGTTTCGTTGCAAAAGCGGCGATTTGGTGCACGAAACGAATGTTTAGCGTCAAAACTGTGTAAAAGCAGCGATTTGGTGCACGAAACGCACGTTTCGTTCCAAAAGCGGCGTTTTGGTGCACGAAACGCACGTTTCGTTCCAAAAGCGGCGTTTTGGTGCACGAAACGCACGTTTAGCGTCAAAACTGTGCAAAAGCAGCGATTTGGTGCACGAAACGAACGTTTAGCCTCAAAACTGCGCAAAAGCAGCGTTTTGGTGCACGAAACGCCGGTTTCGTTGCAAAAGCGGTGTTTTGGTGCACGAAACGAACGTTTAGCGTCAACACTGTGCAAAAGCAGCGTTTCGTTGCAAAAGCTGCGTTTTGGTGCACGTAACGCACGTTTAGCGTCAATACTGTGCAAAAGCAGCGATTTGGTGCACGAAACGCACGTTTCGTTGCAAAAGCGGCGTTTTGGTGCACGAAACGCACGTTTCGTTGCTAAAGCGGCGTTTTGGTGCACGAAACGCACGTTTAGCGTCAAAACTGTGCAAAAGCAGCGTGTTGGTGCACGAAACGCACGTTTCGTTGCAAAAGCGGCGTTTTGGTGCAGGAAACGAACGTTTAGCGTCAAAACTGTGCAAAAGCAGCGATTTGGTGCACGAAACGCACGTTTCGCTGCAAAAGCGGCGTTTTGGTGCACGAAACGCACGTTTAACGTCAAACCTGTGCAAAAGCATCGTTTTGGTGCACGAAACGCACGTTTAGCCTCAAAACTGCGCAAAAGCAGCGTTTTGTTGCACGAAACGCCGGTTTCGTTGCAAAAGCGGCGTTTTGGTGCAGGAAACGAACGTTTAGCGTCAAAACTGTGCAAAAGCAGCGTTTTGGTGCACGAAACGCACGTTTAGCGTCACAACTGTGCAAAAGCAGCGTTTTGGTGCACGAAACGCACGTTTCGTTGCAAAAGCGGCGTTTTGGTGCACGAAACGCACGTTTAGCGTCAAAACTGTACAAAACCAGCGTTTTGGTGCACGAAACGCACGTTTATCGTCACAACTGTGCAAAAGCAGCGTTTTCGTGCACGAAACGCACGTTTCGTTGCTAAAGCGGCGTTTTGGTGCACGAAACGCACGTTTAGCGTCAAAACTATGCAAAAGCAGCGATTTGGTGCACGATACGCACGTTTCGTTGCAAAAGCAGCGATTTGGTGCACGAAACACACGTTTCGTTGCAAAAGCAGCGATTTGGTGCACGAAACGCACGTTTCGTTGCAAAAGCGGCGTTTTGGTTCACGAAACACACGTTTAGCGTCAAAACTGTGCAAAAGCAGCGTTTTGGAGCACGAAACGCACGTTTAGCGTCAAAACTGAGCAAAAGCAGCGATTTGGTGCACGAAACGCACGTTTCGTTGCAAAAGCGGCGTTTTGGTGCACGAAACGCACGTTTAATGTAAAAACTGTACAAAAGCAGCGTTTTGGTGCACGCAACGCACGTTTATCGTCACAACTGTGCAACAGCAGCGTTTTGGTGCACGAAACGCACGTTTCGTTGCAAAAACGGCGTTTTGGTGCACGAAAATGCACGTTTCGTTGCAAAAGAATCGTTTTTTGCACGAAACGCACGTTTAGAGTCAAAACTGTGCAAAAGCAGCGATTTGGTGCACGAAACGCACGTTTCGTTGCTAAAGCGGCGTTTTGGTGCACGAAACGCACGTTTCGTTGCTAAAGCGGCGTTTTGGTGCACGAAACGCACGTTTAGCGTCAAAACTGTGCAAAAGCAGCGATTTGGTGCACGAAACGCACGTTTCGTTGCTAAAGCGGCGTTTTGGTGCACGAAACGCACGTTTAGCGTCAAAACTGTGCAAAAGCAGCGATTTGGTGCACGAAACGCACGTTTCGTTGCAAAAGCGGCGTTTTGGTGCACGAAACGCACGTTTAGCGTCAATACTGTGCAAAAGCAGCGATTAGGTGCACGAAACGCACGTTTCGTTGCAAAAGCGGCGTTTTGGTTCACGAAACGCACGTTTAGCGTCAAAACTGTGCAAGAGCAGCGATTTGGTGCACGAAACGCACGTTTCGTTGCTAAAGCGGCGTTTTGGTGCACGAAACGCACGTTTCGTTGCTAAAGCGGCGTTTTGGTGCACGAAACGCACGTTTCGTTGCAAAAGCAGCGATTTGGTGCACGAAACGCACGTTTCGTTGCAAAAGCGGCGTTTTGGTTCACGAAACACACGTTTAGCGTCAAAACTGTGCAAAAGCAGCGTTTTGGTGCATGAAACGCACGTTTAGCGTCAAAACTGAGCAAAAGCAGCGATTTGGTGCACGAAACGCACGTTTCGTTGCAAAAGCGGCGTTTTGGTGCACGAAACGCACGTTTAATGTAAAAACTGTACAAAAGCAGCGTTTTGGTGCACGCAACGCACGTTTATCGTCACAACTGTGCAACAGCAGCGTTTTGGTGCACGAAACGCACGTTTCGTTGCAAAAGCGGCGTTTTGGTGCACGAAAATGCACGTTTCGTTGCAAAAGAATCGTTTTTTGCACGAAACGCACGTTTAGAGTCAAAACTGTGCAAAAGCAGCGATTTGGTGCACGAAACGCACGTTTCGTTGCTAAAGCGGCGTTTTGGTGCACGAAACGCACGTTTAGCGTCAAAACTGTGCAAAAGCAGCGATTTGGTGCACGAAACGCACGTTTCGTTGCAAAAGCGGCGTTTTGGTGCACGAAACGCACGTTTAGCGTCAAAACTGTGCGAAAGCAGCGTCTTGGTGCACGAAACGCACGTTTAGCGTCAAAACTGTGCAAAAGCAGCGTTTTGGTGCACGAAACGCACGTTTCGTTCCAAAAGCGGCGATTTGGTGCGCGAAACGAACGTTTAGTTGCAAAAGCGGCGGTTTGGTGCACGAAACGCACGTTTAGCGTCAAAACGGAGCAAAAGCAGCGATTCGGTGCGCGAAACGCACGTTTCGTTGCAAAAGCGTCGTTTTCGTGCACGAAGCGCACGATTCGTTGCAAAAGCGGCGATTTGGTGCACGAAACGCAGGTTTCGTTGCAAAAGCTGCGATTTGGTGCATGAAATTCACGTTTCTTGTCAAAACGGAGCAAAAGCGGCGATTCGGTCCGCGATACGCACGTTTCGTTGCAAAAGCGGCGATCTTGTGCACGAAACGCACGTTTCGTTGCAAAAGCGCCGATTTGGTGCACGACAGGCACGTTTCTTGCCAAAACGGAGCAAAAGCAGCGATTCGGTCCGCGAAACGCACGTTTCGTTGCAAAAGCGGCGATATGGTGCAGGAAACGCACGTTTAGCGTCAAAACGGAGTAAAAGCGGCGATCCGGTGCGCGAAAAGCACGTTTCGTTGCAAAAGCGGCGATTTGGTGCACGAAACGAATGTTTAGCGTCAAAACTGTGTAAAAGCAGCGATTTGGTGCACGAAACGCACGTTTCGTTCCAAAAGCGGCGTTTTGGTGCACGAAACGCACGTTTCGTTCCAAAAGCGGCGTTTTGGTGCACGAAACGCACGTTTAGCGTCAAAACTGTGCAAAAGCAGCGATTTGGTGCACGAAACGAACGTTTAGCCTCAAAACTGCGCAAAAGCAGCGTTTTGGTGCACGAAACGCCGGTTTCGTTGCAAAAGCGGCGTTTTGGTGCACGAAACGAACGTTTAGCGTCAACACTGTGCAAAAGCAGCGTTTCGTTGCAAAAGCTGCGTTTTGGTGCACGAAACGCACGTTTAGCGTCAATACTGTGCAAAAGCAGCGATTTGGTGCACGAAACGCACGTTTCGTTGCAAAAGCGGCGTTTTGGTGCACGAAACGCACGCTTAGCGTCAAAACTGTGCAAAAGCAGCGTTTTGGCGCACGAAACGCACGTTTCGTTGCAAAAGCAGCGTTTTTTGCTCGAAACGCACGTTTAGAGTCAAAACTGTGCAAAAGCAGCGATTTGGTGCACGAAACGCACGTTTCGTTGCTAAAGCGGCGTTTTGGTGCACGAAACGCACGTTTAGCGTCAAAACTGTGCAAAAGCAGCGTGTTGGTGCACGAAACGCACGTTTCGTTGCAAAAGCGGCGTTTTGGTGCACGAAACGAACGTTTAGCGTCAAAACTGTGCAAAAGCAGCGATTTGGTGCACGAAACGCACGTTTCGTTGCAAAAGCGGCGTTTTGGTGCACGAAACGCACGTTTAGCGTCAAAACTGTGCAAAAGCAGCGATTTGGTGCACGAAACACACGATTCTTGCCAAAACGGAGCAATAGCGGCGATTCGGTGCGCGAAACGCACGCTTCGTTGCCATGGCGGCGATTCGGTGCGCGAAACTCACGTTTCGTTGCAAAACCGGCGTTTTGGGGCACGAAGCGCACGTTTCTTGCCAAAACGGAGCAAAAGCGGCGATTCGGTGCGCGAAATGCACGTTTCTTGCCAAAACGGAGCAATAGCCGCGATTCGGTGCGCGAAACGCACGTTTCGTTGCAAAAGCGGCGATTTGGTGCACGAAACGAACGTTTAGCCTCAAAACTGCGCAAAAGCAGCGTTTTGGTGCACGAAACGCTGGTTTCGTTGCAAAAGCGGCGTTTTGGTGCACGAAACGCTGGTTTCGTTGCAAAAGCGGCGTTTTGGTGCACGAAACGCAAGCTTAGCGTCAAAACTGTGCAAAAGCTGCGATTTGGTGCACGAAGTGCACGTTTCGTTGCAAAAGCGGCGTTTTGGTGCACGAAACGCACGTTTCGTTGCTAAAGCGGCGTTTTGGTGCACGAAACGCACGCTTAGCGTCAAAACTGTGCAAAAGCAGCGTTTTGGTGCACAAAACGCACGTTTAGCGTCAAAACTGTGCAAAAGCAGCGTGTTGGTGCACGAAACGCACGTTTAGCGTCAGAACTGTGCAAAAGCAGCGATTTGGTGCACGAAACGCACGCTTAGCGTCAAAACTGTGTAAAAGCAGCGTTTTGGTGCACGAAACGCACGTTTAGCGTCAAAACTGTGCAAAAGCAGCGATTTGGTGCACGAAACGCACGTTTCGTTGCAATAGCGGCGTTTTGGTGCACGAAACGCACGTTTCGTTGCAAAAGCGGAGTTTTGGTGCACGAAACGCACGTTTAGCGTCAAAACTGTGCAAAAGCAGCGTTTTGGTGCACGAAACGCACGTTTCGTTGCAAAAGCAGCGTTTTTTGCTCGAAACGCACGTTTAGAGTCAAAACTGTGCAAAAGCAGCGATTTGGTGCACGAAACGCACGTTTCGTTGCTAAAGCGGCGTTTTGGTGCACGAAACGAACGTTTAGCGTCAAAACTGTGCAAAAGCAGCGATTTGGTGCACGAAACGCACGTTTCGTTGCAAAAGCGGCGTTTTGGTGCACGAAACGCACGTTTAGCGTCAAAACTGTGCAAAAGCAGCGTGTTGGTGCACGAAACGCACGTTTCGTTGCAAAAGCGGCGTTTTGGTGCACGAAACGAACGTTTAGCGTCAAAACTGTGCAAAAGCAGCGATTTGGTGCACGAAACGCACGTTTCGTTGCAAAAGCGGCGTCTTGGTGCACCAAACGCACGTTTAGCGTCCAAAGTGTGCAAAAGCAGCTATTTGGTGCACGAAACACACGTTTCTTTGCAGAAGCTGAGTTTTGGTGCACGAAACACACGTTTCTTCTCAAAACTGAGCAAAAGCTGCGATTCGGTGCACGAAACGCACGTTTCGTTGCAAAAGCGGCGTTTTGGTGCACGAAACGCACGTTTAGCGTCAAAACTGTGCAAAAGCAGCGTTTCGTTGCAAAAGCTGCGTTTTGGTGCACGAAACGCACGTTTAGCGTCAATACTGTGCAAAAGCTGCGATCCGGTGCGCGAAAAGCACGTTTCGTTGCAAAAGCGGCGATTTGGTGCACGAAACGAATGTTTAGCGTCAAAACTGTGTAAAAGCAGCGATTTGGTGCACGAAACGCACGTTTCGTTCCAAAAGCGGCGTTTTGGTGCACGAAACGCACGTTTCGTTCCAAAAGCGGCGTTTTGGTGCACGAAACGCACGTTTAGCGTCAAAACTGTGCAAAAGCAGCGATTTGGTGCACGAAACGAACGTTTAGCCTCAAAACTGCGCAAAAGCAGCGTTTTGGTGCACGAAACGCCGGTTTCGTTGCAAAAGCGGCGTTTTGGTGCACGAAACGAACGTTTAGCGTCAACACTGTGCAAAAGCAGCGTTTCGTTGCAAAAGCTGCGTTTTGGTGCACGAAACGCACGTTTAGCGTCAATACTGTGCAAAAGCAGCGATTTGGTGCACGAAACGCACGTTTCGTTGCAAAAGCGGCGTTTTGGTGCACGAAACGCACGCTTAGCGTCAAAACTGTGCAAAAGCAGCGTTTTGGCGCACGAAACGCACGTTTCGTTGCAAAAGCAGCGTTTTTTGCTCGAAACGCACGTTTAGAGTCAAAACTGTGCAAAAGCAGCGATTTGGTGCACGAAACGCACGTTTCGTTGCTAAAGCGGCGTTTTGGTGCACGAAACGCACGTTTAGCGTCAAAACTGTGCAAAAGCAGCGTGTTGGTGCACGAAACGCACGTTTCGTTGCAAAAGCGGCGTTTTGGTGCACGAAACGAACGTTTAGCGTCAAAACTGTGCAAAAGCAGCGATTTGGTGCACGAAACGCACGTTTCGTTGCAAAAGCGGCGTTTTGGTGCACGAAACGCACGTTTAGCGTCAAAACTGTGCAAAAGCAGCGATTTGGTGCACGAAACACACGATTCTTGCCAAAACGGAGCAATAGCGGCGATTCGGTGCGCGAAACGCACGCTTCGTTGCCATGGCGGCGATTCGGTGCGCGAAACGCACGTTTCGTTGCAAAACCGGCGTTTTGGGGCACGAAGCGCACGTTTCTTGCCAAAACGGAGCAAAAGCGGCGATTCGGTGCGCGAAATGCACGTTTCTTGCCAAAACGGAGCAATAGCCGCGATTCGGTGCGCGAAACGCACGTTTCGTTGCAAAAGCGGCGATTTGGTGCACGAAACGAACGTTTAGCCTCAAAACTGCGCAAAAGCAGCGTTTTGGTGCACGAAACGCTGGTTTCGTTGCAAAAGCGGCGTTTTGGTGCACGAAACGCTGGTTTCGTTGCAAAAGCGGCGTTTTGGTGCACGAAACGCAAGCTTAGCGTCAAAACTGTGCAAAAGCTGCGATTTGGTGCACGAAGTGCACGTTTCGTTGCAAAAGCGGCGTTTTGGTGCACGAAACGCACGTTTCGTTGCTAAAGCGGCGTTTTGGTGCACGAAACGCACGCTTAGCGTCAAAACTGTGCAAAAGCAGCGTTTTGGTGCACAAAACGCACGTTTAGCGTCAAAACTGTGCAAAAGCAGCGTGTTGGTGCACGAAACGCACGTTTAGCGTCAGAACTGTGCAAAAGCAGCGATTTGGTGCACGAAACGCACGCTTAGCGTCAAAACTGTGTAAAAGCAGCGTTTTGGTGCACGAAACGCACGTTTAGCGTCAAAACTGTGCAAAAGCAGCGATTTGGTGCACGAAACGCACGTTTCGTTGCAATAGCGGCGTTTTGGTGCACGAAACGCACGTTTCGTTGCAAAAGCGGAGTTTTGGTGCACGAAACGCACGTTTAGCGTCAAAACTGTGCAAAAGCAGCGTTTTGGTGCACGAAACGCACGTTTCGTTGCAAAAGCAGCGTTTTTTGCTCGAAACGCACGTTTAGAGTCAAAACTGTGCAAAAGCAGCGATTTGGTGCACGAAACGCACGTTTCGTTGCTAAAGCGGCGTTTTGGTGCACGAAACGCACATTTAGCGTCAAAACTGTGGAAAGCAGCGTGTTGGTGCACGAAACGCACGTTTCGTTGCAAAAGCGGCGTTTTGGTGCACGAAACGAACGTTTAGCGTCAAAACTGTGCAAAAGCAGCGATTTGGTGCACGAAACGCACGTTTCGTTGCAAAAGCGGCGTTTTGGTGCACGAAACGCACGTTTAGCGTCAAAACTGTGCAAAAGCAGCGTGTTGGTGCACGAAACGCACGTTTCGTTGCAAAAGCGGCGTTTTGGTGCACGAAACGAACGTTTAGCGTCAAAACTGTGCAAAAGCAGCGATTTGGTGCACGAAACGCACGTTTCGTTGCAAAAGCGGCGTCTTGGTGCACCAAACGCACGTTTAGCGTCCAAAGTGTGCAAAAGCAGCTATTTGGTGCACGAAACACACGTTTCTTTGCAGAAGCTGAGTTTTGGTGCACGAAACACACGTTTCTTCTCAAAACTGAGCAAAAGCTGCGATTCGGTGCACGAAACGCACGTTTCGTTGCAAAAGCGGCGTTTTGGTGCACGAAACGCACGTTTAGCGTCAAAACTGTGCAAAAGCAGCGATTTGGTACACGAAACGCACGTTTCTTGCCAAAGCGGAGCAAAAGCGGCAATTCGGTGCACGAAACGCACGTTTCGTTGCAAAAGCGGCGTTTTGGTGCACGAAACGCACGTTTAGCGTCAAAACTGTGCAAAAGCAGCGATTTGGTGCACGAAACGCACGTTTCGTTGCAAAGGCGGCGACTCGGTGCGCGAAAGGCAGGTCTCGTTGCAGAAGCGGCGATTCGGTGCACGAAACGCACGTTTGTTGCCAAAACGGAGCAAAAGCAGCGGTTCGGTGCGCGAAACGCACGTTTCGTGCCAAAACGGAGCAAAAGCAGCGATGCGGTGCGCGAAACGCACGTTTCGTCGCAGAAGCGGCGATGTGGTGCACGAAACAAACGTTTCTTGCCAAAACGGAGCAAAAGCAGCGATTCGGTGCGCGAAACGCACGTTTCGTTGCAAAAGCGGCGATTCTGTGCACGAAACCCACGATTCTTGCCAAAACGGAGCAATAGCGGCGATTCGGTGCGCGAAACGCACGCTTCGTTGCCATGGCGGCGATTCGGTGCGCGAAACGCACGTTTCGTTGCAAAACCGGCGTTTTGGGGCACGAAGCGCTCGTTTCTTGCCAAAACGGAGCAAAAGCGGCGATTCGGTGCGCGAAATGCACGTTTTTTGCCAAAACGGAGCAAAAGCAGCGTTTCGGTGTGCGATACGCACGTTTCGTAGCAATAGCGGCGATTTGGTGAACTAAACGCACGTTTCGTTGCAAAAGCGGCGATTTGGTGCACGACACGCACGTTTCCTGCCAAAACGGAGCAAAGGCAGCGATGCGGTGCGCGAAACGCACGTTTCGTTGCAGAAGCGGCGATTTGGTGCACGAAACAAACGTTTCTTGCCAAAACGGAGCAAAAGCAGCGATACGGTGCGCGAAACGCACGATTCGTGCCAAAACGGAGCAAAAGCAGCGATGCGGTGCGCGAAACGCACGTTTCGTTGCAGAAGCGGAGATTTGGTGCACGAAACAAACGTTTCGTTGCAATAGCGGCGATTTGTTGCGCGAAAGGCCCGTTTCGATGTAAAAGCGGCGATTTGGTGCACGAAGCGCACGTTTCGTTGCAAAAGCGGCGATTTGGTGCATGACACGCACGTTTCTTGCCAAAACGGAGCAAAAGCGGTGATTCGGTGCGCGAAACGCACGTTTCGTTGCAGAAGCGGCGATTTAGTGCACGAAACAAACGTTGCTTGCCAAAACGGAGCAAAAGCGGCGATTCGGTCCGCGAAACACACGTTTAGCGTCAAAACAGAGCAAAAGCGTCGATTTGGTGCGCGAAACGAACGTTTAGCCTCAAAACTGCGCAAAAGCAGCGTTTTGGTGCACGAAACGCCGGTTTCGTTGCAAAAGCGGCGTTTTGGTGCACGAAACGAACGTTTAGCATCAAAACTGTGCAAAAGCAGCGATTTGGTGCACGAAACGCACGTTTCGTTGCAAAAGCGGCGTTTTGGTGCACGAAACGCACGTTTAGCGTCAAAACTGTGCGAAAGCAGCGTCTTGGTGCACGAAACGCACGTTTAGCGTCAAAACTGTGCAAAAGCAGCGTTTTGGTGCTCGAAACGCACGTTTCGTTCCAAAAGCGGCGATTTGGTGCGCGAAACGAACGTTTAGTTGCAAAAGCGGCGGTTTGGTGCACGAAACGCACGTTTAGCGTCAAAACGGAGCAAAAGCAGCGATTCGGTGCGCGAAACGCACGTTTCGTTGCAAAAGCGTCGTTTTCGTGCACGAAGCGCACGATTCGTTGCAAAAGCGGCGATTTGGTGCACGAAACGCAGGTTTCGTTGCAAAAGCTGCGATTTGGTGCATGAAATTCACGTTTCTTGTCAAAACGGAGCAAAAGCGGCGATTCGGTCCGCGATACGCACGTTTCGTTGCAAAAGCGGCGATCTTGTGCACGAAACGCACGTTTCGTTGCAAAAGCGCCGATTTGGTGCACGACAGGCACGTTTCTTGCCAAAACGGAGCAAAAGCAGCGATTCGGTCCGCGAAACGCACGTTTCGTTGCAAAAGCGGCGATATGGTGCAGGAAACGCACGTTTAGCGTCAAAACGGAGTAAAAGCGGCGATCCGGTGCGCGAAAAGCACGTTTCGTTGCAAAAGCGGCGTTTTGGTGCACGAAACGCACGTTTAGCGTCAAAACTGTGCAAAAGCAGCGATTTGGTGCACGAAACGAACGTTTAGCCTCAAAACTGCGCAAAAGCAGCGTTTTGGTGCACGAAACGCCGGTTTCGTTGCAAAAGCGGCGTTTTGGTGCACGAAACGAACGTTTAGCGTCAACACTGTGCAAAAGCAGCGTTTCGTTGCAAAAGCTGCGTTTTGGTGCACGAAACGCACGTTTAGCGTCAATACTGTGCAAAAGCAGCGATTTGGTGCACGAAACGCACGTTTCGTTGCAAAAGCGCCGATTTGGTGCACGACAGGCACGTTTCGTTGCTAAAGCGGCGTTTTGGTGCACGAAACGCACGTTTAGCGTCAAAACTGTGCAAAAGCAGCGTGTTGGTGCACGAAACGCACGTTTCGTTGCAAAAGCGGCGTTTTGGTGCAGGAAACGAACGTTTAGCGTCAAAACTGTGCAAAAGCAGCGATTTGGTGCACGAAACGCACGTTTCGCTGCAAAAGCGGCGTTTTGGTGCACGAAACGCACGTTTAACGTCAAACCTGTGCAAAAGCATCGTTTTGGTGCACGAAACGCACGTTTAGCCTCAAAACTGCGCAAAAGCAGCGTTTTGTTGCACGAAACGCCGGTTTCGTTGCAAAAGCGGCGTTTTGGTGCAGGAAACGAACGTTTAGCGTCAAAACTGTGCAAAAGCAGCGTTTTGGTGCACGAACCGCACGTTTAGCGTCACAACTGTGCAAAAGCAGCGTTTTGGTGCACGAAACGCACGTTTCGTTGCAAAAGCGGCGTTTTGGTGCACGAAACGCACGTTTAGCGTCAAAACTGTACAAAACCAGCGTTTTGGTGCACGAAACGCACGTTTATCGTCACAACTGTGCAAAAGCAGCGTTTTGGTGCACGAAACGCACGTTTCGTTGCTAAAGCGGCGTTTTGGTGCACGAAACGCACGTTTAGCGTCAAAACTATGCAAAAGCAGCGATTTGGTGCACGATACGCACGTTTCGTTGCAAAAGCAGCGATTTGGTGCACGAAACACACGTTTCGTTGCAAAAGCGGCGTTTTGGTGCACGAAACGCACGTTTATCGTCACAACTGTGCAAAAGCAGCGTTTTGGTGCACGAAACGCACGTTTCGTTGCTAAAGCGGCGTTTTGGTGCACGAAACGCACGTTTAGCGTCAAAACTATGCAAAAGCAGCGATTTGGTGCACGATACGCACGTTTCGTTGCAAAAGCAGCGATTTGGTGCACGAAACACACGTTTCCTTGCAAAAGCAGCGATTTGGTGCACGAAACGCACGTTTCGTTGCAAAAGCGGCGTTTTGGTTCACGAAACACACGTTTAGCGTCAAAACTGTGCAAAAGCAGCGTTTTGGAGCACGAAACGCTCGTTTAGCGTCAAAACTGAGCAAAAGCAGCGATTTGGTGCACGAAACGCACGTTTCGTTGCCAAAGCGGCGTTTTGGTGCACGAAACGCACGTTTAATGTCAAAACTGTACAAAAGCAGCGTTTTGGTGCACGCAACGCACGTTTATCGTCACAACTGTGCAACAGCAGCGTTTTGGTGCACGAAACGCACGTTTCGTTGCAAAAGCGGCGTTTTGGTGCACGAAAATGCACGTTTCGTTGCAAAAGAATCGTTTTTTGCACGAAACGCACGTTTAGAGTCAAAACTGTGCAAAAGCAGCGATTTGGTGCACGAAACGCTCGTTTCGTTGCTAAAGCGGCGATTTGGTGCACGAAACGCACGTTTAGTTGCTAAAGCGGCGTTTTGGTGCACGAAACGCACGTTTAGCGTCAAAACTGTGCAAAAGCAGCGATTTGGTGCACGAAACGCACGTTTCGTTGCAAAAGCGGCGATTTGGTGCACGAAACGCACGTTTCTCGCCAAAACGGAGCAAAGCTAGCGATTAGGTGGGCGAAACGCACGTTTCGTCGCAAAAGCGGCGATTTGGTGCACGAAACGCACGTTTCTCGCCAAAACGAAGCAAAACTACCGATTAGGTGCGCGAAACGCACGTTTCGTTGCAAAAGCGTCGTTTTCGTGCACGAAGCGCACGATTCGTTGCAAAAGCGGCGATTTGGTGCACGAAACGCACGTTTCGTTGCAGTAGCGGCGATTTGGTGCGCGAAAGGCACGTTTCGATGCAAAAGCGGCGATTTTGTGCACGAAACGCACGTTTCGTTGCTAAAGCGGCGTTTTGGTGCACGAAACGCACGTTTAGCGTCAAAACTGTGCAAAAGCAGCGATTTGGTGAACGAAACGCACGTTTCGTTGCAAAAGCGGCGTTTTGGTGCACGAAACGCACGTTTAGCGTCAATACTGTGCAAAAGCAGCGATTAGGTGCACGAAACGCACGTTTCGTTGCAAAAGCGGCGTTTTGGTGCACGAAACGCACGTTTACTGTCAAAACTGTGCAAAAGCAGCGGTTTGGTGCACGAAACGCACGTTTCGTTGCAAAAGCGGCGTTTTGGTGCACGAAACGCACGTTTAATGTCAAAACTGTACAAAAGCAGCGTTTTGGTGCACGAAACGAACGTTTAGCGTCAAAACTGTGCAAAAGCAGCGTTTTGGTGCACGAAACGCACGTTTAGCGTCACAAGTGTGCAAAAGCAGCGTTTTTGGTGCACGAAACGCTCGTTTCGTTGCAAAAGCGGCGTTTTGTTGCACGAAACGCACGTTTAATGTCAAAACTGTGCAAAAGCAGCGTTTTGGTGCACGAAACGCACGTTTCGTTGCAAAAGCGGCGTTTTGGTGCACGAAACGCACGTTTAATGTCAAAACTGTGCAAAAGCAGCGATTTGGTGCACGAAACGCACGTTTCGTTGCTAAAGCGGCGTTTTGGTGCACGAAACGCACGTTTAGCGTCAAAACTATGCAAAAGCAGCGATTTGGTGCACGATACGCACGTTTAGCGTCAAAACTGAGCAAAAGCAGCGATTTGGTGCACGAAACGCACGTTTCGTTGCAAAAGCGGCGTTTTGGTGCACCAAACGCACGTTTAATGTCAAAACTGTACAAAAGCAGCGTTTTGGTGCACGCAACGCACGTTTATCGTCACAACTGTGCAACAGCAGCGTTTTGGTGCACGAAACGCACGTTTCGTTGCAAAAGCGGCGTTTTGGTGCACGAAAATGCACGTTTCGTTGCAAAAGAATCGTTTTTTGCACGAAACGCACGTTTAGAGTCAAAACTGTGCAAAAGCAGCGATTTGGTGCACGAAACGCACGTTTCGTTGCTAAAGCGGCGTTTTGGTGCACGAAACGCACGTTTAGCGTCAAAACTGTGCAAAAGCAGCGATTTGGTGCACGAAACGCACGTTTCGTTGCAAAAGCGGCGATTTGGTGCACGAAACGCACGTTTCTCGCCAAAACGGAGCAAAGCTTGCGATTAGGTGGGCGAAACGCACGTTTCGTCGCAAAAGCGGCGATTTGTTGCACGAAACGCACGTTTCTCGCCAAAACGAAGCAAAACTACCGATTAGGTCCGCGATACGCACGTTTCGTTGCAATAGCGGCGATTTGGTGCGCGAAAGGCACGTTTGTTGCAAAAGCGGCGATTTGGTGCACGAAACGCACGTTTCGTTGCAATAGCGGCGATTTGGTGCATGAAATTCACGTTTCTTGTCAAAACGGATCAAAACTAGCGATTAGGTGCGCGAAACGCACGTTTCGTAGCAAAAGCGTCGTTTTTGTGCACGAAGCGCACGATTCGTTGCAAAAGCGGCGATTTGGTGCGCGAAAGGCACGTTCCGATGCAAAAGGGGGGATTTGGTGCACGAAACGCACGTTTCGTTGCAAAAGCGGCGATTTGGTGAACGAAACGCACGTTTCGTTGCAGAAGCGGCGATTTGGTGCATGAAACGCACGTTACTTGACAAAACGATACGAAAGCGGCGATTTGGTGAACGAAACGCGGGTTTCGTTGCAAAAGCTGCGATTTGGTGCATGAAATTCACGTTTCTTGTCAAAACGGAGCAAAAGCGGCGATTCGGTCCGCGATACGCACGTTTCGTTGCAAAAGCGGCGATTTGGTGCGCGAAAGGCACGTTTCGATGCAAACTCGGCGATCTTGTGCACGAAACGCACGTTTCGTTGCAAAAGCGGCGATTTGGTGCACGAAACGCACGCTTCTTGCCAGAATGGAGCAAAAGCGGCGATTCGGTGCGCGAAACGCGTGTTTCGTTGCAAAAGCGGCGATTTCAAGCGCGAAACGCACGTTTCGTAGCAAAAGCGGCGATTTGGTGCACGAAACGCACGTTTTGTTGCAATAGCGGCAATTTGGTGCGCGAAAGGCACGTTTCGATGCAAACTCGGCGATCTTGTGCACGAAACGCACGTTTCGTTGCAAAAGCGGCGATTTGGTGCACGAAACGCACGTTTCTTGCCAAAACAGAGCAAAAGCGGCGATTTGGTGAACGAAACGCAGGTTTCGTTGCAAAGGCTGCGATTTGGTGCATGAAATTCACGTTTCTTGTCAAAACGGAGCAAAAGCGGCGATTCGGTCCGCGATACGTACGTTTCGTACCAAAAGCGGCGGTTTGGTGCACGAAACTCACGTTTCTCGCCAAAACGAAGCAAAAC
This sequence comes from Stelis phaeoptera, assembly GCA_943735885.1. NCBI lineage: Eukaryota > Metazoa > Arthropoda > Insecta > Hymenoptera > Megachilidae > Stelis > Stelis phaeoptera. Next base: position 463,587 of record CALSEM010000097.1, read on the forward strand.
TAGCGATTAGGTGCGCCAAGCGCACGTTTGGTCGCAAAAGTGGCGATTTGGTGCACGAAAGGCACGTTTCTTGACAAAACGGAACGGAAGCGGCGATTTGGTGAACGAAACGCGGGTTTCGTTGCAAAAGCTGCGATTTGGTGCATGAAATTCACGTTTCTTGTCAAAACGGAGCAAAAGCGGCGATTCGGTCCGCGATACGTACGTTTCGTACCAAAAGCGGCGGTTTGGTGCACGAAACGCACGTTTCTTGCCAAAACGGAGCAAAAGCGGCGATTTGGTGCACGAAGCGCACGTTTCGTTGCAAAAGCGCCTATTTGGTGCACGACAGGCACGTTTTTTGCCAAAACGGAGCAAAAGCAGCGATTCGGTCAGCGAAACGCACGTTTCGTTGCAAAAGCGGCGATATGGTGCAGGAAACGCACGTTTAGCGTCAAAACGGAGCAAAAGCGGCGATTCGGTGCGCGAAAAGCACGTTTCGTTGCAAAAGCGGCGATTTGGACCACGAAACGCACGTTTCTTGCCAAAACGGAGCAAAACTAGCGATTAGGTGCGCGAAACGCACGTTTCGTCGCAAAAGCGGCGATTTGGTGCACGAAACGCACGTTTCTTGCCAAAACGGAGCAAAAGCAACGATTCGGTCCGCGAAACGCACCTTTCGTTGCAAAAGCGGCGGTTTAGTGCACGAAACGCACATTTCGTTGCAAAAGCGGCGGCTTGGTGCACGAAACCCACGTTTCTCGCCAAAACGGAGCAAAAGCAACGATTCGGTCCGCGAAACGCACGTTTCGTTGCAAAAGCGGCGATTTAGTGCACGAAACGCACATTTCGTTGTAAAAGCGGTGATTTGGTGCACGATACGCACGTTTCTTGCCAAAACGGAGCAAAAGCGGCGATTTGGAGCGCGAAACGCACGTTTCGCGGCAAAAGCGGCGATTTGGTGCACGAAGCGCACGTTTCGTTGCAAAAGCGGCGATTTGGTGCGCGAAAGGCACGTTTCGATTTCAAAAGGGGCGATGTGGTGCACGAAACGCACGTTTCGTTGCCAAAGCGGCGATTTGGTGAACGAAACGCAGGTTTCGTTGCAAAAGCTGCGATTTGGCGCACGAAACGCACGCTTCTTGCCAGACTGGAGCAAAAGCGGCGATTCGGTGCGCGAAACGCACGTTTGTTGCAAAAGCGGCGATTTGGTGCACGAAACGCACGTTTCGTTGCAATAGCGGCGATTTGGTGCATGAAACGCACGTTTCTTGGGAAAACGGAGCAAAAGCGGCGATTTGGTGCGCGAAACGCGTGTTTCGTTGCAAAAGCGGCGATTTCGTGCGCGAAACGCACGTTTCTTGTCAAAACGGAGCAAAAGCGGCGATTCGGTCCGCGATACGCACGTTTCGTTGCAATAGCGGCGATTTGGTGCGCGAAAGGCACGTTTGTTGCAAAAGCGTCGATTTGGTGCACGAAACGCACGTTTCGTTGCAATAGCGGCGATTTGGTGCGCGAAAGGCACGTTTCGATGCAAACTCGGCAATCTTGTGCACGAAACGCACGTTTCGTTGCAAAAGCGGCGATTTGGTGCACGAAACGCACGTTTCTTGCCAAAACGGAGCAAAAGCGGCGATTCGGTGCGCGAAACGCGTGTTTCGTTGCAAAAGCGGTGATTTCGTGCGCGAAACGCACGTTTGTTGCAAAAGCGGCGATTTGGTGCAAGAAACGCACATTTCGTTGCAATAGAGGCGATTTGGTGCATGAAACGCACGTTTCTTGGCAAAACGGAGCAATAGCGGCGATTTGGTGCGTGAAAGGCATGTCTCGATGCAAACTCGGCGATTTTGTGCCCAAAACGCACGTTTCGTTGCAAAAGCGGCGTTTTGGTGCACGAAACGCACGTTTCTTGCCAAAACGGAGCAAAAGCGGCGATTTGGTGCACGAAGCGCACGTTTCGTTGCAAAAGCGGCGATATGGTGCAGGAAACGCACCTTTAGCGTCAAAACGGAGTAAAAGCGGCGATTCGGTGCGCGAAAAGCACGTTTCGTTGGAAAAGCGGCGATTTGGACCACGAAACGCACGTTTCTTGCCAAAACGGAGCAAAAGCGGCGATTTGGTGCACGAAGTGCACGTTTCGTTGCAAAAGCGTCGAGTTGGAGCACGAAACGCACGTTTCGTTGCAAAAGCGGCGATTTGGTGCGCGAAAGGCACGTTTCGATGCAAAAGGGGCGATTTGGTGCACGAAACGCACGTTTCGTTGCAAAAGCGGCGATTTTGTGAACGAAACGCACGTTTCGTTGCAAAAGCGGCGATTTGGTGCATGAAGCGCACGTTTCTTGACAAAACGGAGCAAAAGCGGCGATTTGGTGCACGAAGCGCACGTTTCGTTGCAAAAGCGCCGATTTGGTGCACGACAGGCACGTTTCTTGCCAAAACGGAGCAAAAGCAGCGATTCGGTCCGCGAAACGCACGTTTCGTTGCAAAAGCGGCGATATGGTGCAGGAAACGCACGTTTTGCGTCAAAGCGGAGTAAAAGCGGCGATTCGGTCCGCGAAACGCACGTTTCGTTGCAAAAGCGGCGATATGGTGCAGGAAACGCACGTTTAGCGTCAAAACGGAGTAAAAGCGGCGATTCGGGGCGCGAAAAGCACGTTTCGTTGCAAAAGCGGCGATTTGGACCACGAAACGCACGTTTCTTGCCAAACCGGAGCAAAAGCGGCGATTTGGTGCACGTAAGCGCACGTTTCGTTGCAAAAGCGTCGAGTTGGAGCACGAAACGCACGTTTCGTTGCAAAAGCGGCGATTTGGTGAACGAAACGCACGTTTCGTTGCAAAAGCGGCGATTTGGTGCATGAAACGCACGTTTCTTGACAAAACGAAACGAAAGCGGCGATTTGGTGAACGAAACGCAGGTTTCGTTGCAAAAGCTGCGATTTGGTGCATGAAATTCACGTTTCTTGTCAAAACGGAGCAAAAGCGGCGATTCGGTCCGCGATACGCACGTTTCGTTGCAAAAGCGGCGATTTGGTGCACGAAACGCACGTTTCTCGCCAAAACGAAGCAAAACTAGCGATTAGGTGCGCGAAACGCACGTTTCGTTGCAAAAGCGTCGTTTTCGTGCACGAAGCGCACGATTTGTTGCAAAAGCGGCGATTTGGTGCACGAAACGCCCGTTTCGTTGCAAAAGCGGCGATTTCGAACGCGAAACGCACGTTTGTTGCAAAAGCGGCGATTTGGTGCACGAAACGCACGTTTCGTTGCAATAGCGGCGATTTGGTGCGCGAAAGGCACGTTTTGATGCAAAAGCGGCGATTTTGTGCACGAAACGCACGTTTCGTTGCAAAAGCGGCGATTTGGCGCACGAAACGCACGCTTCTTGCCAGAATGGAGCAAAAGCGGCGTTTCGGTGCGCGAAACGCGTGTTTCGTTGCCAAAGCGGCGATTTCTTGCACGAAACGCACGTTTCTTGCCAAAACGGAGCAAAAGCGGCGATTTGGTGCACGAAGCGTACGTTTCGTTGCAAAAGCGCCGATTTGGTGCAGGAAACGCACGTTTAGCGTCAAAACGGAGTAAAAGCGGCGATTCGGTGCGCGAAAAGCACGTTTCGTTGCAAAAGCTGCGATTTGGACCACGAAACGCACGTTTCTTGCCAAACCGGAGCAAAAGCGGCGATTTGGTGCACGAAACGCACGTTTCGCTGCAAAAGCGGCGATTTGGAGCACGAAACGCATGTTTTGCGTCAAAACTGTGCAAAAGCAGCGATTTGGTGCACGAAACGCACGTTTCTCGCCAAAACGGAGCAAAAGCGGCGATTCGGTGCGTGAAACGCACGTTGCGCAGCAAAAGCGGCGTTTTGGCGCACGAAACGCACGTTTTGCGTCAAAACTGTGCAAAAGCAGCGATTTGGTGCACGAAACGCACGTTTCGCTGCAAAAGCGGCGTTTTGGTGCACGAAACGCACGTTTAGCGTCACAACTGTGCAAAAGCAGCGTTTTGGTGCACGAAACGCACGTTTCGTTGCAAAAGCGGCGTTTTGGTGCACGAAACGCACGTTTAATGTCAACACTGTGCAAAAGCAGCGTTTTGGTGCACGAAACGCACGTTTCGCTGCAAAAGCGGAGTTTTGGTGCACGAAACGCACGTTTAATGTCAAAACTGTACAAAAGCAGCGTTTTGGTGCACGAAACGAACGTTTAGCGTCAAAACTGTGCAAAAGCAGCGTTTTGGTGCACGAAACGCACGTTTAGCGTCACAAGTGTGCAAAAGCAGCGTTTTGGTGCACGAAACGCACGTTTCGTTGCAAAAGCGGCGTTTTGTTGCACGAAACGCACGTTTAATGTCAAAACTGTGCAAAAGCAGCGTTTTGGTGCACGAAACGCACGTTTCGTTGCAAAAGCGGCGTTTTGGTGCACGAAACGCACGTTTAATGTCAAGACTGTACAAAAGCAGCGTTTTGGTGCACGAAACGAACGTTTAGCGTCAAAACTGTGCAAAAGCAGCGTTTTGGTGCACGAAACGCACGTTTAGCGTCACAAGTGTGCAAAAGCAGCGTTTTGGTGCACGAAACGCACGTTTCGTTGCAAAAGCGGCGTTTTGGTGCACGAAACGCACGTTTAATGTCAAAACTGTGCAAAAGCAGCGTTTTGGTGCACGAAACGCACGTTTCGTTGCAAAAGCGGCGTTTTGGTGCACGAAACGCACGTTTAGCGTCAAAACTGTGCAAAAGCAGCGTTTTGGTGCACGAAACGCACGTTTCGTTCCAAAAGCGGCGTTCTGGTGCACGAAACGCACGTTTAGCCTCAAAACTGCGCAAAAGCAGCGTTTTGCTGCACGAAACGCCGGTTTCGTTGCAAAAGCGGCGTTTTGGTGCACGAAACGAACGTTTAGCGTCAAAACTGTGCAAAAGCAGCGATTTGGTGCACGAAACGCACGTTTCGTTGCAAAAGCGGCGTTTTGGTGCACGAAACGCACGTTTAGCGTCAAAACTGTGCGAAAGCAGCGTCTTGGTGCACGAAACGCGCGTTTAGCGTCAAAACTGTGTAAAAGCAGCGTGCTGGTGCACGAAACGCACGTTTCGTTGCAAAAGCGGCGTTTTGGTGCACGAAACGCACGTTTAGCGTCAAAACTGTGCAAAAGCAGCGATTAGGTGCACGAAACGCACGTTTAGCGTCAAAACTGTGCAAAAGCAGCGATTTGGTGCACGAAACGCACGTTTCGTTGCTAAAGCGGCGTTTTGGTGCACGAAACGCACGTTTCGTTGCAAAAGCGGAGTTTTGGTGCACGAAACGCACGTTTAGCGTCAAAACTGTGCAAAAGCAGCGATTTGGTGCCCGAAATGCACGTTTCCTGCCAAAACGGAGCATGGGCGGCGATTCGGTGCACGAAACGCACATTTCGTTGGAAAAGCGGCGATTTGGTGCGCGAAACGCACGTTTCGTTGCAAAAGCGGAGTTTTGGTGCACGAAACGCACGTTTAGCGTCAAAACTGTGCAAAAGCAGCGTTTTGGTGCACGAAACGCACGTTTCGTTGCAAAAGCGGCGTTTTGGTGCACGAAACGCACGTTTCGTTGCAAAAGCGGCGTTTTAGTGCACGAAACGCACGTTTAGCGTCAAAACTGTACAAAAGCAGCGTTTTGGTGCACGAAACGCACGTTTATCGTCAAAACTGTGCAAAAGCAGCGTTTTGGTGCACGAAACGCACGTTTAGCGTCACAACTGTGCAAAAGCAGCGTTTTGGTGCTCGAAACGCACGTTTCGTTGCAAAAGCGGCGTTTTGGTGCACGAAACGCACGTTTAATGTCAAAACTGTGCAAAAGCAGCGATTTGGTGCACGAAACGCACGTTTCGTTGCAAAAGCGGCGTTTTGGTGCACGAAACGCACGTTTAGCGTCAAAACTGTACAAAAGCAGCGTTTTGGTGCACGAAACGCGCGTTTATCGTCAAAACTGTGCAAAAGCAGCGTTTTGGTGCACGAAACGCACGTTTAGCGTCACAACTGTGCAAAAGCAGCGTTTTGGTGCACGAAACGCACGTTTCGTTGCAAAAGCGGCGTTTTGGTGCACGAAACGCACGTTTAATGTCAAAACTGTGCAGCAGCAGCGTTTTGGTGCACGAAACGCACGTTTAGCGTCAAAACTGTGCGAAAGTAGCGTCTTGGTGCACGAAACGCACGTTTAGCGTCAAAACTGTGCAAAAGCAGCGTTTTGGTGCACGATATGCACGTTTCGTTGCAAAAGCGGCGTTTTGGTGCACGAAACGCACGTTTAGCGTCAAAACTGTGCAAAAGCAGCGTTTTGGTGCACGAAACGCACGTTTAGTTCCAAAAGCGGCGTTTTGGTGCACGAAACGCACGTTTAGCGTCAAAACTGTGCAAAAGCAGCGATTAGGTGCACGAAACGCACGTTTAGCGTCAAAACTGTGCAAAAGCAGCGTTTTGGTGCACGAAACGCACGTTTAGCGTCAAAACTGTGCAAATCAGCGATTTGGTGCACGAAACGCACGTTTAGCGTCAAAACTGTTCAAAAGCAGCGTATTGGAGCACGAAACGCACGCTTAGCGTCAAAACGGTGCAAAAGCAGCGTTTTGTTGCACGAAACGCACGTTTCGTTGCAAAAGCGGCGTCTTGGTGCAGGAAACGAACGTTTAGCGTCAAAACTGTGCAATAGCAGCGATTTGGTGCACGAAATGCACGTTTCCTGCCAAAACGGAGCAAGGGCGGCGATTCGGTGCACGAAACGCACATTTCGTTGGAAAAGCGGCGATTTGGTGCACCAAACGCACGCTTCTTGCCAAATCGGAGCAAAAGCGGCGATTCGGTGCACGAAACGCACTTTTCGTTGCAGATGCGGCGTTTTGGTGCACGAAACGCACGTTTAGCGTCAAAACTGTACAAAAGCAGCGTTTTGGTGCACGAAACGCACGTTTATCGTCAAAACTGTGCAAAAGCAGCGTTTTGGTGCACGAAACGCACGTTTATCGTCAAAACTGTGCAAAAGCAGCGTTTTGGTGCACGAAACGCACGTTTAGCGTCACAACTGTGCAAAAGCAGCGTTTTGGTGCACGAAACGCACGTTTAGCGTCACAACTGTGCAAAAGCAGCGTTTTGGTGCACGAAACGCACGTTTCGTTGCAAAAGCGGCGTTTTGGTGCACGAAACGCACGTTTAATGTCAAAACTGTGCAACAGCAGCGTTTTGGTGCACGAAACGCACGCTTAGCGTCAAAACTGTGCGAAAGTAGCGTCTTGGTGCACGAAACGCACGTTTAGCGTCAAAACTGTGCAAAAGCAGCGTTTTGGTGCACGAAATGCACGTTTCGTTGCAAAAGCGGCGTTTTGGTGCACGAAACGCACGTTTAGCGTCAAAACTGTGCAAAAGCAGCGTTTTGGTGCACGAAACGCACGTTTAGTTCCAAAAGCGGCGTTTTGGTGCACGAAACGCACGTTTAGCGTCAAAACTGTGCAAAAGCAGCGATTAGGTGCACGAAACGCACGTTTAGCGTCAAAACTGTGCAAAAGCAGCGTTTTGGTGCACGAAACGCACGTTTAGCGTCAAAACTGTGCAAATCAGCGATTTGGTGCACGAAACGCACGTTTAGCGTCAAAACTGTTCAAAAGCAGCGTATTGGAGCACGAAACGCACGCTTAGCGTCAAAACGGTGCAAAAGCAGCGTTTTGTTGCACGAAACGCACGTTTCGTTGCAAAAGCGGCGTCTTGGTGCAGGAAACGAACGTTTAGCGTCAAAACTGTGCAATAGCAGCGATTTGGTGCACGAAATGCACGTTTCCTGCCAAAACGGAGCAAGGGCGGCGATTCGGTGCACGAAACGCACATTTCGTTGGAAAAGCGGCGATTTGGTGCACCAAACGCACGCTTCTTGCCAAATCGGAGCAAAAGCGGCGATTCGGTGCACGAAACGCACTTTTCGTTGCAGATGCGGCGTTTTGGTGCACGAAACGCACGTTTAGCGTCAAAACTGTGCAAAAGCAGCGATTAGGTGCACGAAACGCACGTTTAGCGTCAAAACTGTGCAAAAGCAGCGTTTTGGTGCACGAAACGCACGTTTAGCGTCAAAACTGTGCAAATCAGCGATTTGGTGCACGAAACGCACGTTTAGCGTCAAAACTGTTCAAAAGCAGCGTATTGGAGCACGAAACGCACGCTTAGCGTCAAAACGGTGCAAAAGCAGCGTTTTGTTGCACGAAACGCACGTTTCGTTGCAAAAGCGGCGTCTTGGTGCAGGAAACGAACGTTTAGCGTCAAAACTGTGCAATAGCAGCGATTTGGTGCACGAAATGCACGTTTCCTGCCAAAACGGAGCAAGGGCGGCGATTCGGTGCACGAAACGCACATTTCGTTGGAAAAGCGGCGATTTGGTGCGCGAAACGCACGTTTCGTTGCAAAAGCGGCGTTTTGGCGCACGAAACGCACGTTTAGCGTCAAAACTGTGCAAAAGCAACGATTTGGTGCACGAAACGCACGTTTCCTGCCAAAACGGAGCAAAAGCGGCGATTCGGTGCACGAAACGCACTTTTCGTTGCAGATGCGGCGTTTTGGTGCACGAAACGCACGTTTAGCGTCAAAACTGTGCAAAAGCAGCGTTTTGGTGCACGAAACGCACGTTTAGCGTCACAACTGTGCAAAAGCAGCGTTTTGGTGCACGAAACGCACGTTTCGTTGCAAAAGCGGCGTTTTGGTGCACGAAACGCACGTTTCGTTGCAAAAGCGGAGTTTTGGTGCACGAAACGCACGTTTAGCGTCAAAACTATGCAAAAGCAGCGTTTTGGTGCACGAAACGCACGTTTAGCGTCAAAACTGTACAAAAGCAGCGTTTTGCTGCACGAAACGCACGTTTCGTTGCAAAAGCGGCGTTTTGGTGCACGAAACGCACGTTTCGTTGCAAAAGCGGCGTTTTGGTGCACGAAACGCACGTTTAGTTGCAAAAGCGGAGTTTTGGTGCACGAAACGCACGTTTAGCGTCAAAACTGTGCAAAAGCAGCGTTTTGGTGCACGAAACGCACGTTTAGCGTCAAAACTGTGCAAAAGCAGCGTTTTGGTGCACGAAACGCACGTTTAATGTCACAACTGTGCAAAAGCAGAGTTTTGGTGCACGAAACGCACGTTTCGTTGCAAAAGCGGCGTTTTGGTGCACGAAACGCACGTTTAATGTCAAAACTGTGCAAAAGCAGCGTTTTGGTGCACGAAACGCACGTTTCGTTGCAAAAGCGGCGTTTTGGTGCACGAAACGCACGTTTAGCCTCAAGACTGCGCAAAAGCAGCGTTTTGCTGCACGAAACGCCGGTTTCGTTGCAAAAGCGGCGTTTTGGTGCACGAAACGAACGTTTAGCGTCAAAACTGTGCAAAAGCAGCGATTTGGTGCACGAAACGCACGTTTCGTTGCAAAAGCGGCGTTTTGGTGCACGAAACGCACGTTTAATGTCAAAACTGTACAAAAGCAGCGTTTTGGTGTACGAAACGCACGTTTAGCCTCAAAACTGCGCAAAAGCAGCGTTTTGTTGCACGAAACGCCGGTTTCGTTGCAAAAGCGGCGTTTTGGTGCACGAAACGAACGTTTAGCGTCAACACTGTGCAAAAGCAGCGTTTCGTTGCAAAAGCTGCGTTTTGGTGCATGAAACGCACGTTTAGCGTCAATACTGTGCAAAAGCAGCGATTTGGTGCACGAAACGCACGTTTCGTTGCTAAAGCGGCGTTTTGGTGCACGAAACGCACGTTTCGTTGCTAAAGCGGCGTTTTGGTGCACGAAACGCACGTTTAGCGTGAAAACTGTGCAAAAGCAGCGATTTGGTGCACGAAACGCACGTTTCGTTGCAAAAGCGGCGATTTGGTGCACGAAACGCACGTTTCTCGCCAAAACGGAGCAAAGCTAGCGATTAGGTGGGCGAAACGCACGTTTCGTCGCAAAAGCGGCGATTTGGTGCACGAAACGCACGTTTCTCGCCAAAACGAAGCAAAACTACCGATTAGGTGCGCGAAACGCACGTTTCGTTGCAAAAGCGTCGTTTTCGTGCACGAAGCGCACGATTCGTTGCAAAAGCGGCGATTTGGTGCACGAAACGCACGTTTAGCGTCACAACTGTGCAAAAGCAGCGTTTTGGTGCACGAAACGCACGTTTCGTTGCAAAAGCGGCGTTTTGGTGCACGAAACGCACGTTTAATGTCAAAACTGTACAAAAGCAGCGTTTTGGTGCACGAAACGCACGTTTATCGTCAAAACTGTGCAAAAGCAGCGTTTTGGTGCACGAAACGCACGTTTAGCGTCAAAACTGTGCAAAAGCAGCGATTTGGTGCACGAAACGCACGTTTAGCGTCAAAACTGTGCAAAAGCAGCGATTTGGTGCACGAAACGCACGTTTCGTTGCTAAAGCGGCGTTTTGGTGCACGAAACGCACGTTTAGCGTCAAAACTGTGCAAAAGCAGCGATTTGGTGCACGAAACGCACGTTTCGTTGCAAAAGCGGCGTTTTGGTGCACGAAACGCACGTTTAGCGTCAATACTGTGCAAAAGCAGCGATTAGGTGTACGAAACGCACGTTTCGTTGCAAAAGCGGCGTTTTGGTTCACGAAACGCACGTTTAGCGTCAAAACTGTGCAAGAGCAGCGATTTGGTGCACGAAACGCACGTTTCGTTGCTAAAGCGGCGTTTTGGTGCACGAAACGCACGTTTAGCGTCAAAACTATGCAAAAGCAGCGATTTGGTGCACGATACGCACGTTTCGTTGCAAAAGCAGCGATTTGGTGCACGAAACACACGTTTCGTTGCAAAAGCAGCGATTTGGTGCACGAAACGCACGTTTCGTTGCAAAAGCGGCGTTTTGGTTCACGAAACACACGTTTAGCGTCAAAACTGTGCAAAAGCAGCGTTTTGGTGCATGAAACGCACGTTTAGCGTCAAAACTGAGCAAAAGCAGCGTTTTGGTGCACGAAACGCACGTTTAGCGTCAAAACTGTGCAAAAGCAGCGATTTGGTGCACGAAACGCACGTTTCGTTGCAAAAGCGGCGATTTGGTGCACGAAACGCACGTTTCTCGCCAAAACGGAGCAAAGCTAGCGATTAGGTGGGCGAAACGCACGTTTCGTCGCAAAAGCGGCGATTTGGTGCACGAAACGCACGTTTCTCGCCAAAACGAAGCAAAACTACCGATTTTGTGCGCGAAACGCACGTTTCGTTGCAAAAGCGTCGTTTTCGTGCACGAAGCGCACGATTCGTTGCAAAAGCGGCGATTTGGTGCACGAAACGAACGTTTCGTTGCAGTAGCGGCGATTTGGTGCGCGAAAGGCACGTTTCGATGCAAAAGCGGCGATTTTGTGCACGAAACGCACGTTTCGTTGCTAAAGCGGCGTTTTGGTGCACGAAACGCACGTTTAGCGTCAAAACTGTGCAAAAGCAGCGATTTGGTGCACGAAACGCACGTTTCGTTGCAAAAGCGGCGTTTTGGTGCACGAAACGCACGTTTAGCGTCAAAACTGTGCGAAAGCAGCGTCTTGGTGCACGAAACGCACGTTTAGCGTCAAAACTGTGCAAAAGCAGCGTTTTGGTGCACGAAACGCACGTTTCGTTCCAAAAGCGGCGATTTGGTGCGCGAAACGAACGTTTAGTTGCAAAAGCGGCGGTTTGGTGCACGAAACGCACGTTTAGCGTCAAAACGGAGCAAAAGCAGCGATTCGGTGCGCGAAACGCACGTTTCGTTGCAAAAGCGTCGTTTTCGTGCACGAAGCGCACGATTCGTTGCAAAAGCGGCGATTTGGTGCACGAAACGCAGGTTTCGTTGCAAAAGCTGCGATTTGGTGCATGAAATTCACGTTTCTTGTCAAAACGGAGCAAAAGCGGCGATTCGGTCCGCGATACGCACGTTTCGTTGCAAAAGCGGCGATCTTGTGCACGAAACGCACGTTTCGTTGCAAAAGCGCCGATTTGGTGCACGACAGGCACGTTTCTTGCCAAAACGGAGCAAAAGCAGCGATTCGGTCCGCGAAACGCACGTTTCGTTGCAAAAGCGGCGATATGGTGCAGGAAACGCACGTTTAGCGTCAAAACGGAGTAAAAGCGGCGATCCGGTGCGCGAAAAGCACGTTTAGCCTCAAAACTGCGCAAAAGCAGCGTTTTGGTGCACGAAACGCCGGTTTCGTTGCAAAAGCGGCGTTTTGGTGCACGAAACGAACGATTAGCGTCAACACTGTGCAAAAGCAGCGTTTCGTTGCAAAAGCTGCGTTTTGGTGCACGAAACGCACGTTTAGCGTCAATACTGTGCAAAAGCAGCGATTTGGTGCACGAAACGCACGTTTCGTTGCAAAAGCGGCGTTTTGGTGCACGAAACGCACGTTTCGTTGCTAAAGCGGCGTTTTGGTGCACGAAACGCACGTTTAGCGTCAAAACTGTGCAAAAGCAGCGTGTTGGTGCACGAAACGCACGTTTCGTTGCAAAAGCGGCGTTTTGGTGCAGGAAACGAACGTTTAGCGTCAAAACTGTGCAAAAGCAGCGATTTGGTGCACGAAACGCACGTTTCGCTGCAAAAGCGGCGTTTTGGTGCACGAAACGCACGTTTAACGTCAAACCTGTGCAAAAGCATCGTTTTGGTGCACGAAACGCACGTTTAGCCTCAAAACTGCGCAAAAGCAGCGTTTTGTTGCACGAAACGCCGGTTTCGTTGCAAAAGCGGCGTTTTGGTGCAGGAAACGAACGTTTAGCGTCAAAACTGTGCAAAAGCAGCGTTTTGGTGCACGAAACGCACGTTTAGCGTCACAACTGTGCAAAAGCAGCGTTTTGGTGCACGAAACGCACGTTTCGTTGCAAAAGCGGCGTTTTGGTGCACGAAACGCACGTTTAGCGTCAAAACTGTACAAAACCAGCGTTTTGGTGCACGAAACGCACGTTTATCGTCACAACTGTGCAAAAGCAGCGTTTTGGTGCACGAAACGCACGTTTCGTTGCTAAAGCGGCGTTTTGGTGCACGAAACGCACGTTTAGCGTCAAAACTATGCAAAAGCAGCGATTTGGTGCACGATACGCACGTTTCGTTGCAAAAGCAGCGATTTGGTGCACGAAACACACGTTTCGTTGCAAAAGCAGCGTTTTGGAGCACGAAACGCTCGTTTAGCGTCAAAACTGAGCAAAAGCAGCGATTTGGGGCACGAAACGCACGTTTCGTTGCCAAAGCGGCGTTTTGGTGCACGAAACGCACGTTTAATGTCAAAACTGTACAAAAGCAGCGTTTTGGTGCACGCAACGCACGTTTATCGTCACAACTGTGCAACAGCAGCGTTTTGGTGCACGAAACGCACGTTTCGTTGCAAAAGCGGCGTTTTGGTGCACGAAAATGCACGTTTCGTTGCAAAAGAATCGTTTTTTGCACGAAACGCACGTTTAGAGTCAAAACTGTGCAAAAGCAGCGATTTGGTGCACGAAACGCACGTTTCGTTGCTAAAGCGGCGTTTTGGTGCACGAAACGCACGTTTCGTTGCTAAAGCGGCGTTTTGGTGCACGAAACGCACGTTTAGCGTCAAAACTGTGCAAAAGCAGCGATTTGGTGCACGAAACGCACGTTTCGTTGCAAAAGCGGCGATTTGGTGCACGAAACGCACGTTTCTCGCCAAAACGGAGCAAAGCTAGCGATTAGGTGGGCGAAACGCACGTTTCGTCGCAAAAGCGGCGATTTGGTGCACGAAACGCACGTTTCTCGCCAAAACGAAGCAAAACTACCGATTAGGTGCGCGAAACGCACGTTTCGTTGCAAAAGCGTCGTTTTCGTGCACGAAGCGCACGATTCGTTGCAAAAGCGGCGATTTGGTGCACGAAACGCACGTTTCGTTGCAGTAGCGGCGATTTGGTGCGCGAAAGGCACGTTTCGATGCAAAAGCGGCGATTTTGTGCACGAAACGCACGTTTCGTTGCTAAAGCGGCGTTTTGGTGCACGAAACGCACGTTTAGCGTCAAAACTGTGCAAAAGCAGCGATTTGGTGCACGAAACGCACGTTTCGTTGCAAAAGCGGCGTTTTGGTGCACGAAACGCACGTTTAGCGTCAATACTGTGCAAAAGCAGCGATTAGGTGCACGAAACGCACGTTTCGTTGCAAAAGCGGCGTTTTGGTTCACGAAACGCACGTTTAGCGTCAAAACTGTGCAAAAGCAGCGATTTGGTGCACGAAACGCACGTTTCGTTGCTAAAGCGGCGTTTTGGTGCACGAAACGCACGTTTAGCGTCAAAACTGTGCAAAAGCAGCGATTTGGTGCACGATACGCACGTTTCGTTGCAAAAGCGGCGATTTGGTGCACGAAACGCACGTTTCTCGCCAAAACGGAGCAAAGCTTGCGATTAGGTGGGCGAAACGCACGTTTCGTCGCAAAAGCGGCGATTTGGTGCACGAAACGCACGTTTCTCGCCAAAACGAAGCAAAACTACCGATTAGGTGCGCGAAACGCACGTTTCGTTGCAAAAGCGTCGTTTTCGTGCACGAAGCGCACGATTCGTTGCAAAAGCGGCGATTTGGTGCACGAAACGCACGTTTCGTTGCAATAGCGGCAATTTGGTGCGCGAAAGGCACGTTTCGATGCAAAAGCGGCGATTTTGTGCACGAAACGCACGTTTCGTTGCAAAAGCGGCGATTTAGCGCACGAAACGCACGCTTCTTGCCAGAATGGAGCAAAAGCGGCGATTCGGTGCGCGAACCGCGTGTTTCGTTGCAAAAGCGGCGATTTCGTGGGCGAAACGCACGTTTCGTTGCAAAAGCGGCGATTTGGTGCATGAAACGCACGTTTCTTGCCAAAACGGAGCAAAAGCGGCGATTTGGTGCGCGAAACGCACGTTTCGATGCAAAAGCGCCGATTTCGTGCGCGAATCGCACGTTTCGTTGCAAAAGTGGCGATTTGGTGCACGAAACGCACGTTTCTCGCCAAAACGGAGCAAAAGCAGCGATTCGGTGCGCGAAAGGCACGTTTCGTTTCAAAAGCGGCGATTTGGTGCACGATACGGACGTTTCTTGTCAAAACGGAGTAAAAGCTGCGATTCGGTGCGCGAAAAGCACGTTTCGTTGCAAAAGCGGCGATTTGGTCCACGAAACGCACGTTTCTTGCCAAAGCGGAGCAAAAGCGGTCATTTGGTGCACGAAGCGCACGTTTCGTTGCAAAAGCGGCGATTTTGTGCACGAAACGCACGTTTCGTTGCAAAAGCGGCGATTTGGCGCACGAAACGCACGCTTCTTGCCAGAATGGAGCAAAAGCGGCGATTCGGTGCGCGAAACGCGTGTCTCGTTGCAAAAGCGGCGATTTGGTGCACGAAGCGCACGTTTCGTTGCAAAAGCGGCGATATGGTGCAGGAAACGCACGTTTAGCGTCAAAACGGAGTAAAACTAGCGATTAGGTGCGCGAAACGCACGTTTCGTTGCAAAAGCGCCGTTTTCGTGCCCGAAGCGCACGATTCTTGCCAGACTGGAGCAAAAGCGGCGATTCGGCGCGCGAAACGCACGTTTGTTGCAAAAGCGGCGATTTGGTGCACGAAACGCGTGTTTCGTTGCAAAAGCGGCGATTTCGTGCGCGAAACGCACGTTTCTTGGCAAAACGGAGCAAAAGCGGCGATTCGGTGCGCGAAACGCGTGTTTCGTTGCAAAAGCGGTGATTTCGTGCGCGAAACGCACGTTTGTTGCAAAAGCGGCGATTTGGTGCACGAAACGCACATTTCGTTGCAATAGCGGCGATTTGGTGCATGAAACGCACGTTTCTTGGCAAAACGGAGCAAAAGCGGCGATTTGGTGCGCGAAACGCGTGTTTCGTAGCAAAAGCGGCGATTTCGTGCGCGAAACGCACGTTTCTTGTCAAAACGGAGCAAAAGCGGCGATTCGGTCCGCGATACGCACGTTTCGTTGCAATAGCGGCGATTTGGTGCGCGAAAGTCACGTTTGTTGCAAAAGCGGCGATTTGGTGCACGAAACGCACGTTTCGTTGCAATAGCGGCGATTTGGTGCGCGAAAGGCACGTTTCGATGCAAACTCGGCAATCTTGTGCACGAAACGCACGTTTCGTTGCAAAAGCGGCGATTTGGTGCACGAAACGCACGTTTCTTGCCAAAACGGAGCAAAAGCGGCGATTCGGTGCGCGAAACGCGTGTTTCGTTGCAAAAGCGGTGATTTCGTGCGCGAAACGCACGTTTGTTGCAAAAGCGGCGATTTGGTGCAAGAAACGCACATTTCGTTGCAATAGAGGCGATTTGGTGCATGAAACGCACGTTTCTTGGCAAAACGGAGCAATAGCGGCGATTTGGTGCGTGAAAGGCATGTCTCGATGCAAACTCGGCGATTTTGTGCCCAAAACGCACGTTTCGTTGCAAAAGCGGCGTTTTGGTGCACGAAACGCATGTTTAGCGTCAAAACGGTGCAAAAGCAGCGATTTGGTGCACGAAACGCACGTTTTGTTGCAAAAGCGGCGCTTAGGTGCACGAAACGCACGTTTCTTGTCAAAACGGAGCAAAAGCGGCGATTCGGTCCGCGATACGCACGTTTCGTTGCAAAAGCGGCGATTTGGTGCACGAAACGCACGTTTCTTGCCAAAACGGAGCAAAAGCGGCGATTTGGTGCACGAAGCGCACGTTTCGTTGCAAAAGCGGCGATATGGTGCAGGAAACGCACCTTTAGCGTCAAAACGGAGTAAAAGCGGCGATTCGGTGCGCGAAAAGCACGTTTCGTTGGAAAAGCGGCGATTTGGACCACGAAACGCACGTTTCTTGCCAAAACGGAGCAAAAGCGGCGATTTGGTGCACGAAGTGCACGTTTCGTTGCAAAAGCGTCGAGTTGGAGCACGAAACGCACGTTTCGTTGCAAAAGCGGCGATTTGGTGCGCGAAAGGCACGTTTCGATGCAAAAGGGGCGATTTGGTGCACGAAACGCACGTTTCGTTGCGAAAGCGGCGATTTGGTGAACGAAACGCACATTTCGTTGCAAAAGCGGCGATTTGGTGCATGAAATTCACGTTTCTTGACAAAACGAAACGAAAGCGGCGATTTGGTGAACGAAACGCAGGTTTCGTTGCAAAAGCTGCGATTTGGTGCAAGAAATTCACGTTTCTTGTCAAAATGGAGCAAAAGCGGCGATTCGGTCCGCGATACGCACGTTTCGTTGCAAAAGCGGCGATTTGGTGCACGAAACGAAGCAAAACTAGCGATTAGGTGCGCGAAACGCACGTTTCGTTGCAAAAGCGTCGTTTTTGTGCACGAAGCGCACGATTCGTTGCAAAAGCGGCGATTTGGTGCGCGAAAGGCACGTTCCGATGCAAAAGGGGGGATTTGGTGCACGAAACGCACGTTTCGTTGCAAAAGCGGCGATTTGGTGAACGAAACGCACGTTTCGTTGCAGAAGCGGCGATTTGGTGCATGAAACGCACGTTACTTGACAAAACGATACGAAAGCGGCGATTTGGTGAACGAAACGCGGGTTTCGTTGCAAAAGCTGCGATTTGGTGCATGAAATTCACGTTTCTTGTCAAAACGGAGCAAAAGCGGCGATTCGGTCCGCGATACGCACGTTTCGTTGCAAAAGCGGCGATTTGGTGCGCGAAAGGCACGTTTCGATGCAAAAGGGGCGATTTGGTGCACGAAACGCACGTTTCGTTGCAAAAGCGGCGATTTGGCGCACGAAACGCACGCTTCTTGCCAGAATGGAGCAAAAGCGGCGATTCGGTGCGCGAAACGCGTGTTTCGTTGCAAAAGCGGCGATTTCAAGCGCGAAACGCACGTTTCGTAGCAAAAGCGGCGATTTGGTGCACGAAACGCACGTTTCGTTGCAATAGCGGCAATTTGGTGCGCGAAAGGCACGTTTCGATGCAAACTCGGCGATCTTGTGCACGAAACGCACGTTTCGTTGCAAAAGCGGCGATTTGGTGCACGAAACGCACGTTTCTTGCCAAAACAGAGCAAAAGCGGCGATTTGGTGAACGAAACGCAGGTTTCGTTGCAAAAACTGCGATTTGGTGCATGAAATTCACGTTTCTTGTCAAAACGGAGCAAAACTAGCGATTAGGTGCGCGAAACGCACGTTTCGTCGCAAAAGCGGCGATTTGGTGCACGAAACGCACGTTTCTTGCCAAAACGGAGCAAAAGCGGCGATTTGGTGCACGAAGAGCACGTTTCGTTTCAAAAGCGTCGAGTTGGAGCACGAAACGCACGTTTCGTTGCAAAAGCGGCGATTTGGTGCATGAAACGCACGTTACTTGACAAAACGAAACGAAAGCGGCGATTTGGTGAACGAAACGCAGGTTTCGTTGCAAAGGCTGCGATTTGGTGCATGAAATTCACGTTTCTTGTCAAAACGGAGCAAAAGCGGCGATTCGGTCCGCGATACGTACGTTTCGTACCAAAAGCGGCGGTTTGGTGCACGAAACTCACGTTTCTCGCCAAAACGAAGCAAAACTAGCGATTAGGTGCGCGAAGCGCACGTTTGGTCGCAAAAGTGGCGATTTGGTGCACGAAAGGCACGTTTCTTGACAAAACGGAACGGAAGCGGCGATTTGGTGAACGAAACGCGGGTTTCGTTGCAAAAGCTGCGATTTGGTGCATGAAATTCACGTTTCTTGTCAAAACGGAGCAAAAGCGGCGATTCGGTCCGCGATACGTACGTTTCGTACCAAAAGCGGCGGTTTGGTGCACGAAACGCACGTTTCTTGCCAAAACGGAGCAAAAGCGGCGATTTGGTGCACGAAGCGCACGTTTCGTTGCAAAAGCGCCGATTTGGTGCACGACAGGCACGTTTTTTGCCAAAACGGAGCAAAAGCAGCGATTCGGTCAGCGAAACGCACGTTTCGTTGCAAAAGCGGCGATATGGTGCAGGAAACGCACGTTTAGCATCAAAACGGAGCAAAAGCGGCGATTCGGTGCGCGAAAAGCACGTTTCGTTGCAAAAGCGGCGATTTGGACCACGAAACGCACGTTTCTTGCCAAAACGGAGCAAAACTAGCGATTAGGTGCGCGAAACGCACGTTTCGTCGCAAAAGCGGCGATTTGGTGCACGAAACGCACGTTACTTGACAAAACGAAACGAAAGCGGCGATTTGGTGAACGAAACGCAGGTTTCGTTGCAAAGGCTGCGATTTGGTGCATGAAATTCACGTTTCTTGTCAAAACGGAGCAAAAGCGGCGATTCGGTCCGCGATACGTACGTTTCGTACCAAAAGCGGCGGTTTGGTGCACGAAACTCACGTTTCTCGCCAAAACGAAGCAAAACTAGCGATTAGGTGCGCGAAGCGCACGTTTGGTCGCAAAGGTGGCGATTTGGTGCACGAAAGGCACGTTTCTTGACAAAACGGAACGGAAGCGGCGATTTGGTGAACGAAACGCGGGTTTCGTTGCAAAAGCTGCGATTTGGTGCATGAAATTCACGTTTCTTGTCAAAACGGAGCAAAAGCGGCGATTCGGTCCGCGATACGTACGTTTCGTACCAAAAGCGGCGGTTTGGTGCACGAAACGCACGTTTCTTGCCAAAACGGAGCAAAAGCGGCGATTTGGTGCACGAAGCGCACGTTTCGTTGCAAAAGCGCCGATTTGGTGCACGACAGGCACGTTTTTTGCCAAAACGGAGCAAAAGCAGCGATTCGGTCAGCGAAACGCACGTTTCGTTGCAAAAGCGGCGATATGGTGCAGGAAACGCACGTTTAGCGTCAAAACGGAGCAAAAGCGGCGATTCGGTGCGCGAAAAGCACGTTTCGTTGCAAAAGCGGCGATTTGGACCACGAAACGCACGTTTCTTGCCAAAACGGAGCAAAACTAGCGATTAGGTGCGCGAAACGCACGTTTCGTCGCAAAAGCGGCGATTTGGTGCACGAAACGCACGTTTCTTGCCAAAACGGAGCAAAAGCAACGATTCGGTCCGCGAAACGCACCTTTCGTTGCAAAAGCGGCGGTTTAGTGCACGAAACGCACATTTCGTTGCAAAAGCGGCGGCTTGGTGCACGAAACCCACGTTTCTCGCCAAAACGGAGCAAAAGCAACGATTCGGTCCGCGAAACGCACGTTTCGTTGCAAAAGCGGCGATTTAGTGCACGAAACGCACATTTCGTTGTAAAAGCGGTGATTTGGTGCACGATACGCACGTTTCTTGCCAAAACGGAGCAAAAGCGGCGATTTGGAGCGCGAAACGCACGTTTCGCGGCAAAAGCGGCGATTTGGTGCACGAAGCGCACGTTTCTTGCCAAAACGGAGCAAAAGCGGCGATTAGGTGCGCGAATCGTACGTTTCGTTGCAAAAGCGGCGATATGGTGCAGGAAACGCACGTTTAGCGTCAAAACGGAGTAAAAGCGGCGATTCGGTGCGCGAAAAGCACGTTTCGTTGGAAAAGCGGCGATTTGGACCACGAAACGCACGTTTCTTGCCAAAACGGAGCAAAAGCGGCGATTTGGTGCACGAAGTGCACGTTTCGTTGCAAAAGCGTCGAGTTGGAGCACGAAACGCACGTTTCGTTGCAAAAGCGGCGATTTGGTGCGCGAAAGGCACGTTTCGATTTCAAAAGGGGCGATGTGGTGCACGAAACGCACGTTTCGTTGCCAAAGCGGCGATTTGGTGAACGAAACGCAGGTTTCGTTGCAAAAGCTGCGATTTGACGCACGAAACGCACGCTTCTTGCCAGACTGGAGCAAAAGCGGCGATTCGGTGCGCGAAACGCACGTTTGTTGCAAAAGCGGCGATTTGGTGCACGAAACGCACGTTTCGTTGCAATAGCGGCGATTTGGTGCATGAAACGCACGTTTCTTGGGAAAACGGAGCAAAAGCGGCGATTTGGTGCGCGAAACGCGTGTTTCGTTGCAAAAGCGGCGATTTCGTGCGCGAAACGCACGTTTCTTGTCAAAACGGAGCAAAAGCGGCGATTCGGTCCGCGATACGCACGTTTCGTTGCAATAGCGGCGATTTGGTGCGCGAAAGGCACGTTTGTTGCAAAAGCGGCGATTTGGTGCACGAAACGCACGTTTCGTTGCAATAGCGGCGATTTGGTGCGCGAAAGGCACGTTTCGATGCAAACTCGGCAATCTTGTGCACGAAACGCACGTTTCGTTGCAAAAGCGGCGATTTGGTGCACGAAACGCACGTTTCTTGCCAAAACGGAGCAAAAGCGGCGATTCGGTGCGCGAAACGCGTGTTTCGTTGCAAAAGCGGTGATTTCGTGCGCGAAACGCACGTTTGTTGCAAAAGCGGCGATTTGGTGCAAGAAACGCACATTTCGTTGCAATAGAGGCGATTTGGTGCATGAAACGCACGTTTCTTGGCAAAACGGAGCAATAGCGGCGATTTGGTGCGTGAAAGGCATGTCTCGATGCAAACTCGGCGATTTTGTGCCCAAAACGCACGTTTCGTTGCAAAAGCGGCGTTTTGGTGCACGAAACGCATGTTTAGCGTCAAAACGGTGCAAAAGCAGCGATTTGGTGCACGAAACGCACGTTTTGTTGCAAAAGCGGCGCTTAGGTGCACGAAACGCACGTTTCTTGTCAAAACGGAGCAAAAGCGGCGATTCGGTCCGCGATACGCACGTTTCGTTGCAAAAGCGGCGATTTGGTGCACGAAACGCACGTTTCTTGCCAAAACGGAGCAAAAGCGGCGATTTGGTGCACGAAGCGCACGTTTCGTTGCAAAAGCGGCGATATGGTGCAGGAAACGCACCTTTAGCGTCAAAACGGAGTAAAAGCGGCGATTCGGTGCGCGAAAAGCACGTTTCGTTGGAAAAGCGGCGATTTGGACCACGAAACGCACGTTTCTTGCCAAAACGGAGCAAAAGCGGCGATTTGGTGCACGAAGTGCACGTTTCGTTGCAAAAGCGTCGAGTTGGAGCACGAAACGCACGTTTCGTTGCAAAAGCGGCGATTTGGTGCGCGAAAGGCACGTTTCGATGCAAAAGGGGCGATTTGGTGCACGAAACGCACGTTTCGTTGCGAAAGCGGCGATTTGGTGAACGAAACGCACATTTCGTTGCAAAAGCGGCGATTTGGTGCATGAAATGCACGTTTCTTGACAAAACGAAACGAAAGCGGCGATTTGGTGAACGAAACGCAGGTTTCGTTGCAAAAGCTGCGATTTGGTGCAAGAAATTCACGTTTCTTGTCAAAATGGAGCAAAAGCGGCGATTCGGTCCGCGATACGCACGTTTCGTTGCAAAAGCGGCGATTTGGTGCACGAAACGCACGTTTCTTGCCAAAACGGAGCAAAAGCGGCGATTTGGTGCGCGAAACGAACGTTTAGTTGCAAAAGCGGCGATTTGGTGCACGAAACGCACGTTTAGCGTCAAAACGGAGCAAAAGCAGCGAAACGCACGTTTTGTTGCAAAAGCGTCGTTTTCGTGCACGAAGCGCACGATTCGTTGCAAAAGCAGCGATTTGGTGCACGAAATTCAGGTTTCGTTGCAAAAGCTGCGATTTGGTGCATGAAATTCGCGTTTCTTGTCAAAACGGAGCAAGAGCGGCGATTCGGCCCGCGATACGCACGTTTCGTTGCAAAAGCGGCGGTTTGGTGCACGAAACCCACGTTTCTCGCCAAAACGGAGCAAAACTAGCGATTAGGTGCGCGAAACGCACGTTTCTTCGCAAAAGCGGCGATTTGGTGAACGAAACGCACGTTTCTTGCCAAAACGGAGCAAAAGCAACGATTCGGTCCGCGAAACGCACGTTTCGTTGCAAAAGCGGCGATTTGGTGCACGAAACGCACGTTTCTCGCCAAAACGGAGCAAAACTAGCGATTAGGTGCGCGAAACGCACGTTTCGTTGTAAAAGCGGGGATGGGTGCGCGAAACGCACGTTTCGATGCAAGAGCGGCGATTTTGTGACCGAAACGCACGTTTCGTTGCAAAAGTGTCGTTTTCGTGCACGAAGCGCACGTTTCATTGCAAAAGCGGCGATTTGGTGCACGAAACGCACGTTTCGTTGCAAAAGTGTCGTTTTCGTGCACGAAGCGCACGTTTCGTTGCAAAAGCGGCGATTTGGTGCACGAATCGCACGTTTCGTTGCAATAGCGGCGATTTGGTGCGCGAAAGGCACGTTTCGATGCAAAAGCGGCGATTTTGTGCCCGAAACGCACGTTTCGTTGCAAAAGTGTCGTTTTCGTGCACGAAGCGCACGTTTCGTTGCAAAAGCGGCGATTTGGTGCACGAAACGCACGTTTCGTTGCAATAGCGGCGATTTGGTGCACGAAACGCACGTTTCTTGCCAAAACGGAGCAAAAGCGGCGATTTGGTGCGCGAAACGCCCGTTTCGTTGCAAAAGCGGCGATTTCGTGCACGAATCGCACGTTTCGTTCCAATAGCGGCGATTTGTTGCGCGAAAGGCACGTTTCGATGTAAAAGCGGCGATTTGGTGCACGAAACGCACGTTTCTTGCCAAAACGGAGCAAAAGCAACGATTCGGTCCGCGAAACGCACCTTTCGTTGCAAAAGCGGCGATCTTGTGCACGAAACTCACGTTTCGTTGCAAAAGCGGCGATTTGGTGAACGAAACGCACGTTTCGTTGCAAAAGCGGCGATTTGGTGCATGAAGCGCACGTTTCTTGACAAAACGGAGCAAAAGCGGCGATTTGGTGCACGAAGCGCACGTTTCGTTGCAAAAGCGCCGATTTGGTGCACGACAGGCACGTTTCTTGCCAAAACGGAGCAAAAGCAGCGATTCGGTCCGCGAAACGCACGTTTCGTTGCAAAAGCGGCGATTTAGTGCACGAAACGCACATTTGGTTGTAAAAGCGGTGATTTGGTGCACGATACGCACGTTTCTTGCCAAACGGAGCAAAAGCGGCGATTTGGAGCGCGAAACGCATGTTTCGCGGCAAAAGCGGCGATTTGGTGCACGAAGCGCACGTTTCTAGCCAAAACTCAGTAAAAGCGGCGATTCGGGGCGCGAAAAGCACGTTTCGTTGCAAAAGCGGCGATTTGGACCACGAAACGCACGTTTCTTGCCAAAACGGAGCAAAAGCGGCGATTTGGTGAACGAAACGCAGGTTTCGTCGCAAAAGCGGAGATTTGGTGCACGAAACGCACGTTTCTTGCCAAAACGGAGCAAAAGCAACGATTCGGTCCGCGAAACGCACCTTTCGTTGCAAAAGCGGCGATCTTGTGCACGAAACGCACATTTCGTTGCAAAAGCGGCGGTTTGGTGCACGAAACGCACGTTTCTTGCCAAAACGGAGCAAAAGCGGCGATTTGGTGCACGAAGCGCACGTTTCGTTGCAAAAGCGCCGATTTGGTGCACGACAGGCACGTTTCTTGCCAAAACGGAGCAAAAGCAGCGATTCGGTCCGCGAAACGCACGTTTCGTTGCAAAAGCGGCGATATGGTGCAGGAAACGCACGTTTTGCGTCAAAACGGAGTAAAAGCGGCGATTCGGTCCGCGAAACGCACGTTTCGTTGCAAAAGCGGCGATATGGTGCAGGAAACGCACGTTTAGCGTCAAAACGGAGTAAAAGCGGCGATTCGGGGCGCGAAAAGCACGTTTCGTTGCAAAAGCGGCGATTTGGACCACGAAACGCACGTTTCTTGCCAAACCGGAGCAAAAGCGGCGATTTGGTGCACGTAAGCGCACGTTTCGTTGCAAAAGCGTCGAGTTGGAGCACGAAACGCACGTTTCGTTGCAAAAGCGGCGATTTGGTGAACGAAACGCACGTTTCGTTGCAAAAGCGGCGATTTGGTGCATGAAACGCACGTTTCTTGACAAAACGAAACGAAAGCGGCGATTTGGTGAACGAAACGCAGGTTTCGTTGCAAAAGCTGCGATTTGGTGCATGAAATTCACGTTTCTTGTCAAAACGGAGCAAAAGCGGCGATTCGGTCCGCGATACGCACGTTTCGTTGCAAAAGCGGCGATTTGGTGCACGAAACGCACGTTTCTCGCCAAAACGAAGCAAAACTAGCGATTAGGTGCGCGAAACGCACGTTTCGTTGCAAAAGCGTCGTTTTCGTGCACGAAGCGCACGATTTGTTGCAAAAGCGGCGATTTGGTGCACGAAACGCCCGTTTCGTTGCAAAAGCGGCGATTTCGAACGCGAAACGCACGTTTGTTGCAAAAGCGGCGATTTGGTGCACGAAACGCACGTTTCGTTGCAATAGCGGCGATTTGGTGCGCGAAAGGCACGTTTTGATGCAAAAGCGGCGATTTTGTGCACGAAACGCACGTTTCGTTGCAAAAGCGGCGATTTGGCGCACGAAACGCACGCTTCTTGCCAGAATGGAGCAAAAGCGGCGTTTCGGTGCGCGAAACGCGTGTTTCGTTGCCAAAGCGGCGATTTCTTGCACGAAACGCACGTTTCTTGCCAAAACGGAGCAAAAGCGGCGATTTGGTGCACGAAGCGTACGTTTCGTTGCAAAAGCGCCGATTTGGTGCAGGAAACGCACGTTTAGCGTCAAAACGGAGTAAAAGCGGCGATTCGGTGCGCGAAAAGCACGTTTCGTTGCAAAAGCTGCGATTTGGACCACGAAACGCACGTTTCTTGCCAAACCGGAGCAAAAGCGGCGATTTGGTGCACGAAACGCACGTTTCGCTGCAAAAGCAGCGATTTGGTGCACGAAACGCACGTTTCTCGCCAAAACGGAGCAAAAGCGGCGATTCGGTGCGTGAAACGCACGTTGCGCAGCAAAAGCGGCGTTTTGGCGCACGAAACGCACGTTTTGCGTCAAAACTGTGCAAAAGCAGCGATTTGGTGCACGAAACGCACGTTTCGCTGCAAAAGCGGCGTTTTGGTGCACGAAACGCACGTTTAGCGTCACAACTGTGCAAAAGCAGCGTTTTGGTGCACGAAACGCACGTTTCGTTGCAAAAGCGGCGTTTTGGTGCACGAAACGCACGTTTAATGTCAACACTGTGCAAAAGCAGCGTTTTGGTGCACGAAACGCACGTTTCGTTGCAAAAGCGGAGTTTTGGTGCACGAAACGCACGTTTAATGTCAAAACTGTACAAAAGCAGCGTTTTGGTGCACGAAACGAACGTTTAGCGTCAAAACTGTGCAAAAGCAGCGTTTTGGTGCACGAAACGCACGTTTAGCGTCACAAGTGTGCAAAAGCAGCGTTTTGGTGCACGAAACGCACGTTTCGTTGCAAAAGCGGCGTTTTGGTGCACGAAACGCACGTTTAATGTCAAAACTGTACAAAAGCAGCGTTTTGGTGCACGAAACGAACGTTTAGCGTCAAAACTGTGCAAAAGCAGCGTTTTGGTGCACGAAACGCACGTTTCGTTGCAAAAGCGGCGTTTTGGTGCACGAAACGCACGTTTAATGTCAAAACTGTACAAAAGCAGCGTTTTGGTGCACGAAACGAACGTTTAGCGTCAAAACTGTGCAAAAGCAGCGTTTTGGTGCACGAAACGCACGTTTAGCGTCACAAGTGTGCAAAAGCAGCGTTTTTGGTGCACGAAACGCTCGTTTCGTTGCAAAAGCGGCGTTTTGTTGCACGAAACGCACGTTTAATGTCAAAACTGTGCAAAAGCAGCGTTTTGGTGCACGAAACGCACGTTTCGTTGCAAAAGCGGCGTTTTGGTGCACGAAACGCACGTTTAATGTCAAAACTGTGCAAAAGCAGCGTTTTGGTGCACGAAACGCACGTTTCGTTGCAAAAGCGGCGTTTTGGTGCACGAAACGCACGTTTAGCGTCAAAACTGTGCAAAAGCAGCGTTTTGGTGCACGAAACGCACGTTTCGTTCCAAAAGCGGCGTTCTGGTGCACGAAACGCACGTTTAGCCTCAAAACTGCGCAAAAGCAGCGTTTTGCAGCACGAAACGCCGGTTTCGTTGCAAAAGCGGCGTTTTGGTGCACGAAACGCACGTTTCGTTGCAAAAGCGGCGTTTTGGTGCACGAAACGCACGTTTAGCGTCAAGACTGTGCGAAAGCAGCGTCTTGGTGCACGAAACGCACGTTGAGCGTCAAAACTGCGCAAAAGCAGCGTGCTGGTGCACGAAACGCACGTTTCGTTGCAAAAGCAGCGTGTTGGTGCACGAAACGCACGTTTCGTTGCAAAAGCGGCGTTTTGGTGCACGAAACGCATGTTTCGTTGCAAAAGCGGCGTTTTGGTGCAGGAAACGCCCATTTAGCGTGAAAACTGTGCAAAAGCAGCGATTTGGTGCACGAAACGCACGTTTAGCGTCAAAACTGTGCAAAAGCAGCGTTTTGGTGCACGAAACGCACGTTTCGTTCCAAAAGCGGCGTTCTGGTGCACGAAACGCACGTTTAGCCTCAAAACTGCGCAAAAGCAGCGTTTTGCTGCACGAAACGCCGGTTTCGTTGCAAAAGCGGCGTTTTGGTGCACGAAACGAACGTTTAGCGTCAAAACTGTGCAAAAGCAGCGATTTGGTGCACGAAACGCACGTTTCGTTGCAAAAGCGGCGTTTTGGTGCACGAAACGCACGTTTAGCGTCAAAACTGTGCGAAAGCAGCGTCTTGGTGCACGAAACGCGCGTTTAGCGTCAAAACTGTGTAAAAGCAGCGTGCTGGTGCACGAAACGCACGTTTCGTTGCAAAAGCGGCGTTTTGGTGCACGAAACGCACGTTTAGCGTCAAAACTGTGCAAAAGCAGCGATTAGGTGCACGAAACGCACGTTTAGCGTCAAAACTGTGCAAAAGCAGCGATTTGGTGCACGAAACGCACGTTTCGTTGCTAAAGCGGCGTTTTGGTGCACCAAACGCACGTTTCGTTGCAAAAGCGGAGTTTTGGTGCACGAAACGCACGTTTAGCGTCAAAACTGTGCAAAAGCAGCGATTTGGTGCACGAAATGCACGTTTCCTGCCAAAACGGAGCATGGGCGGCGATTCGGTGCACGAAACGCACATTTCGTTGGAAAAGCGGCGATTTGGTGCGCGAAACGCACGTTTCGTTGCAAAAGCGGAGTTTTGGTGTACGAAACGCACGTTTAGCGTCAAAACTGTGCAAAAGCAGCGTTTTGGTGCACGAAACGCACGTTTAGCCTCAAGACTGCGCAAAAGCAGCGTTTTGCTGCACGAAACGCCGGTTTCGTTGCAAAAGCGGCGTTTTGGTGCACGAAACGAACGTTTAGCGTCAAAACTGTGCAAAAGCAGCGATTTGGTGCACGAAGTGCACGTTTCGTTGCAAAAGCGTCGAGTTGGAGCACGAAACGCACGTTTCGTTGCAAAAGCGGCGATTTGGTGCGCGAAAGGCACGTTTCGATTTCAAAAGGGGCGATGTGGTGCACGAAACGCACGTTTCGTTGCCAAAGCGGCGATTTGGTGAACGAAACGCAGGTTTCGTTGCAAAAGCTGCGATTTGGCGCACGAAACGCACGCTTCTTGCCAGACTGGAGCAAAAGCGGCGATTCGGTGCGCGAAACGCACGTTTGTTGCAAAAGCGGCGATTTGGTGCACGAAACGCACGTTTCGTTGCAATAGCGGCGATTTGGTGCATGAAACGCACGTTTCTTGGGAAAACGGAGCAAAAGCGGCGATTTGGTGCGCGAAACGCGTGTTTCGTTGCAAAAGCGGCGATTTCGTGCGCGAAACGCACGTTTCTTGTCAAAACGGAGCAAAAGCGGCGATTCGGTCCGCGATACGCACGTTTCGTTGCAATAGCGGCGATTTGGTGCGCGAAAGGCACGTTTGTTGCAAAAGCGGCGATTTGGTGCACGAAACGCACGTTTCGTTGCAATAGCGGCGATTTGGTGCGCGAAAGGCACGTTTCGATGCAAACTCGGCAATCTTGTGCACGAAACGCACGTTTCGTTGCAAAAGCGGCGATTTGGTGCACGAAACGCACGTTTCTTGCCAAAACGGAGCAAAAGCGGCGATTCGGTGCGCGAAACGCGTGTTTCGTTGCAAAAGCGGTGATTTCGTGCGCGAAACGCACGTTTGTTGCAAAAGCGGCGATTTGGTGCAAGAAACGCACATTTCGTTGCAATAGAGGCGATTTGGTGCATGAAACGCACGTTTCTTGGCAAAACGGAGCAATAGCGGCGATTTGGTGCGTGAAAGGCATGTCTCGATGCAAACTCGGCGATTTTGTGCCCAAAACGCACGTTTCGTTGCAAAAGCGGCGTTTTGGTGCACGAAACGCATGTTTAGCGTCAAAACGGTGCAAAAGCAGCGATTTGGTGCACGAAACGCACGTTTTGTTGCAAAAGCGGCGCTTAGGTGCACGAAACGCACGTTTCTTGTCAAAACGGAGCAAAAGCGGCGATTCGGTCCGCGATACGCACGTTTCGTTGCAAAAGCGGCGATTTGGTGCACGAAACGCACGTTTCTTGCCAAAACGGAGCAAAAGCGGCGATTTGGTGCACGAAGCGCACGTTTCGTTGCAAAAGCGGCGATATGGTGCAGGAAACGCACCTTTAGCGTCAAAACGGAGTAAAAGCGGCGATTCGGTGCGCGAAAAGCACGTTTCGTTGGAAAAGCGGCGATTTGGACCACGAAACGCACGTTTCTTGCCAAAACGGAGCAAAAGCGGCGATTTGGTGCACGAAGTGCACGTTTCGTTGCAAAAGCGTCGAGTTGGAGCACGAAACGCACGTTTCGTTGCAAAAGCGGCGATTTGGTGCGCGAAAGGCACGTTTCGATGCAAAAGGGGCGATTTGGTGCACGAAACGCACGTTTCGTTGCGAAAGCGGCGATTTGGTGAACGAAACGCACATTTCGTTGCAAAAGCGGCGATTTGGTGCATGAAATGCACGTTTCTTGACAAAACGAAACGAAAGCGGCGATTTGGTGAACGAAACGCAGGTTTCGTTGCAAAAGCTGCGATTTGGTGCAAGAAATTCACGTTTCTTGTCAAAATGGAGCAAAAGCGGCGATTCGGTCCGCGATACGCACGTTTCGTTGCAAAAGCGGCGATTTGGTGCACGAAACGCACGTTTCTTGCCAAAACGGAGCAAAAGCGGCGATTTGGTGCGCGAAACGAACGTTTAGTTGCAAAAGCGGCGATTTGGTGCACGAAACGCACGTTTAGCGTCAAAACGGAGCAAAAGCAGCGAAACGCACGTTTTGTTGCAAAAGCGTCGTTTTCGTGCACGAAGCGCACGATTCGTTGCAAAAGCAGCGATTTGGTGCACGAAATTCAGGTTTCGTTGCAAAAGCTGCGATTTGGTGCATGAAATTCGCGTTTCTTGTCAAAACGGAGCAAGAGCGGCGATTCGGCCCGCGATACGCACGTTTCGTTGCAAAAGCGGCGGTTTGGTGCACGAAACCCACGTTTCTCGCCAAAACGGAGCAAAACTAGCGATTAGGTGCGCGAAACGCACGTTTCGTCGCAAAAGCGGCGATTTGGTGAACGAAACGCACGTTTCTTGCCAAAACGGAGCAAAAGCAACGATTCGGTCCGCGAAACGCACGTTTCGTTGCAAAAGCGGCGATTTGGTGCACGAAACGCACGTTTCTCGCCAAAACGGAGCAAAACTAGCGATTAGGTGCGCGAAACGCACGTTTCGTTGTAAAAGCGGGGATGGGTGCGCGAAACGCACGTTTCGATGCAAGAGCGGCGATTTTGTGACCGAAACGCACGTTTCGTTGCAAAAGTGTCGTTTTCGTGCACGAAGCGCACGTTTCATTGCAAAAGCGGCGATTTGGTGCACGAAACGCACGTTTCGTTGCAAAAGTGTCGTTTTCGTGCACGAAGCGCACGTTTCGTTGCAAAAGCGGCGATTTGGTGCACGAATCGCACGTTTCGTTGCAATAGCGGCGATTTGGTGCGCGAAAGGCACGTTTCGATGCAAAAGCGGCGATTTTGTGCCCGAAACGCACGTTTCGTTGCAAAAGTGTCGTTTTCGTGCACGAAGCGCACGTTTCGTTGCAAAAGCGGCGATTTGGTGCACGAAACGCACGTTTCGTTGCAATAGCGGCGATTTGGTGCACGAAACGCACGTTTCTTGCCAAAACGGAGCAAAAGCGGCGATTTGGTGCGCGAAACGCCCGTTTCGTTGCAAAAGCGGCGATTTCGTGCACGAATCGCACGTTTCGTTCCAATAGCGGCGATTTGTTGCGCGAAAGGCACGTTTCGATGTAAAAGCGGCGATTTGGTGCACGAAACGCACGTTTCTTGCCAAAACGGAGCAAAAGCAACGATTCGGTCCGCGAAACGCACCTTTCGTTGCAAAAGCGGCGATCTTGTGCACGAAACTCACGTTTCGTTGCAAAAGCGGCGATTTGGTGAACGAAACGCACGTTTCGTTGCAAAAGCGGCGATTTGGTGCATGAAGCGCACGTTTCTTGACAAAACGGAGCAAAAGCGGCGATTTGGTGCACGAAGCGCACGTTTCGTTGCAAAAGCGCCGATTTGGTGCACGACAGGCACGTTTCTTGCCAAAACGGAGCAAAAGCAGCGATTCGGTCCGCGAAACGCACGTTTCGTTGCAAAAGCGGCGATTTAGTGCACGAAACGCACATTTGGTTGTAAAAGCGGTGATTTGGTGCACGATACGCACGTTTCTTGCCAAACGGAGCAAAAGCGGCGATTTGGAGCGCGAAACGCATGTTTCGCGGCAAAAGCGGCGATTTGGTGCACGAAGCGCACGTTTCTAGCCAAAACTCAGTAAAAGCGGCGATTCGGGGCGCGAAAAGCACGTTTCGTTGCAAAAGCGGCGATTTGGACCACGAAACGCACGTTTCTTGCCAAAACGGAGCAAAAGCGGCGATTTGGTGAACGAAACGCAGGTTTCGTCGCAAAAGCGGAGATTTGGTGCACGAAACGCACGTTTCTTGCCAAAACGGAGCAAAAGCAACGATTCGGTCCGCGAAACGCACCTTTCGTTGCAAAAGCGGCGATCTTGTGCACGAAACGCACATTTCGTTGCAAAAGCGGCGGTTTGGTGCACGAAACGCACGTTTCTTGCCAAAACGGAGCAAAAGCGGCGATTTGGTGCACGAAGCGCACGTTTCGTTGCAAAAGCGCCGATTTGGTGCACGACAGGCACGTTTCTTGCCAAAACGGAGCAAAAGCAGCGATTCGGTCCGCGAAACGCACGTTTCGTTGCAAAAGCGGCGATATGGTGCAGGAAACACACGTTTTGCGTCAAAACGGAGTAAAAGCGGCGATTCGGTCCGCGAAACGCACGTTTCGTTGCAAAAGCGGCGATATGGTGCAGGAAACGCACGTTTAGCGTCAAAACGGAGTAAAAGCGGCGATTCGGGGCGCGAAAAGCACGTTTCGTTGCAAAAGCGGCGATTTGGACCACGAAACGCACGTTTCTTGCCAAACCGGAGCAAAAGCGGCGATTTGGTGCACGTAAGCGCACGTTTCGTTGCAAAAGCGTCGAGTTGGAGCACGAAACGCACGTTTCGTTGCAAAAGCGGCGATTTGGTGAACGAAACGCACGTTTCGTTGCAAAAGCGGCGATTTGGTGCATGAAACGCACGTTTCTTGACAAAACGAAACGAAAGCGGCGATTTGGTGAACGAAACGCAGGTTTCGTTGCAAAAGCTGCGATTTGGTGCATGAAATTCACGTTTCTTGTCAAAACGGAGCAAAAGCGGCGATTCGGTCCGCGATACGCACGTTTCGTTGCAAAAGCGGCGATTTGGTGCACGAAACGCACGTTTCTCGCCAAAACGAAGCAAAACTAGCGATTAGGTGCGCGAAACGCACGTTTGTTGCAAAAGCGGCGATTTGGTGCACGAAACGCACGTTTCGTTGCAATAGCGGCGATTTGGTGCGCGAAAGGCACGTTTTGATGCAAAAGCGGCGATTTTGTGCACGAAACGCACGTTTCGTTGCAAAAGCGGCGATTTGGCGCACGAAACGCACGCTTCTTGCCAGAATGGAGCAAAAGCGGCGTTTCGGTGCGCGAAACGCGTGTTTCGTTGCCAAAGCGGCGATTTCTTGCACGAAACGCACGTTTCTTGCCAAAACGGAGCAAAAGCGGCGATTTGGTGCACGAAGCGTACGTTTCGTTGCAAAAGCGCCGATTTGGTGCAGGAAACGCACGTTTAGCGTCAAAACGGAGTAAAAGCGGCGATTCGGTGCGCGAAAAGCACGTTTCGTTGCAAAAGCTGCGATTTGGACCACGAAACGCACGTTTCTTGCCAAACCGGAGCAAAAGCGGCGATTTGGTGCACGAAACGCACGTTTCGCTGCAAAAGCAGCGATTTGGTGCACGAAACGCACGTTTCTCGCCAAAACGGAGCAAAAGCGGCGATTCGGTGCGTGAAACGCACGTTGCGCAGCAAAAGCGGCGTTTTGGCGCACGAAACGCACGTTTTGCGTCAAAACTGTGCAAAAGCAGCGATTTGGTGCACGAAACGCACGTTTCGCTGCAAAAGCGGCGTTTTGGTGCACGAAACGCACGTTTAGCGTCACAACTGTGCAAAAGCAGCGTTTTGGTGCACGAAACGCACGTTTCGTTGCAAAAGCGGCGTTTTGGTGCACGAAACGCACGTTTAATGTCAACACTGTGCAAAAGCAGCGTTTTGGTGCACGAAACGCACGTTTCGTTGCAAAAGCGGAGTTTTGGTGCACGAAACGCACGTTTAATGTCAAAACTGTACAAAAGCAGCGTTTTGGTGCACGAAACGAACGTTTAGCGTCAAAACTGTGCAAAAGCAGCGTTTTGGTGCACGAAACGCACGTTTAGCGTCACAAGTGTGCAAAAGCAGCGTTTTGGTGCACGAAACGCACGTTTCGTTGCAAAAGCGGCGTTTTGGTGCACGAAACGCACGTTTAATGTCAAAACTGTACAAAAGCAGCGTTTTGGTGCACGAAACGAACGTTTAGCGTCAAAACTGTGCAAAAGCAGCGTTTTGGTGCACGAAACGCACGTTTCGTTGCAAAAGCGGCGTTTTGGTGCACGAAACGCACGTTTAATGTCAAAACTGTACAAAAGCAGCGTTTTGGTGCACGAAACGAACGTTTAGCGTCAAAACTGTGCAAAAGCAGCGTTTTGGTGCACGAAACGCACGTTTAGCGTCACAAGTGTGCAAAAGCAGCGTTTTTGGTGCACGAAACGCTCGTTTCGTTGCAAAAGCGGCGTTTTGTTGCACGAAACGCACGTTTAATGTCAAAACTGTGCAAAAGCAGCGTTTTGGTGCACGAAACGCACGTTTCGTTGCAAAAGCGGCGTTTTGGTGCACGAAACGCACGTTTAATGTCAAAACTGTGCAAAAGCAGCGTTTTGGTGCACGAAACGCACGTTTCGTTGCAAAAGCGGCGTTTTGGTGCACGAAACGCACGTTTAGCGTCAAAACTGTGCAAAAGCAGCGTTTTGGTGCACGAAACGCACGTTTCGTTCCAAAAGCGGCGTTCTGGTGCACGAAACGCACGTTTAGCCTCAAAACTGCGCAAAAGCAGCGTTTTGCAGCACGAAACGCCGGTTTCGTTGCAAAAGCGGCGTTTTGGTGCACGAAACGCACGTTTCGTTGCAAAAGCGGCGTTTTGGTGCACGAAACGCACGTTTAGCGTCAAGACTGTGCGAAAGCAGCGTCTTGGTGCACGAAACGCACGTTGAGCGTCAAAACTGCGCAAAAGCAGCGTGCTGGTGCACGAAACGCACGTTTCGTTGCAAAAGCAGCGTGTTGGTGCACGAAACGCACGTTTCGTTGCAAAAGCGGCGTTTTGGTGCACG
Source organism: Stelis phaeoptera (assembly GCA_943735885.1). Lineage (NCBI taxonomy): Eukaryota > Metazoa > Arthropoda > Insecta > Hymenoptera > Megachilidae > Stelis > Stelis phaeoptera. The sequence continues at coordinate 498,064 of CALSEM010000097.1, forward strand.
AAACGCATGTTTCGTTGCAAAAGCGGCGTTTTGGTGCAGGAAACGCCCATTTAGCGTGAAAACTGTGCAAAAGCAGCGATTTGGTGCACGAAACGCACGTTTAGCGTCAAAACTGTGCAAAAGCAGCGTTTTGGTGCACGAAACGCACGTTTCGTTCCAAAAGCGGCGTTCTGGTGCACGAAACGCACGTTTAGCCTCAAAACTGCGCAAAAGCAGCGTTTTGCTGCACGAAACGCCGGTTTCGTTGCAAAAGCGGCGTTTTGGTGCACGAAACGAACGTTTAGCGTCAAAACTGTGCAAAAGCAGCGATTTGGTGCACGAAACGCACGTTTCGTTGCAAAAGCGGCGTTTTGGTGCACGAAACGCACGTTTAGCGTCAAAACTGTGCGAAAGCAGCGTCTTGGTGCACGAAACGCGCGTTTAGCGTCAAAACTGTGTAAAAGCAGCGTGCTGGTGCACGAAACGCACGTTTCGTTGCAAAAGCGGCGTTTTGGTGCACGAAACGCACGTTTAGCGTCAAAACTGTGCAAAAGCAGCGATTAGGTGCACGAAACGCACGTTTAGCGTCAAAACTGTGCAAAAGCAGCGATTTGGTGCACGAAACGCACGTTTCGTTGCTAAAGCGGCGTTTTGGTGCACCAAACGCACGTTTCGTTGCAAAAGCGGAGTTTTGGTGCACGAAACGCACGTTTAGCGTCAAAACTGTGCAAAAGCAGCGATTTGGTGCACGAAATGCACGTTTCCTGCCAAAACGGAGCATGGGCGGCGATTCGGTGCACGAAACGCACATTTCGTTGGAAAAGCGGCGATTTGGTGCGCGAAACGCACGTTTCGTTGCAAAAGCGGAGTTTTGGTGTACGAAACGCACGTTTAGCGTCAAAACTGTGCAAAAGCAGCGTTTTGGTGCACGAAACGCACGTTTAGCCTCAAGACTGCGCAAAAGCAGCGTTTTGCTGCACGAAACGCCGGTTTCGTTGCAAAAGCGGCGTTTTGGTGCACGAAACGAACGTTTAGCGTCAAAACTGTGCAAAAGCAGCGATTTGGTGCACGAAACGCACGTTTCGTTGCAAAAGCGGCGTTTTGGTGCACGAAACGCACGTTTAATGTCAAAACTGTACAAAAGCAGCGTTTTGGTGTACGAAACGCACGTTTAGCCTCAAAACTGCGCAAAAGCAGCGTTTTGTTGCACGAAACGCCGGTTTCGTTGCAAAAGCGGCGTTTTGGTGCACGAAACGAACGTTTAGCGTCAAAACTGTGCAAAAGCAGCGATTTGGTGCACGAAACGCACGTTTCGTTGCAAAAGCGGCGTTTTGGTGCACGAAACGCACGTTTCGTTGCAAAAGCAGCGTCTTGGTGCACGAAACGCACGTTTAGCGTCAAAACTGTGCAAAAGCAGCGTGCTGGTGCACGAAACGCACGTTTCGTTGCAAAAGCGGCGTTTTGGTGCACGAAACGCACGTTTAGCGTCAAAACTGTTCAAAAGCAGCATATTGGAGCACGAAACGCACGTTTAGCGTCAAAACTGTGCAAAAGCAGCGATTTGGAGCACGATACGCACGTTTAGCGTCAAAACTGTGCGAAAGCAGCGTCTTGGCGCACGAAACGCACGTTTAACGTCAAACCTGTGCAAAAGCAGCGTTTTGGTGCACGAAACGCACGTTTAGCGTCAAGACTGTGCAAAAGCAGCGTTTTGGTGCACGAAACGAACGTTTAGCCTCAAAACTGCGAAAAAGCAGCGTTTTGGTGCACGAAATGCACGTTTCCTACCAAAACGGAGCAAAAGCGGCGATTCGGTGCGTGAAACGCACATTTCGTTGCAAAAGCGGCGTTTTGCTGCACGAAACGCACGTCTAGCGTAAAAACGGTACAAAAGCGGCGATTCGGTGCGCGAAACGCACGTTTCGTTGCAAAAGCGGCGTTTTGGTGCACGAAACGCTCGTTTTGCGTCAAAACTGTGCGAAAGCAGCGATTCGGTGCGCGAAACGCACGTTTCGTTGCAAAAGCGTCGTTTTGGTGCACGAAACGAACGTTTCTTGCCAAAACGGAGCAAAAGCGGCGATTCGGTGCGCGAAACGCACATTTCGTTGCAGAAGCGGCGATTTGGTGCACCAAACGCACGCTTCTTGCCAAATCGGAGCAAAAGCGGCGATTCGGTGCACGAAACGCACTTTTCGTTGCAGATGCGGCGTTTTGGTGCCCGAAACGCACGTTTAATGTCAAAACTGTACAAAAGCAGCGTTTTGGTGCACGAAACGCACGTTTATCGTCAAAACTGTGCAAAAGCAGCGTTTTGGTGCACGAAACGCACGTTTAGCGTTACAACTGTGCAAAAGCAGCGTTTTGGTGCACGAAACGCACGTTTCGATGCAAAAGCGGCGTTTTGGTGCACGAAACGCACGTTTAATGTCAAAACTGTGCAAAAGCAGCGTTTTGGTGCACGAAACGCACGTTTCGTTGCAAAAGCGGCGTTTTGGTGCACGAAACGCACGTTTCGTTGCAAAAGCGGCGTTTTAGTGCACGAAACGCACGTTTAGCGTCAAAACTGTACAAAAGCAGCGTTTTGGTGCACGAAACGCACGTTTATCGTCAAAACTGTGCAAAAGCAGCGTTTTGGTGCACGAAACGCACGTTTAGCGTCACAACTGTGCAAAAGCAGCGTTTTGGTGCTCGAAACGCACGTTTCGTTGCAAAAGCGGCGTTTTGGTGCACGAAACGCACGTTTAATGTCAAAACTGTGCAAAAGCAGCGTTTTGGTGCACGAAACGCACGTTTCGTTGCAAAAACGGCGTTTTGGTGCACGAAACGCACGTTTAGCGTTACAACTGTGCAAAAGCAGCGTTTTGGTGCACGAAACGCACGTTTCGTTCCAAAAGCGGCGTTCTGGTGCACGAAACGCACGTTTAGCCTCAAAACTGCGCAAAAGCAGCGTTTTGCTGCACGAAACGCCGGTTTCGTTGCAAAAGCGGCGTTTTGGTGCACGAAACGAACGTTTAGCGTCAAAACTGTGCAAAAGCAGCGATTTGGTGCACGAAACGCACGTTTAATGTCAAAACTGTGCAAAAGCAGCGTTTTGGTGCACGAAACGCACGTTTCGTTGCAAAAGCGGCGTTTTGGTGCACGAAACGCACGTTTAGCGTCAAAACTGTACAAATGCAGCGTTTTGGTGCACGAAACGCACGTTTATCGTCAAAACTGTGCAAAAGCAGCGTTTTGGTGCACGAAACGCACGTTTAGCGTCACAACTGTGCAAAAGCAGCGTTTTGGTGCACGAAACGCAAGTTTCGTTGCAAAAGCGGCGTTTTGGTGCACGAAACGCACGTTTAATGTCAAAACTGTGCAACAGCAGCGTTTTGGTGCACGAAACGCACGTTTAGCGTCAAAACTGTGCGAAAGTAGCGTCTTGGTGCACGAAACGCACGTTTAGCGTCAAAACTGTGCAAAAGCAGCGTTTTGGTGCACGATATGCACGTTTCGTTGCAAAAGCGGCGTTTTGGTGCACGAAACGCACGTTTAGCGTCAAAACTGTGCAAAAGCAGCGTTTTGGTGCACGAAACGCACGTTTAGTTCCAAAAGCGGCGTTTTGGTGCACGAAACGCACGTTTAGCGTCAAAACTGTGCAAAAGCAGCGATTAGGTGCACGAAACGCACGTTTAGCGTCAAAACTGTGCAAAAGCAGCGTTTTGGTGCACGAAACGCACGTTTAGCGTCAAAACTGTGCAAATCAGCGATTTGGTGCACGAAACGCACGTTTAGCGTCAAAACTGTTCAAAAGCAGCGTATTGGAGCACGAAACGCACGCTTAGCGTCAAAACGGTGCAAAAGCAGCGTTTTGTTGCACGAAACGCACGTTTCGTTGCAAAAGCGGCGTCTTGGTGCAGGAAACGAACGTTTAGCGTCAAAACTGTGCAATAGCAGCGATTTGGTGCACGAAATGCACGTTTCCTGCCAAAACGGAGCAAGGGCGGCGATTCGGTGCACGGAACGCACATTTCGTTGGAAAAGCGGCGATTTGGTGCACCAAACGCACGCTTCTTGCCAAATCGGAGCAAAAGCGGCGATTCGGTGCACGAAACGCACTTTTCGTTGCAGATGCGGCGTTTTGGTGCACGAAACGCACGTTTAGCGTCAAAACTGTACAAAAGCAGCGTTTTGGTGCACGAAACGCACGTTTATCGTCAAAACTGTGCAAAAGCAGCGTTTTGGTGCACGAAACGCACGTTTATCGTCAAAACTGTGCAAAAGCAGCGTTTTGGTGCACGAAACGCACGTTTAGCGTCACAACTGTGCAAAAGCAGCGTTTTGGTGCACGAAACGCACGTTTAGCGTCACAACTGTGCAAAAGCAGCGTTTTGGTGCACGAAACGCACGTTTCGTTGCAAAAGCGGCGTTTTGGTGCACGAAACGCACGTTTAATGTCAAAACTGTGCAAAAGCAGCGTTTTGGTGCACGAAACGCACGTTTCGTTGCAAAAGCGGCGTTTTGGTGCACGAAACGAACGTTTAGCGTCAAAACTGTGCAAAAGCAGCGATTTGGTGCACGAAACGCACGTTTCGTTGCAAGAGCGGCGTTTTGGTGCACGAAACGCACGTTTAATGTCAAAACTGTACAAAAGCAGCGTTTTGGTGTACGAAACGCACGTTTAGCCTCAAAACTGCGCAAAAGCAGCGTTTTGTTGCACGAAACGCCGGTTTCGTTGCAAAAGCGGCGTTTTGGAGCACGAAACGAACGTTTAGCGTCAAAACTGTGCATAAGCAGCGATTTGGTGCACGAAACGCACGTTTCGTTGCAAAAGCGGCGTTTTGGTGCACGAAACGCACGTTTCGTTGCAAAAGCAGCGTCTTGGTGCACGAAACGCACGTTTAGCGTCAAAACTGTGCAAAAGCAGCGTGCTGGTGCACGAAACGCACGTTTCGTTGCAAAAGCGGCGTTTTGGTGCACGAAACGCACGTTTAGCGTCAAAACTGTTCAAAAGCAGCATATTGGAGCACGAAACGCACGTTTAGCGTCAAAACTGTGCAAAAGCAGCGATTTGGTGCACGATACGCACGTTTAGCGTCAAAACTGTGCGAAAGCAGCGTCTTGGTGCACGAAACGCACGTTTAATGTCAAACCTGTGCAAAAGCAGCGTTTTGGTGCACGAAACGCACGTTTAGCGTCAAGACTTTGCAAAAGCAGCGTTTTGGTGCACGAAACGAACGTTTAGCCTCAAAACTGCGAAAAAGCAGCGTTTTGGTGCACGAAATGCACGTTTCCTACCAAAACGGAGCAAAAGCGGCGATTCGGTGCGTGAAACGCACATTTCGTTGCAAAAGCGGCGTTTTGCTGCACGAAACGCACGTCTAGCGTAAAAACGGTACAAAAGCGGCGATTCGGTGCGCGAAACGCACGTTTCGTTGCAAAAGCGGCGTTTTGGTGCACGAAACGCTCGTTTTGCGTCAAAACTGTGCGAAAGCAGCGATTCGGTGCGCGAAACGCACGTTTCGTTGCAAAAGCGTCGTTTTGGTGCACGAAACGAACGTTTCTTGCCAAAACGGAGCAAAAGCGGCGATTCGGTGCGCGAAACGCACATTTCGTTGCAAAAGCGGCGTTTTGCTGCACGAATCGCACGTTTCCTGCCAAAACGGAGCAAAAGCGGCGATTCGGTGCGCGAAACGCACTTTTCGTTGCTGAAGCGGCGATTTGGTGCACCAAACGCACGCTTCTTGCCAAATCGGAGCAAAAGCGGCGATTCGGTGCACGAAACGCACTTTTCGTTGCAGATGCGGCGTTTTGGTGCCCGAAACGCACGTTTAATGTCAAAACTGTACAAAAGCGGCGTTTTGGTGCACGAAACGCACGTTTATCGTCAAAACTGTGCAAAAGCAGCGTTTTGGTGCACGAAACGCACGTTTAGCGTCACAACTGTGCAAAAGCAGCGTTTTGGTGCACGAAACGCACGTTTCGATGCAAAAGCGGCGTTTTGGTGCACGAAACGCACGTTTAATGTCAAAACTGTGCAAAAGCAGCGTTTTGGTGCACGAAACGCACGTTTCGTTGCAAAAGCGGCGTTTTGGTGCACGAAACGCACGTTTCGTTGCAAAAGCGGCGTTTTGGTGCACGAAACGCACGTTTAGCGTCAAAACTGTACAAAAGCAGCGTTTTGGTGCACGAAACGCACGTTTATCGTCAAAACTGTGCAAAAGCAGCGTTTTGGTGCACGAAACGCACGTTTAGCGTCACAACTGTGCAAAATCAGCGTTTTGGTGCTCGAAACGCACGTTTCGTTGCAAAAGCGGCGTTTTGGTGCACGAAACGCACGTTTAATGTCAAAACTGTGCAAAAGCAGCGTTTTGGTGCACGAAACGCACGTTTCGTTCCAAAAGCGGCGTTCTGGTGCACGAAACGCACGTTTAGCCTCAAAACTGCGCAAAAGCAGCGTTTTGCTGCACGAAACGCCGGTTTCGTTGCAAAAGCGGCGTTTTGGTGCACGAAACGAACGTTTAGCGTCAAAACTGTGCAAAAGCAGCGATTTGGTGCACGAAACGCACGTTTCGTTGCAAAAGCGGCGTTTTGGTGCACGAAACGCACGTTTAGCGTCAAAACTGTACAAAAGCAGCGTTTTGGTGCACGAAACGCACGTTTATCGTCAAAACTGTGCAAAAGCAGCGTTTTGGTGCACGAAACGCACGTTTAGCGTCACAACTGTGCAAAAGCAGCGTTTTGGTGCACGAAACGCACGTTTCGTTGCAAAAGCGGCGTTTTGGCGCACGAAACGCACGTTTAATGTCAAAACTGTGCAACAGCAGCGTTTTGGTGCACGAAACGCACGTTTAGCGTCAAAACTGTGCGAAAGTAGCGACTTGGTGCACGAAACGCACGTTTAGCGTCAAAACTGTGCAAAAGCAGCGTTTTGGTGCACGAAATGCACGTTTCGTTGCAAAAGCGGCGTTTTGGTGCACGAAACGCACGTTTAGCGTCAAAACTGTGCAAAAGCAGCGTTTTGGTGCACGAAACGCACGTTTAGTTCCAAAAGCGGCGTTTTGGTGCACGAAACGCACGTTTAGCGTCAAAACTGTGCAAAAGCAGCGATTAGGTGCACGAAACGCACGTTTAGCGTCAAAACTGTGCAAAAGCAGCGTTTTGGTGCACGAAACGCACGTTTAGCGTCAAAACTGTGCAAATCAGCGATTTGGTGCACGAAACGCACGTTTAGCGTCAAAACTGTTCAAAAGCAGCGTATTGGAGCACGAAACGCACGCTTAGCGTCAAAACGGTGCAAAAGCAGCGTTTTGTTGCACGAAACGCACGTTTCGTTGCAAAAGCGGCGTCTTGGTGCAGGAAACGAACGTTTAGCGTCAAAACTGTGCAATAGCAGCGATTTGGTGCACGAAATGCACGTTTCCTGCCAAAACGGAGCAAGGGCGGCGATTCGGTGCACGAAACGCACATTTCGTTGGAAAAGCGGCGATTTGGTGCGCGAAACGCACGTTTCGTTGCAAAAGCGGCGTTTTGGCGCACGAAACGCACGTTTAGCGTCAAAACTGTGCAAAAGCAACGATTTGGTGCACGAAACGCACGTTTCCTGCCAAAACGGAGCAAAAGCGGCGATTCGGTGCACGAAACGCACTTTTCGTTGCAGATGCGGCGTTTTGGTGCACGAAACGCACGTTTAGCGTCAAAACTGTGCAAAAGCAGCGTTTTGGTGCACGAAACGCACGTTTAGCGTCACAACTGTGCAAAAGCAGCGTTTTGGTGCACGAAACGCACGTTTCGTTGCAAAAGCGGCGTTTTGGTGCACGAAACGCACGTTTCGTTGCAAAAGCGGAGTTTTGGTGCACGAAACGCACGTTTAGCGTCAAAACTGTGCAAAAGCAGCGTTTTGGTGCACGAAACGCACGTTTAATGTCACAACTGTGCAAAAGCAGAGTTTTGGTGCACGAAACGCACGTTTCGTTGCAAAAGCGGCGTTTTGGTGCACGAAACGCACGTTTAATGTCAAAACTGTGCAAAAGCAGCGTTTTGGTGCACGAAACGCACGTTTCGTTGCAAAAGCGGCGTTTTGGTGCACGAAACGCACGTTTAGCCTCAAGACTGCGCAAAAGCAGCGTTTTGCTGCACGAAACGCCGGTTTCGTTGCAAAAGCGGCGTTTTGGTGCACGAAACGAACGTTTAGCGTCAAAACTGTGCAAAAGCAGCGATTTGGTGCACGAAACGCACGTTTCGTTGCAAAAGCGGCGTTTTGGTGCACGAAACGCACGTTTAATGTCAAAACTGTACAAAAGCAGCGTTTTGGTGTACGAAACGCACGTTTAGCCTCAAAACTGCGCAAAAGCAGCGTTTTGTTGCACGAAACGCCGGTTTCGTTGCAAAAGCGGCGTTTTGGTGCACGAAACGAACGTTTAGCGTCAAAACTGTGCAAAAGCAGCGATTTGGTGCACGAAACGCACGTTTCGTTGCAAAAGCGGCGTTTTGGTGCACGAAACGCACGTTTCGTTGCAAAAGCAGCGTCTTGGTGCACGAAACGCACGTTTAGCGTCAAAACTGTGCAAAAGCAGCGTGCTGGTGCACGAAACGCACGTTTCGTTGCAAAAGCGGCGTTTTGGTGCACGAAACGCACGTTTAGCGTCAAAACTGTTCAAAAGCAGCATATTGGAGCACGAAACGCACGTTAAGCGTCAAAACTGTGCAAAAGCAGCGATTTGGTGCACGATACGCACGTTTAGCGTCAAAACTGTGCAAAAGCAGCGTCTTGGTGCACGAAACGCACGTTTAACGTCAAACCTGTGCAAAAGCAGCGTTTTGGTGCACGAAACGCACGTTTAGCGTCAACACTGTGCAAAAGCAGCGTTTTGGTGCACGAAACGAACGTTTAGCCTCAAAACTGCGAAAAAGCAGCGTTTTGGTGCACGAAATGCACGTTTCCTACCAAAACGGAGCAAAAGCGGCGATTCGGTGCGTGAAACGCACATTTCGTAGCAAAAGCGGCGTTTTGCTGCACGAAACGCACGTCTAGCGTAAAAACGGTACAAAAGCGGCGATTCGGTGCGCGAAACGCACGTTTCGTTGCAAAAGCGGCGTTTTGGTGCACGAAACGCTCGTTTTGCGTCAAAACTGTGCGAAAGCAGCGATTCGGTGCGCGAAACGCACGTTTCGTTGCAAAAGCGTCGTTTTGGTGCACGAAACGAACGTTTCTTGCCAAAACGGAGCAAAAGCGGCGATTCGGTGCGCGAAACGCACATTTCGTTGCAAAAGCGGCGTTTTGCTGCACGAATCGCACGTTTCCTGCCAAAACGGAGCAAAAGCGGCGATTCGGTGCGCGAAACGCACTTTTCGTTGCAGAAGCGGCGATTTGGTGCACCAAACGCACGCTTCTTGCCAAATCGGAGCAAAAGCGGCGATTCGGTGCACGAAACGCACTTTTCGTTGCAGATGCGGCGTTTTGGTGCCCGAAACGCACGTTTAATGTCAAAACTGTACAAAAGCAGCGTTTTGGTGCACGAAACGCACGTTTATCGTCAAAACTGTGCAAAAGCAGCGTTTTGGTGCACGAAACGCACGTTTAGCGTCACAACTGTGCAAAAGCAGCGTTTTGGTGCACGAAACGCACGTTTCGATGCAAAAGCGGCGTTTTGGTGCACGAAACGCACGTTTAATGTCAAAACTGTGCAAAAGCAGCGTTTTGGTGCACGAAACGCACGTTTCGTTGCAAAAGCGGCGTTTTGGTGCACGAAACGCACGTTTCGTTGCAAAAGCGGCGTTTTGGTGCACGAAACGCACGTTTAGCGTCAAAACTGTACAAAAGCAGCGTTTTGGTGCACGAAACGCACGTTTATCGTCAAAACTGTGCAAAAGCAGCGTTTTGGTGCACGAAACGCACGTTTAGCGTCACAACTGTGCAAAAGCAGCGTTTTGGTGCTCGAAACGCACGTTTCGTTGCAAAAGCGGCGTTTTGGGGCACGAAACGCACGTTTAATGTCAAAACTGTGCAAAAGCAGCGTTTTGGTGCACGAAACGCACGTTTCGTTGCAAAAACGGCGTTTTGGTGCACGAAACGCACGTTTAGCGTCAAAACTGTGCAAAAGCAGCGTTTTGGTGCACGAAACGCACGTTTCGTTCCAAAAGCGGCGTTCTGGTGCACGAAACGCACGTTTAGCCTCAAAACTGCGCAAAAGCAGCGTTTTGCTGCACGAAACGCCGGTTTCGTTGCAAAAGCGGCGTTTTGGTGCACGAAACGAACGTTTAGCGTCAAAACTGTGCAAAAGCAGCGATTTGGTGCACGAAACGCACGTTTCGTTGCAAAAGCGGCGTTTTGGTGCACGAAACGCACGTTTAGCGTCAAAACTGTACAAAAGCAGCGTTTTGGTGCACGAAACGCACGTTTATCGTCAAAACTGTGCAAAAGCAGCGTTTTGGTGCACGAAACGCACGTTTAGCGTCACAACTGTGCAAAAGCAGCGTTTTGGTGCACGAAACGCACGTTTCGTTGCAAAAGCAGCGATTTGGTACACGAAACGCACGTTTCGTTGCAAAAGCGGCGTTTTGGTGCACGAAACGCACGTTTCGTTGCAAAAGCAGCGTTTTTTGCACGAAACGCACGTTTAGAGTCAAAACTTTGCAAAAGCAGCGATTTGGTGCTCGAAACGCACGTTTCGTTGCTAAAGCGGCGTTTTGGTGCACGAAACGCACGTTTAGCGTCAAAACTGTGCAAAAGCAGCGATTTGGTGCACGAAACGCACGTTTCGTTGCAAAAGCGGCGTTTTGGTGCACGAAACGCACGTTTCGTTGCAAAAGCGGAGTTGTGGTGCACGAAACGCACGTTTAGCGTCAAAACTGTGCAAAAGCAGCGTTTTGGTGCACGAAACGCACGTTTAGCGTCAAAACTGTACAAAAGCAGCGTTTTGCTGCACGAAACGCATGTTTCGTTGCAAAAGCGGCGTTTTGGTGCACGAAACGCACGTTTAGCGTCAATACTGTGCAAAAGCAGCGATTTGGTGCACGAAACGCACGTTTCGTTGCAAAAGCGCCGTTTTGGTTCACGAAACGCACGTTTAGCGTCAAAACTGTGCAAAAGCAGCGTTTTGTTGCACGAAACGCACGTTTCGTTGCAAAAGCGGCGTTTTGGTGCAGGAAACGAACGTTTAGCGTCAAAACTGTGCAAAAGCAGCGATTTGGTGCACGAAACGCACGTTTCGTTGCAAAAGCGGCGTTTTGGTGCACGAAACGCACGTTTAGCGTCAAAACTGTGCAAAAGCAGCGTTTTGGTGCACGAAACGCTCGTTTCGTTGCAAAAGCGGCGTTTTGGTGCACGAAACGCACGTTTAGCGTCAAAACTGTGCGAAAGCAGCGTCTTGGTGCACGAAACGCACGTTTAGCGTCAAAACTGTGCAAAAGCAGCGTGCTGGTGCACGAAACGCACGTTTCGTTGCAAAAGCGGCGTTTTGGTGCACGAAACGCACGTTTAGCGTCAAAACTGTGCAAAAGCAGCGTTTTGGTGCACGAAACGCTCGTTTCGTTGCAAAAGCGGCGTTTTGGTGCACGAAACGCACGTTTAGCGTCAAAACTGTGCGAAAGCAGCGTCTTGGTGCACGAAACGCACGTTTAGCGTCAAAACTGTGCAAAAGCAGCGTGCTGGTGCACGAAACGCACGTTTCGTTGCAAAAGCGGCGTTTTGGTGCACGAAACGCACGTTTAGCGTCAAAACTGTGCTAAAGCAGCATTTGGTGCACGAAACGCACGTTTCGTTGCAAAAGCGGCGTTTTGGTGCACGAAACTAACGTTTAATGTCAAAACTGTACAAAAGCAGCGTTTTGGTGCACGAAACGCACGTTTGGCGTCAAAACTGTTCAAAAGCAGCGTATTGAAGCACGAAACGCACGCTTAGCGTCAAAACGGTGCAAAAGCAGCGTTTTGGTGCACGAAACGCACGTTTCGTTGCAAAAGCAGCGTTTTGGTGCACGAAACGAACGTTTAATGTCAAAACTGTACAAAAGCAGCGTTTTGGTGCACGAAACGCACGTTTAGCGTCAATACTGTGCAAAAGCAGCGATTTGGTACACGAAATGCACGTTTCGTTGCAAAAGCGGCGTTTTGGTGCACGAAACGCACGTTTCGTTGCAAAAGCAGCGTTTTTTGCACGAAACGCACGTTTAGAGTCAAAACTTTGCAAAAGCAGCGATTTGGTGCACGAAACGCACGTTTCGTTGCTAAAGCGGCGTTTTGGTGCACGAAACGCACGTTTAGCGTCAAAACTGTGCAAAAGCAGCGATTTGGTGCACGAAACGCACGTTTCGTTGCAAAAGCGGCGTTTTGGTGCACGAAACGCACGTTTCGTTGCAAAAGCGGAGTTTTGGTGCACGAAACGCTCGTTTAGCGTCAAAACTGTGCAAAAGCAGCGTTTTGGTGCACGAAACGCACGTTTAGCGTCAAAACTGTACAAAAGCAGCGTTTTGCTGCACGAAACGCATGTTTCGTTGCAAAAGCGGCGTTTTGGTGCACGAAACGCACGTTTAGCGTCAATACTGTGCAAAAGCAGCGATTTGGTGCACGAAACGCACGTTTCGTTGCAAAAGCGCCGTTTTGGTTCACGAAACGCACGTTTAGCGTCAAAACTGTGCAAAAGCAGCGTTTTGTTGCACGAAACGCACGTTTCGTTGCAAAAGCGGCGTTTTGGTGCAGGAAATGAACGTTTAGCGTCAAAACTGTGCAAAAGCAGCGATTTGGTGCACGAAACGCACGTTTCGCTGCAAAAGCGGCGTTTTGGTGCACGAAACGCACGTTTAACGTCAAACCTGTGCAAAAGCAGCGTTTTGGTGCACGAAACGCACGTTTAGCCTCAAAACTGCGCAAAAGCAGCGTTTTGTTGCACGAAACGCCGGTTTCGTTGCAAAAGCGGCGTTTTGGTGCACGAAACGAACGTTTAGCGTCAAAACTGTGCAAAAGCAGCGATTTGGTGCACGAAACGCACGGTTCGTTGCAAAAGCGGCGTTTTGGTGCACGAAACGCACGTTTAGCGTCAAAACTGTTCAAAAGCAGCGTATTGGAGCACGAAACGCACGCTTAGCGTCAAAACGGTGCAAAGGCAGCGTTTTGGTGCACGAAACGCACGTTTATCGTCAAAACTGTGCAAAAGCAGCGTTTTGGTGCACGAAACGCACGTTTAGCGTCAATACTGTGCAAAAGCAGCGATTTGGTGCACGAAACGAACGTTTCGTTGCAAAAGCGGCGTTTTGGTTCACGAAACGCACGTTTAGCTTCAAAACTGTGCAAAAGCAGCGATTTGGTGCACGAAACGCACGTTTAATGTCAAAACTGTACAAAAGCAGCGTTTTGGTGCACGAAACGCACGTTTAATGTCAAAACTGTACAAAAGCAGCGTTTTGGTGCACGAAACGCACGTTTATCGTCAAAACTGTGCAAAAGCAGCGTTTTGGTGCACGAAACGCACGTATAGCGTCACAACTGTGCAAAAGCAGCGTTTTGGTGCACGAAACGCACGTTTCGTTGCAAAAGCGGCGTTTTGGTGCACGAAACGCACGTTTAGCGTCAAAACTGTGCGAAAGCAGCGTCTTGGTGCACGAAACGCACGTTTAGCGTCAAAACTGTGCAAAAGCAGCGTGCTGGTGCACGAAACGCACGTTTCGTTGCAAAAGCGGCGTTTTGGTGCACGAAACGCACGTTTAGCGTCAAAACTGTGCTAAAGCAGCATTTGGTGCACGAAACGCACGTTTCGTTGCAAAAGCGGCGTTTTGGTGCACGAAACTAACGTTTAATGTCAAAACTGTACAAAAGCAGCGTTTTGGTGCACGAAACGCACGTTTGGCGTCAAAACTGTTCAAAAGCAGCGTATTGAAGCACGAAACGCACGCTTAGCGTCAAAACGGTGCAAAAGCAGCGTTTTGGTGCACGAAACGCACGTTTCGTTGCAAAAGCAGCGTTTTGGTGCACGAAACGAACGTTTAATGTCAAAACTGTACAAAAGCAGCGTTTTGGTGCACGAAACGCACGTTTAGCGTCAATACTGTGCAAAAGCAGCGATTTGGTACACGAAACGCACGTTTCGTTGCAAAAGCGGCGTTTTGGTGCACGAAACGCACGTTTCGTTGCAAAAGCAGCGTTTTTTGCACGAAACGCACGTTTAGAGTCAAAACTTTGCAAAAGCAGCGATTTGGTGCACGAAACGCACGTTTCGTTGCTAAAGCGGCGTTTTGGTGCACGAAACGCACGTTTAGCGTCAAAACTGTGCAAAAGCAGCGATTTGGTGCACGAAACGCACGTTTCGTTGCAAAAGCGGCGTTTTGGTCCACGAAACGCACGTTTCGTTGCAAAAGCGGAGTTTTGGTGCACGAAACGCACGTTTAGCGTCAAAACTGTGCAAAAGCAGTGATTTGGTGCACGAAACGCACGTTTAGCGTCAAAACTGTACAAAAGCAGCGTTTTGCTGCACGAAACGCATGTTTCGTTGCAAAAGCGGCGTTTTGGTGCACGAAACGCACGTTTAGCGTCAATACTGTGCAAAAGCAGCGATTTGGTGCACGAAACGCACGTTTCGTTGCAAAAGCGCCGTTTTGGTTCACGAAACGCACGTTTAGCGTCAAAACTGTGCAAAAGCAGCGTTTTGTTGCACGAAACGCACGTTTCGTTGCAAAAGCGGCGTTTTGGTGCAGGAAACGAACGTTTAATGTCAAAACTGTACAAAAGCAGCGTTTTGGTGCACGAAACGCACGTTTATCGTCAAAACTGTGCAAAAGCAGCGATTTGGTGCACGAAACGCACGTTTCGTTGCAAAAGCGGCGTTTTGGTGCACGAAACGCACGTTTAGCGTCAAAACTGTGCGAAAGCAGCGTCTTGGTGCACGAAACGCACGTTTAGCGTCAAAACGGTGCAAAGGCAGCGTTTTGGTGCACGAAACGCACGTTTATCGTCAAAACTGTGCAAAAGCAGCGTTTTGGTGCACGAAACGCACGTTTAGCGTCAATACTGTGCAAAAGCAGCGATTTGGTGCACGAAACGAACGTTTCGTTGCAAAAGCGGCGTTTTGGTTCACGAAACGCACGTTTAGCTTCAAAACTGTGCAAAAGCAGCGATTTGGTGCACGAAACGCACGTTTAATGTCAAAACTGTACAAAAGCAGCGTTTTGGTGCACGAAACGCACGTTTAATGACAAAACTGTACAAAAGCAGCGTTTTGCTGCACGAAACGCATGTTTCGTTGCAAAAGCGGCGTTTTGGTGCACGAAACGCACGTTTAGCGTCAATACTGTGCAAAAGCAGCGATTTGGTGCACGAAACGCACGTTTCGTTGCAAAAGCGCCGTTTTGGTTCACGAAACGCACGTTTAGCGTCAAAACTGTGCAAAAGCAGCGTTTTGTTGCACGAAACGCACGTTTCGTTGCAAAAGCGGCGTTTTGGTGCAGGAAACGAACGTTTAATGTCAAAACTGTACAAAAGCAGCGTTTTGGTGCACGAAACGCACGTTTATCGTCAAAACTGTGCAAAAGCAGCGATTTGGTGCACGAAACGCACGTTTCGTTGCAAAAGCGGCGTTTTGGTGCACGAAACGCACGTTTAGCGTCAAAACTGTGCGAAAGCAGCGTCTTGGTGCACGAAACGCACGTTTAGCGTCAAAACTGTGCAAAAGCAGCGTGCTGGTGCACGAAACGCACGTTTCGTTGCAAAAGCGGCGTTTTGGTGCACGAAACGCACGTTTAGCGTCAAAACTGTTCAAAAGCAGCGTATTGGAGCACGAAACGCACGCTTAGCGTCAAAACGGTGCAAAGGCAGCGTTTTGGTGCACGAAACGCACGTTTATCGTCAAAACTGTGCAAAAGCAGCGTTTTGGTGCACGAAACGCACGTTTAGCGTCAATACTGTGCAAAAGCAGCGATTTGGTGCACGAAACGAACGTTTCGTTGCAAAAGCGGCGTTTTGGTTCACGAAACGCACGTTTAGCTTCAAAACTGTGCAAAAGCAGCGATTTGGTGCACGAAACGCACGTTTAATGTCAAAACTGTACAAAAGCAGCGTTTTGGTGCACGAAACGCACGTTTAATGACAAAACTGTACAAAAGCAGCGTTTTGGTGCACGAAACGCACGTTTATCGTCAAAACTGTGCAAAAGCAGCGTTTTGGTGCACGAAACGCACGTATAGCGTCACAACTGTGCAAAAGCAGCGTTTTGGTGCACGAAACGCACGTTTCGTTGCAAAAGCGGCGTTTTGGTGCACGAAACGCAAGTTTAATGTCAAAACTGTACAAAAGCAGTGTTTTGGTGCACGAAACGCACGTTTAATGTCAAAACTGTACAAAAGCAGCGTTTTGGTGCACGAAACGCACGTTTATCGTCAAAACTGTGCAAAAGCAGCGTTTTGGTGCACGAAACGCACGTTTAGCGTCACAACTGTGCAAAAGCAGCGTTTTGGTGCACGAAACGCACGTTTCGTTGCAGAAGCGGCGTTTTGGTGCACGAAACGCACGTTTCGTTGCAAAAGCGGCGTTTTGGTGCGCGAAACGCACGTTTAGCTTCAAAACTGTGCAAAAGCAGCGTTTTGGTGTACGAAACGCACGTTTAGCGTCAAAACTGTGCAAAAGCAGCGTTTTGGTGCACGAAACGCACGTTTCGTTGCAAAAGCGGCGTTTTGGTGCGCGAAACGCACGTTTAGCTTCAAAACTGTGCAAAAGCAGCGTTTTGGTGTACGAAACGCACGTTTAGCGTCAAAACTGTGCAAAAGCAGCGTTTTGGTGCACGAAACGCACGTTTCGTTACAAAAGCGGCGTTTTGGTGCACGAAACGCACGTTTAGCGTCATTACTGTGCAAAAGCAGCGATTTGGTGCACGAAACGCACGTTTCGTTGCAAAAGCGGCGTTTTGGTGCACGAAACGCACGTTTCGTTGCAAAAGCAGCGTTTTTTGCACGAAACGCACGTTTAGAGTCAAAACTTTGCAAAAGCAGCGATTTGGTGCACGAAACGCACGTTTCGTTGCTAAAGCGGCGTTTTGGTGCACGAAACGCACGTTTAGCGTCAAAACTGTGCAAAAGCAGCGATTTGGTGCACGAAACGCACGTTTCGTTGCAAAAGCGGCGTTTTGGTGCACGAAACGCACGTTTCGTTGCAAAAGCGGAGTTTTGGTGCACGAAACGCTCGTTTAGCGTCAAAACTGTGCAAAAGCAGCGTTTTGGTGCACGAAACGCACGTTTAGCGTCAAAACTGTACAAAAGCAGCGTTTTGCTGCACGAAACGCATGTTTCGTTGCAAAAGCGGCGTTTTGGTGCACGAAACGCACGTTTAGCGTCAATACTGTGCAAAAGCAGCGATTTGGTGCACGAAACGCACGTTTCGTTGCAAAAGCGCCGTTTTGGTTCACGAAACGCACGTTTAGCGTCAAAACTGTGCAAAAGCAGCGTTTTGTTGCACGAAACGCACGTTTCGTTGCAAAAGCGGCGTTTTGGTGCAGGAAATGAACGTTTAGCGTCAAAACTGTGCAAAAGCAGCGATTTGGTGCACGAAACGCACGTTTCGCTGCAAAAGCGGCGTTTTGGTGCACGAAACGCACGTTTAACGTCAAACCTGTGCAAAAGCAGCGTTTTGGTGCACGAAACGCACGTTTAGCCTCAAAACTGCGCAAAAGCAGCGTTTTGTTGCACGAAACGCCGGTTTCGTTGCAAAAGCGGCGTTTTGGTGCACGAAACGAACGTTTAGCGTCAAAACTGTGCAAAAGCAGCGATTTGGTGCACGAAACGCACGGTTCGTTGCAAAAGCGGCGTTTTGGTGCACGAAACGCACGTTTAGCGTCAAAACTGTTCAAAAGCAGCGTATTGGAGCACGAAACGCACGCTTAGCGTCAAAACGGTGCAAAGGCAGCGTTTTGGTGCACGAAACGCACGTTTATCGTCAAAACTGTGCAAAAGCAGCGTTTTGGTGCACGAAACGCACGTTTAGCGTCAATACTGTGCAAAAGCAGCGATTTGGTGCACGAAACGAACGTTTCGTTGCAAAAGCGGCGTTTTGGTTCACGAAACGCACGTTTAGCTTCAAAACTGTGCAAAAGCAGCGATTTGGTGCACGAAACGCACGTTTAATGTCAAAACTGTACAAAAGCAGCGTTTTGGTGCACGAAACGCACGTTTATCGTCAAAACTGTGCAAAAGCAGCGTTTTGGTGCACGAAACGCACGTATAGCGTCACAACTGTGCAAAAGCAGCGTTTTGGTGCACGAAACGCACGTTTCGTTGCAAAAGCGGCGTTTTGGTGCACGAAACGCACGTTTAGCGTCAAAACTGTGCGAAAGCAGCGTCTTGGTGCACGAAACGCACGTTTAGCGTCAAAACTGTGCAAAAGCAGCGTGCTGGTGCACGAAACGCACGTTTCGTTGCAAAAGCGGCGTTTTGGTGCACGAAACGCACGTTTAGCGTCAAAACTGTGCTAAAGCAGCATTTGGTGCACGAAACGCACGTTTCGTTGCAAAAGCGGCGTTTTGGTGCACGAAACTAACGTTTAATGTCAAAACTGTACAAAAGCAGCGTTTTGGTGCACGAAACGCACGTTTGGCGTCAAAACTGTTCAAAAGCAGCGTATTGAAGCACGAAACGCACGCTTAGCGTCAAAACGGTGCAAAAGCAGCGTTTTGGTGCACGAAACGCACGTTTCGTTGCAAAAGCAGCGTTTTGGTGCACGAAACGAACGTTTAATGTCAAAACTGTACAAAAGCAGCGTTTTGGTGCACGAAACGCACGTTTAGCGTCAATACTGTGCAAAAGCAGCGATTTGGTACACGAAACGCACGTTTCGTTGCAAAAGCGGCGTTTTGGTGCACGAAACGCACGTTTCGTTGCAAAAGCAGCGTTTTTTGCACGAAACGCACGTTTAGAGTCAAAACTTTGCAAAAGCAGCGATTTGGTGCACGAAACGCACGTTTCGTTGCTAAAGCGGCGTTTTGGTGCACGAAACGCACGTTTAGCGTCAAAACTGTGCAAAAGCAGCGTGCTGGTGCACGAAACGCACGTTTCGTTGCAAAAGCGGCGTTTTGGTGCACGAAACGCACGTTTAGCGTCAAAACTGTTCAAAAGCAGCGTATTGGAGCACGAAACGCACGCTTAGCGTCAAAACGGTGCAAAGGCAGCGTTTTGGTGCACGAAACGCACGTTTATCGTCAAAACTGTGCAAAAGCAGCGTTTTGGTGCACGAAACGCACGTTTAGCGTCAATACTGTGCAAAAGCAGCGATTTGGTGCACGAAACGAACGTTTCGTTGCAAAAGCGGCGTTTTGGTTCACGAAACGCACGTTTAGCTTCAAAACTGTGCAAAAGCAGCGATTTGGTGCACGAAACGCACGTTTAATGTCAAAACTGTACAAAAGCAGCGTTTTGGTGCACGAAACGCACGTTTAATGTCAAAACTGTACAAAAGCAGCGTTTTGGTGCACGAAACGCACGTTTATCGTCAAAACTGTGCAAAAGCAGCGTTTTGGTGCACGAAACGCACGTATAGCGTCACAACTGTGCAAAAGCAGCGTTTTGGTGCACGAAACGCACGTTTCGTTGCAAAAGCGGCGTTTTGGTGCACGAAACGCAAGTTTAATGTCAAAACTGTACAAAAGCAGTGTTTTGGTGCACGAAACGCACGTTTAATGTCAAAACTGTACAAAAGCAGCGTTTTGGTGCACGAAACGCACGTTTATCGTCAAAACTGTGCAAAAGCAGCGTTTTGGTGCACGAAACGCACGTTTAGCGTCACAACTGTGCAAAAGCAGCGTTTTGGTGCACGAAACGCACGTTTCGTTGCAGAAGCGGCGTTTTGGTGCACGAAACGCACGTTTCGTTGCAAAAGCGGCGTTTTGGTGCGCGAAACGCACGTTTAGCTTCAAAACTGTGCAAAAGCAGCGTTTTGGTGTACGAAACGCACGTTTAGCGTCAAAACTGTGCAAAAGCAGCGTTTTGGTGCACGAAACGCACGTTTAATGTCAAAACTGTACAAAAGCAGCGTTTTGGTGCACGAAACGCACGTTTATCGTCAAAACTGTGCAAAAGCAGCGTTTTGGTGCACGAAACGCACGTTTAGCGTCACAACTGTGCAAAAGCAGCGTTTTGGTGCACGAAACGCACGTTTCGTTGCAGAAGCGGCGTTTTGGTGCACGAAACGCACGTTTAGCGTCACAACTGTGCAAAAGCAGCGTTTTGGTGCACGAAACGCACGTTTCGTTGCAGAAGCGGCGTTTTGGTGCACGAAACGCACGTTTCGTTGCAAAAGCGGCGTTTTGGTGCGCGAAACGCACGTTTAGCTTCAAAACTGTGCAAAAGCAGCGTTTTGGTGTACGAAACGCACGTTTAGCGTCAAAACTGTGCAAAAGCAGCGTTTTGGTGCACGAAACGCACGTTTCGTTACAAAAGCGGCGTTTTGGTGCACGAAACGCACGTTTAGCGTCATTACTGTGCAAAAGCAGCGATTTGGTGCACGAAACGCACGTTCCGTTGCAAAAGCGGCGTTTTGGTGCACGAAACGCAAGTTTAATGTCAAAACTGTACAAAAGCAGTGTTTTGGTGCACGAAACGCACGTTTAATGTCAAAACTGTACAAAAGCAGCGTTTTGGTGCACGAAACGCACGTTTATCGTCAAAACTGTGCAAAAGCAGCGTTTTGGTGCACGAAACGCACGTTTAGCGTCACAACTGTGCAAAAGCAGCGTTTTGGTGCACGAAACGCACGTTTCGTTGCAGAAGCGGCGTTTTGGTGCACGAAACGCACGTTTCGTTGCAAAAGCGGCGTTTTGGTGCGCGAAACGCACGTTTAGCTTCAAAACTGTGCAAAAGCAGCGTTTTGGTGTACGAAACGCACGTTTAGCGTCAAAACTGTGCAAAAGCAGCGTTTTGGTGCACGAAACGCACGTTTAATGTCAAAACTGTACAAAAGCAGCGTTTTGGTGCACGAAACGCACGTTTATCGTCAAAACTGTGCAAAAGCAGCGTTTTGGTGCACGAAACGCACGTTTAGCGTCACAACTGTGCAAAAGCAGCGTTTTGGTGCACGAAACGCACGTTTCGTTGCAGAAGCGGCGTTTTGGTGCACGAAACGCACGTTTAGCGTCACAACTGTGCAAAAGCAGCGTTTTGGTGCACGAAACGCACGTTTCGTTGCAGAAGCGGCGTTTTGGTGCACGAAACGCACGTTTCGTTGCAAAAGCGGCGTTTTGGTGCGCGAAACGCACGTTTAGCTTCAAAACTGTGCAAAAGCAGCGTTTTGGTGTACGAAACGCACGTTTAGCGTCAAAACTGTGCAAAAGCAGCGTTTTGGTGCACGAAACGCACGTTTCGTTACAAAAGCGGCGTTTTGGTGCACGAAACGCACGTTTAGCGTCATTACTGTGCAAAAGCAGCGATTTGGTGCACGAAACGCACGTTCCGTTGCAAAAGCGGCGTTTTGGTGCACGAAACGCACTTTTCGTTGCAAAAGCAGCGTTTTGGTGCACGAAACGCACGTATAGCGTCAAAACTGTGCAAAAGCAGCGATTTGGTGCACGAAACGCACGTTTCGTTGCAAAAGCGGCGTTTTGGTGCACGAAACGCACGTTTCGTTGCAAAAGCGGCGTTTTGGTGCAGGAAACGCCCGATTAGCGTCAAAACTGTGCAAAAGCAGCGATTTGGTGCACGAAACGCACGTTTCGTTGCAAAAGCAGCGTTTTGCTGCACGAAACGCACGTTACGTTGCAAAAGCGGCGTTTTGGTGCACGAAACGCACGTTTAGCGTCAATACTGTGCAAAAGCAGCGATTTGGTGCACGAAACGAACGTTTCGTTGCAAAAGCGGCGTTTTGGTTCACGAAACGCACGTTTAGCTTCAAAACTGTGCAAAAGCAGCGATTTGGTGCACGAAACGCACGTTTCGTTGCAAAAGCGGCGTTTTCGTGCACGAAACGCACGTTTCGTTGTAAAAGCGGAGTTTTGGTGCACGAAACGCACGTTTAATGTCAAAACTGTACAAAAGCAGCGTTTTGGTGCACGAAACGCACGTTTATCGTCAAAACTGTGCAAAAGCAGCGTTTTGGTGCACGAAACGCACGTTTAGCGTCAATACTGTGCAAAAGCAGCGATTTGGAGCACGAAACGAACGTTTCGTTGCAAAAGCGGCGTTTTGGTTCACGAAACGCACGTTTAGCTTCAAAACTGTGCAAAAGCAGCGATTTGGTGCACGAAACGCACGTTTAATGTCAAAACTGTACAAAAGCAGCGTTTTGTTGCACGAAACGCACGTTTATCGTCAAAACTGTGCAAAAGCAGCGTTTTGGTGCACGAAACGCACGTTTAGCGTCACTACTGTGCAAAAGCAGCGATTTGGTGCACGAAACGCACGTTCCGTTGCAAAAGCGGCGTTTTGGTGCACGAAACGCACTTTTCGTTGCAAAAGCAGCGTTTTGGTGCACGAAACGCACGTATAGCGTCAAAACTGTGCAAAAGCAGCGATTTGGTGCACGAAACGCACGTTTCGTTGCAAAAGCGGCGTTTTGGTGCACGAAACGCACGTTTAATGTCAAAACTGTACAAAGGCAGCGTTTTGGTGCACGAAACGCACGTTTATCGTCAAAACTGTGCAAAAGCAGCGTTTTGGTGCACGAAACGCACGTTTCGTTGCAAAAGCGGCGTTTTGGTGCACGAAACGCACGTTTCGTTGCAAAAGCGGCGTTTTGGTGCAGGAAACGCCCGATTGGCGTCAAAACTGTGTAAAAGCAGCGATTTGGTGCACGAAACGCACGTTTCGTTGCAAAAGCAGCGTTTTGCTGCACGAAACGCACGTTACGTTGCAAAAGCGGCGTTTTGGTGCACGAAACGCACGTTTAGCGTCAATACTGTGCAAAAGCAGCGATTTGGTGCACGAAACGAACGTTTCGTTGCAAAAGCGGCGTTTTGGTTCACGAAACGCCCGTTTAGCTTCAAAACTGTGCAAAAGCAGCGATTTGGTGCACGAAACGCACGTTTCGTTGCAAAAGCGGCGTTTTCGTGCACGAAACGCACGTTTCGTTGTAAAAGCGGAGTTATGGTGCACGAAACGCACGTTTAATGTCAAAACTGTACAAAAGCAGCGTTTTGGTGCACGAAACGCACGTTTATCGTCAAAACTGTGCAAAAGCAGCGTTTTGGTGCACGAAACGCACGTTTAGCGTCACAACTGTGCAAAAGCAGCGTTTTGGTGCACGAAACGCACGTTTCGTTGCAGAAGCGGCGTTTTGGTGCACGAAACGCACGTTACGTTGCAAAAGCGGCGTTTTGGTGCACGAAACGCACGTTTAGCGTCAATACTGTGCAAAAGCAGCGATTTGGTGCACGAAACGAACGTTTCGTTGCAAAAGCGGCGTTTTGGTTCACGAAACGCACGTTTAGCTTCAAAACTGTGCAAAAGCAGCGATTTGGTGCACGAAACGCACGTTTCGTTGCAAAAGCGGCGTTTTCGTGCACGAAACGCACGTTTCGTTGTAAAAGCGGAGTTTTGGAGCACGAAACGCACGTTTAATGTCAAAACTGTACAAAAGCAGCGTTTTGGTGCACGAAACGCACGTTTATCGTCAAAACTGTGCAAAAGCAGCGTTTTGGTGCACGAAACGCACGTTTCGTTACAAAAGCGGCGTTTTGGTGCACGAAACGCACGTTTAGCGTCATTACTGTGCAAAAGCAGCGATTTGGTGCACGAAACGCACGTTCCGTTGCAAAAGCGGCGTTTTGGTGCACGAAACGCACGTTTAGCGTCACAACTGTGCAAAAGCAGCGTTTTGGTGCACGAAACGCACGTTTCGTTGCAGAAGCGGCGTTTTGGTGCACGAAACGCACGTTTCGTTGCAAAAGCGGCGTTTTGGTGCGCGAAACGCACGTTTAGCTTCAAAACTGTGCAAAAGCAGCGTTTTGGTGTACGAAACGCACGTTTAGCGTCAAAACTGTGCAAAAGCAGCGTTTTGGTGCACGAAACGCACGTTTCGTTACAAAAGCGGCGTTTTGGTGCACGAAACGCACGTTTAGCGTCATTACTGTGCAAAAGCAGCGATTTGGTGCACGAAACGCACGTTCCGTTGCAAAAGCGGCGTTTTGGTGCACGAAACGCAAGTTTAATGTCAAAACTGTACAAAAGCAGTGTTTTGGTGCACGAAACGCACGTTTAATGTCAAAACTGTACAAAAGCAGCGTTTTGGTGCACGAAACGCACGTTTATCGTCAAAACTGTGCAAAAGCAGCGTTTTGGTGCACGAAACGCACGTTTAGCGTCACAACTGTGCAAAAGCAGCGTTTTGGTGCACGAAACGCACGTTTCGTTGCAGAAGCGGCGTTTTGGTGCACGAAACGCACGTTTCGTTGCAAAAGCGGCGTTTTGGTGCGCGAAACGCACGTTTAGCTTCAAAACTGTGCAAAAGCAGCGTTTTGGTGTACGAAACGCACGTTTAGCGTCAAAACTGTGCAAAAGCAGCGTTTTGGTGCACGAAACGCACGTTTAATGTCAAAACTGTACAAAAGCAGCGTTTTGGTGCACGAAACGCACGTTTATCGTCAAAACTGTGCAAAAGCAGCGTTTTGGTGCACGAAACGCACGTTTAGCGTCACAACTGTGCAAAAGCAGCGTTTTGGTGCACGAAACGCACGTTTCGTTGCAGAAGCGGCGTTTTGGTGCACGAAACGCACGTTTAGCGTCACAACTGTGCAAAAGCAGCGTTTTGGTGCACGAAACGCACGTTTCGTTGCAGAAGCGGCGTTTTGGTGCACGAAACGCACGTTTCGTTGCAAAAGCGGCGTTTTGGTGCGCGAAACGCACGTTTAGCTTCAAAACTGTGCAAAAGCAGCGTTTTGGTGTACGAAACGCACGTTTAGCGTCAAAACTGTGCAAAAGCAGCGTTTTGGTGCACGAAACGCACGTTTCGTTACAAAAGCGGCGTTTTGGTGCACGAAACGCACGTTTAGCGTCATTACTGTGCAAAAGCAGCGATTTGGTGCACGAAACGCACGTTCCGTTGCAAAAGCGGCGTTTTGGTGCACGAAACGCACTTTTCGTTGCAAAAGCAGCGTTTTGGTGCACGAAACGCACGTATAGCGTCAAAACTGTGCAAAAGCAGCGATTTGGTGCACGAAACGCACGTTTCGTTGCAAAAGCGGCGTTTTGGTGCACGAAACGCACGTTTCGTTGCAAAAGCGGCGTTTTGGTGCAGGAAACGCCCGATTAGCGTCAAAACTGTGCAAAAGCAGCGATTTGGTGCACGAAACGCACGTTTCGTTGCAAAAGCAGCGTTTTGCTGCACGAAACGCACGTTACGTTGCAAAAGCGGCGTTTTGGTGCACGAAACGCACGTTTAGCGTCAATACTGTGCAAAAGCAGCGATTTGGTGCACGAAACGAACGTTTCGTTGCAAAAGCGGCGTTTTGGTTCACGAAACGCACGTTTAGCTTCAAAACTGTGCAAAAGCAGCGATTTGGTGCACGAAACGCACGTTTCGTTGCAAAAGCGGCGTTTTCGTGCACGAAACGCACGTTTCGTTGTAAAAGCGGAGTTTTGGTGCACGAAACGCACGTTTAATGTCAAAACTGTACAAAAGCAGCGTTTTGGTGCACGAAACGCACGTTTATCGTCAAAACTGTGCAAAAGCAGCGTTTTGGTGCACGAAACGCACGTTTAGCGTCAATACTGTGCAAAAGCAGCGATTTGGAGCACGAAACGAACGTTTCGTTGCAAAAGCGGCGTTTTGGTTCACGAAACGCACGTTTAGCTTCAAAACTGTGCAAAAGCAGCGATTTGGTGCACGAAACGCACGTTTAATGTCAAAACTGTACAAAAGCAGCGTTTTGTTGCACGAAACGCACGTTTATCGTCAAAACTGTGCAAAAGCAGCGTTTTGGTGCACGAAACGCACGTTTAGCGTCACTACTGTGCAAAAGCAGCGATTTGGTGCACGAAACGCACGTTCCGTTGCAAAAGCGGCGTTTTGGTGCACGAAACGCACTTTTCGTTGCAAAAGCAGCGTTTTGGTGCACGAAACGCACGTATAGCGTCAAAACTGTGCAAAAGCAGCGATTTGGTGCACGAAACGCACGTTTCGTTGCAAAAGCGGCGTTTTGGTGCACGAAACGCACGTTTAATGTCAAAACTGTACAAAGGCAGCGTTTTGGTGCACGAAACGCACGTTTATCGTCAAAACTGTGCAAAAGCAGCGTTTTGGTGCACGAAACGCACGTTTCGTTGCAAAAGCGGCGTTTTGGTGCACGAAACGCACGTTTCGTTGCAAAAGCGGCGTTTTGGTGCAGGAAACGCCCGATTGGCGTCAAAACTGTGTAAAAGCAGCGATTTGGTGCACGAAACGCACGTTTCGTTGCAAAAGCAGCGTTTTGCTGCACGAAACGCACGTTACGTTGCAAAAGCGGCGTTTTGGTGCACGAAACGCACGTTTAGCGTCAATACTGTGCAAAAGCAGCGATTTGGTGCACGAAACGAACGTTTCGTTGCAAAAGCGGCGTTTTGGTTCACGAAACGCCCGTTTAGCTTCAAAACTGTGCAAAAGCAGCGATTTGGTGCACGAAACGCACGTTTCGTTGCAAAAGCGGCGTTTTCGTGCACGAAACGCACGTTTCGTTGTAAAAGCGGAGTTATGGTGCACGAAACGCACGTTTAATGTCAAAACTGTACAAAAGCAGCGTTTTGGTGCACGAAACGCACGTTTATCGTCAAAACTGTGCAAAAGCAGCGTTTTGGTGCACGAAACGCACGTTTAGCGTCACAACTGTGCAAAAGCAGCGTTTTGGTGCACGAAACGCACGTTTCGTTGCAAAAGCGGCGTTTTGGTTCACGAAACGCACGTTTAGCTTCAAAACTGTGCAAAAGCAGCGATTTGGTGCACGAAACGCACGTTTAATGTCAAAACTGGACAAAAGCAGCGTTTTGGTGCACGAAACGCACGTTTAATGTCAAAACTGTGCAAAAGCAGCGTTTTGGTGCACGAAACGCACGTTTCGTTGCAAAAGCGGCGTTTTGGTGCACGAAACGCAAGTTTAATGTCAAAACTGTACAAAAGCAGCGTTTTGGTGCACGAAACGCACGTTTAATGTCAAAACTGTACAAAAGCAGCGTTTTGGTGCACGAAACGCACGTTTATCGTCAAAACTGTGCAAAAGCAGCGTTTTGGTGCACGAAACGCACGTTTAGCGTCACAACTGTGCAAAAGCAGCGTTTTGGTGCACGAAACGCACCTTTCGTTGCAGAAGCGGCGTTTTGGTGCACGAAACGCACGTTTCGTTGCAAAAGCGGCGTTTTGGTGCGCGAAACGCACGTTTAGCTTCAAAACTGTGCAAAAGCAGCGTTTTGGTGTACGAAACGCACGTTTAGCGTCAAAACTGTGCAAAAGCAGCGTTTTGGTGCACGAAACGCACGTTTCGTTGCAAAAGCGGCGTTTTGGTGCACGAAACGCACGTTTAGCGTCATTACTGTGCAAAAGCAGCGATTTGGTGCACGAAACGCACGTTCCGTTGCAAAAGCGGCGTTTTGGTGCACGAAACGCACTTTTCGTTGCAAAAGCAGCGTTTTGGTGCACGAAACGCACGTTTAGCGTCAAAACAGTGCAAAAGCAGCGTTTTGCTGCACGAAACGCATGTTTAGCGTCAATACTGTGCAAAAGCAGCGATTTGGTGCACGAAACGCACGTTTCGTTGCAAAAGCGTCGTTTTGGTGCACAAAACGCACGTTTCGTCGCAAAAGCAGCGTTTTTTGCACGAAACGCACGTTTAGAGTCAAAACTGTGCAAAAGCAGCGATTTGGTGCACGAAACGCACGTTTCGTTGCTAAATTGGCGTTTTGGTGCACGAAACGCACGCTTAGCGTCAAAACTGTGCAAAAGCAGCGATTTGGTGCACGAAACGCACGTTTATCGTCAAAACTGTGCAAAAGCAGCGTTTTGGTGCACGAAACGCACGTATAGCGTCACAACTGTGCAAAAGCAGCGTTTTGGTGCACGAAACGCACGTTTAGCGTCACAACTGTGCAAAAGCAGCGTTTTGGTGCACGAAACGCACGTTTCGTTGCAAAAGCGGCGTTTTGGTGCACGAAACGCACGTTTCGTTGCAAAAGCGGCGTTTTGGTGCACGAAACGCACCTTTAGCTTCAAAACTGTGCAAAAGCAGCGTTTTGGTGTACAAAACGCACGTTTAGCGTCAAAACTGTGCAAAAGCAGCGTTTTGGTGCACGAAACGCACGTTTCGTTGCAAAAGCGGCGTTTTGGTGCACGAAACGCACGTTTAGCGTCATTACTGTGCAAAAGCAGCGATTTGGTGCACGAAACGCACGTTCCGTTGCAAAAGCGGCGTTTTGGTGCACGAAACGCACTTTTCGTTGCAAAAGCAGCGTTTTGGTGCACGAAACGCACGTATAGCGTCAAAACTGTGCAAAAGCAGCGATTTGGTGCACGAAACGCACGTTTCGTTGCAAAAGCGGCGTTTTGGTGCACGAAACGCGCGTTTAATGTCAAAACTGTACAAAAGCAGCGTTTTGGTGCACGAAACGCACGTTTATCGTCAAAACTGTGCAAAAGCAGCGTTTTGGTGCACGAAACGCACGTTTCGTTGCAAAAGCGGCGTTTTGGTGCACGAAACGCACGTTTCGTTGCAAAAGCGGCGTTTTGGTGCAGGAAACGCCCGATTAGCGTCAAAACTGTGCAAAAGCAGCGATTTGGTGCACGAAACGCACGTTTCGTTGCAAATGCAGCGTTTTGCTGCACGAAACGCACGTTACGTTGCAAAAGCGGCGTTTTGGTGCACGAAACGCACGTTTAGCGTCAATACTGTGCAAAAGCAGCGATTTGGTGCACCAAACGAACGTTTCGTTGCAAAAGCGGCGTTTTGGTTCACGAAACGCACGTTTAGCTTCAAAACTGTGCAAAAGCAGCGATTTGGTGCACGAAACGCACGTTTCGTTGCAAAAGCGGCGTTTTCGTGCACGAAACGCACGTTTCGTTGTAAAAGCGAAGTTTTGGTGCACGAAACGCACGTTTAGCGTCAAAACAGTGCAAAAGCAGCGTTTTGCTGCACGAAACGCATGTTTAGCGTCAATACTGTGCAAAAGCAGCGATTTGGTGCACGAAACGCACGTTTCGTTGCAAAAGCGTCGTTTTGGTGCACGAAACGCACGTTTCGTCGCAAAAGCAGCGTTTTTTGCACGAAACGCACGTTTAGAGTCAAAACTGTGCAAAAGCAGCGATTTGGTGCACGAAACGCACGTTTCGTCGCTAAATTGGCGTTTTGGTGCACGAAACGCACGCTTAGCGTCAAAACTGTGCAAAAGCAGCGATTTGGTGCACGAAACGCACGTTTCGTTGTAAAAGCGGAGTTTTGGTGCACGAAACGCACGATTAGCTTCAAAACTGTGCAAAAGCAGCGTTTTGGTATACGAAACGCACGTTTAGCGTCAAAACTGTGTAAAAGCAGCGTTTTGGTGCACGAAACGCACGTTTCGTTGCAAAAGCGGCGTTTTGGTGCACGAAACGCACGTTTAGCGTCATTACTGTGCAAAAGCAGCGATTTGGTGCACGAAACGCACGTTCCGTTGCAAAAGCGGCGTTTTGGTGCACGAAACGCACTTTTCGTTGCAAAAGCAGCGTTTTGGTGCACGAAACGCACGTTTAGCGTCAAAACAGTGCAAAAGCAGCGTTTTGCTGCACGAAACGCATGTTTAGCGTCAATACTGTGCAAAAGCAGCGATTTGGTGCACGAAACGCACGTTTCGTTGCAAAAGCGTCGTTTTGGTGCACGAAACGCACGTTTCGTCGCAAAAGCAGCGTTTTTTGCACGAAACGCACGTTTAGAGTCAAAACTGTGCAAAAGCAGCGATTTGGTGCACGAAACGCACGTTTCGTCGCTAAATTGGCGTTTTGGTGCGCGAAACGCACGCTTAGCGTCAAAACTGTGCAAAAGCAGCGATTTGGTGCACGAAACGCACGTTTCGTTGCAAAAGCAGCGTCTTGCTGCACGAAACGCACGTTTCGTTGTAAAAGCGGAGTTTTGGTGCACGAAACGCACGATTAATGTCAAAACTGTACAAAAGCAGCGTTTTGGTGCACGAAACGCACGTTTATCGTCAAAACTGTGCAAAAGCAGCGTTTTGGTGCACGAAACGCACGTATAGCGTCACAACTGTGCAAAAGCAGCGTTTTGGTGCACGAAACGCACGTTTAGCGTCACAACTGTGCAAAAGCAGCGTTTTGGTGCACGAAACGCACGTTTCGTTGCAAAAGCGGCGGTTTGGTGCACGAAACGCACGTTTCGTTGCAAAAGCGGCGTTTTGGTGCGCGAAACGCACGTTTAGCTTCAAAACTGTGCAAAAGCAGCGTTTTGGTGTACGAAACGCACGTTTAGCGTCAAAACTGTGCAAAAGCAGCGTTTTGGTGCACGAAACGCACGTTTCGTTGCAAAAGCGGCGTTTTGGTGCACGAAACGCACGTTTAGCGTCATTACTCTGCAAAAGCAGCGATTTGTTGCACGAAACGCACGTTTATCGTCAAAACTGTGCAAAAGCAGCGATTTGGTGCACGAAACGCACGTTTCGTTGCAAAAGCGGCGTTTTGGTGCACGAAACGCACGTTTAATGTCAAAACTGTACAAAAGCAGCGTTTTGGTGCTCGAAACGCACGTTTCGTTGCAAAAGCGGCGTTTTGGTGCACGAAACGCACGTTTCGTTGTAAAAGCGGAGTTTTGGTGCACGAAACGCACGTTTAATATCAAAACTGTACAAAAGCAGCGTTTTGGTGCACGAAACGCACGTTTAGCGTCAAAACTGTGCAAAAGCAGCGATTTGGTGCACGAAACGCACGTTCCGTTGCAAAAGCAGCGTTTTGCTGCACGAAACGCACGTTTAATATCAAAACTGTACAAAAGCAGCGTTTTGGTGCACGAAACGCACGTTTAGCGTCAAAACTGTGCAAAAGCAGCGATTTGGTGCACGAAACGCACGTTCCGTTGCAAAAGCAGCGTTTTGCTGCACGAAACGCACGTTACGTTGCAAAAGCGGCGTTTTGGTGCACGAAACGCACGTTTAGCGTCAATACTGTGCAAAAGCAGCGATTTGGTGCACGAAACGAACGTTTCGTTGAAAAAACGGCGTTTTGGTTCACGAAACGCACGTTTAGCTTCAAAACTGTGCAAAAGCAGCGATTTGGTGCACGAATCGCACGTTTCGTTGCAAAAGCGGCGTTTTGGTGCACGAAACGCACGTTTCGTTGTAAAAGCGGAGTTTTGGTGCACGAAACGCACGTTTAATATCAAAACTGTACAAAAGCAGCGTTTTGGTGCACGAAACGCACGTTTAGCGTCAAAACTGTGCAAAAGCAGCGATTTGGTGCACGAAACGCACGTTTCGTTGCAAAAGCAGCGTTTTGCTGCACGAAACGCACGTTTCGTTGTAAAAGCGGAGTTTTGGTGCACGAAACGCACGTTTAATATCAAAACTGTACAAAAGCAGCGTTTTGGTGCACGAAACGCACGTTTCGTTGCAAAAGCAGCGTTTTGCTGCACGAAACGCACGTCACGCTGCAAAAGCAGCGTTTTGCTGCACGAAACGCACGTTACGCTGCAAAAGCAGCGTTTTGGTGCACGAAACGCACGTTTCGTTGCAAAAGCGGCGTTTTGGTGCACGAAACGCACGTTTAGCGTCAATACTGTACAAAAGCAGCGATTTGGTGCACGAAACGCACGTTTCGTTGCAAAAGCGTCGTTTTGGTGCACGAAACGCACGTTTCGTCGCAAAAGCAGCGTTTTTTGCACGAAACGCACGTTTAGAGTCAAAACTGTGCAAAAGCAGCGATTTGGTGCACGCAACGCACGTTTCGTTGCTAAATTGGCGTTTTGGTGCACGAAACGCACGCTTAGCGTCAAAATTGTGCAAAAGCAGCGATTTGGTGCACGAAACGCACGTTTCGTTGCAAAAGCAGCGTTCTGCTGCACGAAACGCACGTTACGTTGCAAAAGCGGCGTTTTGGTGCACGAAACGCACGTTTAGCGTCAATACTGTGCAAAAGCAGCGATTTGGTGCACGAAACGAATGTTTCGTTGCAAAAGCGGCGTTTTGGTTCACGAAACGCACGTTTAGCTTCAAAACTGTGCAAAAGCAGCGATTTGGTGCACGAAACGCATGTTTCGTTGCAAAAGCGGCGTTTTGGTGCACGAAACGCTCGTTTCGTTGTAAAAGCGGAGTTTTGGTGCACGAAACGCACTTTTCGATGCAAAAGCAGCGTTTTGGTGCACGAAACGCAAGTTTAATGTCAAAACTGTACAAAAGCAGCGTTTTGGTGCACGAAACGCACGTTTATCGTCAAAACTGTGCAAAAGCAGCGATTTGGTGCACGAAACGCACGTTTATCGTCAAAACTGTGCAAAAGCAGCGTTTTGGTGCACGAAACGCACGTTTAGCGTCAATACTGTGCAAAAGCAGCGATTTGGTGCACGAAACGAACGTTTCGTTGCAAAAGCGGCGTTTTGGTTCACGAAACGCACGTTTAGCTTCAAAACTGTGCAAAAGCAGCGATTTGGTGCACGAAACGCACGTTTAATGTCAAAACTGTACAAAAGCAGCGTTTTGGTGCACGAAACGCACGTTTAATGTCAAAACTGTACAAAAGCAGCGATTTGGTGCACGAAACGCACGTTTATCGTCAAAACTGTGCAAAAGCAGCGTTTTGGTGCACGAAACGCACGTTTAGCGTCACTACTGTGCAAAAGCAGCGATTTGGTGCACGAAACGCACGTTCCGTTGCAAAAGCGGCGTTTTGGTGCACGAAACGCACTTTTCGTTGCAAAAGCAGCGTTTTGGTGCACGAAACGCACGTATAGCGTCAAAACTGTGCAAAAGCAGCGATTTGGTGCACGAAACGCACGTTTCGTTGCAAAAGCGGCGTTTTGGTGCACGAAACGCACGTTTAATGTCAAAACTGTACAAAGGCAGCGTTTTGGTGCACGAAACGCACGTTTATCGTCAAAACTGTGCAAAAGCAGCGTTTTGGTGCACGAAACGCACGTTTCGTTGCAAAAGCGGCGTTTTGGTGCACGAAACGCACGTTTCGTTGCAAAAGCGGCGTTTTGGTGCAGGAAACGCCCGATTAGCGTCAAAACTGTGTAAAAGCAGCGATTTGGTGCACGAAACGCACGTTTCGTTGCAAAAGCAGCGTTTTGCTGCACGAAACGCACGTTACGTTGCAAAAGCGGCGTTTTGGTGCACGAAACGCACGTTTAGCGTCAATACTGTGCAAAAGCAGCGATTTGGTGCACGAAACGAACGTTTCGTTGCAAAAGCGGCGTTTTGGTTCACGAAACGCCCGTTTAGCTTCAAAACTGTGCAAAAGCAGCGATTTGGTGCACGAAACGCACGTTTCGTTGCAAAAGCGGCGTTTTCGTGCACGAAACGCACGTTTCGTTGTAAAAGCGGAGTTATGGTGCACGAAACGCACGTTTAATGTCAAAACTGTACAAAAGCAGCGTTTTGGTGCACGAAACGCACGTTTATCGTCAAAACTGTGCAAAAGCAGCGTTTTGGTGCACGAAACGCACGTTTAGCGTCACAACTGTGCAAAAGCAGCGTTTTGGTGCACGAAACGCACGTTTCGTTGCAGAAGCGGCGTTTTGGTGCACGAAACGCACGTTACGTTGCAAAAGCGGCGTTTTGGTGCACGAAACGCACGTTTAGCGTCAATACTGTGCAAAAGCAGCGATTTGGTGCACGAAACGAACGTTTCGTTGCAAAAGCGGCGTTTTGGTTCACGAAACGCACGTTTAGCTTCAAAACTGTGCAAAAGCAGCGATTTGGTGCACGAAACGCACGTTTCGTTGCAAAAGCGGCGTTTTCGTGCACGAAACGCACGTTTCGTTGTAAAAGCGGAGTTTTGGAGCACGAAACGCACGTTTAATGTCAAAACTGTACAAAAGCAGCGTTTTGGTGCACGAAACGCACGTTTATCGTCAAAACTGTGCAAAAGCAGCGTTTTGGTGCACGAAACGCACGTTTAGCGTCAATACTGTGCAAAAGCAGCGATTTGGTGCACGAAACGAACGTTTCGTTGCAAAAGCGGCGTTTTGGTTCACGAAACGCACGTTTAGCTTCAAAACTGTGCAAAAGCAGCGATTTGGTGCACGAAACGCACGTTTAATGTCAAAACTGGACAAAAGCAGCGTTTTGGTGCACGAAACGCACGTTTAATGTCAAAACTGTGCAAAAGCAGCGTTTTGGTGCACGAAACGCACGTTTCGTTGCAAAAGCGGCGTTTTGGTGCACGAAACGCAAGTTTAATGTCAAAACTGTACAAAAGCAGCGTTTTGGTGCACGAAACGCACGTTTAATGTCAAAACTGTACAAAAGCAGCGTTTTGGTGCACGAAACGCACGTTTATCGTCAAAACTGTGCAAAAGCAGCGTTTTGGTGCACGAAACGCACGTTTAGCGTCACAACTGTGCAAAAGCAGCGTTTTGGTGCACGAAACGCACCTTTCGTTGCAGAAGCGGCGTTTTGGTGCACGAAACGCACGTTTCGTTGCAAAAGCGGCGTTTTGGTGCGCGAAACGCACGTTTCGTTGCAAAAGCGGCGTTTTGGTGCACGAAACGCACGTTTAGCGTCATTACTGTGCAAAAGCAGCGATTTGGTGCACGAAACGCACGTTCCGTTGCAAAAGCGGCGTTTTGGTGCACGAAACGCACTTTTCGTTGCAAAAGCAGCGTTTTGGTGCACGAAACGCACGTTTAGCGTCAAAACAGTGCAAAAGCAGCGTTTTGCTGCACGAAACGCATGTTTAGCGTCAATACTGTGCAAAAGCAGCGATTTGGTGCACGAAACGCACGTTTCGTTGCAAAAGCGGCGTTTTGGTGCACGAAACGCACGTTTAGCGTCATTACTGTGCAAAAGCAGCGATTTGGTGCACGAAACGCACGTTCCGTTGCAAAAGCGGCGTTTTGGTGCACGAAACGCACTTTTCGTTGCAAAAGCAGCGTTTTGGTGCACGAAACGCACGTTTAGCGTCAAAACAGTGCAAAAGCAGCATTTTGCTGCACGAAACGCATGTTTAGCGTCAATACTGTGCAAAAGCAGCGATTTGGTGCACGAAACGCACGTTTCGTTGCAAAAGCGTCGTTTTGGTGCACAAAACGCACGTTTCGTCGCAAAAGCAGCGTTTTTTGCACGAAACGCACGTTTAGAGTCAAAACTGTGCAAAAGCAGCGATTTGGTGCACGAAACGCACGTTTCGTTGCTAAATTGGCGTTTTGGTGCACGAAACGCACGCTTAGCGTCAAAACTGTGCAAAAGCAGCGATTTGGTGCACGAAACGCACGTTTCGATGCAAAAGCAGCGTTTTGCTGCACGAAACGCACGTTTCGTTGTAAAAGCGGAGTTTTGGTGCACGAAACGCACGATTAATGTCAAAACTGTACAAAAGCAGCGTTTTGGTGCACGAAACGCACGTTTATCGTCAAAACTGTGCAAAAGCAGCGTTTTGGTGCACGAAACGCACGTATAGCGTCACAACTGTGCAAAAGCAGCGTTTTGGTGCACGAAACGCACGTTTAGCGTCACAACTGTGCAAAAGCAGCGTTTTGGTGCACGAAACGCACGTTTCGTTGCAAAAGCGGCGTTTTGGTGCACGAAACGCACGTTTCGTTGCAAAAGCGGCGTTTTGGTGCACGAAACGCACCTTTAGCTTCAAAACTGTGCAAAAGCAGCGTTTTGGTGTACAAAACGCACGTTTAGCGTCAAAACTGTGCAAAAGCAGCGTTTTGGTGCACGAAACGCACGTTTCGTTGCAAAAGCGGCGTTTTGGTGCACGAAACGCACGTTTAGCGTCATTACTGTGCAAAAGCAGCGATTTGGTGCACGAAACGCACGTTCCGTTGCAAAAGCGGCGTTTTGGTGCACGAAACGCACTTTTCGTTGCAAAAGCAGCGTTTTGGTGCACGAAACGCACGTATAGCGTCAAAACTGTGCAAAAGCAGCGATTTGGTGCACGAAACGCACGTTTCGTTGCAAAAGCGGCGTTTTGGTGCACGAAACGCGCGTTTAATGTCAAAACTGTACAAAAGCAGCGTTTTGGTGCACGAAACGCACGTTTATCGTCAAAACTGTGCAAAAGCAGCGTTTTGGTGCACGAAACGCACGTTTCGTTGCAAAAGCGGCGTTTTGGTGCACGAAACGCACGTTTCGTTGCAAAAGCGGCGTTTTGGTGCAGGAAACGCCCGATTAGCGTCAAAACTGTGCAAAAGCAGCGATTTGGTGCACGAAACGCACGTTTCGTTGCAAAAGCAGCGTTTTGCTGCACGAAACGCACGTTACGTTGCAAAAGCGGCGTTTTGGTGCACGAAACGCACGTTTAGCGTCAATACTGTGCAAAAGCAGCGATTTGGTGCACCAAACGAACGTTTCGTTGCAAAAGCGGCGTTTTGGTTCACGAAACGCACGTTTAGCTTCAAAACTGTGCAAAAGCAGCGATTTGGTGCACGAAACGCACGTTTCGTTGCAAAAGCGGCGTTTTCGTGCACGAAACGCACGTTTCGTTGTAAAAGCGGAGTTTTGGTGCACGAAACGCACGTTTAGCGTCAAAACAGTGCAAAAGCAGCGTTTTGCTGCACGAAACGCATGTTTAGCGTCAATACTGTGCAAAAGCAGCGATTTGGTGCACGAAACGCACGTTTCGTTGCAAAAGCGTCGTTTTGGTGCACGAAACGCACGTTTCGTCGCAAAAGCAGCGTTTTTTGCACGAAACGCACGTTTAGAGTCAAAACTGTGCAAAAGCAGCGATTTGGTGCACGAAACGCACGTTTCGTCGCTAAATTGGCGTTTTGGTGCGCGAAACGCACGCTTAGCGTCAAAACTGTGCAAAAGCAGCGATTTGGTGCACGAAACGCACGTTTCGTTGCAAAAGCAGCGTTTTGCTGCACGAAACGCACGTTTCGTTGTAAAAGCGGAGTTTTGGTGCACGAAACGCACGATTAATGTCAAAACTGTACAAAAGCAGCGTTTTGGTGCACGAAACGCACGTTTATCGTCAAAACTGTGCAAAAGCAGCGTTTTGGTGCACGAAACGCACGTATAGCGTCACAACTGTGCAAAAGCAGCGTTTTGGTGCACGAAACGCACGTTTAGCGTCACAACTGTGCAAAAGCAGCGTTTTGGTGCACGAAACGCACGTTTCGTTGCAAAAGCGGCGTTTTGGTGCACGAAACGCACGTTTCGTTGCAAAAGCGGCGTTTTGGTGCGCGAAACGCACGTTTAGCTTCAAAACTGTGCAAAAGCAGCGTTTTGGTGTACGAAACGCACGTTTAGCGTCAAAACTGTGCAAAAGCAGCGTTTTGGTGCACGAAACGCACGTTTCGTTGCAAAAGCGGCGTTTTGGTGCACGAAACGCACGTTTAGCGTCATTACTCTGCAAAAGCAGCGATTTGTTGCACGAAACGCACGTTTATCGTCAAAACTGTGCAAAAGCAGCGATTTGGTGCACGAAACGCACGTTTCGTTGCAAAAGCGGAGTTTTGGTGCACGAAACGCACGTTTAATGTCAAAACTGTACAAAAGCAGCGTTTTGGTGCTCGAAACGCACGTTTCGTTGCAAAAGCGGCGTTTTGGTGCACGAAACGCACGTTTCGTTGTAAAAGCGGAGTTTTGGTGCACGAAACGCACGTTTAATATCAAAACTGTACAAAAGCAGCGTTTTGGTGCACGAAACGCACGTTTAGCGTCAAAACTGTGCAAAAGCAGCGATTTGGTGCACGAAACGCACGTTCCGTTGCAAAAGCAGCGTTTTGCTGCACGAAACGCACGTTACGTTGCAAAAGCGGCGTTTTGGTGCACGAAACGCACGTTTAGCGTCAATACTGTGCAAAAGCAGCGATTTGGTGCACGAAACGAACGTTTCGTTGAAAAAACGGCGTTTTGGTTCACGAAACGCACGTTTAGCTTCAAAACTGTGCAAAAGCAGCGATTTGGTGCACGAATCGCACGTTTCGTTGCAAAAGCGGCGTTTTGGTGCACGAAACGCACGTTTCGTTGTAAAAGCGGAGTTTTGGTGCACGAAACGCACGTTTAATATCAAAACTGTACAAAAGCAGCGTTTTGGTGCACGAAACGCACGTTTAGCGTCAAAACTGTGCAAAAGCAGCGATTTGGTGCACGAAACGCACGTTTCGTTGCAAAAGCAGCGTTTTGCTGCACGAAACGCACGTTTCGTTGTAAAAGCGGAGTTTTGGTGCACGAAACGCACGTTTAATATCAAAACTGTACAAAAGCAGCGTTTTGGTGCACGAAACGCACGTTCAGCGTCAAAACTGTGCAAAAGCAGCGATTTGGTGCACGAAACGCACGTTTCGTTGCAAAAGCAGCGTTTTGCTGCACGAAACGCACGTCACGCTGCAAAAGCAGCGTTTTGCTGCACGAAACGCACGTTACGCTGCAAAAGCAGCGTTTTGGTGCACGAAACGCACGTTTCGTTGCAAAAGCGGCGTTTTGGTGCACGAAACGCACGTTTAGCGTCAATACTGTACAAAAGCAGCGATTTGGTGCACGAAACGCACGTTTCGTTGCAAAAGCGTCGTTTTGGTGCACGAAACGCACGTTTCGTCGCAAAAGCAGCGTTTTTTGCACGAAACGCACGTTTAGAGTCAAAACTGTGCAAAAGCAGCGATTTGGTGCACGCAACGCACGTGTCGTTGCTAAATTGGCGTTTTGGTGCACGAAACGCACGCTTAGCGTCAAAATTGTGCAAAAGCAGCGATTTGGTGCACGAAACGCACGTTTCGTTGCAAAAGCAGCGTTCTGCTGCACGAAACGCACGTTACGTTGCAAAAGCGGCGTTTTGGTGCACGAAACGCACGTTTAGCGTCAATACTGTGCAAAAGCAGCGATTTGGTGCACGAAACGAATGTTTCGTTGCAAAAGCGGCGTTTTGGTTCACGAAACGCACGTTTAGCTTCAAAACTGTGCAAAAGCAGCGATTTGGTGCACGAAACGCATGTTTCGTTGCAAAAGCGGCGTTTTGGTGCACGAAACGCTCGTTTCGTTGTAAAAGCGGAGTTTTGGTGCACGAAACGCACTTTTCGATGCAAAAGCAGCGTTTTGGTGCACGAAACGCAAGTTTAATGTCAAAACTGTACAAAAGCAGCGTTTTGGTGCACGAAACGCACGTTTAATGTCAAAACTGTACAAAAGCAGCGTTTTGGTGCACGAAACGCACGTTTATCGTCAAAACTGTGCAAAAGCAGCGATTTGGTGCACGAAACGCACGTTTATCGTCAAAACTGTGCAAAAGCAGCGTTTTGGTGCACGAAACGCACGTTTAGCGTCAATACTGTGCAAAAGCAGCGATTTGGTGCACGAAACGAACGTTTCGTTGCAAAAGCGGCGTTTTGGTTCACGAAACGCACGTTTAGCTTCAAAACTGTGCAAAAGCAGCGATTTGGTGCACGAAACGCACGTTTAATGTCAAAACTGTACAAAAGCAGCGTTTTGGTGCACGAAACGCACGTTTAATGTCAAAACTGTACAAAAGCAGCGATTTGGTGCACGAAACGCACGTTTATCGTCAAAACTGTGCAAAAGCAGCGTTTTGGTGCACGAAACGCACGTATAGCGTCACAACTGTGCAAAAGCAGCGTTTTGGTGCACGAAACGCACGTTTCGTTGCAAAAGCGGCGTTTTGGTGCACGAAACGCAAGTTTAATGTCAAAACTGTACAAAAGCAGCGTTTTGGTGCACGAAACGCACGTTTAATGTCAAAACTGTACAAAAGCAGCGTTTTGGTGCACGAAACGCACGTTTATCGTCAAAACTGTGCAAAAGCAGCGTTTTGGTGCACGAAACGCACGTTTAGCGTCACAACTGTGCAAAAGCAGCGTTTTGGTGCACGAAACGCACGTTTCGTTGCAGAAGCGGCGTTTTGGTGCACGAAACGCACGTTTCGTTGCAAAAGCGGCGTTTTGGTGCGCGAAACGCACGTTTAGCTTCAAAACTGTGCAAAAGCAGCGTTTTGGTGCACGAAACGCACGTTTAGCGTCAAAACAGTGCAAAAGCAGCGTTTTGCTGCACGAAACGCATGTTTAGCGTCAATACTGTGCAAAAGCAGCGATTTGGTGCACGAAACGCACGTTTCGTTGCAAAAGCGTCGTTTTGGTGCACGAAACGCACGTTTCGTCGCAAAAGCAGCGTTTTTTGCACGAAACGCACGTTTAGAGTCAAAACTGGGCAAAAGCAGCGATTTGGTGCACGAAACGCACGTTTCGTTGCTAAATTGGCGTTTTGGTGCACGAAACGCACGCTTAGCGTCAAAACTGTGCAAAAGCAGCGATTTGGTGCACGAAACGCACGTTTCGTTGCAAAAGCAGCGTTTTGCTGCACGAAACGCACGTTTCGTTGTAAAAGCGGAGTTTTGGTGCACGAAACGCACGATTAATGTCAAAACTGTACAAAAGCAGCGTTTTGGTGCACGAAACGCACGTTTATCGTCAAAACTGTGCAAAAGCAGCGTTTTGGTGCACGAAACGCACGTATAGCGTCACAACTGTGCAAAAGCAGCGTTTTGGTGCACGAAACGCACATTTCGTTGCAAAAGCGGCGTTTTGGTGCGCGAAACGCACGTTTAGCTTCAAAACTGTGCAAAAGCAGCGTTTTGGTGTACGAAACGCACGTTTAGCGTCAAAACTGTGCAAAAGCAGCGTTTTGGTGCACGAAACGCACGTTTCGTTGCAAAAGCGGCGTTTTGGTGCACGAAACGCACGTTTAATGTCAAAACTGTACAAAAGCAGCGTTTTGGTGCACGAAACGCACGTTTAGCGTCAAAACTGTGCAAAAGCAGCGATTTGGTGCACGAAACGCACGTTTCGTTGCAAAAGCAGCGTTTTGCTGCACGAAACGCACGTTTCGTTGCAAAAGCGGCGTTTTGGTGCACGAAACGCACGTTACGTTGCAAAAGCGGCGTTTTGGTGCACGAAACGCACGTTTCGTTGTAAAAGCGGAGTTTTGGTGCACGAAACGCACGTTTAATATCAAAACTGTACAAAAGCAGCGTTTTGGTGCACGAAACGCACGTTTAGCGTCAAAACTGTGCAAAAGCAGCGATTTGGTGCACGAAACGCACGTTCCGTTGCAAAAGCAGCGTTTTGCTGCACGAAACGCACGTTACGTTGCAAAAGCGGCGTTTTGGTGCACGAAACGCACGTTTAGCGTCAATACTGTGCAAAAGCAGCGATTTGGTGCACGAAACGAACGTTTCGTTGCAAAAGCGGCGTTTTGCTGCACGAAACGCACGTTACGTTGCAAAAGCGGCGTTTTGGTGCACGAAACGCACGTTTAGCGTCAATACTGTGCAAAAGCAGCGTTTTGGTGCACGAAACGCACGTTTCGTTGCAAAAGCGGCGTTTTGGTGCACGAAACGCACATTTCGTTGCAAAAGCGGCGTTTTGGTGCGCGAAACGCACGTTTAGCTTCAAAACTGTGCAAAAGCAGCGTTTTGGTGTACGAAACGCACGTTTAGCGTCAAAACTGTGCAAAAGCAGCGTTTTGGTGCACGAAACGCACGTTTCGTTGCAAAAGCGGCGTTTTGGTGCACGAAACGCACGTTTAATGTCAAAACTGTACAAAAGCAGCGTTTTGGTGCACGAAACGCACGTTTAGCGTCAAAACTGTGCAAAAGCAGCGATTTGGTGCACGAAACGCACGTTTCGTTGCAAAAGCAGCGTTTTGCTGCACGAAACGCACGTTTCGTTGCAAAAGCGGCGTTTTGGTGCACGAAACGCACGTTACGTTGCAAAAGCGGCGTTTTGGTGCACGAAACGCACGTTTCGTTGTAAAAGCGGAGTTTTGGTGCACGAAACGCACGTTTAATATCAAAACTGTACAAAAGCAGCGTTTTGGTGCACGAAACGCACGTTTAGCGTCAAAACTGTGCAAAAGCAGCGATTTGGTGCACGAAACGCACGTTTCGTTGCAAAAGCAGCGTTTTGCTGCACGAAACGCACGTTACATTGCAAAAGCGGCGTTTTGGTGCACGAAACGCACGTTTAGCGTCAATACTGTGCAAAAGCAGCGATTTGGTGCACGAAACGAACGTTTCGTTGCAAAAGCGGCGTTTTGGTTCACGAAACGCACGTTTAGCTTCAAAACTGTGCAAAAGCAGCGATTTGGTGCACGAAACGCACGTTTCGTTGCAAAAGCGGCGTTTTGGTGCACGAAACGCACGTTTCGTTGTAAAAGCGGAGTTTTGGTGCACGAAACGCTCGTTTAATATCAAAACTGTACAAAAGCAGCGTTTTGGTGCACGAAACGCACGTTTAGCGTCAAAACTGTGCAAAAGCAGCGATTTGGTGCACGAAACGCACGTTTCGTTGCAAAAGCGGCGTTTTGGTGCACGAAACGCACGTTTAATGTCAAAACTGTGCAAAAGCAGCGTTTTGGTGCACGAAACGCACGTTTAGCGTCAATACTGTGCAAAAGCAGCGATTTGGTGCACGAAACGCACGTTTCGTTGCAAAAGCGTCGTTTTGGTGCACGAAACGCACGTTTCGTCGCAAAAGCAGCGTTTTTTGCACGAAACGCACGTTTAGAGTCAAAACTGTGCAAAAGCAGCGATTTGGTGCACGCAACGCACGTTTCGTTGCTAAATTGGCGTTTTGGTGCACGAAACGCACGCTTAGCGTCAAAACTGTGCAAAAGCAGCGATTTGGTGCACGAAACGCACGTTTCGTTGCAAAAGCAGCGTTCTGCTGCACGAAACGCACGTTACGTTGCAAAAGCGGCGTTTTGGTGCACGAAACGCACGTTTAGCGTCAATACTGTGCAAAAGCAGCGATTTGGTGCACGAAACGAACGTTTCGTTGCAAAAGCGGCGTTTTGGTTCACGAAACGCACGTTTAGCTTCAAAACTGTGCAAAAGCAGC
Organism: Stelis phaeoptera; assembly: GCA_943735885.1. NCBI lineage: Eukaryota > Metazoa > Arthropoda > Insecta > Hymenoptera > Megachilidae > Stelis > Stelis phaeoptera. The sequence continues at coordinate 540,932 of CALSEM010000097.1, forward strand.
GATTTGGTGCACGAAACGCACGTTTCGTTGCAAAAGCGGCGTTTTGGTGCACGAAACGCACGTTTCGTTGTAAAAGCGGAGTTTTGGTGCACGAAACGCACGTTTAATGTCAAAACTGTACAAAAGCAGCGTTTTGGTGCACGAAACGCACGTTTATCGTCAAAACTGTGCAAAAGCAGCGTTTTGGTGCACGAAACGCACGTATAGCGTCACAACTGTGCAAAAGCAGCGTTTTGGTGCACGAAACGCACGTTTCGTTGCAAAAGCGGCGTTTTGGTGCACGAAACGCAAGTTTAATGTCAAAACTGTACAAAAGCAGCGTTTTGGTGCACGAAACGCACGTTTAATGTCAAAACTGTACAAAAGCAGCGTTTTGGTGCACGAAACGCACGTTTATCGTCAAAACTGTGCAAAAGCAGCGTTTTGGTGCACGAAACGCACGTTTCGTTGCAAAAGTGGCGTTTTGGTGCACGAAACGCACGTTTCGTTGCAAAAGCGGCGTTTTGGTGCAGGAAATGCCCGTTTAGCGTCAAAACTGTGCAAAAGCAGCGATTTGGTGCACGAAACGCACGTTTAACGTCAAACATGTGCAAAAGCAGCGTTTTGGTGCACGAAACGCACGTTTAGCGTCAAAACTGGCAAAAGCAGCGTTTTGGTGCACGAAACGCACGTTTCGTTGCAAAAGCGGCGTTTTGGTGCACGAAACGCACGTTTAGGGTCATTACTGTGCAAAAGCAGCGATTTGGTGCACGAAACGCACGTTCCGTTGCAAAAGCGGCGTTTTGGTGCACGAAACGCACTTTTCGATGCAAAAGCAGCGTTTTGGTGCACGAAACGCACGTTTAGCGTCAAAACTGTGCAAAAGCAGCGATTTGGTGCACGAAACGCACGTTTCGTTGCAAAAGCAGCGTTCTGCTGCACGAAACGCACGTTACGTTGCAAAAGCGGCGTTTTGGTGCACGAAACGCACGTTTAGCGTCAATACTGTGCAAAAGCAGCGATTTGGTGCACGAAACGAACGTTTCGTTGCAAAAGCGGCGTTTTGGTTCACCAAACGCACGTTTAGCTTCAAAACTGTGCAAAAGCAGCGATTTGGTGCACGAAACGCACGTTTCGTTGCAAAAGCGGCGTTTTGGTGCACGAAACGCACGTTTCGTTGTAAAAGCGGAGTTTTGGTGCACGAAACGCACGTTTAATGTCAAAACTGTACAAAAGCAGCGTTTTGGTGCACGAAACGCACGTTTATCGTCAAAACTGTGCAAAAGCAGCGTTTTGGTGCACGAAACGCACGTATAGCGTCACAACTGTGTAAAAGCAGCGTTTTGGTGCACGAAACGCACGTTTCGTTGCAAAAGCGGCGTTTTGGTGCACGAAACGCAAGTTTAATGTCAAAACTGTACAAAAGCAGCGTTTTGGTGCACGAAACGCACGTTTAATGTCAAAACTGTACAAAAGCAGCGTTTTGGTGCACGAAACGCACGTTTATCGTCAAAACTGTGCAAAAGCAGCGTTTTGGTGCACGAAACGCACGTTTCGTTGCAAAAGTGGCGTTTTGGTGCAGGAAACGCACGTTTCGTTGCAAAAGCGGCGTTTTGGTGCAGGAAATGCCCGTTTAGCGTCAAAACTGTGCAAAAGCAGCGATTTGGTGCACGAAACGCACGTTTAACGTCAAACATGTGCAAAAGCAGCGTTTTGGTGCACGAAACGCACGTTTAGCGTCAAAACTGGCAAAAGCAGCGTTTTGGTGCACGAAACGCACGTTTCGTTGCAAAAGCGGCGTTTTGTTGCACGAAACGCACGTTTAGGGTCATTACAGTGCAAAAGCAGCGATTTGGTGCACGAAACGCACGTTCCGTTGCAAAAGCGGCGTTTTGGTGCACGAAACGCACTTTTCGATGCAAAAGCAGCGTTTTGGTGCACGAAACGCACGTTTAGCGTCAAAACTGTGCAAAAGCAGCGATTTGGTGCACGAAACGCACGTTTCGTTGCAAAAGCGGCGTTTTGGTGCACGAAACGCACGTTTAATGTCAAAACTGTACAAAAGCAGCGTTTTGGTGCACGAAACGCACGTTTATCGTCAAAACTGTGCAAAAGCAGCGTTTTGGTGCACGAAACGCACGTTTCGTTGCAAAAGCGGCGTTTTGGTGCACGAAACGCACGTTTCGTTGCAAAAGCAGCGTTTTTTGCACGAAACGCACGTTTAGAGTCAAAACTGTGCAAAAGCAGCGATTTGGTGCACGAAACGCACGTTTCGTTGCTAAAGCGGCGTTATGGTGCACGAAACGCACGTTCAGCGCCAAAACTGTGCAAAAGCAGCGATTTGGTGCACGAAACGCACGTTTCGTTGCAAAAGTGGCGTTTTGGTGCACGAAACGCACGTTTCGTTGCAAAAGCGGCGTTTTGGTGCAGGAAACTCCCGTTTAGCGTCAAAACTGTGCAAAAGCAGCGATTTGGTGCACGAAACGCACGTTTAACGTCAAACATGTGCAAAAGCCGCGTTTTGGTGCACGAAACGCACGTTTAGCGTCAAAACTGGCAAAAGCAGCGTTTTGGTGCACGAAACGCACGTTTAGCGTCAAAACTGTGCAAAAGCAGCGTCTCGATGCACGAAACGCACGTTTCGTTGCAAAAGTGGCGTTTTGGTGCACGAAACGCACGTTTCGTTGCAAAAGCGGCGTTTTGGTGCACGAAACGCACGTTTCGTTGCAAAAGCAGCGTTTTTTGCACGAAACGCACGTTTAGCGTCAAAACTGTGCAAAAGCAGCGTTTCGATGCACGAAACGCACGTTTCGTTGCAAAAGCGGCGTTTTGGTGCACGAAACGCACGTTTCGTTGCAAAAGCGGCGTTTTGGTGCACGAAACGCACGTTTCGTTGCAAAAGCGGCGTTTTTGTGCGCGAAACGCACGTTTAGCTCCAAAACTGTGCAAAAGCAGCGTTTTGGTCTACGAAACGCACGTTTAGCGTCAAAACTGTGCAAAAGCAGCGTTTTGGTGCACGAAACGCACGTTTCGTTGCAAAAGCGGCGTTTTGGTGCACGAAACGCACGTTTCGTTGCAAAAGCGGCGTTTTGGTGCAGGAAACGCCCGATTAGCGTCAAAACTGTGTAAAAGCAGCGATTTGGTGCACGAAACGCACGTTTCGTTGCAAAAGCAGCGTTTTGCTGCACGAAACGCACGTTACGTTGCAAAAGCGGCGTTTTGGTGCACGAAACGCACGTTTAGCGTCAATACTGTGCAAAAGCAGCGATTTGGTGCACGAAACGAACGTTTCGTTGCAAAAGCGGCGTTTTGGTTCACGAAACGCCCGTTTAGCTTCAAAACTGTGCAAAAGCAGCGATTTGGTGCACGAAACGCACGTTTCGTTGCAAAAGCGGCGTTTTCGTGCACGAAACGCACGTTTCGTTGTAAAAGCGGAGTTATGGTGCACGAAACGCACGTTTAATGTCAAAACTGTACAAAAGCAGCGTTTTGGTGCACGAAACGCACGTTTATCGTCAAAACTGTGCAAAAGCAGCGTTTTGGTGCACGAAACGCACGTTTAGCGTCACAACTGTGCAAAAGCAGCGTTTTGGTGCACGAAACGCACGTTTCGTTGCAGAAGCGGCGTTTTGGTGCACGAAACGCACGTTACGTTGCAAAAGCGGCGTTTTGGTGCACGAAACGCACGTTTAGCGTCAATACTGTGCAAAAGCAGCGATTTGGTGCACGAAACGAACGTTTCGTTGCAAAAGCGGCGTTTTGGTTCACGAAACGCACGTTTAGCTTCAAAACTGTGCAAAAGCAGCGATTTGGTGCACGAAACGCACGTTTCGTTGCAAAAGCGGCGTTTTCGTGCACGAAACGCACGTTTCGTTGTAAAAGCGGAGTTTTGGAGCACGAAACGCACGTTTAATGTCAAAACTGTACAAAAGCAGCGTTTTGGTGCACGAAACGCACGTTTATCGTCAAAACTGTGCAAAAGCAGCGTTTTGGTGCACGAAACGCACGTTTAGCGTCAATACTGTGCAAAAGCAGCGATTTGGTGCACGAAACGAACGTTTCGTTGCAAAAGCGGCGTTTTGGTTCACGAAACGCACGTTTAGCTTCAAAACTGTGCAAAAGCAGCGATTTGGTGCACGAAACGCACGTTTAATGTCAAAACTGGACAAAAGCAGCGTTTTGGTGCACGAAACGCACGTTTAATGTCAAAACTGTGCAAAAGCAGCGTTTTGGTGCACGAAACGCACGTTTCGTTGCAAAAGCGGCGTTTTGGTGCACGAAACGCAAGTTTAATGTCAAAACTGTACAAAAGCAGCGTTTTGGTGCACGAAACGCACGTTTAATGTCAAAACTGTACAAAAGCAGCGTTTTGGTGCACGAAACGCACGTTTATCGTCAAAACTGTGCAAAAGCAGCGTTTTGGTGCACGAAACGCACGTTTAGCGTCACAACTGTGCAAAAGCAGCGTTTTGGTGCACGAAACGCACCTTTCGTTGCAGAAGCGGCGTTTTGGTGCACGAAACGCACGTTTCGTTGCAAAAGCGGCGTTTTGGTGCGCGAAACGCACGTTTCGTTGCAAAAGCGGCGTTTTGGTGCACGAAACGCACGTTTAGCGTCATTACTGTGCAAAAGCAGCGATTTGGTGCACGACACGCACGTTCCGTTGCAAAAGCGGCGTTTTGGTGCACGAAACGCACTTTTCGTTGCAAAAGCAGCGTTTTGGTGCACGAAACGCACGTTTAGCGTCAAAACAGTGCAAAAGCAGCGTTTTGCTGCACGAAACGCATGTTTAGCGTCAATACTGTGCAAAAGCTGCGATTTGGTGCACGAAACGCACGTTTCGTTGCAAAAGCGGCGTTTTGGTGCACGAAACGCACGTTTAGCGTCATTACTGTGCAAAAGCAGCGATTTGGTGCACGAAACGCACGTTCCGTTGCAAAAGCGGCGTTTTGGTGCACGAAACGCACTTTTCGTTGCAAAAGCAGCGTTTTGGTGCACGAAACGCACGTTTAGCGTCAAAACAGTGCAAAAGCAGCGTTTTGCTGCACGAAACGCATGTTTAGCGTCAATACTGTGCAAAAGCAGCGATTTGGTGCACGAAACGCACGTTTCGTTGCAAAAGCGTCGTTTTGGTGCACAAAACGCACGTTTCGTCGCAAAAGCAGCGTTTTTTGCACGAAACGCACGTTTAGAGTCAAAACTGTGCAAAAGCAGCGATTTGGTGCACGAAACGCACGTTTCGTTGCTAAATTGGCGTTTTGGTGCACGAAACGCACGCTTAGCGTCAAAACTGTGCAAAAGCAGCGATTTGGTGCTCGAAACGCACGTTTCGATGCAAAAGCAGCGTTTTGCTGCACGAAACGCACGTTTCGTTGTAAAAGCGGAGTTTTGGTGCACGAAACGCACGATTAATGTCAAAACTGTACAAAAGCAGCGTTTTGGTGCACGAAACGCACGTTTATCGTCAAAACTGTGCAAAAGCAGCGTTTTGGTGCACGAAACGCACGTATAGCGTCACAACTGTGCAAAAGCAGCGTTTTGGTGCACGAAACGCACGTTTAGCGTCACAACTGTGCAAAAGCAGCGTTTTGGTGCACGAAACGCACGTTTCGTTGCAAAAGCGGCGTTTTGGTGCACGAAACGCACGTTTCGTTGCAAAAGCGGCGTTTTGGTGCACGAAACGCACCTTTAGCTTCAAAACTGTGCAAAAGCAGCGTTTTGGTGTACAAAACGCACGTTTAGCGTCAAAACTGTGCAAAAGCAGCGTTTTGGTGCACGAAACGCACGTTTCGTTGCAAAAGCGGCGTTTTGGTGCACGAAACGCACGTTTAGCGTCATTACTGTGCAAAAGCAGCGATTTGGTGCACGAAACGCACGTTCCGTTGCAAAAGCGGCGTTTTGGTGCACGAAACGCACTTTTCGTTGCAAAAGCAGCGTTTTGGTGCACGAAACGCACGTATAGCGTCAAAACTGTGCAAAAGCAGCGATTTGGTGCACGAAACGCACGTTTCGTTGCAAAAGCGGCGTTTTGGTGCACGAAACGCGCGTTTAATGTCAAAACTGTACAAAAGCAGCGTTTTGGTGCACGAAACGCACGTTTATCGTCAAAACTGTGCAAAAGCAGCGTTTTGGTGCACGAAACGCACGTTTCGTTGCAAAAGCGGCGTTTTGGTGCACGAAACGCACGTTTCGTTGCAAAAGCGGCGTTTTGGTGCAGGAAACGCCCGATTAGCGTCAAAACTGTGCAAAAGCAGCGATTTGGTGCACGAAACGCACGTTTCGTTGCAAAAGCAGCGTTTTGCTGCACGAAACGCACGTTACGTTGCAAAAGCGGCGTTTTGGTGCACGAAACGCACGTTTAGCGTCAATACTGTGCAAAAGCAGCGATTTGGTGCACCAAACGAACGTTTCGTTGCAAAAGCGGCGTTTTGGTTCACGAAACGCACGTTTAGCTTCAAAACTGTGCAAAAGCAGCGATTTGGTGCACGAAACGCACGTTTCGTTGCAAAAGCGGCGTTTTCGTGCACGAAACGCACGTTTCGTTGTAAAAGCGGAGTTTTGGTGCACGAAACGCACGTTTAGCGTCAAAACAGTGCAAAAGCAGCGTTTTGCTGCACGAAACGCATGTTTAGCGTCAATACTGTGCAAAAGCAGCGATTTGGTGCACGAAACGCACGTTTCGTTGCAAAAGCGTCGTTTTGGTGCACGAAACGCACGTTTCGTCGCAAAAGCAGCGTTTTTTGCACGAAACGCACGTTTAGAGTCAAAACTGTGCAAAAGCAGCGATTTGGTGCACGAAACGCACGTTTCGTCGCTAAATTGGCGTTTTGGTGCGCGAAACGCACGCTTAGCGTCAAAACTGTGCAAAAGCAGCGATTTGGTGCACGAAACGCACGTTTCGTTGCAAAAGCAGCGTTTTGCTGCACGAAACGCACGTTTCGTTGTAAAAGCGGAGTTTTGGTGCACGAAACGCACGATTAATGTCAAAACTGTACAAAAGCAGCGTTTTGGTGCACGAAACGCACGTTTATCGTCAAAACTGTGCAAAAGCAGCGTTTTGGTGCACGAAACGCACGTATAGCGTCACAACTGTGCAAAAGCAGCGTTTTGGTGCACGAAACGCACGTTTAGCGTCACAACTGTGCAAAAGCAGCGTTTTGGTGCACGAAACGCACGTTTCGTTGCAAAAGCGGCGTTTTGGTGCACGAAACGCACGTTTCGTTGCAAAAGCGGCGTTTTGGTGCGCGAAACGCACGTTTAGCTTCAAAACTGTGCAAAAGCAGCGTTTTGGTGTACGAAACGCACGTTTAGCGTCAAAACTGTGCAAAAGCAGCGTTTTGGTGCACGAAACGCACGTTTCGTTGCAAAAGCGGCGTTTTGGTGCACGAAACGCACGTTTAGCGTCATTACTCTGCAAAAGCAGCGATTTGTTGCACGAAACGCACGTTTATCGTCAAAACTGTGCAAAAGCAGCGATTTGGTGCACGAAACGCACGTTTCGTTGCAAAAGCGGAGTTTTGGTGCACGAAACGCACGTTTAATGTCAAAACTGTACAAAAGCAGCGTTTTGGTGCTCGAAACGCACGTTTCGTTGCAAAAGCGGCGTTTTGGTGCACGAAACGCACGTTTCGTTGTAAAAGCGGAGTTTTGGTGCACGAAACGCACGTTTAATATCAAAACTGTACAAAAGCAGCGTTTTGGTGCACGAAACGCACGTTTAGCGTCAAAACTGTGCAAAAGCAGCGATTTGGTGCACGAAACGCACGTTCCGTTGCAAAAGCAGCGTTTTGCTGCACGAAACGCACGTTACGTTGCAAAAGCGGCGTTTTGGTGCACGAAACGCACGTTTAGCGTCAATACTGTGCAAAAGCAGCGATTTGGTGCACGAAACGAACGTTTCGTTGAAAAAACGGCGTTTTGGTTCACGAAACGCACGTTTAGCTTCAAAACTGTGCAAAAGCAGCGATTTGGTGCACGAATCGCACGTTTCGTTGCAAAAGCGGCGTTTTGGTGCACGAAACGCACGTTTCGTTGTAAAAGCGGAGTTTTGGTGCACGAAACGCACGTTTAATATCAAAACTGTACAAAAGCAGCGTTTTGGTGCACGAAACGCACGTTTAGCGTCAAAACTGTGCAAAAGCAGCGATTTGGTGCACGAAACGCACGTTTCGTTGCAAAAGCAGCGTTTTGCTGCACGAAACGCACGTTTCGTTGTAAAAGCGGAGTTTTGGTGCACGAAACGCACGTTTAATATCAAAACTGTACAAAAGCAGCGTTTTGGTGCACGAAACGCACGTTCAGCGTCAAAACTGTGCAAAAGCAGCGATTTGGTGCACGAAACGCACGTTTCGTTGCAAAAGCAGCGTTTTGCTGCACGAAACGCACGTCACGCTGCAAAAGCAGCGTTTTGCTGCACGAAACGCACGTTACGCTGCAAAAGCAGCGTTTTGGTGCACGAAACGCACGTTTCGTTGCAAAAGCGGCGTTTTGGTGCACGAAACGCACGTTTAGCGTCAATACTGTACAAAAGCAGCGATTTGGTGCACGAAACGCACGTTTCGTTGCAAAAGCGTCGTTTTGGTGCACGAAACGCACGTTTCGTCGCAAAAGCAGCGTTTTTTGCACGAAACGCACGTTTAGAGTCAAAACTGTGCAAAAGCAGCGATTTGGTGCACGCAACGCACGTTTCGTTGCTAAATTGGCGTTTTGGTGCACGAAACGCACGCTTAGCGTCAAAATTGTGCAAAAGCAGCGATTTGGTGCACGAAACGCACGTTTCGTTGCAAAAGCAGCGTTCTGCTGCACGAAACGCACGTTACGTTGCAAAAGCGGCGTTTTGGTGCACGAAACGCACGTTTAGCGTCAATACTGTGCAAAAGCAGCGATTTGGTGCACGAAACGAATGTTTCGTTGCAAAAGCGGCGTTTTGGTTCACGAAACGCACGTTTAGCTTCAAAACTGTGCAAAAGCAGCGATTTGGTGCACGAAACGCATGTTTCGTTGCAAAAGCGGCGTTTTGGTGCACGAAACGCTCGTTTCGTTGTAAAAGCGGAGTTTTGGTGCACGAAACGCACTTTTCGATGCAAAAGCAGCGTTTTGGTGCACGAAACGCAAGTTTAATGTCAAAACTGTACAAAAGCAGCGTTTTGGTGCACGAAACGCACGTTTAATGTCAAAACTGTACAAAAGCAGCGTTTTGGTGCACGAAACGCACGTTTATCGTCAAAACTGTGCAAAAGCAGCGATTTGGTGCACGAAACGCACGTTTATCGTCAAAACTGTGCAAAAGCAGCGTTTTGGTGCACGAAACGCACGTTTAGCGTCAATACTGTGCAAAAGCAGCGATTTGGTGCACGAAACGAACGTTTCGTTGCAAAAGCGGCGTTTTGGTTCACGAAACGCACGTTTAGCTTCAAAACTGTGCAAAAGCAGCGATTTGGTGCACGAAACGCACGTTTAATGTCAAAACTGTACAAAAGCAGCGTTTTGGTGCACGAAACGCACGTTTAATGTCAAAACTGTACAAAAGCAGCGATTTGGTGCACGAAACGCACGTTTATCGTCAAAACTGTGCAAAAGCAGCGTTTTGGTGCACGAAACGCACGTATAGCGTCACAACTGTGCAAAAGCAGCGTTTTGGTGCACGAAACGCACGTTTCGTTGCAAAAGCGGCGTTTTGGTGCACGAAACGCAAGTTTAATGTCAAAACTGTACAAAAGCAGCGTTTTGGTGCACGAAACGCACGTTTAATGTCAAAACTGTACAAAAGCAGCGTTTTGGTGCACGAAACGCACGTTTATCGTCAAAACTGTGCAAAAGCAGCGTTTTTGGTGCACGAAACGCACGTTTAGCGTCACAACTGTGCAAAAGCAGCGTTTTGGTGCACGAAACGCACGTTTCGTTGCAGAAGCGGCGTTTTGGTGCACGAAACGCACGTTTCGTTGCAAAAGCGGCGTTTTGGTGCGCGAAACGCACGTTTAGCTTCAAAACTGTGCAAAAGCAGCGTTTTGGTGCACGAAACGCACGTTTAGCGTCAAAACAGTGCAAAAGCAGCGTTTTGCTGCACGAAACGCATGTTTAGCGTCAATACTGTGCAAAAGCAGCGATTTGGTGCACGAAACGCACGTTTCGTTGCAAAAGCGTCGTTTTGGTGCACGAAACGCACGTTTCGTCGCAAAAGCAGCGTTTTTTGCACGAAACGCACGTTTAGAGTCAAAACTGGGCAAAAGCAGCGATTTGGTGCACGAAACGCACGTTTCGTTGCTAAATTGGCGTTTTGGTGCACGAAACGCACGCTTAGCGTCAAAACTGTGCAAAAGCAGCGATTTGGTGCACGAAACGCACGTTTCGTTGCAAAAGCAGCGTTTTGCTGCACGAAACGCACGTTTCGTTGTAAAAGCGGAGTTTTGGTGCACGAAACGCACGATTAATGTCAAAACTGTACAAAAGCAGCGTTTTGGTGCACGAAACGCACGTTTATCGTCAAAACTGTGCAAAAGCAGCGTTTTGGTGCACGAAACGCACGTATAGCGTCACAACTGTGCAAAAGCAGCGTTTTGGTGCACGAAACGCACATTTCGTTGCAAAAGCGGCGTTTTGGTGCGCGAAACGCACGTTTAGCTTCAAAACTGTGCGAAAGCAGCGTTTTGGTGTACGAAACGCACGTTTAGCGTCAAAACTGTGCAAAAGCAGCGTTTTGGTGCACGAAACGCACGTTTCGTTGCAAAAGCGGCGTTTTGGTGCACGAAACGCACGTTTAATGTCAAAACTGTACAAAAGCAGCGTTTTGGTGCACGAAACGCACGTTTAGCGTCAAAACTGTGCAAAAGCAGCGATTTGGTGCACGAAACGCACGTTTCGTTGCAAAAGCAGCGTTTTGCTGCACGAAACGCACGTTTCGTTGCAAAAGCGGCGTTTTGGTGCACGAAACGCACGTTACGTTGCAAAAGCGGCGTTTTGGTGCACGAAACGCACGTTTCGTTGTAAAAGCGGAGTTTTGGTGCACGAAACGCACGTTTAATATCAAAACTGTACAAAAGCAGCGTTTTGGTGCACGAAACGCACGTTTAGCGTCAAAACTGTGCAAAAGCAGCGATTTGGTGCACGAAACGCACGTTCCGTTGCAAAAGCAGCGTTTTGCTGCACGAAACGCACGTTACGTTGCAAAAGCGGCGTTTTGGTGCACGAAACGCACGTTTAGCGTCAATACTGTGCAAAAGCAGCGATTTGGTGCACGAAACGAACGTTTCGTTGCAAAAGCGGCGTTTTGCTGCACGAAACGCACGTTACGTTGCAAAAGCGGCGTTTTGGTGCACGAAACGCACGTTTAGCGTCAATACTGTGCAAAAGCAGCGTTTTGGTGCACGAAACGCACGTTTCGTTGCAAAAGCGGCGTTTTGGTGCACGAAACGCACATTTCGTTGCAAAAGCGGCGTTTTGGTGCGCGAAACGCACGTTTAGCTTCAAAACTGTGCAAAAGCAGCGTTTTGGTGTACGAAACGCACGTTTAGCGTCAAAACTGTGCAAAAGCAGCGTTTTGGTGCACGAAACGCACGTTTCGTTGCAAAAGCGGCGTTTTGGTGCACGAAACGCACGTTTAATGTCAAAACTGTACAAAAGCAGCGTTTTGGTGCACGAAACGCACGTTTAGCGTCAAAACTGTGCAAAAGCAGCGATTTGGTGCACGAAACGCACGTTTCGTTGCAAAAGCAGCGTTTTGCTGCACGAAACGCACGTTTCGTTGCAAAAGCGGCGTTTTGGTGCACGAAACGCACGTTACGTTGCAAAAGCGGCGTTTTGGTGCACGAAACGCACGTTTCGTTGTAAAAGCGGAGTTTTGGTGCACGAAACGCACGTTTAATATCAAAACTGTACAAAAGCAGCGTTTTGGTGCACGAAACGCACGTTTAGCGTCAAAACTGTGCAAAAGCAGCGATTTGGTGCACGAAACGCACGTTTCGTTGCAAGAGCAGCGTTTTGCTGCACGAAACGCACGTTACGTTGCAAAAGCGGCGTTTGGTGCACGAAACGCACGTTTAGCGTCAATACTGTGCAAAAGCAGCGATTTGGTGCACGAAACGAACGTTTCGTTGCAAAAGCGGCGTTTTGGTTCACGAAACGCACGTTTAGCTTCAAAACTGTGCAAAAGCAGCGATTTGGTGCACGAAACGCACGTTTCGTTGCAAAAGCGGCGTTTTGGTGCACGAAACGCACGTTTCGTTGTAAAAGCGGAGTTTTGGTGCACGAAACGCTCGTTTAATATCAAAACTGTACAAAAGCAGCGTTTTGGTGCACGAAACGCACGTTTAGCGTCAAAACTGTGCAAAAGCAGCGATTTGGTGCACGAAACGCACGTTTAGCGTCAAAACAGTGCAAAAGCAGCGTTTTGCTGCACGAAACGCATGTTTAGCGTCAATACTGTGCAAAAGCAGCGATTTGGTGCACGAAACGCACGTTTCGTTGCAAAAGCGTCGTTTTGGTGCACGAAACGCACGTTTCGTCGCAAAAGCAGCGTTTTTTGCACGAAACGCACGTTTAGAGTCAAAACTGGGCAAAAGCAGCGATTTGGTGCACGAAACGCACGTTTCGTTGCTAAATTGGCGTTTTGGTGCACGAAACGCACGCTTAGCGTCAAAACTGTGCAAAAGCAGCGATTTGGTGCACGAAACGCACGTTTCGTTGCAAAAGCAGCGTTTTGCTGCACGAAACGCACGTTTCGTTGTAAAAGCGGAGTTTTGGTGCACGAAACGCACGATTAATGTCAAAACTGTACAAAAGCAGCGTTTTGGTGCACGAAACGCACGTTTATCGTCAAAACTGTGCAAAAGCAGCGTTTTGGTGCACGAAACGCACGTATAGCGTCACAACTGTGCAAAAGCAGCGTTTTGGTGCACGAAACGCACATTTCGTTGCAAAAGCGGCGTTTTGGTGCGCGAAACGCACGTTTAGCTTCAAAACTGTGCAAAAGCAGCGTTTTGGTGTACGAAACGCACGTTTAGCGTCAAAACTGTGCAAAAGCAGCGTTTTGGTGCACGAAACGCACGTTTCGTTGCAAAAGCGGCGTTTTGGTGCACGAAACGCACGTTTAATGTCAAAACTGTACAAAAGCAGCGTTTTGGTGCACGAAACGCACGTTTAGCGTCAAAACTGTGCAAAAGCAGCGATTTGGTGCACGAAACGCACGTTTCGTTGCAAAAGCAGCGTTTTGCTGCACGAAACGCACGTTTCGTTGCAAAAGCGGCGTTTTGGTGCACGAAACGCACGTTACGTTGCAAAAGCGGCGTTTTGGTGCACGAAACGCACGTTTCGTTGTAAAAGCGGAGTTTTGGTGCACGAAACGCACGTTTAATATCAAAACTGTACAAAAGCAGCGTTTTGGTGCACGAAACGCACGTTTAGCGTCAAAACTGTGCAAAAGCAGCGATTTGGTGCACGAAACGCACGTTCCGTTGCAAAAGCAGCGTTTTGCTGCACGAAACGCACGTTACGTTGCAAAAGCGGCGTTTTGGTGCACGAAACGCACGTTTAGCGTCAATACTGTGCAAAAGCAGCGATTTGGTGCACGAAACGAACGTTTCGTTGCAAAAGCGGCGTTTTGCTGCACGAAACGCACGTTACGTTGCAAAAGCGGCGTTTTGGTGCACGAAACGCACGTTTAGCGTCAATACTGTGCAAAAGCAGCGTTTTGGTGCACGAAACGCACGTTTCGTTGCAAAAGCGGCGTTTTGGTGCACGAAACGCACATTTCGTTGCAAAAGCGGCGTTTTGGTGCGCGAAACGCACGTTTAGCTTCAAAACTGTGCAAAAGCAGCGTTTTGGTGTACGAAACGCACGTTTAGCGTCAAAACTGTGCAAAAGCAGCGTTTTGGTGCACGAAACGCACGTTTCGTTGCAAAAGCGGCGTTTTGGTGCACGAAACGCACGTTTAATGTCAAAACTGTACAAAAGCAGCGTTTTGGTGCACGAAACGCACGTTTAGCGTCAAAACTGTGCAAAAGCAGCGATTTGGTGCACGAAACGCACGTTTCGTTGCAAAAGCAGCGTTTTGCTGCACGAAACGCACGTTTCGTTGCAAAAGCGGCGTTTTGGTGCACGAAACGCACGTTACGTTGCAAAAGCGGCGTTTTGGTGCACGAAACGCACGTTTCGTTGTAAAAGCGGAGTTTTGGTGCACGAAACGCACGTTTAATATCAAAACTGTACAAAAGCAGCGTTTTGGTGCACGAAACGCACGTTTAGCGTCAAAACTGTGCAAAAGCAGCGATTTGGTGCACGAAACGCACGTTTCGTTGCAAAAGCAGCGTTTTGCTGCACGAAACGCACGTTACGTTGCAAAAGCGGCGTTTTGGTGCACGAAACGCACGTTTAGCGTCAATACTGTGCAAAAGCAGCGATTTGGTGCACGAAACGAACGTTTCGTTGCAAAAGCGGCGTTTTGGTTCACGAAACGCACGTTTAGCTTCAAAACTGTGCAAAAGCAGCGATTTGGTGCACGAAACGCACGTTTCGTTGCAAAAGCGGCGTTTTGGTGCACGAAACGCACGTTTCGTTGTAAAAGCGGAGTTTTGGTGCACGAAACGCTCGTTTAATATCAAAACTGTACAAAAGCAGCGTTTTGGTGCACGAAACGCACGTTTAGCGTCAAAACTGTGCAAAAGCAGCGATTTGGTGCACGAAACGCACGTTTCGTTGCAAAAGCGGCGTTTTGGTGCACGAAACGCACGTTTAATGTCAAAACTGTGCAAAAGCAGCGTTTTGGTGCACGAAACGCACGTTTAGCGTCAATACTGTGCAAAAGCAGCGATTTGGTGCACGAAACGCACGTTTCGTTGCAAAAGCGTCGTTTTGGTGCACGAAACGCACGTTTCGTCGCAAAAGCAGCGTTTTTTGCACGAAACGCACGTTTAGAGTCAAAACTGTGCAAAAGCAGCGATTTGGTGCACGCAACGCACGTTTCGTTGCTAAATTGGCGTTTTGGTGCACGAAACGCACGCTTAGCGTCAAAACTGTGCAAAAGCAGCGATTTGGTGCACGAAACGCACGTTTCGTTGCAAAAGCAGCGTTCTGCTGCACGAAACGCACGTTACGTTGCAAAAGCGGCGTTTTGGTGCACGAAACGCACGTTTAGCGTCAATACTGTGCAAAAGCAGCGATTTGGTGCACGAAACGAACGTTTCGTTGCAAAAGCGGCGTTTTGGTTCACGAAACGCACGTTTAGCTTCAAAACTGTGCAAAAGCAGCGATTTGGTGCACGAAACGCACGTTTCGTTGCAAAAGCGGCGTTTTGGTGCACGAAACGCACGTTTCGTTGTAAAAGCGGAGTTTTGGTGCACGAAACGCACGTTTAATGTCAAAACTGTACAAAAGCAGCGTTTTGGTGCACGAAACGCACGTTTATCGTCAAAACTGTGCAAAAGCAGCGTTTTGGTGCACGAAACGCACGTATAGCGTCACAACTGTGCAAAAGCAGCGTTTTGGTGCACGAAACGCACGTTTCGTTGCAAAAGCGGCGTTTTGGTGCACGAAACGCAAGTTTAATGTCAAAACTGTACAAAAGCAGCGTTTTGGTGCACGAAACGCACGTTTAATGTCAAAACTGTACAAAAGCAGCGTTTTGGTGCACGAAACGCACGTTTATCGTCAAAACTGTGCAAAAGCAGCGTTTTGGTGCACGAAACGCACGTTTCGTTGCAAAAGTGGCGTTTTGGTGCACGAAACGCACGTTTCGTTGCAAAAGCGGCGTTTTGGTGCAGGAAATGCCCGTTTAGCGTCAAAACTGTGCAAAAGCAGCGATTTGGTGCACGAAACGCACGTTTAACGTCAAACATGTGCAAAAGCAGCGTTTTGGTGCACGAAACGCACGTTTAGCGTCAAAACTGGCAAAAGCAGCGTTTTGGTGCACGAAACGCACGTTTCGTTGCAAAAGCGGCGTTTTGGTGCACGAAACGCACGTTTAGGGTCATTACTGTGCAAAAGCAGCGATTTGGTGCACGAAACGCACGTTCCGTTGCAAAAGCGGCGTTTTGGTGCACGAAACGCACTTTTCGATGCAAAAGCAGCGTTTTGGTGCACGAAACGCACGTTTAGCGTCAAAACTGTGCAAAAGCAGCGATTTGGTGCACGAAACGCACGTTTCGTTGCAAAAGCAGCGTTCTGCTGCACGAAACGCACGTTACGTTGCAAAAGCGGCGTTTTGGTGCACGAAACGCACGTTTAGCGTCAATACTGTGCAAAAGCAGCGATTTGGTGCACGAAACGAACGTTTCGTTGCAAAAGCGGCGTTTTGGTTCACCAAACGCACGTTTAGCTTCAAAACTGTGCAAAAGCAGCGATTTGGTGCACGAAACGCACGTTTCGTTGCAAAAGCGGCGTTTTGGTGCACGAAACGCACGTTTCGTTGTAAAAGCGGAGTTTTGGTGCACGAAACGCACGTTTAATGTCAAAACTGTACAAAAGCAGCGTTTTGGTGCACGAAACGCACGTTTATCGTCAAAACTGTGCAAAAGCAGCGTTTTGGTGCACGAAACGCACGTATAGCGTCACAACTGTGTAAAAGCAGCGTTTTGGTGCACGAAACGCACGTTTCGTTGCAAAAGCGGCGTTTTGGTGCACGAAACGCAAGTTTAATGTCAAAACTGTACAAAAGCAGCGTTTTGGTGCACGAAACGCACGTTTAATGTCAAAACTGTACAAAAGCAGCGTTTTGGTGCACGAAACGCACGTTTATCGTCAAAACTGTGCAAAAGCAGCGTTTTGGTGCACGAAACGCACGTTTCGTTGCAAAAGTGGCGTTTTGGTGCAGGAAACGCACGTTTCGTTGCAAAAGCGGCGTTTTGGTGCAGGAAATGCCCGTTTAGCGTCAAAACTGTGCAAAAGCAGCGATTTGGTGCACGAAACGCACGTTTAACGTCAAACATGTGCAAAAGCAGCGTTTTGGTGCACGAAACGCACGTTTAGCGTCAAAACTGGCAAAAGCAGCGTTTTGGTGCACGAAACGCACGTTTCGTTGCAAAAGCGGCGTTTTGTTGCACGAAACGCACGTTTAGGGTCATTACAGTGCAAAAGCAGCGATTTGGTGCACGAAACGCACGTTCCGTTGCAAAAGCGGCGTTTTGGTGCACGAAACGCACTTTTCGATGCAAAAGCAGCGTTTTGGTGCACGAAACGCACGTTTAGCGTCAAAACTGTGCAAAAGCAGCGATTTGGTGCACGAAACGCACGTTTCGTTGCAAAAGCGGCGTTTTGGTGCACGAAACGCACGTTTAATGTCAAAACTGTACAAAAGCAGCGTTTTGGTGCACGAAACGCACGTTTATCGTCAAAACTGTGCAAAAGCAGCGTTTTGGTGCACGAAACGCACGTTTCGTTGCAAAAGCGGCGTTTTGGTGCACGAAACGCACGTTTCGTTGCAAAAGCAGCGTTTTTTGCACGAAACGCACGTTTAGAGTCAAAACTGTGCAAAAGCAGCGATTTGGTGCACGAAACGCACGTTTCGTTGCTAAAGCGGCGTTATGGTGCACGAAACGCACGTTCAGCGCCAAAACTGTGCAAAAGCAGCGATTTGGTGCACGAAACGCACGTTTCGTTGCAAAAGTGGCGTTTTGGTGCACGAAACGCACGTTTCGTTGCAAAAGCGGCGTTTTGGTGCAGGAAACTCCCGTTTAGCGTCAAAACTGTGCAAAAGCAGCGATTTGGTGCACGAAACGCACGTTTAACGTCAAACATGTGCAAAAGCAGCGTTTTGGTGCACGAAACGCACGTTTAGCGTCAAAACTGGCAAAAGCAGCGTTTTGGTGCACGAAACGCACGTTTAGCGTCAAAACTGTGCAAAAGCAGCGTCTCGATGCACGAAACGCACGGTTCGTTGCAAAAGTGGCGTTTTGGTGCACGAAACGCACGTTTCGTTGCAAAAGCGGCGTTTTGGTGCACGAAACGCACGTTTCGTTGCAAAAGCAGCGTTTTTTGCACGAAACGCACGTTTAGCGTCAAAACTGTGCAAAAGCAGCGTTTCGATGCACGAAACGCACGTTTCGTTGCAAAAGCGGCGTTTTGGTGCACGAAACGCACGTTTCGTTGCAAAAGCGGCGTTTTGGTGCACGAAACGCACGTTTCGTTGCAAAAGCGGCGTTTTTGTGCGCGAAACGCACGTTTAGCTCCAAAACTGTGCAAAAGCAGCGTTTTGGTCTACGAAACGCACGTTTAGCGTCAAAACTGTGCAAAAGCAGCGTTTTGGTGCACGAAACGCACGTTTCGTTGCAAAAGCGGCGTTTTGGTGCACGAAACGCACGTTTAGCGTCATTACTGTGCAAAAGCAGCGATTTGGTGCACGAAACGCACGTTCCGTTGCAAAAGCGGCGTTTTGGTGCACGAAACGCACGTTTCGTTACAAAAGCGGCGTTTTGGTGCACGAAACGCACGTTTAATGTCAAAACTGTACAAAAGCAGCGTTTTGGTGCACGAAACGCACGTTTATCGTCAAAACTGTGCAAAAGCAGCGTTTTGGTGCACGAAACGCACGTTTCGTTGCAAAAGCGGCGTTTTGGTGCACGAAACGCACGTTTCGTTGCAAAAGCGGCGTTTTGGTGCAGGAAACGCCCGTTTAGCGTCAAAACTGTGCAAAAGCAGCGATTTGGTGCGCGAAACGCACGTTTAACGTCAAACATGTGCAAAAGCAGCGTTTTGGTGCACGAAACGCACGTTTAGCGTCAAAACTGTGCAAAAGCAGCGTTTTGGTGCACGAAACGCACGTTTAGCGTCAAAACTGTGCAAAAGCAGCGTTTCGATGCACGAAATGCACGTTTCGTTGCAAAAGCGGCGTTTTGGTGCACGAAACGCACGTTTCGTTGCAAAAGCAGCGTTTTTTGCACGAAACGCACGTTTAGAGCCAAAACTGTGCAAAAGCAGCGATTTGGTGCACGAAACGCACGTTTCGTTGCTAAAGCGGCGTTATGGTGCACGAAACGCACGTTCAGCGCCAAAACTGTGCAAAAGCAGCGATTTGGTGCACGAAACGCACGTTTCGGTGCAAAAGCAGCGTTTTGCTGCACGAAACGCACGTTACGCTGCAAAAGCGGCGTTTTGGTGCACGAAACGCACGTTTAGCGTCAATTCTGTGCAAAAGCAGCGATTTGGTACACGAAACGCACGTTTCGTTGCAAAAGCGGCGTTTTGGTGCACGAAACGCACGTTTCGTTGCAAAAGCAGCGTTTTTTGCACGAAACGCACGTTAAGCGTCAAAACTGTGCAAAAGCAGCGTTTCGATGCACGAAACGCACGTTTCGTTGCAAAAGCGGCGTTTTGGTGCACGAAACGCACGTTTCGTTGCAAAAGCGGCGTTTTGGTGCACGAAACGCACGTTTCGTTGCAAAAGCGGCGTTTTTGTGCGCGAAACGCACGTTTAGCTTCAAAACTGTGCAAACGCAGCGTTTTGGTCTACGAAACGCACGTTTAGCGTCAAAACTGTGCAAAAGCAGCGTTTTGGTGCACGAAACGCACGTTTCGTTGCAAAAGCGGCGTTTTGGTGCACGAAACGCACGTTTAGCGTCATTACTGTGCAAAAGCAGCGATTTGGTGCACGAAACGCACGTTCCGTTGCAAAAGCGGCGTTTTGGTGCACGAAACGCACGTTTCGTTACAAAAGCGGCGTTTTGGTGCACGAAACGCACGTTTAATGTCAAAACTGTACAAAAGCAGCGTTTTGGTGCACGAAACGCACGTTTATCGTCAAAACTGTGCAAAAGCAGCGTTTTGGTGCACGAAACGCACGTTTCGTTGCAAAAGCGGCGTTTTGGTGCACGAAACGCACGTTTCGTTGCAAAAGCGGCGTTTTGGTGCAGGAAACGCCCGTTTAGCGTCAAAACTGTGCAAAAGCAGCGATTTGGTGCGCGAAACGCACGTTTAACGTCAAACATGTGCAAAAGCAGCGTTTTGGTGCACGAAACGCACGTTTAGCGTCAAAACTGTGCAAAAGCAGCGTTTTGGTGCACGAAACGCACGTTTAGCGTCAAAACTGTGCAAAAGCAGCGTTTCGATGCACGAAATGCACGTTTCGTTGCAAAAGCGGCGTTTTGGTGCACGAAACGCACGTTTCGTTGCAAAAGCAGCGTTTTTTGCACGAAACGCACGTTTAGAGTCAAAACTGTGCAAAAGCAGCGATTTGGTGCACGAAACGCACGTTTCGTTGCTAAAGCGGCGTTATGGTGCACGAAACGCACGTTCAGCGCCAAAACTGTGCAAAAGCAGCGATTTGGTGCACGAAACGCACGTTTCGGTGCAAAAGCAGCGCTTTGCTGCACGAAACGCACGTTACGCTGCAAAAGCGGCGTTTTGGTGCACGAAACGCACGTTTAGCGTCAATTCTGTGCAAAAGCAGCGATTTGGTACACGAAACGCACGTTTCGTTGCAAAAGCGGCGTTTTGGTGCACGAAACGCACGTTTCGTTGCAAAAGCAGCGTTTTTTGCACGAAACGCACGTTTAGCGTCAAAACTGTGCAAAAGCAGCGTTTCGATGCACGAAACGCACGTTTCGTTGCAAAAGCGGCGTTTTGGTGCACGAAACGCACGTTTCGTTGCAAAAGCGGCGTTTTGGTGCACGAAACGCACGTTTCGTTGCAAAAGCGGCGTTTTTGTGCGCGAAACGCACGTTTAGCTCCAAAACTGTGCAAAAGCAGCGTTTTGGTCTACGAAACGCACGTTTAGCGTCAAAACTGTGCAAAAGCAGCGTTTTGGTGCACGAAACGCACGTTTCGTTGCAAAAGCGGCGTTTTGGTGCACGAAACGCACGTTTAGCGTCATTACTGTGCAAAAGCAGCGATTTGGTGCACGAAACGCACGTTCCGTTGCAAAAGCGGCGTTTTGGTGCACGAAACGCACGTTTCGTTACAAAAGCGGCGTTTTGGTGCACGAAACGCACGTTTAATGTCAAAACTGTACAAAAGCAGCGTTTTGGTGCACGAAACGCACGTTTATCGTCAAAACTGTGCAAAAGCAGCGTTTTGGTGCACGAAACGCACGTTTCGTTGCAAAAGCGGCGTTTTGGTGCACGAAACGCACGTTTCGTTGCAAAAGCGGCGTTTTGGTGCAGGAAACGCCCGTTTAGCGTCAAAACTGTGCAAAAGCAGCGATTTGGTGCGCGAAACGCACGTTTAACGTCAAACATGTGCAAAAGCAGCGTTTTGGTGCACGAAACGCACGTTTAGCGTCAAAACTGTGCAAAAGCAGCGTTTTGGTGCATGAAACGCACGTTTAGCGTCAAAACTGTGCAAAAGCAGCGTTTCGATGCACGAAATGCACGTTTCGTTGCAAAAGCGGCGTTTTGGTGCACGAAACGCACGTTTCGTTGCAAAAGCAGCGTTTTTTGCACGAAACGCACGTTTAGAGCCAAAACTGTGCAAAAGCAGCGATTTGGTGCACGAAACGCACGTTTCGTTGCTAAAGCGGCGTTATGGTGCACGAAACGCACGTTCAGCGCCAAAACTGTGCAAAAGCAGCGATTTGGTGCACGAAACGCACGTTTCGGTGCAAAAGCAGCGTTTTGCTGCACGAAACGCACGTTACGCTGCAAAAGCGGCGTTTTGGTGCACGAAACGCACGTTTAGCGTCAATTCTGTGCAAAAGCAGCGATTTGGTACACGAAACGCACGTTTCGTTGCAAAAGCGGCGTTTTGGTGCACGAAACGCACGTTTCGTTGCAAAAGCAGCGTTTTTTGCACGAAACGCACGTTTAGCGTCAAAACTGTGCAAAAGCAGCGTTTCGATGCACGAAACGCACGTTTCGTTGCAAAAGCGGCGTTTTGGTGCACGAAACGCACGTTTCGTTGCAAAAGCGGCGTTTTGGTGCACGAAACGCACGTTTCGTTGCAAAAGCGGCGTTTTTGTGCGCGAAACGCACGTTTAGCTTCAAAACTGTGCAAACGCAGCGTTTTGGTCTACGAAACGCACGTTTAGCGTCAAAACTGTGCAAAAGCAGCGTTTTGGTGCACGAAACGCACGTTTCGTTGCAAAAGCGGCGTTTTGGTGCACGAAACGCACGTTTAGCGTCATTACTGTGCAAAAGCAGCGATTTGGTGCACGAAACGCACGTTCCGTTGCAAAAGCGGCGTTTTGGTGCACGAAACGCACGTTTCGTTACAAAAGCGGCGTTTTGGTGCACGAAACGCACGTTTAATGTCAAAACTGTACAAAAGCAGCGTTTTGGTGCACGAAACGCACGTTTATCGTCAAAACTGTGCAAAAGCAGCGTTTTGGTGCACGAAACGCACGTTTCGTTGCAAAAGCGGCGTTTTGGTGCACGAAACGCACGTTTCGTTGCAAAAGCGGCGTTTTGGTGCAGGAAACGCCCGTTTAGCGTCAAAACTGTGCAAAAGCAGCGATTTGGTGCGCGAAACGCACGTTTAACGTCAAACATGTGCAAAAGCAGCGTTTTGGTGCACGAAACGCACGTTTAGCGTCAAAACTGTGCAAAAGCAGCGTTTTGGTGCACGAAACGCACGTTTAGCGTCAAAACTGTGCAAAAGCAGCGTTTCGATGCACGAAATGCACGTTTCGTTGCAAAAGCGGCGTTTTGGTGCACGAAACGCACGTTTCGTTGCAAAAGCAGCGTTTTTTGCACGAAACGCACGTTTAGAGTCAAAACTGTGCAAAAGCAGCGATTTGGTGCACGAAACGCACGTTTCGTTGCTAAAGCGGCGTTATGGTGCACGAAACGCACGTTCAGCGCCAAAACTGTGCAAAAGCAGCGATTTGGTGCACGAAACGCACGTTTCGGTGCAAAAGCAGCGCTTTGCTGCACGAAACGCACGTTACGCTGCAAAAGCGGCGTTTTGGTGCACGAAACGCACGTTTAGCGTCAATTCTGTGCAAAAGCAGCGATTTGGTACACGAAACGCACGTTTCGTTGCAAAAGCGGCGTTTTGGTGCACGAAACGCACGTTTCGTTGCAAAAGCAGCGTTTTTTGCACGAAACGCACGTTTAGCGTCAAAACTGTGCAAAAGCAGCGTTTCGATGCACGAAACGCACGTTTCGTTGCAAAAGCGGCGTTTTGGTGCACGAAACGCACGTTTCGTTGCAAAAGCGGCGTTTTGGTGCACGAAACGCACGTTTCGTTGCAAAAGCGGCGTTTTTGTGCGCGAAACGCACGTTTAGCTCCAAAACTGTGCAAAAGCAGCGTTTTGGTTTACGAAACGCACGTTTAGCGTCATTACTGTGCAAAAGCAGCGATTTGGTGCACGAAACGCACGTTCCGTTGCAAAAGCGGCGTTTTGGTGCACGAAACGCACGTTTCGTTACAAAAGCGGCGTTTTGGTGCACGAAACGCACGTTTAATGTCAAAACTGTACAAAAGCAGCGTTTTGGTGCACGAAACGCACGTTTATCGTCAAAACTGTGCAAAAGCAGCGTTTTGGTGCACGAAACGCACGTTTCGTTGCAAAAGCGGCGTTTTGGTGCACGAAACGCACGTTTCGTTGCAAAAGCGGCGTTTTGGTGCAGGAAACGCCCGTTTAGCGTCAAAACTGTGCAAAAGCAGCGATTTGGTGCGCGAAACGCACGTTTAACGTCAAACATGTGCAAAAGCAGCGTTTTGGTGCACGAAACGCACGTTTAGCGTCAAAACTGTGCAAAAGCAGCGTTTTGGTGCACGAAACGCACGTTTAGCGTCAAAACTGTGCAAAAGCAGCGTTTCGATGCACGAAATGCACGTTTCGTTGCAAAAGCGGCGTTTTGGTGCACGAAACGCACGTTTCGTTGCAAAAGCAGCGTTTTTTGCACGAAACGCACGTTTAGAGCCAAAACTGTGCAAAAGCAGCGATTTGGTGCACGAAACGCACGTTTCGTTGCTAAAGCGGCGTTATGGTGCACGAAACGCACGTTCAGCGCCAAAACTGTGCAAAAGCAGCGATTTGGTGCACGAAACGCACGTTTCGGTGCAAAAGCAGCGTTTTGCTGCACGAAACGCACGTTACGCTGCAAAAGCGGCGTTTTGGTGTACGAAACGCACGTTTAGCGTCAATACTGTGCAAAAGCAGCGATTTGGTACACGAAACGCACGTTTCGTTGCAAAAGCGGCGTTTTGGTGCACGAAACGCACGTTTCGTTGCAAAAGCAGCGTTTTTTGCACGAAACGCACGTTTAGCGGCAAAACTGTGCAAAAGCAGCGTTTCGATGCACGAAACGCACGTTTCGTTGCAAAAGCGGCGTTTTGGTGCACGAAACGCACGTTTCGTTGCAAAAGCGGCGTTTTGGTGCACGAAACGCACGTTTCGTTGCAAAAGCGGCGTTTTTGTGCGCGAAACGCACGTTTAGCTTCAAAACTGTGCAAAAGCAGCGTTTTGGTGTACGAAACGCACGTTTAGCGTCAAAACTGTGCAAAAGCAGCGTTTTGGTGCACGAAACGCACGTTTCGTTGCAAAAGCGGCGTTTTGGTGCACGAAACGCACGTTTAGCGTCATTACTGTGCAAAAGCAGCGATTTGGTGCACGAAACGCACGTTCCGTTGCAAAAGCGGCGTTTTGGTGCACGAAACGCACGTTTCGTTGCAAAAACGGCGTTTTGGTGCAGGAAACGCCCGTTTAGCGTCAAAACTGTGCAAAAGCAGCGATTTGGTGCGCGAAACGCACGTTTAGCGTCAAAACTGTGCAAAAGCAGCGTTTCGATGCACGAAATGCACGTTTCGTTGCAAAAGCGGCGTTTTGGTGCACGAAACGCACGTTTCGTTGCAAAAGCAGCGTTTTTTGCACGAAACGCACGTTTAGAGCCAAAACTGTGCAAAAGCAGCGATTTGGTGCACGAAACGCACGTTTCGTTGCTAAAGCGGCGTTATGGTGCACGAAACGCACGTTCAGCGCCAAAACTGTGCAAAAGCAGCGATTTGGTGCACGAAACGCACGTTTCGGTGCAAAAGCAGCGTTTTGCTGCACGAAACGCACGTTACGCTGCAAAAGCGGCGTTTTGGTGCACGAAACGCACGTTTAGCGTCAATACTGTGCAAAAGCAGCGATTTGGTACACGAAACGCACGTTTCGTTGCAAAAGCGGCGTTTTGGTGCACGAAACGCACGTTTCGTTGCAAAAGCAGCGTTTTTTGCACGAAACGCACGTTTAGCGTCAAAACTGTGCAAAAGCAGCGTTTCGATGCACGAAACGCACGTTTCGTTGCAAAAGCGGCGTTTTGGTGCACGAAACGCACGTTTCGTTGCAAAAGCGGCGTTTTGGTGCACGAAACGCACGTTTCGTTGCAAAAGCGGCGTTTTTGTGCGCGAAACGCACGTTTAGCTTCAAAACTGTGCAAAAGCAGCGTTTTGGTGTACGAAACGCACGTTTAGCGTCAAAACTGTGCAAAAGCAGCGTTTTGGTGCACGAAACGCACGTTTCGTTGCAAAAGCGGCGTTTTGGGGCACGAAACGCACGTTTAGCGTCATTACTGTGCAAAAGCAGCGATTTGGTGCACGAAACGCACGTTCCGTTGCAAAAGCGGCGTTTTGGTGCACGAAACGCACGTTTCGTTACAAAAGCGGCGTTTTGGTGCACGAAACGCACGTTTAATGTCAAAACTGTACAAAAGCAGCGTTTTGGTGCACGAAACGCACGTTTATCGTCAAAACTGTGCAAAAGCAGCGTTTTGGTGCACGAAACGCACGTTTCGTTGCAAAAGCGGCGTTTCGGTGCACGAAACGCACGTTTCGTTGCACGAAACGCACGTTTCGTTGCGTTTTGGTGCAGGAAACGCCCGTTTAGCGTCAAAACTGTGCAAAAGCAGCGATTTGGTGCGCGAAACGCACGTTTAATGTCAAACATGTGCAAAAGCAGCGTTTTGGTGTACGAAACGCACGTTTAGCGTCAAAACTGTGCAAAAGCAGCGATTTGGTGCGCGAAACGCACGTTTAGCGTCAAAACTGTGCAAAAGCAGCGTTTCGATGCACGAAATGCACGTTTCGTTGCAAAAGCGGCGTTTTGGTGCACGAAACGCACGTTTCGTTGCAAAAGCAGCGTTTTTTGCACGAAACGCACGTTTAGAGCCAAAACTGTGCAAAAGCAGCGATTTGGTGCACGAAACGCACGTTTCGTTGCTAAAGCGGCGTTATGGTGCACGAAACGCACGTTCAGCGCCAAAACTGTGCAAAAGCAGCGATTTGGTACACGAAACGCACGTTTCGTTGCAAAAGCGGCGTTTTGGTGCACGAAACGCACGTTTCGTTGCAAAAGCAGCGTTTTTTGCACGAAACGCACGTTTAGCGTCAAAACTGTGCAAAAGCAGCGTTTCGATGCACGAAACGCACGTTTCGTTGCAAAAGCGGCGTTTTGGTGCACGAAACGCACGTTTCGTTGCAAAAGCGGCGTTTTGGTGCACGAAACGCACGTTTCGTTGCAAAAGCGGCGTTTTTGTGCGCGAAACGCACGTTTAGCTTCAAAACTGTGCAAAAGCAGCGTTTTGGTGTACGAAACGCACGTTTAGCGTCAAAACTGTGCAAAAGCAGCGTTTTGGTGCACGAAACGCACGTTTCGTTGCAAAAGCGGCGTTTTGGTGCACGAAACGCACGTTTAGCGTCATTACTGTGCAAAAGCAGCGATTTGGTGCACGAAACGCACGTTCCGTTGCAAAAGCGGCGTTTTGATGCACGAAACGCACGTTCAGCGCCAAAACTGTGCAAAAGCAGCGATTTGGTGCACGAAACGCACGTTTCGGTGCAAAAGCAGCGTTTTGCTGCACGAAACGCACGTTACGTTGCAAAAGCGGCGTTTTGGTGCACGAAACGCACGTTTAGCGTCAATACTGTGCAAAAGCAGCGATTTGGTACACGAAACGCACGTTTCGTTGCAAAAGCGGCGTTTTGGTGCACGATACGCACGTTTCGTTGCAAAAGCAGCGTTTTTTGCACGAAACGCACGTTTAGCGTCAAAACTGTGCAAAAGCAGCGTTTCGATGCACGAAACGCACGTTTCGTTGCAAAAGCGGCGTTTTTGTGCACGAAACGCACGTTTCGTTGCAAAAGCGGCGTTTTGGTGCACGAAACGCACGTTTCGTTGCAAAAGCGGCGTTTTTGTGCGCGAAACGCACGTTTAGCTTCAAAACTGTGCAAAAGCAGCGTTTTGGTGTACGAAACGCACGTTTAGCGTCAAAACTGTGCAAAAGCAGCGTTTTGGTGCACGAAACGCACGTTTCGTTGCAAAAGCGGCGTTTTGGTGCACGAAACGCACGTTTAGCGTCATTACTGTGCAAAAGCAGCGATTTGGTGCACGAAACGCACGTTCCGTTGCAAAAGCGGCGTTTTGGTGCACGAAACGCACGTTTCGTTGCAAAAACGGCGTTTTGGTGCAGGAAACGCCCGTTTAGCGTCAAAACTGTGCAAAAGCAGCGATTTGGTGCGCGAAACGCACGTTTAGCGTCAAAACTGTGCAAAAGCAGCGTTTCGATGCACGAAATGCACGTTTCGTTGCAAAAGCGGCGTTTTGGTGCACGAAACGCACGTTTCGTTGCAAAAGCAGCGTTTTTTGCACGAAACGCACGTTTAGAGCCAAAACTGTGCAAAAGCAGCGATTTGGTGCACGGAACGCACGTTTCGTTGCTAAAGCGGCGTTATGGTGCACGAAACGCACGTTCAGCGCCAAAACTGTGCAAAAGCAGCGATTTGGTGCACGAAACGCACGTTTCGGTGCAAAAGCAGCGTTTTGCTGCACGAAACGCACGTTACGCTGCAAAAGCGGCGTTTTGGTGCACGAAACGCACGTTTAGCGTCAATACTGTGCAAAAGCAGCGATTTGGTTCACGAAACGCACGTTTCGTTGCAAAAGCGGCGTTTTGGTGCACGAAACGCACGTTTCGTTGCAAAAGCAGCGTTTTTTGCACGAAACGCACGTTTAGCGTCAAAACTGTGCAAAAGCAGCGTTTCGATGCACGAAACGCACGTTTCGTTGCAAAAACGGCGTTTTGGTGCAGGAAACGCCCGTTTAGCGTCAAAACTGTGCAAAAGCAGCGATTTGGTGCGCGAAACGCACGTTTAGCGTCAAAACTGTGCAAAAGCAGCGTTTCGATGCACGAAATGCACGTTTCGTTGCAAAAGCGGCGTTTTGGTGCACGAAACGCACGTTTCGTTGCAAAAGCAGCGTTTTTTGCACGAAACGCACGTTTAGAGCCAAAACTGTGCAAAAGCAGCGATTTGGTGCACGAAACGCACGTTTCGTTGCTAAAGCGGCGTTATGGTGCACGAAACGCACGTTCAGCGCCAAAACTGTGCAAAAGCAGCGATTTGGTGCACGAAACGCACGTTTCGGTGCAAAAGCAGCGTTTTGCTGCACGAAACGCGCGTTACGCTGCAAAAGCGGCGTTTTGGTGCACGAAACGCACGTTTAGCGTCAATACTGTGCAAAAGCAGCGATTTGGTTCACGAAACGCACGTTTCGTTGCAAAAGCGGCGTTTTGGTGCACGAAACGCACGTTTCGTTGCAAAAGCAGCGTTTTTTGCACGAAACGCACGTTTAGCGTCAAAACTGTGCAAAAGCAGCGTTTCGATGCACGAAACGCACGTTTCGTTGCAAAAGCGGCGTTTTGGTGCACGAAACGCACGTTTCGTTGCAAAAGCGGCGTTTTGGTGCACGAAACGCACGTTTCGTTGCAAAAGCGGCGTTTTTGTGCGCGAAACGCACGTTTAGCTTCAAAACTGTGCAAAAGCAGCGTTTTGGTGTACGAAACGCACGTTTAGCGTCAAAACTGTGCAAAAGTAGCGTTTTGGTGCACGAAACGCACGTTTCGTTGCAAAAGCGGCGTTTTGGTGCACGAAACGCACGTTTAGCGTCATTACTGTGCAAAAGCAGCGATTTGGTGCACGAAACGCACGTTCCGTTGCAAAAGCGGCGTTTTGGTGCACGAAACGCACGTTTCGTTACAAAAGCGGCGTTTTGGTGCACGAAACGCACGTTTAATGTCAAAACTGTACAAAAGCAGCGTTTTGGTGCACGAAACGCACGTTTATCGTCAAAACTGTGCAAAAGCAGCGTTTTGGTGCACGAAACGCACGTTTCGTTGCAAAAGCGGCGTTTTGGTGCACGAAACGCACGTTTCGTTGCAAAAACGGCGTTTTGGTGCAGGAAACGCCCGTTTAGCGTCAAAACTGTGCAAAAGCAGCGATTTGGTGCGCGAAACGCACGTTTAACGTCAAACATGTGCAAAAGCAGCGTTTTGGTGCACGAAACGCACGTTTAGCGTCAAAACTGTGCAAAAGCAGCGTTTTGGTGCACGAAACGCACGTTTAGCGTCAAAACTGTGCAAAAGCAGCGTTTCGATGCACGAAACGCACGTTTCGTTGCTAAAGCGGCGTTTTGGTGCACGAAACGCACGTTTCGTTGCAAAAGCAGCGTTTTTTGCACGAAACGCTCGTTTAGAGTCAAAACTGTGCAAAAGCAGCGATTTGGTGCACGAAACGCACGTTTCGTTGCTAAAGCGGCGTTATGGTGCACGAAACGCACGTTCAGCGCCAAAACTGTGCAAAAGCAGCGATTTGGTGCACGAAACGCACGTTTCGGTGCAAAAGCAGCGTTTTGCTGCACGAAACGCACGTTACGCTGCAAAAGCGGCGTTTTGGTGCACGAAACGCACGTTTAGCGTCAATACTGTGCAAAAGCAGCGATTTGGTACACGAAACGCACGTTTAACGTCAAACATGTGCAAAAGCAGCGTTTTGGTGCACGAAACGCACGTTTAGCGTCAAAACTGTGCAAAAGTAGCGTTTTGGTGCACGAAACGCACGTTTCGTTGCAAAAGCAGCGTTTTTTGCACGAAACGCACGTTTAGAGCCAAAACTGTGCAAAAGCAGCGATTTGGTGCACGAAACGCACGTTTCGTTGCTAAAGCGGCGTTATGGTGCACGAAACGCACGTTCAGCGCCAAAACTGTGCAAAAGCAGCGATTTGGTGCACGAAACGCACGTTTCGGTGCAAAAGCAGCGTTTTGCTGCACGAAACGCACGTTACGCTGCAAAAGCGGCGTTTTGGTGCACGAAACGCACGTTTAGCGTCAATACTGTGCAAAAGCAGCGATTTGGTACACACAACGCACGTTTAACGTCAAACATGTGCAAAAGCAGCGTTTTGGTGCACGAAACGCACGTTTAGCGTCAAAACTGTGCAAAAGCAGCGTTTTGGTGCACGAAACGCACGTTTAGCGTCAAAACTGTGCAAAAGCAGCGTTTCGATGCACGAAACGCACGTTTCGTTGCTAAAGCGGCGTTTTGGTGCACGAAACGCACGTTTCGTTGCAAAAGCAGCGTTTTTTGCACGAAACGCTCGTTTAGAGTCAAAACTGTGCAAAAGCAGCGATTTGGTGCACGAAACGCACGTTTCGTTGCTAAAGCGGCGTTATGGTGCACGAAACGCACGTTCAGCGCCAAAACTGTGCAAAAGCAGCGATTTGGTGCACGAAACGCACGTTTCGGTGCAAAAGCAGCGTTTTGCTGCACGAAACGCACGTTACGCTGCAAATGCGGCGTTTTGGTGCACGAAACGCACGTTTAGCGTCAATACTGCGCAAAAGCAGCGATTTGGTACACACAACGCACGTTTAACGTCAAACATGTGCAAAAGCAGCGTTTTGGTGCACGAAACGCACGTTTAACGTCAAACATGTGCAAAAGCAGCGTTTTGGTGCACGAAACGCACGTTTAGCGTCAAAACTGTGCAAAAGCAGCGTTTTGGTGCACGAAACGCACGTTTAGCGTCAAAACTGTGCAAAAGCAGCGTTTCGATGCACGAAACGCACGTTTCGTTGCTAAAGCGGCGTTTTGGTGCACGAAACGCACGTTTAGCGTCATTACTGTGCAAAAGCAGCGATTTGGTGCACGAAACGCACGTTCCGTTGCAAAAGCGGCGTTTTGGTGCACGAAACGCACGTTCAGCGCCAAAACTGTGCAAAAGCAGCGATTTGGTGCACGAAACGCACGTTTCGGTGCAAAAGCAGCGTTTTGCTGCACGAAACGCACGTTACGCTGCAAAAGCGGCGTTTTGGTGCACGAAACGCACGTTTAGCGTCAATACTGTGCAAAAGCAGCGATTTGGTACACGAAACGCACGTTTCGTTGCAAAAGCGGCGTTTTGGTGCACGATACGCACGTTTCGTTGCAAAAGCAGCGTTTTTTGCACGAAACGCACGTTTAGCGTCAAAACTGTGCAAAAGCAGCGTTTCGATGCACGAAACGCACGTTTCGTTGCAAAAGCGGCGTTTTTGTGCACGAAACGCACGTTTCGTTGCAAAAGCGGCGTTTTGGTGCACGAAACGCACGTTTCGTTGCAAAAGCGGCGTTTTTGTGCGCGAAACGCACGTTTAGCTTCAAAACTGTGCAAAAGCAGCGTTTTGGTGTACGAAACGCACGTTTAGCGTCAAAACTGTGCAAAAGCAGCGTTTTGGTGCACGAAACGCACGTTTCGTTGCAAAAGCGGCGTTTTGGTGCACGAAACGCACGTTTAGCGTCATTACTGTGCAAAAGCAGCGATTTGGTGCACGAAACGCACGTTCCGTTGCAAAAGCGGCGTTTTGGTGCACGAAACGCACGTTTCGTTGCAAAAACGGCGTTTTTTGCACGAAACGCACGTTTAGCGTCAAAACTGTGCAAAAGCAGCGTTTCGATGCACGAAACGCACGTTTCGTTGCAAAAGCGGCGTTTTGGTGCACGAAACGCACGTTTCGTTGCAAAAGCGGCGTTTTGGTGCACGAAACGCACGTTTCGTTGCAAAAGCGGCGTTTTTGTGCGCGAAACGCACGTTTAGCTTCAAAACTGTGCAAAAGCAGCGTTTTGGTGTACGAAACGCACGTTTCGTTGCAAAAGCAGCGTTTTTTGCACGAAACGCACGTTTAGAGCCAAAACTGTGCAAAAGCAGCGATTTGGTGCACGAAACGCACGTTTCGGTGCAAAAGCAGCGTTTTGCTGCACGAAACGCGCGTTACGCTGCAAAAGCGGCGTTTTGGTGCACGAAACGCACGTTTAGCGTTAATACTGTGCAAAAGCAGCGATTTGGTTCACGAAACGCACGTTTCGTTGCAAAAGCGGCGTTTTGGTGCACGAAACGCACGTTTCGTTGCAAAAGCAGCGTTTTTTGCACGAAACGCACGTTTAGCGTCAAAACTGTGCAAAAGCAGCGTTTCGATGCACGAAACGCACGTTTCGTTGCAAAAGCGGCGTTTTGGTGCACGAAACGCACGTTTCGTTGCAAAAGCGGCGTTTTGGTGCACGAAACGCACGTTTCGTTGCAAAAGCGGCGTTTTTGTGCGCGAAACGCACGTTTAGCTTCAAAACTGTGCAAAAGCAGCGTTTTGGTGTACGAAACGCACGTTTAGCGTCAAAACTGTGCAAAAGTAGCGTTTTGGTGCACGAAACGCACGTTTCGTTGCAAAAGCGGCGTTTTGGTGCACGAAACGCACGTTTAGCGTCATTACTGTGCAAAAGCAGCGATTTGGTGCACGAAACGCACGTTCCGTTGCAAAAGCGGCGTTTTGGTGCACGAAACGCACGTTTCGTTACAAAAGCGGCGTTTTGGTGCACGAAACGCACGTTTAATGTCAAAACTGTACAAAAGCAGCGTTTTGGTGCACGAAACGCACGTTTATCGTCAAAACTGTGCAAAAGCAGCGTTTTGGTGCACGAAACGCACGTTTCGTTGCAAAAGCGGCGTTTTGGTGCACGAAACGCACGTTTCGTTGCAAAAACGGCGTTTTGGTGCAGGAAACGCCCGTTTAGCGTCAAAACTGTGCAAAAGCAGCGATTTGGTGCGCGAAACGCACGTTTAACGTCAAACATGTGCAAAAGCAGCGTTTTGGTGCACGAAACGCACGTTTAGCGTCAAAACTGTGCAAAAGCAGCGTTTTGGTGCACGAAACGCACGTTTAGCGTCAAAACTGTGCAAAAGCAGCGTTGCGATGCACGAAATGCACGTTTCGTTGCAAAAGCGGCGTTTTGGTGCACGAAACGCACGTTTCGTTGCAAAAGCAGCGTTTTTTGCACGAAACGCACGTTTAGAGCCAAAACTGTGCAAAAGCAGCGATTTGGTGCACGAAACGCACGTTTCGTTGCTAAAGCGGCGTTATGGTGCACGAAACGCACGTTCAGCGCCAAAACTGTGCAAAAGCAGCGATTTGGTGCACGAAACGCACGTTTCGGTGCAAAAGCAGCGTTTTGCTGCACGAAACGCACGTTACGCTGCAAAAGCGGCGTTTTGGTGCACGAAACGCACGTTTAGCGTCAATACTGTGCAAAAGCAGCGATTTGGTACACGAAACGCACGTTTAACGTCAAACATGTGCAAAAGCAGCGTTTTGGTGCACGAAACGCACGTTTAGCGTCAAAACTGTGCAAAAGTAGCGTTTTGGTGCACGAAACGCACGTTTCGTTGCAAAAGCAGCGTTTTTTGCACGAAACGCACGTTTAGAGCCAAAACTGTGCAAAAGCAGCGATTTGGTGCACGAAACGCACGTTTCGTTGCTAAAGCGGCGTTATGGTGCACGAAACGCACGTTCAGCGCCAAAACTGTGCAAAAGCAGCGATTTGGTGCACGAAACGCACGTTTCGGTGCAAAAGCAGCGTTTTGCTGCACGAAACGCACGTTACGCTGCAAAAGCGGCGTTTTGGTGCACGAAACGCACGTTTAGCGTCAATACTGTGCAAAAGCAGCGATTTGGTACACACAACGCACGTTTAACGTCAAACATGTGCAAAAGCAGCGTTTTGGTGCACGAAACGCACGTTTAGCGTCAAAACTGTGCAAAAGCAGCGTTTTGGTGCACGAAACGCACGTTTAGCGTCAAAACTGTGCAAAAGCAGCGTTTCGATGCACGAAACGCACGTTTCGTTGCTAAAGCGGCGTTTTGGTGCACGAAACGCACGTTTCGTTGCAAAAGCTGCGTTTTTTGCACGAAACGCTCGTTTAGAGTCAAAACTGTGCAAAAGCAGCGATTTGGTGCACGAAACGCACGTTTCGTTGCTAAAGCGGCGTTATGGTGCACGAAACGCACGTTCAGCGCCAAAACTGTGCAAAAGCAGCGATTTGGTGCACGAAACGCACGTTTCGGTGCAAAAGCAGCGTTTTGCTGCACGAAACGCACGTTACGCTGCAAATGCGGCGTTTTGGTGCACGAAACGCACGTTTAGCGTCAATACTGCGCAAAAGCAGCGATTTGGTACACACAACGCACGTTTAACGTCAAACATGTGCAAAAGCAGCGTTTTGGTGCACGAAACGCACGTTTAACGTCAAACATGTGCAAAAGCAGCGTTTTGGTGCACGAAACGCACGTTTAGCGTCAAAACTGTGCAAAAGCAGCGTTTTGGTGCACGAAACGCACGTTTAGCGTCAAAACTGTGCAAAAGCAGCGTTTCGATGCACGAAACGCACGTTTCGTTGCTAAAGCGGCGTTTTGGTGCACGAAACGCACGTTTAGCGTCATTACTGTGCAAAAGCAGCGATTTGGTGCACGAAACGCACGTTCCGTTGCAAAAGCGGCGTTTTGGTGCACGAAACGCACGTTCAGCGCCAAAACTGTGCAAAAGCAGCGATTTGGTGCACGAAACGCACGTTTCGGTGCAAAAGCAGCGTTTTGCTGCACGAAACGCACGTTACGCTGCAAAAGCGGCGTTTTGGTGCACGAAACGCACGTTTAGCGTCAATACTGTGCAAAAGCAGCGATTTGGTACACGAAACGCACGTTTCGTTGCAAAAGCGGCGTTTTGGTGCACGATACGCACGTTTCGTTGCAAAAGCAGCGTTTTTTGCACGAAACGCACGTTTAGCGTCAAAACTGTGCAAAAGCAGCGTTTCGATGCACGAAACGCACGTTTCGTTGCAAAAGCGGCGTTTTTGTGCACGAAACGCACGTTTCGTTGCAAAAGCGGCGTTTTGGTGCACGAAACGCACGTTTCGTTGCAAAAGCGGCGTTTTTGTGCGCGAAACGCACGTTTAGCTTCAAAACTGTGCAAAAGCATCGTTTTGGTGTACGAAACGCACGTTTAGCGTCAAAACTGTGCAAAAGCAGCGTTTTGGTGCACGAAACGCACGTTTCGTTGCAAAAGCGGCGTTTTGGTGCACGAAACGCACGTTTAGCGTCATTACTGTGCAAAAGCAGCGATTTGGTGCACGAAACGCACGTTCCGTTGCAAAAGCGGCGTTTTGGTGCACGAAACGCACGTTTCGTTGCAAAAACGGCGTTTTTTGCACGAAACGCACGTTTAGCGTCAAAACTGTGCAAAAGCAGCGTTTCGATGCACGAAACGCACGTTTCGTTGCAAAAGCGGCGTTTTGGTGCACGAAACGCACGTTTCGTTGCAAAAGCGGCGTTTTGGTGCACGAAACGCACGTTTCGTTGCAAAAGCGGCGTTTTTGTGCGCGAAACGCACGTTTAGCTTCAAAACTGTGCAAAAGCAGCGTTTTGGTGTACGAAACGCACGTTTAGCGTCAAAACTGTGCAAAAGTAGCGTTTTGGTGCACGAAACGCACGTTTCGTTGCAAAAGCGGCGTTTTGGTGCACGAAACGCACGTTTAGCGTCATTACTGTGCAAAAGCAGCGATTTGGTGCACGAAACGCACGTTTCGGTGCAAAAGCAGCGTTTTGCTGCACGAAACGCACGTTACGCTGCAAAAGCGGCGTTTTGGTGCACGAAACGCACGTTTAGCGTCAATACTGTGCAAAAGCAGCGATTTGGTACACGAAACGCACGTTTCGTTGCAAAAGCGGCGTTTTGGTGCACGATACGCACGTTTCGTTGCAAAAGCAGCGTTTTTTGCACGAAACGCACGTTTAGCGTCAAAACTGTGCAAAAGCAGCGTTTCGATGCACGAAACGCACGTTTCGTTGCAAAAGCGGCGTTTTTGTGCACGAAACGCACGTTTCGTTGCAAAAGCGGCGTTTTGGTGCACGAAACGCACGTTTCGTTGCAAAAGCGGCGTTTTTGTGCGCGAAACGCACGTTTAGCTTCAAAACTGTGCAAAAGCAGCGTTTTGGTGTACGAAACGCACGTTTAGCGTCAAAACTGTGCAAAAGTAGCGTTTTGGTGCACGAAACGCACGTTTCGTTGCAAAAGCGGCGTTTTGGTGCACGAAACGCACGTTTAGCGTCATTACTGTGCAAAAGCAGCGATTTGGTGCACGAAACGCACGTTTCGGTGCAAAAGCAGCGTTTTGCTGCACGAAACGCACGTTACGCTGCAAAAGCGGCGTTTTGGTGCACGAAACGCACGTTTAGCGTCAATACTGTGCAAAAGCAGCGATTTGGTACACGAAACGCACGTTTCGTTGCAAAAGCGGCGTTTTGGTGCACGATACGCACGTTTCGTTGCAAAAGCAGCGTTTTTTGCACGAAACGCACGTTTAGCGTCAAAACTGTGCAAAAGCAGCGTTTTGGTGCACGAAACGCACGTTTCGTTGCAAAAGCGGCGTTTTGGTGCACGAAACGCACGTTTAGCGTCATTACTGTGCAAAAGCAGCGATTTGGTGCACGAAACGCACGTTTCGGTGCAAAAGCAGCGTTTTGCTGCACGAAACGCACGTTACGCTGCAAAAGCGGCGTTTTGGTGCACGAAACGCACGTTTAGCGTCAATACTGTGCAAAAGCAGCGATTTGGTACACGAAACGCACGTTTCGTTGCAAAAGCGGCGTTTTGGTGCACGATACGCACGTTTCGTTGCAAAAGCAGCGTTTTTTGCACGAAACGCACGTTTAGCGTCAAAACTGTGCAAAAGCAGCGTTTTGGTGCACGAAACGCACGTTTCGTTGCAAAAGCGGCGTTTTGGTGCACGAAACGCACGTTTAGCGTCATTACTGTGCAAAAGCAGCGATTTGGTGCACGAAACGCACGTTTCGGTGCAAAAGCAGCGTTTTGCTGCACGAAACGCACGTTACGCTGCAAAAGCGGCGTTTTGGTGCACGAAACGCACGTTTAGCGTCAATACTGTGCAAAAGCAGCGATTTGGTACACGAAACGCACGTTTCGTTGCAAAAGCGGCGTTTTGGTGCACGATACGCACGTTTCGTTGCAAAAGCAGCGTTTTTTGCACGAAACGCACGTTTAGCGTCAAAACTGTGCAAAAGCAGCGTTCCGATGCACGAAACGCACGTTTCGTTGCAAAAGCGGCGTTTTTGTGCACGAAACGCACGTTTCGTTGCAAAAGCGGCGTTTTGGTGCACGAAACGCACGTTTCGTTGCAAAAGCGGCGTTTTTGTGCGCGAAACGCACGTTTAGCTTCAAAACTGTGCAAAAGCAGCGTTTTGGTGTACGAAACGCACGTTTAGCGTCAAAACTGTGCAAAAGCAGCGTTTTGGTGCACGAAACGCACGTTTCGTTGCAAAAGCGGCGTTTTGGTGCACGAAACGCACGTTTAGCGTCATTACTGTGCAAAAGCAGCGATTTGGTGCACGAAACGCACGTTCCGTTGCAAAAGCGGCGTTTTGGTGCACGAAACGCACGTTTCGTTGCAAAAACGGCGTTTTGGTGCAGGAAACGCCCGTTTAGCGTCAAAACTGTGCAAAAGCAGCGATTTGGTGCGCGAAACGCACGTTTAGCGTCAAAACTGTGCAAAAGCAGCGTTTCGATGCACGAAATGCACGTTTCGTTGCAAAAGCGGCGTTTTGGTGCACGAAACGCACGTTTCGTTGCAAAAGCAGCGTTTTTTGCACGAAACGCACGTTTAGAGCCAAAACTGTGCAAAAGCAGCGATTTGGTGCACGAAACGCACGTTTCGTTGCTAAAGCGGCGTTATGGTGCACGAAACGCACGTTCAGCGCCAAAACTGTGCAAAAGCTGCGATTTGGTGCACGAAACGCACGTTTCGGTGCAAAAGCAGCGTTTTGCTGCACGAAACGCACGTTACGCTGCAAAAGCGGCGTTTTGGTGCACGAAACGCACGTTTAGCGTCAATACTGTGCAAAAGCAGCGATTTGGTACACGAAACGCACGTTTCGTTGCAAAAGCGGCGTTTTGGTGCACGAAACGCACGTTTCGTTGCAAAAGCAGCGTTTTTTGCACGAAACGCACGTTTAGCGTCAAAACTGTGCAAAAGCAGCGTTTCGATGCACGAAACGCACGTTTCGTTGCAAAAGCGGCGTTTTGGTGCACGAAACGCACGTTTCGTTGCAAAAGCGGCGTTTTGGTGCACGAAACGCACGTTTCGTTGCAAAAGCGGCGTTTTTGTGCGCGAAACGCACGTTTAGCTTCAAAACTGTGCAAAAGCAGCGTTTTGGTGTACGAAACGCACGTTTAGCGTCAAAACTGTGCAAAAGTAGCGTTTTGGTGCACGAAACGCACGTTTCGTTGCAAAAGCGGCGTTTTGGTGCACGAAACGCACGTTTAGCGTCATTACTGTGCAAAAGCAGCGATTTGGTGCACGAAACGCACGTTCCGTTGCAAAAGCGGCGTTTTGGTGCACGAAACGCACGTTTCGTTACAAAAGCGGCGTTTTGGTGCACGAAACGCACGTTTAATGTCAAAACTGTACAAAAGCAGCGTTTTGGTGCACGAAACGCACGTTTATCGTCAAAACTGTGCAAAAGCAGCGTTTTGGTGCACGAAACGCACGTTTCGTTGCAAAAGCGGCGTTTTGGTGCACGAAACGCTCGTTTCGTTGCAAAAACGGCGTTTTGGTGCAGGAAACGCCCGTTTAGCGTCAAAACTGTGCAAAAGCAGCGATTTGGTGCGCGAAACGCACGTTTAACGTCAAACATGTGCAAAAGCAGCGTTTTGGTGCACGAAACGCACATTTAGCGTCCAAACTGTGCAAAAGCAGCGTTTTGGTGCACGAAACGCACGTTTAGCGTCAAAACTGTGCAAAAGCAGCGTTTCGATGCACGAAATGCACGTTTCGTTGCAAAAGCGGCGTTTTGGTGCACGAAACGCACGTTTCGTTGCAAAAGCAGCGTTTTTTGCACGAAACGCACGTTTAGAGCCAAAACTGTGCAAAAGCAGCGATTTGGTGCACGAAACGCACGTTTCGTTGCTAAAGCGGCGTTATGGTGCACGAAACGCACGTTCAGCGCCAAAACTGTGCAAAAGCAGCGATTTGGTGCACGAAACGCACGTTTCGGTGCAAAAGCAGCGTTTTGCTGCACGAAACGCACGTTACGCTGCAAAAGCGGCGTTTTGGTGCACGAAACGCACGTTTAGCGTCAATACTGTGCAAAAGCAGCGATTTGGTACACACAACGCACGTTTAACGTCAAACATGTGCAAAAGCAGCGTTTTGGTGCACGAAACGCACGTTTAGCGTCAAAACTGTGCAAAAGCAGCGTTTTGGTGCACGAAACGCACGTTTAGCGTCAAAACTGTGCAAAAGCAGCGTTTCGATGCACGAAACGCACGTTTCGTTGCTAAAGCGGCGTTTTGGTGCACGAAACGCACGTTTCGTTGCAAAAGCAGCGTTTTTTGCACGAAACGCTCGTTTAGAGTCAAAACTGTGCAAAAGCAGCGATTTGGTGCACGAAACGCACGTTTCGTTGCTAAAGCGGCGTTATGGTGCACGAAACGCACGTTCAGCGCCAAAACTGTGCAAAAGCAGCGATTTGGTGCACGAAACGCACGTTTCGGTGCAAAAGCAGCGTTTTGCTGCACGAAACGCACGTTA
The DNA here is from genome assembly GCA_943735885.1 of Stelis phaeoptera. NCBI lineage: Eukaryota > Metazoa > Arthropoda > Insecta > Hymenoptera > Megachilidae > Stelis > Stelis phaeoptera. The sequence continues at coordinate 580,494 of CALSEM010000097.1, forward strand.
CGCTGCAAAAGCGGCGTTTTGGTGCACGAAACGCACGTTTAGCGTCAATACTGTGCAAAAGCAGCGATTTGGTACACGAAACGCACGTTTCGTTGCAAAAGCGGCGTTTTGGTGCACGAAACGCACGTTTCGTTGCAAAAGCAGCGTTTTTTGCACGAAACGCACGTTTAACGTCAAACCTTCGCAAAAGCAGCGTTTTGGTGCACGAAACGCACGTTTAGCCTCAAAACTGCGCAAAAGCGGCGTTTTGGTGCACGAAACGCACGTTTCGTTGCAAAAGCGGCGTTTTGGTGCAGGAAACGCCCGTTCCGTTGCAAAAGCGGCGTTTTGGTGCACGAAACGCACTTTTCGTTGCAAAAGCAGCGTTTTGGTGCACGAAACGCACGTTTAGCGTCAAAACTGTGCAAAAGCAGCGATTTGGTGCACGAAACGCACGTTTCGTTGCAAAAGCGGCGTTTTGGTGCACGAAACGCACGTTTCGTTGCAAAAGCGGCGTTTTGGTGCACGAAACGCACGTTTCGTTACAAAAGCGGCGTTTTGGTGCACGAAACGCACGTTTCGTTGCAAAAGCGGCGTTTTGGTGCACGAAACGCACGTTTCGTTGCAAAAGCGGCGTTTTTGTGCACGAAACGCACGTTTAGCGTCAATACTGTGTAAAAGCAGCGATTTGGTACACACAACGCACGTTTAACGTCAAACATGTGCAAAAGCAGCGTTTTGGTGCACGAAACGCACGTTTAGCGTCAATACTGTGCAAAAGCAGCGATTTGGTACACGAAACGCACGTTTCGTTGCAAAAGCGGCGTTTTGGTGCACGAAACGCACGTTTCGTTGCAAAAGCAGCGTTTTTTGCACGAAACGCACGTTTAGCGTCAAAACTGTGCAAAAGCAGCGTTTCGATGCACGAAACGCACGTTTCGTTGCAAAAGCGGCGTTTTTGTGCACGAAACGCACGTTTCGTTGCAAAAGCGGCGTTTTGGTGCACGAAACGCACGTTTCGTTGCAAAAGCGGCGTTTTTGTGCGCGAAACGCACGTTTAGCTTCAAAACTGTGCAAAAGCAGCGTTTTGGTGTACGAAACGCACGTTTAGCGTCAAAACTGTGCAAAAGCAGCGTTTTGGTGCACGAAACGCACGTTTCGTTGCAAAAGCGGCGTTTTGGGGCACGAAACGCACGTTTAGCGTCATTACTGTGCAAAAGCAGCGATTTGGTGCACGAAACGCACGTTCCGTTGCAAAAGCGGCGTTTTGGTGCACGAAACGCACGTTTCGTTACAAAAGCGGCGTTTTGGTGCACGAAACGCACGTTTAATGTCAAAACTGTACAAAAGCAGCGTTTTGGTGCACGAAACGCACGTTTATCGTCAAAACTGTGCAAAAGCAGCGTTTTGGTGCACGAAACGCACGTTTCGTTGCAAAAGCGGCGATTTGGTGCGCGAAACGCACGTTTAACGTCAAACATGTGCAAAAGCAGCGTTTTGGTGCACGAAACGCACGTTTAGCGTCAAAACTGTGCAAAAGCAGCGTTTTGGTGCACGAAACGCACGTTTAGCGTCAAAACTGTGCAAAAGCAGCGTTTCGATGCACGAAATGCACGTTTCGTTGCAAAAGCGGCGTTTTGGTGCACGAAACGCACGTTTCGTTGCAAAAGCAGCGTTTTTTGCACGAAACGCACGTTTAACGTCAAACCTTCGCAAAAGCAGCGTTTTGGTGCACGAAACGCACGTTTAGCCTCAAAACTGCGCAAAAGCGGCGTTTTGGTGCACGAAACGCACGTTTCGTTGCAAAAGCGGCGTTTTGGTGCAGGAAACGCCCGTTCCGTTGCAAAAGCGGCGTTTTGGTGCACGAAACGCACTTTTCGTTGCAAAAGCAGCGTTTTGGTGCACGAAACGCACGTTTAGCGTCAAAACTGTGCAAAAGCAGCGATTTGGTGCACGAAACGCACGTTTCGTTGCAAAAGCGGCGTTTTGGTGCACGAAACGCACGTTTCGTTGCAAAAGCAGCGTTTTTTGCACGAAACGCACGTTTAGCGTCAAAACTGTGCAAAAGCAGCGTTTCGATGCACGAAACGCACGTTTCGTTGCAAAAGCGGCGTTTTTGTGCACGAAACGCACGTTTCGTTGCAAAAGCGGCGTTTTGGTGCACGAAACGCACGTTTCGTTGCAAAAGCGGCGTTTTTGTGCGCGAAACGCACGTTTAGCTTCAAAACTGTGCAAAAGCAGCGTTTTGGTGTACGAAACGCACGTTTAGCGTCAAAACTGTGCAAAAGCAGCGTTTTGGTGCACGAAACGCACGTTTCGTTGCAAAAGCGGCGTTTTGGGGCACGAAACGCACGTTTAGCGTCATTACTGTGCAAAAGCAGCGATTTGGTGCACGAAACGCACGTTCCGTTGCAAAAGCGGCGTTTTGGTGCACGAAACGCACGTTTCGTTACAAAAGCGGCGTTTTGGTGCACGAAACGCACGTTTAATGTCAAAACTGTACAAAAGCAGCGTTTTGGTGCACGAAACGCACGTTTATCGTCAAAACTGTGCAAAAGCAGCGTTTTGGTGCACGAAACGCACGTTTCGTTGCAAAAGCGGCGATTTGGTGCGCGAAACGCACGTTTAACGTCAAACATGTGCAAAAGCAGCGTTTTGGTGCACGAAACGCACGTTTAGCGTCAAAACTGTGCAAAAGCAGCGTTTTGGTGCACGAAACGCACGTTTAGCGTCAAAACTGTGCAAAAGCAGCGTTTCGATGCACGAAATGCACGTTTCGTTGCAAAAGCGGCGTTTTGGTGCACGAAACGCACGTTTCGTTGCAAAAGCAGCGTTTTTTGCACGAAACGCACGTTTAGAGCCAAAACTGTGCAAAAGCAGCGATTTGGTGCACGAAATGCACGTTTCGTTGCTAAAGCGGCGTTATGGTGCACGAAACGCACGTTCAGCGCCAAAACTGTGCAAAAGCAGCGATTTGGTGCACGAAACGCACGTTTCGGTGCAAAAGCAGCGTTTTGCTGCACGAAACGCACGTTACGCTGCAAAAGCGGCGTTTTGGTGCACGAAACGCACGTTTAGCGTCAATACTGTGCAAAAGCAGCGATTTGGTACACGAAACGCACGTTTAACGTCAAACATGTGCAAAAGCAGCGTTTTGGTGCACGAAACGCACGTTTAGCGTCAAAACTGTGCAAAAGCAGCGTTTTGGTGCACGAAACGCACGTTTAGCGTCAAAACTGTGCAAAAGCAGCGTTTCGATGCACGAAACGCACGTTTCGTTGCTAAAGCGGCGTTTTGGTGCACGAAACGCACGTTTCGTTGCAAAAGCAGCGTTTTTTGCACGAAACGCACGTTTAGAGTCAAAACTGCGCAAAAGCAGCGATTTGGTGCACGAAACGCACGTTTCGTTGCTAAAGTGGCGTTATGGTGCACGAAACGCACGTTCAGCGCCAAAACTGTGCAAAAGCAGCGATTTGGTGCACGAAACGCACGTTTCGGTGCAAAAGCAGCGTTTTGCTGCACGAAACGCACGTTACGCTGCAAAAGCGGCGTTTTGGTGCACGAAACGCACGTTTAGCGTCAATACTGTGCAAAAGCAGCGATTTGGTACACGAAACGCACGTTTCGTTGCAAAAGCGGCGTTTTGGTGCACGAAACGCACGTTTCGTTGCAAAAGCAGCGTTTTTTGCACGAAACGCACGTTTAACGTCAAACCTTCGCAAAAGCAGCGTTTTGGTGCACGAAACGCACGTTTAGCCTCAAAACTGCGCAAAAGCGGCGTTTTGGTGCACGAAACGCACGTTTCGTTGCAAAAGCGGCGTTTTGGTGCAGGAAACGCCCGTTCCGTTGCAAAAGCGGCGTTTTGGTGCACGAAACGCACTTTTCGTTGCAAAAGCAGCGTTTTGGTGCACGAAACGCACGTTTAGCGTCAAAACTGTGCAAAAGCAGCGATTTGGTGCACGAAACGCACGTTTCGTTGCAAAAGCGGCGTTTTGGTGCACGAAACGCACGTTTCGTTGCAAAAGCGGCGTTTTGGTGCACGAAACGCACGTTTCGTTACAAAAGCGGCGTTTTGGTGCACGAAACGCACGTTTAATGTCAAAACTGTACAAAAGCAGCGTTTTGGTGCACGAAACGCACGTTTATCGTCAAAACTGTGCAAAAGCAGCGTTTTGGTGCACGAAACGCACGTTTCGTTGCAAAAGCGGCGTTTTGGTGCACGAAACGCACGTTTCGTTGCAAAAGCAGCGTTTTTTGCACGAAACGCACGTTTAGAGCCAAAACTGTGCAAAAGCAGCGATTTGGTGCACGAAATGCACGTTTCGTTGCTAAAGCGGCGTTATGGTGCACGAAACGCACGTTCAGCGCCAAAACTGTGCAAAAGCAGCGATTTGGTGCACGAAACGCACGTTTCGGTGCAAAAGCAGCGTTTTGCTGCACGAAACGCACGTTACGCTGCAAAAGCGGCGTTTTGGTGCACGAAACGCACGTTTAGCGTCAATACTGTGCAAAAGCAGCGATTTGGTACACGAAACGCACGTTTAACGTCAAACATGTGCAAAAGCAGCGTTTTGGTGCACGAAACGCACGTTTAGCGTCAAAACTGTGCAAAAGCAGCGTTTTGGTGCACGAAACGCACGTTTAGCGTCAAAACTGTGCAAAAGCAGCGTTTCGATGCACGAAACGCACGTTTCGTTGCTAAAGCGGCGTTTTGGTGCACGAAACGCACGTTTCGTTGCAAAAGCAGCGTTTTTTGCACGAAACGCACGTTTAGAGTCAAAACTGTGCAAAAGCAGCGATTTGGTGCACGAAACGCACGTTTCGTTGCTAAAGTGGCGTTATGGTGCACGAAACGCACGTTCAGCGCCAAAACTGTGCAAAAGCAGCGATTTGGTGCACGAAACGCACGTTTCGGTGCAAAAGCAGCGTTTTGCTGCACGAAACGCACGTTACGCTGCAAAAGCGGCGTTTTGGTGCACGAAACGCACGTTTAGCGTCAATACTGTGCAAAAGCAGCGATTTGGTACACGAAACGCACGTTTCGTTGCAAAAGCGGCGTTTTGGTGCACGAAACGCACGTTTCGTTGCAAAAGCAGCGTTTTTTGCACGAAACGCACGTTTAACGTCAAACCTTCGCAAAAGCAGCGTTTTGGTGCACGAAACGCACGTTTAGCCTCAAAACTGCGCAAAAGCGGCGTTTTGGTGCACGAAACGCACGTTTCGTTGCAAAAGCGGCGTTTTGGTGCAGGAAACGCCCGTTCCGTTGCAAAAGCGGCGTTTTGGTGCACGAAACGCACTTTTCGTTGCAAAAGCAGCGTTTTGGTGCACGAAACGCACGTTTAGCGTCAAAACTGTGCAAAAGCAGCGATTTGGTGCACGAAACGCACGTTTCGTTGCAAAAGCGGCGTTTTGGTGCACGAAACGCACGTTTCGTTGCAAAAGCGGCGTTTTGGTGCACGAAACGCACGTTTCGTTACAAAAGCGGCGTTTTGGTGCACGAAACGCACGTTTAATGTCAAAACTGTACAAAAGCAGCGTTTTGGTGCACGAAACGCACGTTTATCGTCAAAACTGTGCAAAAGCAGCGTTTTGGTGCACGAAACGCACGTTTCGTTGCAAAAGCGGCGTTTTGGTGCACGAAACGCACGTTTCGTTGCAAAAGCAGCGTTTTTTGCACGAAACGCACGTTTAGAGCCAAAACTGTGCAAAAGCAGCGATTTGGTGCACGAAATGCACGTTTCGTTGCTAAAGCGGCGTTATGGTGCACGAAACGCACGTTCAGCGCCAAAACTGTGCAAAAGCAGCGATTTGGTGCACGAAACGCACGTTTCGGTGCAAAAGCAGCGTTTTGCTGCACGAAACGCACGTTACGCTGCAAAAGCGGCGTTTTGGTGCACGAAACGCACGTTTAGCGTCAATACTGTGCAAAAGCAGCGATTTGGTACACGAAACGCACGTTTAACGTCAAACATGTGCAAAAGCAGCGTTTTGGTGCACGAAACGCACGTTTAGCGTCAAAACTGTGCAAAAGCAGCGTTTTGGTGCACGAAACGCACGTTTAGCGTCAAAACTGTGCAAAAGCAGCGTTTCGATGCACGAAACGCACGTTTCGTTGCTAAAGCGGCGTTTTGGTGCACGAAACGCACGTTTCGTTGCAAAAGCAGCGTTTTTTGCACGAAACGCACGTTTAGAGTCAAAACTGTGCAAAAGCAGCGATTTGGTGCACGAAACGCACGTTTCGTTGCTAAAGTGGCGTTATGGTGCACGAAACGCACGTTCAGCGCCAAAACTGTGCAAAAGCAGCGATTTGGTGCACGAAACGCACGTTTCGGTGCAAAAGCAGCGTTTTGCTGCACGAAACGCACGTTACGCTGCAAAAGCGGCGTTTTGGTGCACGAAACGCACGTTTAGCGTCAATACTGTGCAAAAGCAGCGATTTGGTACACGAAACGCACGTTTCGTTGCAAAAGCGGCGTTTTGGTGCACGAAACGCACGTTTCGTTGCAAAAGCAGCGTTTTTTGCACGAAACGCACGTTTAACGTCAAACCTTCGCAAAAGCAGCGTTTTGGTGCACGAAACGCACGTTTAGCCTCAAAACTGCGCAAAAGCGGCGTTTTGGTGCACGAAACGCACGTTTCGTTGCAAAAGCGGCGTTTTGGTGCAGGAAACGCCCGTTCCGTTGCAAAAGCGGCGTTTTGGTGCACGAAACGCACTTTTCGTTGCAAAAGCAGCGTTTTGGTGCACGAAACGCACGTTTAGCGTCAAAACTGTGCAAAAGCAGCGATTTGGTGCACGAAACGCACGTTTCGTTGCAAAAGCGGCGTTTTGGTGCACGAAACGCACGTTTCGTTGCAAAAGCGGCGTTTTGGTGCACGAAACGCACGTTTCGTTACAAAAGCGGCGTTTTGGTGCACGAAACGCACGTTTAATGTCAAAACTGTACAAAAGCAGCGTTTTGGTGCACGAAACGCACGTTTATCGTCAAAACTGTGCAAAAGCAGCGTTTTGGTGCACGAAACGCACGTTTCGTTGCAAAAGCGGCGTTTTGGTGCACGAAACGCACGTTTCGTTGCAAAAGCGGCGTTTTGGTGCAGGAAACGCCCGTTTAGCGTCAAAACTGTGCAAAAGCAGCGATTTGGTGCGCGAAACGCACGTTTAACGTCAAACCTTTGCAAAAGCAGCGTTTTGGTGCACGAAACGCACGTTTAGCCACAAAACTGCGCAAAAGCGGCGTTTTGGTGCACGAAACGCACGTTTCGTTGCAAAAGCGGCGTTTTGGTGCACGAAACGCACGTTCCGTTGCAAAAGCGGCGTTTTGGTGCACGAAACGCACTTTTCGTTGCAAATGTAGCGTTTTGGTGCACGAAACGCACGTTTAGCGTCAAAACTGTGCAAAAGCAGCGATTTGGTGCACGAAACGCACGTTTCGTTGCAAAAGCGGCGTTTTGGTGCACGAAACGCACGTTTAATGTCAAAACTGTACAAAAGCAGCGTTTTGGTGCACGAAACGCACGTTTATCGTCAAAACTGTGCAAAAGCAGCGTTTTGGTGCACGAAACGCACGTTTAGCGTCAAAACTGTGCAAAAGCAGCGTTTTGGTGCACGAAACGCACGTTTAGCGTCAAAACTGTGCAAAAGCAGCGTTTCGATGCACGAAACGCACGTTTCGTTGCAATAGCGGCGTTTTGGTGCACGAAACGCACGTTTCCTTGCAAAAGCAGCGTTTTTTGCACGAAACGCACGTTTAGAGTCAAAACTGTGCAAAAGCAGCGATTTGGTGCACGAAACGCACGTTTCGTTGCTAAAGCGGCGTTGTGGTGCACGAAACGCACGTTCAGCGCCAAAACTGTGCAAAAGCAGCGATTTGGTGCACGAAACGCACGTTTCGGTGCAAAAGCAGCGTTTTGCTGCACGACACGCACGTTACGCTGCAAAAGCGGCGTTTTGGTGCACGAAACGCACGTTTAGCGTCAATACTGTGCAAAAGCAGCGATTTGGTACACGAAACGCACGTTTCGTTGCAAAAGCGGCGTTTTGGTGCACGAAACGCACGTTTCGTTGCAAAAGCAGCGTTTTTTGCACGAAACGCACGTTTAGCGTCAAAACTGTGCAAAAGCAGCGTTTTGGTGCACGAAACGCACGTTTAGCGTCAAAACTGTACAAAAGCAGTGTTTTGCTGCACGAAACGCACGTTTCGTTGCAAAAGCGGCGTTTTGGTGCACGAAAGGCACGTTTAGCGTCAATACTGAGCAAAAGCAACGATTTGGTGCACGAAACGCACGTTTCGTTGCAAAAGCGGCGTTTTGGTTCACGAAACGCACGTTTAACGTCAAACCTGTGCAAAAGCAGCGTTTTGGTGCACGAAACGCACGTTTAGCCTCAAAACTGCGCAAAAGCAGCGTTTTGTTGCACGAAACGCACGTTTCGTTGCAAAAGCGGCGTTTTGATGCACGAAACGCTCGTTTCGTTGCAAAAGCGGCGTTTTGGTGCGCGAAACGAACGTTTAGCTTCAAAACTGTGCAAAAGCAGCGTTTTGGTGTACGAAACGCACGTTTAGCGTCAAAACTGTGCAAAAGCAGCGTTTTGGTGCACGAAACGCACGTTTCGTTGCAGAAGCGGCGTTTTGGTGCACGAAACGCACGGTTAGCGTCATTACTGTGCAAAAGCAGCGATTTGGTGCACGAAACGCACGTTCCGTTGCAGAAGCGGCGTCTTGGTGCACGAAACGCACTTTTCGTTGCAAAAGCAGCGTTTTGGTGCACGAAACGCACGTTTAGCGTCAAAACTGTGCAAAAGCAGCGATTTGGTGCACGAAACGCACGTTTCGTTGCAAAAGCGGCGTTTTGGTGCACGAAACGCACGTTTCGTTGCAAAAGCGGCGTTTTGGTGCACGAAACGCACGTTTAATGTCAAAACTGTACAAAAGCAGCGTTTTGGTGCACGAAACGCACGTTTCGTTGCAAAAGCGGCGTTTTGGTGCGCGAAACGCACGTTTAGCTTCAAAACTGTGCAAAAGCAGCGTTTTGGTGTACGAAACGCACGTTTAGCGTCAAAACTGTGCAAAAGCAGCGTTTTGGTGCACGAAACGCACGTTTCGTTGCAAAAGCGGCGTTTTGGTGCACGAAACGCACGTTTAGCGTCATTACTGTGCAAAAGCAGCGATTTGGTGCACGAAACGCACGTTCCGTTGCAGAAGCGGCGTTTTGGTGCACGAAACGCACGTTTAGCTTCAAAACTGTGCAAAAGCAGCGTTTTGGTGTACGAAACGCACGTTTAGCGTCAAAACTGTGCAAAAGCAGCGTTTTGGTGCACGAAACGCACGTTTCGTTGCAAAAGCGGCGTTTTGGTGCACGAAACGCACGTTTAGCGTCATTACTGTGCAAAAGCAGCGTTTTGGTGCACGAAACGCACGTTTATCGTCAAAACTGTGCAAAAGCAGCGTTTTGGTGCACGAAACGCACGTTTAGCGTCAAAACTGTGCAAAAGCAGCGTTTTGGTGCACGAAACGCACGTTTAGCGTCAAAACTGTGCAAAAGCAGCAATTTGGTGCACGAAACGCACGTTCCGTTGCAAAAGCGGCGTTTTGGTGCACGAAACGCACTTTTCGTTGCAAAAGCAGCGTTTTGGTGCACGAAACGCACGTTTAGCGTCAAAACTGTGCAAAAGCAGCGATTTGGTGCACGAAACGCACGTTTCGTTGCAAAAGCGGCGTTTTGGTGCACGAAACGCACGTTTCGTTGCAAAAGCGGCGTTTTGGTGCACGAAACGCACGTTTAATGTCAAAACTGTACAAAAGCAGCGTTTTGGTGCACGAAACGCACGTTTCGTTGCAAAAGCAGCGTTTTGCTGCACGAAATGCACGTTACGTTGCAAAAGCGGCGTTTTGATGCACGAAACGCACGTTTAGCGTCAATACTGTGCAAAAGCAGCGATTTGGTGCACGAAGCGAACGTTTCGTTGCAAAAGCGGCGTTTTTTTTCACGAAACGCACGTTTAGCGTCAAAACTGTGCAAAAGCAGCGATTTGGTGCACGAAACTTACGTTTCGTTGCAAAAGCGGCGTTTTGGTGCGCGAAACGCACGTTTCGTTGCAAAAGCGGAGTTTTGGTGCACGAAACGCACGTTTAGCGTCAAAACTGTGCAAAAGCAGCGTTTTTGGTGCACGAAACGCACGTTTAGAGTCAAAACTGTACAAAAGCAGCGTTTTGCTGCACGAAACGCACGTTTCGTTGCAAAAGCGGCGTTTTGGTTCACGAAACGCACGTTTAGCGTCAAAAATGTGCAAAAGCAGCGTTTTGTTGCACGAAACGCACGTTTCGTTGCAAAAGCGGCGTTTTGGTGCAGGAAACGAACGTTTAACGTCAAAACTGTGCAAAAGCAGCGATTTGGTGCACGAAACGCACGTTTCGTTGCAAAAGCGGCGTTTTGGTGCACGAAACGCAAGTTTCGTTGCAAAAGCGGCGTTTTGGTGCAGGAAACGCCCGTTTAGCGTCAAAACTGTGCAAAAGCAGCGATTTGGTGCACGAAACGCACGTTTAGCGACACAACTGTGCAAAAGCAGCGTTTTGGTGCACGAAACGCTCGTTTCGTTGCAAAAGCAGCGTTTTGGTGCACGAAACGCACGTTTAGCGTCAAAACTGTGCAAAAGCAGCGTTTTGTTGCACGAAACGCACGTTTCGTTGCAAAAGCGGCGTTTTGGTGCAGGAAACGAACGTTTAGTGTCAAAACTGTGCAAAAGCAGCGATTTGGTGCACGAAACGCACGTTTCGTTGCAAAAGCGGCGTTTTGGTGCACGAAACGCACGTTTAGCGTCAAAACTGTGCGAAAGCAGCGTCTTGGTGCACGAAACGCACGTTTAGCGTCGAAACTGTGCAAAAAAAGCGTGCTGGTGCACGAAACGCACGTTTCGTTGCAAAAGCGGCGTTTTGGTGCACGAAACGCACGTTTAGCGTCAAAACTGTGCAAAAGCAGCGATTTGGTGCACGAAACGCACGTTTCGTTGCAAAAGCGGCGTCTTGGTGCACGAAACGCACTTTTAGCGTCAAAACTGTGCAAAAGCAGCGTGCTGGTGCACGAAACGCACGTTTCGTTGCAAAAGCGGCGTTTTGGTGCACGAAACGCACGTTTAGCGTCAAAACTGTGCAAAAGCAGCGATTTGGTGCACGAAACGCACGTTTCGTTGCGAAAGCGGCGTCTTGGTGCACGAAACGCACGTTTAGCGTCAAAACTGTGCAAAAGCAGCGTGCTGGTGCACGAAACGCACGTTTCGTTGCAAAAGCGGCGTTTTGTTGCACGATACGCACGTTTAGCGTCAAAACTGTGCAAAAGCAGCGATTTGGTGCACGAAACGCACGTTTCGTAGCAAAAGCGGCGTTTTGGTGCACGAAACGCACGTTTAATGTCAAAACTGCACAAAAGCAGGGTTTTGGTGCACGAAACGCACGTTTATCGTCAAAACTGTGCAAAAGCAGCGTTTTGGGGCACGAAACGCACGTTTCGTTCCAAAGGCGGCGTTTTGGTGCACGAAACGCACGTTTAGCGTCAAAACTGTGCAAAAGCAGCGATTTGGTGCACGATACGCACGTTTAGCGTCAAAACTGTGCGAAAGCAGCGTCTTGGTGCACGAAACGCACGTTTAGCGTCAAAACTGTGCAAAAGCAGCGTGCTGGTGCACGAAACGCACGTTTCGTTGCAAAAGCGGCGTTTTGGTGCACGAAACGCACGTTTAGCGTCAAAACTGTTCAAAAGCAGCGTATTGGAGCACGAAACGCACGCTTAGCGTCAAAACGGTGCAAAAGAAGCGTGTTGGTGCACGAAACGCACGTATAGCGTCACAACTGTGCAAAAGCAGCGTTTTGGTGCACGAAACGCACGTTTCGTTGCAAAAGCGGCGTTTTGGTGCACGAAACGCACGTTTAGCGTCAATAATGTGCAAAAGCGGCGATTTGGAGCACGAAACGCACGTTTCGTTGCAAAAGCGTCGTTTTGGTGCACCAAACGCACGTTTCGTCGCAAAAGCAGCGTTTTTTGCACGAAACGCACGTTTATAGTCAAAACTGTGCAAAAGCAGCGATTTGGTGCACGAAACGCACGTTTCGTTGCTAAAGCGGCGTTTTGGTGCACGAAACGCACGTTTAGCGTCAAAACTGTGCAAAAGCAGCGATTTGGTGCACGAAGCGCACGTTTCGTTGCAAAAGCAGCGTTTTGCTGCACGAAACGCACGTTACGTTGCAAAAGCGGCGTTTTGGTGCACGAAACGCACGTTTAGCGTCAAAACTGTGCAAAAGCAGCGATTTGGTGCACGAAACGCACGTTTCGTTGCAAAAGCGGCGTTTTGGTGCGCGAAACGCACGTTTCGTTGCAAAAGCGGAGTTTTGGTGCACGAAACGCACGTTTAGCGTCAAAACTGTGCAAAAGCAGCGTTTTTGGTGCACGAAACGCACGTTTAGAGTCAAAACTGTACAAAAGCAGCGTTTTGCTGCACGAAACGCACGTTTCGTTGCAAAAGCGGCGTTTTGGTTCACGAAACGCACGTTTCGTTGCAAAAGCGGCGTTTTGGTGCAGGAAACGAACGTTTAGCGTCAAAACTGTGCAAAAGCAGCGATTTGGTGCACGAAACGCACGTTTCGTTGCAAAAGCGGCGTTTTGGTGCACGAAACGCACGTTTAGCGTCAAAACTGTGCGAAAGCAGCGTCTTGGTGCACGAAACGCACGTTTAGCGTCGAAACTGTGCAAAAAAAGCGTGCTGGTGCACGAAACGCACGTTTCGTTGCAAAAGCGGCGTTTTGGTGCACGAAACGCACGTTTAGCGTCAAAACTGTGCAAAAGCAGCGATTTGGTGCACGAAACGCACGTTTCGTTGCAAAAGCGGCGTCTTGGTGCACGATACGCACGTTTAGCGTCAATACTGTGCAAAAGCAGCGATTTGGTACACGAAACGCTCGTTTCGTTGCAAAAGCGGCGTTTTGGTGCACGAAACGCACGTTTCGTTGCTAAAGCGGCGTTTTGATGCACGAAACGCACGTTTAGCGTCAAAACTGTGCAAAAGCAGCGATTTGGTGCACGAAACGCACGTTTCGTTGCAAAAGCGGCGTTTTGGTTCACGAAACGCACGTTTATCGTCAAAACTGTGCAAAAGCAGCGTTTTGTTGCACGAAACGCACGTTTTGTTGCAAAAGCGGCGTTTTGGCGCAGGAAACGAACGTTTAGCGTCAAAACTGTGCAAAAGCAGCGATTTGGTGCACGAAACGCACGTTTCGTTGCAAAAGCGGCGTTTTGGTGCACGAAACGCACGTTTAGCGTCAAAACTGTGCGAAAGCAGCGTCTTGGTGCACGAAACGCACGTTTAGCGTCGAAACTGTGCAAAAAAAGCGTGCTGGTGCACGAAACGCACGTTTCGTTGCAAAAGCGGCGTTTTGGTGCACGAAACGCACGTTTAGCGTCAAAACTGTGCAAAAGCAGCGATTTGGTGCACGAAACGCACGTTTCGTTGCAAAAGCGGCGTCTTGGTGCACGAAACGCACTTTTAGCGTCAAAACTGTGCAAAAGCAGCGTGCTGGTGCACGAAACGCACGTTTCGTTGCAAAAGCGGCGTTTTGGTGCACGAAACGCACGTTTAGCGTCAAAACTGTGCAAAAGCAGCGATTTGGTGCACGAAACGCACGTTTCGTTGCGAAAGCGGCGTCTTGGTGCACGAAACGCACGTTTAGCGTCAAAACTGTGCAAAAGCAGCGTGCTGGTGCACGAAACGCACGTTTCGTTGCAAAAGCGGCGTTTTGGTGCACGATACGCACGTTTAGCGTCAAAACTGTGCAAAAGCAGCGATTTGGTGCACGAAACGCACGTTTCGTAGCAAAAGCGGCGTTTTGGTGCACGAAACGCACGTTTAATGTCAAAACTGTACAAAAGCAGCGTTTTGGTGCACGAAACGCACGTTTATCGTCAAAACTGTGCAAAAGCAGCGTTTTGGGGCACGAAACGCACGTTTCGTTCCAAAGGCGGCGTTTTGGTGCACGAAACGCACGTTTAGCGTCAAAACTGTGCAAAAGCAGCGATTTGGTGCACGATACGCACGTTTAGCGTCAAAACTGTGCGAAAGCAGCGTCTTGGTGCACGAAACGCACGTTTAGCGTCAAAACTGTGCAAAAGCAGCGTGCTGGTGCACGAAACGCACGTTTCGTTGCAAAAGCGGCGTTTTGGTGCACGAAACGCACGTTTAGCGTCAAAACTGTTCAAAAGCAGCGTATTAGAGCACGAAACGCACGCTTAGCGTCAAAACGGTGCAAAAGAAGCGTTTTGGTGCACGAAACGCACGTATAGCGTCACAACTGTGCAAAAGCAGCGTTTTGGTGCACGAAACGCACGTTTCGTTGCAAAAGCGGCGTTTTGGTGCACGAAACGCAAGTTTAACGTCAAACCTGTGCAAAAGCAGCGTTTTGGTGCACGAAACGCACGTTTAGCGTCAAGACTGTGCAAAAGCAGCGTTTTGGTGCACGAAACGCACGTTTAGCGTCAAAACTGTGCAAAAGCAGCGTTTCGTTGCACGAAACGCACGTTTCGTTGCAAAAGCGGCGTTTTGGTGCACGAAACGCACGTTTAGCGTCAATAATGTGCAAAAGCGGCGATTTGGAGCACGAAACGCACGTTTCGTTGCAAAAGCGTCGTTTTGGTGCACCAAACGCACGTTTCGTCGCAAAAGCAGCGTTTTTTGCACGAAACGCACGTTTAGAGTCAAAACTGTGCAAAAGCAGCGATTTGGTGCACGAAACGCACGTTTCGTTGCTAAAGCGGCGTTTTGGTGCACGAAACGCACGTTTAGCGTCAAAACTGTGCAAAAGCAGCGATTTGGTGCACGAAACGCACGTTTCGTTGCAAAAGCAGCGTTTTGCTGCACGAAACGCACGTTACGTTGCAAAAGCGGCGTTTTGGTGCACGAAACGCACGTTTAGCGTCAATACTGTGCAAAAGCAGCGATTTGGTGCACGAAACGAACGTTTCGTTGCAAAAGCGGCGTTTTGGTTCACGAAACGCACGTTTAGCTTCAAAACTGTGCAAAAGCAGCGATTTGGTGCACGAAACGCACGTTTCGTTGCAAAAGCGGCGTTTTGGTGCACGAAACGCACGTTTCGTTGTAAAAGCGGAGTTTTGGTGCACGAAACGCACGTTTAATGTCAAAACTGTACAAAAGCAGCGTTTTGGTGCACGAAACGCACGTTTATCGTCAAAACTGTGCAAAAGCAGCGTTTTGGTGCACGAAACGCACGTTTAGCGTCAATACTGTGCAAAAGCAGCGATTTGGTGCACGAAACGAACGTTTCGTTGCAAAAGCGGCGTTTTGGTTCACGAAACGCACGTTTAGCTTCAAAACTGTGCAAAAGCAGCGATTTGGTGCACGAAACACACGTATAGCGTCACAACTGTGCAAAAGCAGCGTTTTGGTGCACGAAACGCACGTTTCGTTGCAAAAGCGGCGTTTTGGTGCACGAAACGCAAGTTTAATGTCAAAACTGTACAAAAGCAGCGTTTTGGTGCACGAAACGCACGTTTAATGTCAAAACTGTACAAAAGCAGCGTTTTGGTGCACGAAACGCACGTTTATCGTCAAAACTGTGCAAAAGCAGCGATTTGGTGCACGAAACGCACGTATAGCGTCACAACTGTGCAAAAGCAGCGTTTTGGTGCACGAAACGCACGTTTCGTTGCAAAAGCGGCGTTTTGGTGCACGAAACGCAAGTTTAATGTCAAAACTGTACAAAAGCAGCGTTTTGGTGCACGAAACGCACGTTTAATGTCAAAACTGTACAAAAGCAGCGTTTTGGTGCACGAAACGCACGTTTATCGTCAAAACTGTGCAAAAGCAGCGTTTTGGTGCACGAAACGCACGTTTAGCGTCACAACTGTGCAAAAGCAGCGTTTTGGTGCACGAAACGCACGTTTCGTTGCAGAAGCGGCGTTTTGGTGCGCGAAACGCACGTTTAGCGTCATTACTGTGCAAAAGCAGCGATTTGGTGCACGAAACGCACGTTTAATGTCAAAACTGTACAAAAGCAGCGTTTTGGTGCACGAAACGCACGTTTATCGTCAAAACTGTGCAAAAGCAGCGTTTTGGTGCACGAAACGCACGTTTAGCGTCACAACTGTGCAAAAGCAGCGTTTTGGTGCACGAAACGCACGTTTCGTTGCAGAAGCGGCGTTTTGGTGCACGAAACGCACGTTTCGTTGCAAAAGCGGCGTTTTGGTGCGCGAAACGCACGTTTAGCTTCAAAACTGTGCAAAAGCAGCGTTTTGGTGTACGAAACGCACGTTTAGCGTCAAAACTGTGCAAAAGCAGCGTTTTGGTGCACGAAACGCACGTTTCGTTGCAAAAGCGGCGTTTTGGTGCACGAAACGCACTTTTCGTTGCAAAAGCAGCGTTTTGGTGCACGAAACGCACGTATAGCGTCAAAACTGTGCAAAAGCAGCGATTTGGTGCACGAAACGCACGTTTCGTTGCAAAAGCGGCGTTTTGGTGCGCGAAACGCACGTTTAGCTTCAAAACTGTGCAAAAGCAGCGTTTTGGTGTACAAAACGCACGTTTAGCGTCAAAACTGTGCAAAAGCAGCGTTTTGGTGCACGAAACGCACGTTTCGTTGCAAAAGCGGCGTTTTGGTGCACGAAACGCACGTTTAGCGTCATTACTGTGCAAAAGCAGCGATTTAGTGCACGAAACGCACGTTCCGTTGCAAAAGCGGCGTTTTGGTGCACGAAACGCACTTTTCGTTGCAAAAGCAGCGTTTTGGTGCACGAAACGCACGTATAGCGTCAAAACTGTGCAAAAGCAGCGATTTGGTGCACGAAACGCACGTTTCGTTGCAAAAGCGGCGTTTTGGTGCACGAAACGCACGTTTAATGTCAAAACTGTACAAAAGCAGCGTTTTGGTGCACGAAACGCACGTTTATCGTCAAAACTGTGCAAAAGCAGCGTTTTGGTGCACGAAACGCACGTTTAGCGTCAATACTGTGCAAAAGCAGCGATTTGGTGCACGAAACGAACGTTTCGTTGCAAAAGCGGCGTTTTGGTTCACGAAACGCACGTTTAGCTTCAAAACTGTGCAAAAGCAGCGATTTGGTGCACGAAACGCACGTATAGCGTCACAACTGTGCAAAAGCAGCGTTTTGGTGCACGAAACGCACGTTTCGTTGCAAAAGCGGCGTTTTGGTGCACGAAACGCAAGTTTAATGTCAAAACTGTACAAAAGCAGCGTTTTGGTGCACGAAACGCACGTTTAATGTCAAAACTGTACAAAAGCAGCGTTTTGGTGCACGAAACGCACGTTTATCGTCAAAACTGTGCAAAAGCAGCGATTTGGTGCACGAAACGCACGTATAGCGTCACAACTGTGCAAAAGCAGCGTTTTGGTGCACGAAACGCACGTTTCGTTGCAAAAGCGGCGTTTTGGTGCACGAAACGCAAGTTTAATGTCAAAACTGTACAAAAGCAGCGTTTTGGTGCACGAAACGCACGTTTAATGTCAAAACTGTACAAAAGCAGCGTTTTGGTGCACGAAACGCACGTTTATCGTCAAAACTGTGCAAAAGCAGCGTTTTGGTGCACGAAACGCACGTTTAGCGTCACAACTGTGCAAAAGCAGCGTTTTGGTGCACGAAACGCACGTTTCGTTGCAGAAGCGGCGTTTTGGTGCGCGAAACGCACGTTTAGCGTCATTACTGTGCAAAAGCAGCGATTTGGTGCACGAAACGCACGTTTAATGTCAAAACTGTACAAAAGCAGCGTTTTGGTGCACGAAACGCACGTTTATCGTCAAAACTGTGCAAAAGCAGCGTTTTGGTGCACGAAACGCACGTTTAGCGTCACAACTGTGCAAAAGCAGCGTTTTGGTGCACGAAACGCACGTTTCGTTGCAGAAGCGGCGTTTTGGTGCACGAAACGCACGTTTCGTTGCAAAAGCGGCGTTTTGGTGCGCGAAACGCACGTTTAGCTTCAAAACTGTGCAAAAGCAGCGTTTTGGTGTACGAAACGCACGTTTAGCGTCAAAACTGTGCAAAAGCAGCGTTTTGGTGCACGAAACGCACGTTTCGTTGCAAAAGCGGCGTTTTGGTGCACGAAACGCACTTTTCGTTGCAAAAGCAGCGTTTTGGTGCACGAAACGCACGTATAGCGTCAAAACTGTGCAAAAGCAGCGATTTGGTGCACGAAACGCACGTTTCGTTGCAAAAGCGGCGTTTTGGTGCGCGAAACGCACGTTTAGCTTCAAAACTGTGCAAAAGCAGCGTTTTGGTGTACAAAACGCACGTTTAGCGTCAAAACTGTGCAAAAGCAGCGTTTTGGTGCACGAAACGCACGTTTCGTTGCAAAAGCGGCGTTTTGGTGCACGAAACGCACGTTTAGCGTCATTACTGTGCAAAAGCAGCGATTTAGTGCACGAAACGCACGTTCCGTTGCAAAAGCGGCGTTTTGGTGCACGAAACGCACTTTTCGTTGCAAAAGCAGCGTTTTGGTGCACGAAACGCACGTATAGCGTCAAAACTGTGCAAAAGCAGCGATTTGGTGCACGAAACGCACGTTTCGTTGCAAAAGCGGCGTTTTGGTGCACGAAACGCACGTTTAATGTCAAAACTGTACAAAAGCAGCGTTTTGGTGCACGAAACGCACGTTTATCGTCAAAACTGTGCAAAAGCAGCGTTTTGGTGCACGAAACGCACGTTTCGTTGCAAAAGCGGCGTTTTGGTGCACGAAACGCACGTTTCGTTGCAAAAGCGGCGTTTTGGTGCAGGAAACGCCCGTTTAGCGTCACAACTGTGCAAAAGCAGCGATTTGGTGCACGAAACGCACGTTTCGTTGCAAAAGCAGCGTTTTGCTGCACGAAACGCACGTTACGTTGCAAAAGCGGCGTTTTGGTGCACGAAACGCACGTTTAGCGTCAATACTGTGCAAAAGCAGCGATTTGGTGCACGAAACGAACGTTTCGTTGCAAAAGCGGCGTTTTGGTTCACGAAACGCACGTTTAGCTTCAAAACTGTGAAAAAGCAGCGATTTGGTGCACGAAACGCACGTTTAATGTCAAAACTGTACAAAAGCAGCGTTTTGGTGCACGAAACGCACGTTTAATGTCAAAACTGTACAAAAGCAGCGTTTTGGTGCACGAAACGCACGTTTATCGTCAAAACTGTGCAAAAGCAGCGTTTTGGTGCACGAAACGCACGTATAGCGTCACAACTGTGCAAAAGCAGCGTTTTGGTGCACGAAACGCACGTTTCGTTGCAAAAGCGGCGTTTTGGTGCACGAAACGCAAGTTTAATGTCAAAACTGTAGAAAAGCAGCGTTTTGGTGCACGAAACGCACGTTTAATGTCAAAACTGTACAAAAGCAGCGTTTTGGTGCACGAAACGCACGTTTATCGTCAAAACTGTGCAAAAGCAGCGTTTTGGTGCACGAAACGCACGTTTAGCGTCACAACTGTGCAAAAGCAGCGTTTTGGTGCACGAAACGCACGTTTCGTTGCAGAAGCGGCGTTTTGGTGCACGAAAC